>JASJET010000055.1:24612500-25862500 GCA_034092305.1 Diaprepes abbreviatus | reverse complement strand
GTTTAACGACTTTTTTAAGCATTCAGTATGCCGGATGTCTATTTACATTACAATAAATGTATTATTAACTTAGAACTTTTTTACATTCCCACAATTTTGGTTCCAACGCTATATTACAAAGAAGGTCAATGACTGTTCAGATCTGTGTAAAATATATTTGGCCAGTTTTTCTTTACTCGAATAAGTATTTCGTGACATTTTCCACTATTTTTTTTTCAAAATGCCAATAAAAAGTGCAGAAATATATGTAAATTCAAAAATTTCTTTTCCATGATAATGAAAAGTTAAATCAGGACAAAGCCCTAAGGGAAAAATTGTGAGAAGTTTATGGACGAAAATGACGCTCTTTCTTAAACAACTGTAAAATAGAAACTAATATTCCAAATGATATCAAACTTTATATGTGATTCAACTGACATTCAAAAAAGTGTAAAAAACGTGATTTGAAGTAATTATGTCACATATAAATATATAAATTTGTGTGCATTATAGCCTCGGCTATAGTTGTCTGAAGCAGAAAAATTAAAAATATTTTTCAGTTATATATTACCTAGGTATTGAATAACAAAAGTTAAACAAGGAACACAAAGTTAAAAATTAATTAATTTATTTATTTATTTATCTTTCTGTATGATAATAACAAATTGTATAGGAATACTCACATAATAAAATCTTACAAACTAAATTGAAATAACTGAAAAGAATCTAGCAAAATAGAAAATCAAAAAATGACAGAATACAATACAATATGAACGCATGTGTTTTAAAAGACATGTAGAACAAACACTACAACGTACAGTGAATACAGGCCTGTGATGAACTCATCCAAAGAATAAATACTTTACTTGACTCTTGAATTGTTTAATATTTGTGATATCCTTAATTTCATTTGGTAAATGATTGAACATTTTCAGACCTATAATATTAGGAGATTTATACTGTAATTGGGATGTTGACTGTATTCAAATAAAAATATAATTTTGCCGCGAAACGGTAGTTTCCACAATAGAAATCCTAAAAAACACAATATTTTTCTTTAGTTTTAAGGAATTTTATTTTTTTTAATAATAAAAATGTAATTAAATCTCCTGCGTCACGTGACAATGAACACCAATAAAAGTGAATGATGTCACTCCATATTAACGTCATCGTTGGCACTCCGTCCTGATACGGCTATTCTTTTGAGTCATTATTACTTTCAGTTCTATCTCTTGAAGTAATCATAATCATTTCGACCTAATGACAAGTAAATGGATATTCAAAAGAACATGGTTATCAGTTTCACTTTTTTCACTTTGACCATTACTCTAAAGCATGCAGCCGTCATCGCTGTCACGAACTTGACATAAATTTTTTGGTTTTCGCAAGAAACAACTGCTATACAAAATATAAATTCCAAGGTATGTCGGTAAAATATTAAAAACCTGCCACCTGCCGACTTCGATATCAGACAAATAAATAAATATATATATATATATATATATATATATATATATATATATATATATATATATGGAAAAGTTATTTTATTCTCCTTACGACCGTTAAGAAAGGGGACAGACAGTATATTCTCTGCTAATTCCACTCTGGTTTTCTCCACATACTAGTGTCGATCACCTAATGGGCTCATCAGTGGAACTGTGATGAACCGAGAGCAAAATGCACAGAAAACAACTGTCTACTTAAAATCCTCATATCATAAAATATCGGCAAGATATTACCCGCAGAACTTGATGCCGGACTGTTATCTTAAACAGTACAAACGAACTTCTGAATATACCCCGGAGCGGTATGAAATTATTAAAAATAAACAATTTCACTGTCTATGTATTTGGAAAAGTTATTTTATTCTCCTTACGATCTTTAAGAAAGGGGCAGATAGTATATTCTCTGCCAATTGTACTCTGGTTCTCTCTCTATACTAGTTTCGACTACCTAATGGTATCATCAGTGGAGCTGTAACGAACCAAGAGCAAAATACACAGAAAACAATTGTCTACTTAAAATCCCCAAATCATAAAATATCGGCAGGATATTACCCCAAACTTAATGCCAGACTTTTATCTTAAACAATACGACGAACATCCCCGAAGCGGTAGGAACGGTCTGTGATGAAAGTAAAAGATCTCCTGCCGACACCTAAAGAAAAAATCCCCATAGAAAATCAGGAAGTGTACGAAATACCATGCGGAAAATGCAGCTCATCTTACGTAGGCCAAACCAACCGTAAAATAAGCGCCAGAAGAAACGAACCCTTATTAAACACAGCACATAAGATAAATTTCTCAGGAACAAAAATGCTACCTAGATGTGGAAACCTTTTCACAAGAGTCATTTCGCACACAGACGCCGCACAGTGATCTTTGAAAATGGTGAGTGAGATTTTACAGAAATGTCAGCTACCCTACAGTCCTGAGAATACACGGGATACCCGAAAACCTTATATATAAAATTATATATATATATATATATATATATATATATATATATATATATATATATATATATATATATATATATATATATATAATTTTAAGTTTATTTTTAACTTTAAAAATTGCATCTATTAATTAAAATACTGCGAATACTCTCGTACCTGACACGCAAAGAGTTAACTATTTAATAGAACATATTTAACATATTTTTCTACCTCGAAAGTAAAATGACTCGGAAAACACGATAAAATAATTTTGTCAAACTTGTTGGTTTAAATACCTCTATGTGCATTGTCTAGTAAGCAATAAAATTCATCACTCGAATTTTTAAAAAAGATAATTTCTCAATCGATATTTTGAGAACCTAAAATTCTACTGCTTTTTTTGTGCTTTGTTCTGATCCGAATTCCCATACTAATTTTCTAACAAATTTTAAAAAGATTTAACATTATATCAACGTAATACCTATTATTTATAACGTATTTAGTTAATGTCCTGAAATTATGATTCAGGCCGCTGTGGGACGTCACGTCGCATAGGGTTAAAATAGGAGCGGCGGCAAACGACCTAACCCCGCCCGAAAACTAATTAAGATTTTGCATCATGAAATTGTGCCACACTTGTTATTTCACCTGTATGGTTTGATTTGTGTCCTTTTAGGTTTTTCAAAAACAATAATATATTAAATATATTTAGAGACGACTTTTTAAAGTTAATTATATTCTATGAAAATAAATTCACATATAATGCAGAAAAATGCACGTTATTCAAACTTTAAAATTGCATCCATTTTTTTCCCAGTTTTTCATGCTCAAAAGGTTTTACAAAGTAACGAATATAGTTGTTCTGTTTTCTAAATCTAGCCTTTTTTTAATTTGACGATCAAAAAAGGCCTCTACTTACTTTTACCACGTTTTTATTAATTTGCTTTCTTGTCTGTCTGTTTGTTTAAAATACTATTGAGTAATAGAATAAAATAGAAATAGACTGGAGTATGAAATAATGTTTTTGTCTCATCATCATCATTTACTTATCTGGTCCACTACTGAACGAAAGCCTCCCTTAATTCCAGCCATCTTTTTCTATTTTGTGCCACTTGTATTCAATTTCCAGCCACTCTTTTTATGTCGTCTGTCCACCGACTAGGAGGTCGTCCTCTATGTCTATAGGCCTCATGTATTGGCCTCCATCCCACAAGTCTCTTTGTCCACCGTCCATCAGTCATCCTAGCCACATGTCCTGCCCAGCTCTATTTAAAATGTAAGATAGATTTCACCGCGTTTCTTACTCCTTTTCGGTTTCTTATGATGTGATTGGGTATTCTATCCCTAAGAGTGACTCCCAACATTGACCATTCCATTTTTCGTTGCATGACATGTATTCTGTTAATGTTCTTTTTTGTCAAAGTAAGTGTCTCAGCTCCATACGTGAGAACAGGCAAGACACACTGGTTAAAGACCTTTCTTTTTAAGCATATCGGAAGATTAGATCTCAATATATATCTGAGTCTACCGAATACCGCCCACGATAAACCTATTCTTCGCTGGATTTCGTGCGTCTGATTATCTCGCCTAATACCGATCTCATGTCTCACGTATTTGTATATATGCACTTGTTCTAAATATCTGTTATTGATGTTTAAGGGACTACTCATTACTAGGTTTGTCATGTATTATGTCTTTGATAAATTAATTTTCACACCGACTTTTTCTGAGCATATTTTGCGCTTCCTGTATATTGTCTGTTATTAACACAATATCGTCTGCAAAACAGAGATGATTTATCAATTTGCCATCGATGTTGATTCCTGTTGAATCCCAGTTTATCTTTTTCAACATACTCTCTAGCAATGTAACAAACAATTTTGGGGAGAGTGTGTCACCTTGTCTTACCCCTCTTCTTCTTCTTCATGTGCCATCTCCGTTTCGAAGTTTGGCTATCATCATAGCTATTCGGACCTTAGACACAGCTGCGCGAAACAGTTGATTGGAGTTACATCCAAACCACTCTCTTAAGTTTCGTAGCCATGACATTCTTCTTCTCCCGATACTCCGTTTTCCCACAATTTTTCCTTGAATTATATTTTGCAGGAGTTGGTATTTATTTCCACGCATGATGTGGCCAAAATACTGCAACTTTCGACTTTTGATGGATAGTAATAATTCTTTTTCTCTCTTCATCCTTCTAAGTACTTCTTCGTTTGTTATTTTATCGGTCCAGGGTATTTTCAATATTCTTCTGTAGATCCACAGTTCGAACGCTTCTATTTTATTGCAGCAGTATTTATTCATGGTCCATGTCTCCACACCATACAGAAGGATAGAGTGAATATAACACTCCACCAAACGCATTTTTAGTTCCAGGCTTAAGTCTCGGCTGGTTAATATATTTTTCATTTTCATAAAGGCGCTTCTCGCTTTTTCAATTCTTATTGTGATTTCTTTCGTGTAGTCATTTTTTTCGTTCACAGATGTTCCCAGATAGTTATATTTCTCAACTCTCTCAATTTGTTTGTTGTTTACTTGGAGATTGACATTATTGATGTTTTTCTTTGATACTATCATAAATTTAGTTTTCTCTATGTTGAGTGTTAGACCATATTCTTCGCTTATTACTACTAATTTCCTGAGTATTCTCTGTAAGTCGCTGAGATTTTCTGCAAGGATGATGGTATCATCTGCATATCTGATGTTATTGACTGGAATTCCATTCACCTTTATACCAGCCGTTTCGTTTTCAAGCGTCTTTTTAATTATATGTTCTGAGTATAGATTAAATAAAGTTGGTGATAAGATACAGCCCTGCCTGACACCTCTTTTTATGTTTACTTCCTCTGTTAATCTTCCTTCGGTTTGTATTGCCGCTTTTTGGTTATAATACAGATTGCTGATTATTCTTATGTCTCTGGAATCAATGTTTTTATCCTTAAGAAGTTGTACAAGTTGTTCGTGTCTCACTTTGTCGAATGCTTTATTGTAGTCGATAAAACATATATAGACCTCCTGGTTTACATCTAGACATCGTTGTGTCAGTATGTTGTATGCAAACAGAGCCTCTCTGGTTCCCAGGCCCCGTCTGAATCCAAATTGGGTGTTTCCGATGTCCTCTTCAAGTTTGGCGTACAATCTGTGATGTATGATTTTCAGGAAAAGCTTAAGAATATGGCTCATTAGACTTATTGTGCGATATTCATTGCAGTGTTTGGCGTTTGGTTTCTTTGGGATGGCTATAAAGATGGATGTGAGCCATTCCTGAGGTATTATGCCGGTTCTATAGATGCTATTGAAGAAGTCTACTAGGATATTTAAATATTTCTCATCTATGAGTTTTATAACGTCTATTGGGAGGTTATCAGGTCCGGGCGCTTTTCCATTTTTCATATTTTTCAAAGCATATTGAATTTCTGTATTTGTTATATCCGGTCCTGTTTCATCTTTTTGGATTTCTATTTTGATTTCTTTTCGGTTGTCGTCGAATAGTTTTTCTATATAGTTCCTCCATAATTCAATCTTTCCCTCAGCATCACTTACAATTGAGTTATTCTCGTCCAACAGGTAAGGAGTTTCTTTCGTTTTTATTTTTCCCGTTAGCTCTTTCACTTTTCTATACAGATTGAATGTGTCGTGTTTTTCTTGTAGTTCTTCTATCTCTATGCACTTCTCTGTAAACCAATTTTCTTTAGCATTTCGAATTTTCTGTCTGATTTTGGTTTGGATTTCTTTGTATTTACCGGTGTCATTCTTATATTGTCTTCGAGTGTCCATGAGTTTCAGGATTTCTTCTGTCATCCAGTTCTTTGTTTCACATTTTACTTTCTTCAGATGTTTTAATGATGGTGTCATTGCAGCTTCTTTAATGGATGTCCATGTTTTATTTATACTTTCGGCGTTGTCCTCACATGGGTTCTCTATTCTATCCAGGTTTTCATGCATTTCTGTTCTCAGTCTTTCCCTTTTCTCACCGTTGTTCAGATTCTTGACATCCACTTTCTCGGGGTTCTGTTTAGGTTTTAATTTTTTCTTCAGCCTTACTTTCATCTTAGCAACAATGGGGTTATGGCTCGATGCTACGTCTGCACCGGGATATGCCTTTATTGATTTGATACTATTTTTATATCTAGTGTTAATCATCAGGTAATCTATCTGATTTTTCACGATTTTGTCTTTGGTGTTTTGTGGTGATGTCCAGGTGTAAAGTCTTCGTTTTGGGAGTTTAAAGAACGTATTTGAAATTACCATGTTATTTTCTTGGCAAAATTGAATCAGGCGGTCTCCTCTGTCGTTGCGAGTACCGAGTCCATAGCTTCCTATACAGTCCCTTACCTTGCCTTGGCCCACCTTGGCATTCAGATCTCCCATTACAACTGTAACATCTCTGGGCTTTGTTTGTTTCAACATGATTTTAATTTCCTCATAGAAACGTTCCACCTCCTCGTCATCTTTGTCTGCTGTAGGTGCGTAGCCTGTTCATCTCCTGAACGATATTATGGGTCTTTCCTGCTTCGTACATGCTGGTTACGTTCCATGTTGCTATTTTTATGTTCATTTCTGAAGTTCTTAGAGCACCACTTAATCTTGATGTGGTGTTTTCCATTTCACAGGGATTTCGCTTGATGACGACCTGAGAGGCCCTATGATCTACCTGCGGTATGCCTCCCCTGCCGGATCTTGTCTTCCGAAGTCCATGATCAGTAATTGAATCATTTGTCAAAGTTTGAGCCATGATAATTGAACTAGGGAACTATAATGGGGTGGTTTCCCGTTGCCTTCCCCATCGCTGTATAAACGCCGTTTTTGTGGATACCACTGCGCCGTTTGTTGTCCGTACTACAGCCAATTAGAATATCTTTTATTCCTTGCCTGGAGTCAGTTTTGAGTTAACCAGCTGCCGTTACTCAGTGCTAGTTTTGGTCCGCCCCGGGTATTTCATTTCCCCGGTACCACCCATATCTGGGAGGCTTCCCCCTATCCGCCACCTGGGGAGGCGCCCGATGGAGGACTAGCAACCCCACACGGGTCTTACCCCTCGAGTGATATTAAATCTATATGTGCATCGATTTGCCGTGGCTTTCTCGGAAGAAAAGAGTCTACGTTATTTGTCAAACGGTTTGCGAGTATTTTGGTAAATAGTTTGTATATATGGCTAAGGAGGCTGATCGGCCTATAATTTTTAGGGTCTGTAACGTCACCTTTTTTGTGTACAATAACAATGGTTGCATTTGTCCACTGTGATGGGGTTATTCCTTCTTCGAGGCATTTACTAAACAGAACTTTTAAAGGTTTGATGATTTGTGGTCCTCCTTCTTTGACTGACTCTATTACCAGTTCATCGTCTCCAGGAGCTCTATTGTTTATCGTATCACTTAGGGATTTCTTCCTTGGTTATTTCTGGAATTTCTTCCGATCTCTGATTTAGCACAAATCGAATGTGATCAGTAAGTTTTTTGTCTGTTCTGTTCAAATTGCAATCAATTTTAAACTTACTTCCCGATGATCTAAACACTTGAAGCTAAACGTATCTCAGAATTGGTTGACAATAAACTCGCTTTTTTGTATGTCTATTTGTCTGTTAAATTTTGTAATCGATTTTGAACTCAAGTCTAAAAAGCAGCATAATTATATAAATAACAATATGTTGAATATACCACGTTTTTAAAACGGACTAAAAAGTATAAAATAATTTCTCCTAGCCTCATACAGATTTATAACCCGATACAGATTTCTCATCCCATTACATTGTCCTGAAAATTTGTGATTGTGAATTTTTTATGGCTATGAAAATATTTGTAAGATTTGAAACGAAAACGTAAGGTGCAATAGATAATAACTACTGTGTGAGTTTTCTCAATGACAGTTACCCTCTACCCTCCTTACTATTATCTATTGCAGCGCTTGCCAACCTTTTTCTTCTTACGAACCCCTTCTAAAAACCGGAATAAATTGGTCCCCTGTGTAGTCATTAGGAACAGCAAATGAAACAGTAAAATTGGGTTTTTAAAATTTATTTTTCACAA
The DNA here is from genome assembly GCA_034092305.1 of Diaprepes abbreviatus. Lineage (NCBI taxonomy): Eukaryota > Metazoa > Arthropoda > Insecta > Coleoptera > Curculionidae > Diaprepes > Diaprepes abbreviatus. The sequence goes on along the minus strand of JASJET010000055.1, from coordinate 25,854,052 downwards.
TGAATAACAGTTCATATCGAAAAACTAAATCATAATCGTAAACCATTTACAAACAAACATTATTAAGACTAAAGTGATAGCTTAACCTACAAAAAAGAATTAATACAAAAGGGCTATTCTTTTGAGTCATTATCACTTTCACTTCTATCACTTGAAGTAATCATGATCACTTCAGCCCAATAAGTATATGCATATTCAAAAGAACATGAAGTTATCAGTTTCACTTTGTTCACTTTGATCAATTGATAATTACTCAAAAGACAATAGCCAAAATGAATACAATAATACAGAACTTGAAAGATACCCTCAATGGGATATTTGTGCCTGTTTGGTGGAATAAAGAAATTCAAAATATGGTTCGATGTCTGAAAGTTTGTGTCTTAAATGTAATGGCTTTTTCCGACAAAACAGGATATTCATTTCTTGTACAGTGATCTTTAACAACAGTTTTTAGGGAATTGTCAGAATGTCAATGAGCTTTTCTTTTCCCATTAAAGTTAAAGGTATATTCGAAGTTCTCCTTGAAAAGAATTACTTATCTAGTTGTTCGATCCAGATATAATAAGTTTACTAGGAAAATAGCCCTTGAACGTTAATTACAGTTGTTTGAGATGTTCAATAATATCCCTTTTAATGTTTTCGTTAAGTTGAATTTCATTTTCTAATAAAATGGTGCTGAGAGAACCACAACATTTGTACTCATTTACCTGTAGACATTGAATCCTTTAGCAGGGCTACTATTCTGTCATGCACATTGAAAATGGTGATACTTGGGCCTTGTAAAAACAGATTTAAATCATTTAATTTAAAAAAAATGTCGGCTAAATTTGCAAGGTTTTGCAGCCAAAGAATATCAGATACACAAGAGGGCAAAATGGATGGTCAAGAAAAATGCTTGAATTTTAAATTTCAATTCAAACAAGCAGGTTAAAACCTTGCTACGAAAAAGCCATCTAACTTCTATATGAAGTAGTAAAGAAACGTGAAGGCTTCCAAAGTGTTCACAAAGCACAGAGTCCCTTAAGGTACTGGATAACTCAACAGGAATGCTCTTACATGTTAGTGTTTATCTATAAATACAGCAATGAGTCCGTTCCATATTCTCGTTGATCTTCTTTACCTGCATCACGAGACCAGAAAATGTTCCGGTCATTTATTTTCCACCATCAGTGCACACAGCCAAACAAAAGGGCCAATTAATTTCATTTTTTTTTCTAAATAGTCATTCATCATATCGAAAAATTGCTGCACCTGTCGTATAGGTTTTCAGTGGTTTTAGAAATAATATATCTTTTTGAATGGAATTCTTAAAAATATATCTAACATAGACAAACACTACTGCAGAGTTTGTAACATCTGTCGATTCGTCAAGCTGAATACCGAAATAATTCAATTTTATTCTTTTTAAGAGATAACGTTCCACATCATTTGCGAAATCATTAATTCTCCACGACACTGTGTTGTTTGATAAGGGAACAAAGTCAATTTTCTTTACCGCTTTTTTTTCCAAAAATACACCTCGTGATGTCTTTAGCACACGATCGAGTCAAATTTTCTGCCGCTGCTTGTCCAGAACTTGCAATTCTGTATCGAAATGATGCCTCGAGAGCCATTTTACAATCTTTGTTTAAATCTGTTGGAAAAGAAGAAACACTAGACTTTTTATTACCTACTAATTTTCTTTTAAACTACCCAACAGGTTGATCCTTGTGATCCGGATGTCTTTGTTTCAAAGTGCCTCCGAAGAAGAGATAGTTTTAAACTGTTGTTGGCCAGGATTTCATTACAGATAACACAAAGCGGTTTAGGTTCTGACTCTTCCCCGCTAAAATAAAAACGCATACACTGTCATAGTTTTGTTTCTTTCCTTTTTTCTCATTCTCATCTCCTATTTTTTCTTTGCTTTCCATCTGGCGAGACGGTAGCTCACTACAACTGCCACCCTGTGTTGTATCCAAATCAGGAACTGAAGTAGAAGAAGTAAGTGATTGCTCATCCAGCTTTTTGTTAGACTTGACAAAACTACCCGGTTTTAACCAACGATCCACCATATATTTACGGAGCAATAATTATCTAGTTTCACGTTCGACGTACGCACGTGAGATGTAAAGTTTGGGTATTTTTTGTGATTTATTTACACAAGAAGAAATCGCTAAACTGTTACTACTAATACTTATGTACACACTATGAATTAACTACTAACTCATTTATCTTTTTGATATCACTCAAGGTTATTAAGCTAATCGTACGATTTGGTCGACTTCACTCTTCCTCATATGTGATTGCGGCGTTTTTATATCGGCAGACGTTACTCTCGTTCTTTCATGTGCATTCTGAAAAAGTCTTGGTTCGCAGAAGTAGAAGTTGCCAGCTCGTTCGATAATGTACTCGTATCGTCAGCGACTCAGCGGGTTGTGCCGTTATAGATTGTTGCCTGTTGCGATGTTTATTTTAAAATTTCGCCATTACAATATTTTTTCGCGAACCACACGTTAGGAAACGCTGATCTTATTATAGCTATTGAAAATTCACAGTCATATATAGGGTTATGAATCTTTATAGAGTTATAAATTTGTACAGGACTAGGAGAAATTATTTTACACTTTTTAGTCCGTTTTAAAAACGTAGTATATTTTTATTTTTAATTTAAATAATTATTACGTTATTACACTCTGGATGTGCTTCGAATCTCTATTTCATGGACTCAAATTTTGTTATTCAACCTAATTAATTCGCTGGTATTTTCTCGATTATTAAAAAAAAACGGTTATTTACGAAATATGTATCGGATTTAAAGTTTTTATTGCTTGTATTACGGTTAAGATTTAATAAATTGTAAATGCCTAATATTTAAATTTAAAACGGCCCTTTTTACACTTACTCTTATTTATCTATTAAATTTTAACAATAGAAAGAGATATAATAGCGATAATAAAAGTCCTTAAGCTGATTATATAATATTTTTTACATCGGTACTTCACAGGTTTTTCAGAGACCAAGTTCCGTTATTCAATCAATACTAGAAATTTTGCCTTATATCCACACATATAAAACATTTGCGTCAAAATAACAATATCTGTCTTTTTGTCGGAAAGAAAATTTATTCTGTTAATGGAAATGAAAGCTACAGTTGTAAAATTTAAGATTTATGCGCCCTTATTTCATCAGTTCAAACACCTCGGCAATAAATTAACGTACACCAACAAAACAGTTAGTATAGATTGCTACACTGTTAGCAAAAATAGGCTAGCAAATAAAACAATACTCAATGCTTCACATAGGAACTATTGGTGTCATATTTATTTGCGAAAATTTCAAATTATCGGGGCTATTAAATTCATTAAAAAAGATGACCCTGTCAAGTTTTAAAAAGGAAAAAATAAAAATGCATTAACGATATCACTTTCACCCTACTACCGTTTTTACCGCCCAAACCCCAATCGAAATGATTGCGCTGTTCTGTCGTCCATTTCATATCCATTACTTTGTAAATGGAAGTGACTTTTCACGCCCAAAGAGTGTAATGTACAGGATGAACAAAAATTAACTATACAAGAATTAAATGCCATTTTCGTTATTTGTAATCTATTTAGTTCTAATTCAAAATTTAGAGAAGATTATAGAATATATAATATGTACCTTATGGTGAAACTTTTTTTGTGGTAATCTCTAATGGTTGAAATAGCATCAAAGTGTTATTTTAAATATATTTTTATACAAATACGATTTTAAAATTATTTTATTATCTATCACTATGACTTTTCAATAAAAAAAAATAAGAGGAAATTTAAAGTTAAATTTCAAAAAAATATCGAATAAAAAAATTTATTTTCATCAAAGATATTTAAACAACCCATTTTTTAATATTCTGGCCAAAAGCTCTCGTATCTTCTTCACCTGAATACTTTCAGGTTAGTAGTAACAATATTTATTTATCAGCAAGTTTAGTACCCTCTTTTAAGAACAAAAAGACAATCAAAATTTATTGACATGCTCTCTCATTTGTATCCTGACATTGAATCACTTGTGTTTTTAATATATTTTTCTTATCCTTGAGTTAAACAACCTATCGTATGATAATAAGCTTCTTGACATAGGAGTGATGGTATGCGAAAAAAGTGTTTCAGCACACAGTTCTTTGTTTGTTCTCTGTTTCTGAACGGGGATTTTATATGCAGTTGTTTTCTGTGGATTTTGCCAATGCTTCTTTACAGCTTCACTGATGAGACTATTATTAAGTGGCCGAAACGCATATGCGAAGAGAATCAGAATGGAATTCGCAGGAATTAAACTATTGACCTTTTCTTTTACGGCTTGAAGGAGAAAAATGTTAACCTGTTAAATTAATTTTACGAACGATAAGATTTCTTTATGTGTTACTTAATTTTCAAGGTTCTCACTACTCACTCGTTTGACTGTTAATATCTTGAACTTGCATCAAAAATATCGGTAGTTATAATATCCTGCTGACATGTCTTTGCATGTGAATTTTATATAGACGGTAGTTTTTTTCTGTGAACTTTGTTCTTGGTTTGGTACAGTTCCACTGATGAAACCATTAGGTGGTCGAACCGCTTATGGAGAGAGTAAAATTCGCAGAAAATAATCTATCTACCTCTCCTTTCACGGTCTGGAGGAGATAAATTGGGCTTTTTTCTTAAATTTGAATTTCAAAAGTCTCCTTACCTAAAACAATTTTTCTGTTTTCTCTAACAAAAGAGATATTGGACTCTGAATGAATGAATGAAACAATGGTGGTGATACTTGATCATTGATGCTTAGGTCTCGTTGGGCCCTTTACCAGAAATATCTCTATCGCAATCCGTTAAGTTCTGGGCGCCCTCTGAAGACATGGTCAACACTGCGACACTAATATTGTAAAGATGTCCCCTCAGGTGGTAATGTCCTGTCAGGAGTCCCATTACAATTGGCAGCTTTTTCCTTCATCAAGACCAAAGCTCCCTAGTAAGCCATACGCTTGATTCACTTATATGTTCCTTGGCACACCTCATTCCAGGAGCTTCTCTCCCTGATTCAATAAATTTACTCGCCAATAACAATTTTAATTCAATTTTTCCAACGATAATTGGAACAGGTAAAGTTGGTTGGGATCCATATGGTTCAATTCTTCATTCCTGTATATACCCGGGTGTCCCGGGACACACACGAGTCTGATTGTGCAGTCCTTCTTTGTCAGACTGTTCAATATATCCTTGCACTCAGATACTACTCGCGAAGTAACGACACTGGACTTGAGTGCCATTATCGCAGTGTCACTGTATGAGCATATATTTATTACCCTATTACTACTTATATTTTTCTTGCAGAGATGGCCACATTACAGAATAGCATAAATTTCCGCTGTAAAGATCGTCGTACGTGGTCCGAGAGAGTAGAACTCTCTAACTCCCGTGTTCTTACCGAACACTCCGGCTCCAGCTCTTTCATCTTTCCGAGATACATTTCTATACAACCAGGATCCATTCCTCAGAAGATTTTGCTCCTTCTCCCAATCTTCCCTTCTTCGAAAAAGTATCTCAAGAGAGTGGTTGGGTTTCAAGAGCGCCGTCATGTAATCTGTTTACGTGGGGAGTGATGGACATGTCTCCACCATGCCTCCCCAGACACGTGAGTAACCGCCCCTTCCAGTTCTGAGATTTCCTAGACAACTGAGACGGTATGTAGCCTTCAGAGCCTCGTTCCCTATATATAAGTGAAGAGGAGGTAGGTTTACCAAGCCCTCCAGAGCCCGAATGGTTCTCATCTTACTCATCCATTCTTTGCACTTTGTCAAGTTGAAGACGGTGTTTGCGTTTTGTTGTACTAGGCTACCGTACGATAGCAGCGTACGTGGTCATTTAGCGGAACACCATAGTGTATATCCAAAATAACACTCTCGGTGTTAGCCTCCATGTGCACCCAAAAGCTCGTAAGTCCAAAAAGCACATGTGGTCTTCTTAGTTCGGTCCTCAATGTGATTATTCCAGCTCAGTCATGAGTCCAGAATTACTCCCCCTGTTCCCTTGTATTAAAGGATCCTTCCAATCAATGTAATTGTGGGGAGTCTTCATATTTTTCTTTTTTTTTTGCAAAGAGTATCACCTCGGCCTTGTCCGGGTTTATTTCGAACCCTTCACTCGCTCCGCTATCCGAAGGGCCTGCATCATTGCGACCAGGGCACAAAATGACCAGGTCGCAATGAGGTGTATACAACCCAGCCTCATTTACTTAATTCAGTAGGCTGTCCACCACAAGTTTCCACAACTAAGGCGATGGAACAACTCCCTGTGGACAGCCCCTTTTTAACAGTGTTTTAACTGTTAAGCTGAGCATATATTAGTCTCTGAGTCAACATTGCTCTGATTCATGCAACTACTGTCGGTTCAGAGCGTCGTCTTTATAGAGCATGACATTTCGTATCGTGTCAAACGTCCTTTCGACATCGATAAAGGTACCTAAGGTGGATCGACCATCCCACAGCGCATTTTCGACTCTTGTGACGAATCGATGTAGCGACGTGACTGTGGATTTTCCTGCCTCATAGGCAAATTACAAAAGATATAAGGATACTGCATGATTACTCCTTCGTTGATCTGTCGATCCACAAACCTTTCCAGTATCTTTAATAAGAAACTGATCAGGTAAATAGGGAGGAAAGACTTAGAGTTTGTGTAGTCTGTCGTTCCTGCTTTGGGAATAAAGACTATTTTTGTTTCCCTCCATGCCATCGACATGAGCCAAATAATTTTACCAGATGGCTTATTATAATATCGGTAGCTTCGGAGGAATTTTGTAGTAAGGTTGGGAATATATCATCCTTACCAAGTAACGACGAGGGTATTAACCATTTTACCCTTTCATCTGTCACTGTCGTTTTAACTAACTTGTAGTCATGATGTACTTAGGGGAATTTCTGTTGTTCTTCAAATTCGCCCTTATATTAATTAGTCTGGAAAGTGCACTCTTAGTAGTTCCCGTAAGGTCCCCTCTTCTGTCGTGATTTGACCTCCTTCAGAAAGAGCTAGTGCTCCAATCTGGGCACCAAGATCTCTAGACAGTATTTTGCATAAGCGGGATACTGAGGGCATACTTTGAATTCCTTATTTGTTTCTTATATTCTCTCATTCTTTCCAGTTAAATTCAGTTCGGTCTTTTAGCGTTTTTTTAAAGAACCTCCGAACATTTTTCCAGTGGTTCTCACTTTGAGAGTTCCACCAGGATACCTTGTAATTCATAGGTCTTTCGTCTTATATAACTGCTACCTCAAATAAACCCCGAGGGGCATCACTGATTTTTTTGGTAGCGATTTCCACATAAGCTTTGTTACGGCATTTCGATAAAAACCCTACGACTCTGCTTTCTAGTTCCTCCCGAAAGAGATCCCAGTTTATAGTCCTAGGGTTTCGGTACTCCGCTACTGCTACGGCTTGCTCGACATCAATTTTAAATAGGATGTGTCGGTGATCTGACAGCGAGATCTCCGGACTAACTTCCCACCTCTTCACCTAGTTTTGCATATTTGAAGGACAAATAATTAGATCTATGACAGACTCTCCTCTACTTGTATTGAAAGTAGGCATGTTCCTTCTGTTAATAAATTACAGATTGTTGATACTGAGGAAGTACAAAAAATCCCCTCTGGGCGACTCTATTCCACTAATTCACCGCCCTTTATTAAATTTACTTAAGTTTAATTAGTAAAATGGCTTATGATTCACTATGTATAAAAAAATTTACCATCCAAATGGTTTTTAAGAAAATCAATTCATTTTTAAAATAACTAGGCGTAGAAGTAATTAACTTGAAATTGCATGTTGAATGTACTGTAATAACGTTTTCAACAGAACTTACACATTTTAGTAATAACAAGAATAGACAAATATTTCATGTTGTTTATGCATTAACTGTTTTACGGGTCGTGACCGTTAGTTTTGTGGGCGTCACTATAATGAGTTTTTATATAAAATGGTTATCAAAAATAAATAATATACTAACTACAACTTTCTAGGACAACAAACTTGAGGGGTGGGAGGGCAGGGAAGGCATTTTCTGCTGACAACTTAGGCAATTTTGTTATGTAGAAGAAATCTTCACTTTCTACTCAATTTAATAAAAACGTTCCATATTTCTGTTTGATTCTCCAGAACCGATATTTTTAAGACATGTCTGTTGACATGAGCAAATACATAGGTATTTTTCTGAGGGAGGAGCGAAGGACCCAAGATACCTTTTTTTTTACGAATAAGAATAGAATTTACGTTAGGACATTTTTTTCTATCACTACATTAAAGTGCAACCAAAAATTTCTCTAAAAATGACACAGAACTTATAACGTGAATTGTAAACAGGTTTCTTAACGTGGGCATTTGTTTTAAACAGGAAATAATCATTTGTATTAAGAATACTTGTATTATAATTGAAGGAAAACGTTACTTGTCAACTTATTTTATTATGTATGTAATAGTTATTAGAAAAGAGAAATTTTAATTTTCGTTAAACTCATGGATAATTTTAAAAAATACAGATGAATTTGTACCATATGAACGTCAAAATTGGTTCTTTTTCATTAATTTTTTACTATCTTGCATTATACCTATAATTATTATAAACGATTCTATTTCATTTTCAAATGAAAATATCATTTTCTAATTCACCTATTCAAATCCATTGGGTTTTATCACCGTTATAATGATACAGTAACGGTTCAGACCGTATCATAATACATAATATTATTCATGAAAAGTAGACCTGCCCTTCTTCTCCCAAGTGAGATATGAAATACACCCCATATGAAAAATATTGAACAATCAAAAATACGTTTATATTGATGAATTAAAGCCGGTTTGAGTTCAAACTGCTTTTAAACTTCACATGGAAAAAAGCGAAAAAAGGTGCTTGAAAGTGACTTGAGTAACTCAATTCGAACCTTAAATGAAATGGGATTGACTTTATTAAAACGACTTTAAAATGCTATATAAACGGTTTAACCTGGATATAAAAATTCGTAACTTCAGATTGGTGATCTTGGGGACATAAATTTTGACATTTCGAAGGTTTTGAGTTAATGTTGTGAACCAAATATTTATTCATTTTTGTATATTGTAAAAATTAAGTAGTTGTTACTTTAAGTTCAATTTATCTACAGTATGTGACATAAATTCTTCAAAATATTTTACAACTGGTATTTACTGAGGTTAGGTACACACGCATGCAACATAACTGGTCTGAAAGTAGCTTGAAATTAATTTTCAACCCGGATTCAATTCATCGAAACATACGGGTAGGTTTAAAGTTAGTTTTAAAGCCTCTTTACTTTCAATTAGGCTTGAAGTCATTAATATAAACGTACCGAGTGTATCCGGATTTGATTAACAAATTAACATTTTTTTATTTATCTCTAAAAACTGTATTCTTCATTAAATGTTTTTCTTTTTTTATATTTCTTAATAGTGTTGATATCGAATTTTTAGAATATAAATATTACTCTGAATGAATAAGAAAGGTTATCTTTGATTTTCAGTGCTTAGGCTTTGTTGAACCTTTTACATCCTACTATATCGATCGCCTTGGGGTATCCAAACAGGCATCTTCGAAGGCATTGGTCACGGTCTGTTGAGTTGAGTGAGCACTGATAATGTTCTATCCGGCCCCACTACGATATGTTTCTTGGCACACCTTATTTCTGAGACTTCCATCCAGCATTCAATAAACTTGCTTTCGCACATTAGTTTTAGTCCCGACTTTGCGGCGGTAATTAGAACAGGTATAATTGATTCGGGTCCGTTTGGTACGACTACAGACCCCATCTTTACTAAACGATCTGCTTTCTCGTTTTGTGGATAGCAAAGCGACCTGGATCTGATTGTGCAGCTATTCTTGTCAAGCTGTCAAAGGCATTCTTGCACTCACACACCAATTGTGAAATTACAACACTGAACCTTATTGTCAATATTGCAGCTTTGAAATGGTTTTATTTCTGTTTAGGTTTTTCATATAGAGATAGATACATTACATTCTAGTTTATTATACACTGTGTTGTTTACTCAAAGAATAAAGGAACTAAGGGATGTGATATAAAGAGTTGAAAATTTCCCTAAATTAGACAATTAGTGTCAGCCCAAAGTCGTCGAAATTATGATTTTGTTGTAATTCTCTCAACTCGTTAATATTTTTTTGTGAAAACTAATACACAAAAAAAAGTTGGTTTTCCTTTTACTTTAATCTTTTACGTTTTCTATTTTTTTGATGTAGTAATTTTATATAAAATGGCGAAGAAAATATAAAGTTCGATCTTGAGTTTATACCAAGTTATAAAAGTTATACTGGGTGGGGCAGAGCGACTTGCTTATTTAAAATTTCAGTTTTAAAAGAAAAGTAATGCAGATGTATATTTAATTCTTGGAAGTTCATCAAGTACATTTAAATTTTATGTTTTAAAGATAATATCAGGCAGGTGGTGTCCATTATTCTCAATATACTGCTTCAATCGAACTCGGGAAGTTTTGTTCAACTTTTTCCAGCATATCGACGGGTATGTTGGCGACAGCTTGACAAGTGTTGTTCTTCAGATAAGCCAGGGTCCTAGGACGATCATTGTAAACAAGTGATTTTAGATAGCCCCATAAAAAATAGCCTCAGGGAGTTAAATCTGGCGACCGCGCTGGCAAGTGCAGATCACCGCTCAAGGAGATGAGGCGTCCTGGGAAGTGTTACCGCAAAACAGTCATTGATACATGCGCTGTGTGTGCCGTGGCATCGTCCTGCTGAAACCATACATCTCCCACATCGATCTCGTTGGGTGTTGGCAGGAAAACTCCTGAATCATGTGGACATAACAGTCAGAAGTCACCCAAACTGCCCGTTCGTTTTCTTCAAAAAACTATGGACCAATTATTCTAACTCGTACACGAAACAGTTACACGTTGTGAATGTAGAGAACGCTGATGAAGTTCTCTGGGATTATCAGAGCTCCAATAGTACATGTTCTGCTTATTTACAGATCCTGAAAGATGGAAGTGAGCCCCATCACTGAAGAAAACAAGTGTGTCGTGAGGCATGCCAAGAAGCGCTTCACATGCATTTCCTCGAGCAACAAAATCGCATGAATTAATTTCCTGCCAAATTGTAGAGAGAAAATTTTAGTTCTTCGTGAAGGAGTCTCCTCACAGAACGAGCAGACAACCCAACAGTAGCTGCATGTTTGCGTGCAGAGCGGTGAGGAGATCGCAAAACAGAAAGCCTTAGAATGTCAATGTTTTGGGTTGAGCTTGCTATTCGTAAAAGGCCAAATTGTTGTTTCTTCAGTGTGGCTGAAATTGTTTACCCATGAATAATCGACTGACCAACCAGGAAAACAGGGCGTAATGTTGAAATGAGTACTTACACGTTGCGTAGCGATGATTGAGCGACCGTTAAAAAAGTATGCCTCGATTCCGAACGAGCGCTCCTCCTTCGTCCACTCCAAAACAAAAACAAAACTGGCTGACTACGAGATCTATTTTTCATGACAACTAGTTCGGGTTTAAGTCTTAAACCCTGTCAGTGAATCTGGATGTCTGGATTATACGGTTTTTTGGATTGAATATGTCTAAACCCGTGAATAAAGTTAATCGTTCCAAAAAGAGCATAATCATCTTGCCTTATTTGTCAAGAAAAATATTTGGAACCTTCTACCAATTCATTTACACCATATTGGACTTAAATCCTTATGGTATATGTTAACCGTTTGACCTGAACTGGCAACCATATTTACTGCTAGAGCGGTCTTAGAAAATTTTAGTTTGTACACGTTTGTCAATTTTTTTGTTCACTGTTGGAAAATTTAAAGAGTTTTTATTTTTAGGTATAATATTTCGCCCTTCAGTTCTCTCAGCCATCTACCTCCTACTACTATGTTATACACCGTTTGTACCAGTGCCAACGGAGATCACGATGACGGGTCACACCGGCATCTATCTAAAAATACTAATCATCATATCAGCTTTAACCACCCTAGGACAACTGGGGTTTCAAATTGCATTGTTTGCCATGCCACCATATGCAAATTTTTTAAAGGTAAGCTATTAGATATACACAAAAGATTTCGTTATTAGTTTTGTACTATTTGCCATTTTTAGTGATATATTACACGAATATCGTAATTTGTGTCAGTCTTTTCTTTGAACTTTAACTTCTGTTTAACTCTTGTCTGTCTATAAAAAAAATAAAACACATTTTATTCTAGTATGGAAAACGTGGGTACCGAACGAGACGTGATAAATGCTAGTAAATAGGACAAGTCTGACGAAGACACCTAAATACTGTAAATAATACATCTTGTTGTCAAAAATGTTTTCACATTTACCTAATTTCTGTAAAACTTAAATAACTTTTTTTTAAATTTAACTCATTTCAAGTAACAAAGCATAATTCTATTGCTTAGTTCTGCCAATGTCAATTTTTAGGTCGGACCTGAATTAGATGAATTAGTGCGTTGAACCTTAAATTAGTAAAAGAAAGCATTGATTTTATAAATATATATATATATATATATATATATATATATATATATATATATATATATATATTTAAAGGTATATATATATATATATATATATATATGTTTGAGCAAGTTTGCTAAGGAAAAATATTCGTAATTATCGGCAACCTCGCCTTTTTTAGGATTAAGAAAATAAGATCGGAAATAAGAGAGTCTCTGAAAACGGTCAGAACAGACAAATCGCATAACGGTATGCAAATTTAAAAGTTCAGAATTTTCGGGCTTTTGCGGACGAGTTTGTTTTGGAAAGGTGTATACGGTGGGATTCCGGACGAAAGGTATTTCCCTTTTCCTGTTTCCTTAATCTCTTTCCTGATTGTGAGTACCCTCAAAATACCTGGTAGAAGTAAAGAAAATCAACCAGCAGATATCGAAGTTTTCCGGTAAGTCATTTAAGTTAGGATAAGCAGATTTTTACAGGGTATTTTCTAATACTCTTCAAAATAAATTATCCATGTTTTGGTCCTTCGAGCCGGATATCGGTTAAATTTTGATGATATCTTAGAATTTTTTATTGTTTACGGTGAGCGATAAAGAATAAAAACTTGGGTTTTTTTTGGGTACTGATTTCAGCAAACGGGTTGCTGTTGAACGGTGTTGCCAGTTGTCAAAGATAATACGCAATTTGACTAATTTGATCGGTGACAACTAACAATTAATTTGATTATTGTTTCGCGGATAATTATTTAAAAATAAAAATAATAGTATCGGGTCTATTATTAATTTAGAAATTTATTATTTCATTTTAGAGGAATTTATGATAAAATTTGTGGTTTTTCAATTTATTACGGTAATAATTTGAAATCAGGTTGCCTTTAAATACAGAGTGTTGAATTATTTGGGGCCGTTTATTTTCAACATTATTTGTTTTTGCATTTTGGATAAAATTAATTACTGTTTTGGCTAGGATTGAAAGGATTTCACTAATTCAGTTTTAAACTTTTGATAATTATAATAAATTAAAATGAGTACCACAGCGGAACGCAAATTTAAAAGACTAAATTCCAAGAAGGAGTCTTTATTTTTGATTATACAAAATTTGTATGATTTGACAAAAAATATTTCCCAGCAGTCGCAAAGAGAGAAATTTGAACTATTGTATTCATCATTAGAGTCAACAAGAGATTCTTTAATTATTGTCATTGATGAAATTAATGACATTGGTTTTGATATTAAAGACGATTTTATTCCAGATTATCAGATTCTCTCTACTATTAATGAAATGTGTTGTCATATTCGAGTAGCAGCGGCTAAAATAAAGGCTACTCGGGCTAATCCTTCAGATAGTACGCCAGTAGATCCAAATCGAGTGTTGCCTTCTTTACCAAAAATTGAGTTGCCAGAATTTTCAGGTGAAATCCGGCAATGGGAAACATTTTATGCCATTTATAAAAGTTTAATTCATGATAATCCTACTTTAAATAAAACGGAAAAGGTTCATTATTTGATAGGGCGTTTACGCGGGTCAGCCTTAAGTATGTGCTCGGGAATAGCACCAACGGGCGATAATTATGACATAATTTGGCAGTCACTTTTGGATAGATATCAGGATAAACGATACTTAGCCAATAATTATTTGGATCAAATTATGAATTTTAAAAGTCTAAATGTGGAATCGGCAAAAAATTTAAATTTGTTTTTGGAGAGGTTTGATGTAGCGGTTAGTGCACTTAAAAATTTAAATTTACCGGATTTATCTGATTTTATTTTATTTTATCTGGCTCGAAATAAGTTAGATATTGAGACGGTTAAAACTTTCGATAGTTTTAAACGCAGTTCGAGTATTCCTACATATACTGATCTTGTTACTTTTGTAAAGGAGCAATCAAAATTGTTAAATTTAAATAAATCCACTAGTTCTCTAGCCTCGTCTCCTCGTAATACAAAATTCTTTTCAGGTCAGGTTAGAGGTGACGGTAAAATAAAACCCACACTTTGCGTATTTTGTAAAAAAGGTGGGCATTATTTGGGACGTTGTGAACAGTTTAAGGCACTTACACCATCAAAAAGATATGAAACGGTTAAAAATAATAATTGGTGTTATAATTGTTTATCTCCCAAGCATGGAGTTCGGTCCTGTCCTACAGGTAGGACATGTTTAGAATGTTCTAAAAAACACCACATTTTGCTCCACCTGGGGAAACCGGTTAAAGAAAAAATATGTGAGGATGAGGAAGCGGTATCCTTAGAATCACCAACGGATAGTCAGCAGTCACTTTGCTCTACGATTTCGAAAAATTGCAATTTAAATTGTGGTAGTACGGTTTTATTATCCACAGCGGTGGTTTATGTTCTAAATAGTCCAGTTTTAAATGCAACGGCAAGGTTTATTTTAGACACCGGTAGTCAAGTAAATCTATTAACAGTGAAATGTTGTAAGAAATTGGGACTAAATATTTCGAAAACTTATTCTTTAGTTCAAGGTTTGGGTGAAAGTTCACAAAAGGTGAAAGGTAAGACGGAGTTAGTGATCGGTTCTCGATATAACAAAGAAAATATATACAATATTAGTGCTTTTTTGGTGGAAAAAATTACGGATAAGTTGCCTAAATTACCTATCGATTCAAAATTTCTTCCTGAATGGAAAAATATTGATTTAGCGGATATGCGATATTCAGAACCAGGGGAAATAGACGGCATTATAGGCGCAGAATTATTTCCTTATATTTTTGGAAAATCTCGGATAACTCGTGATGATTGTTCACCTGTTGCGATGGAAACTGCTTTTGGTTACGTAATAATGGGACAAGTGCCTAACGTTGTTCCAACCGCGCAATTAACTTTTTTAACTCAACAAGATGACTCATGTGTTGAAGAGCTTTTAAATAAATTTTGGGAGCTGGAGCAGGTTCCACAGCGATCGATATTTAATCCAGAAGAGTTGAAATGCGAGGACATATTTCTTAAAACATATAGCCGTGACAAAGTCACAGGAAAATTTTGCGTGGCGCTACCTTTTAAACATAATCCAAAGAATTTAGGAGATTCTAAAAGAAATGCTCAATTTCGGTTGTTATCATTGGAAAAACGGTTAAACAAGTTTCCAAATCTGAGATTCGAGTACAACAAGGCTATGAGCGATTTTATTGATCAGGGTCATATGCAAATTCTAAGGAATGATTCGGCAGATGATTTAAGCTATTACATTCCTCATCACGCAGTAGTTAAGTTGGAAAGCTCTAGTACTCCCCTTCGAGTGGTGTTAGACGCAAGTGCGCCCTCGGACTCTGACGTGTCATTGAATGATATTTTGTATAATGGTCCTAAATTACAAGCGGATATTTTTACACTTCTTTTAAACTTTCGGTTATTTAAAATTGCAATGACGGCAGATATTCGGCAAATGTATCGGCAAATAAATATAGTAAAGGAACACTGGCCTTTTCAACGACTATTATGGCGTTTTGATCCAAAGGATCAACTTGAAACCTATGAACTTACGGTAGTTGCATTCGGGGTAAAATCATCTCCCTACTTAGCGTTGCGGGTTATTCAACAGTTAGTAGAGGATGAAAAGGAAAAATATCCCTTGGCTGCCAGCTTTATAAGCAGGGATTTGTATATGGATGACTTAGTGTCTAGTATACCATCGGAAGATCAAGCTCATCAACTTTATCAAGAATCAGTCCAACTTTTCACAGCGGGAGCGTTTGAATTAACGAAATTCTCAACGAACTCTCGAAAATTATTATATAAGATTCCAGTTAATAAGCGACTTTCAAAAGATGTGACCTTTAAATCGGATACTAAAATTTTAGGCATGCGTTGGAACCCAGAATTGGATATTCTTAGTTTTAAACTTGATGTTCCCAACGAGAAATGTACAAAACGAACTCTTCTATCATCGGTCGCACGGTGTTATGATCCTATTGGTTTAATATCTCCTTTCATTTTCTTTTTGAAATTACTTGTAAGACAATTATGGAAATTAAAAATTGACTGGGATGCAGAGCCTCCAGAAAATGTACGGAATATCTGGAAAAATGTTCAGTTAGAGTGGAACGAAATTTATAAATTAGAATTTCCACGTCATTTAGGTGTTACAGAGGACACACCAGTTACAATTTTGGCTTTTGCAGATGCTAGTCAGGACGGTTACGGAGCGGTAGTTTATTCAAAGGTCTTAAATGAAGAAGGTGCAGCGATAATTAGATTGGTTTGTGCAAAATCCAAGGTTTCTCCGTTTAAGTTAGTAACCATTCCACGATTAGAATTGTGCGCGGCTCTTCTCTTATCCAATTTGGTTAGGCATCTTATACATACATACGCGAATAGGATAGTTATTGCAAAAATATTTGCCTTTTCAGATACATCGACGGTACTGAATTGGTTAAATTCACCGTTTGTAAAAGATGTATTTGTAGCAAATCGAGTGAGTCAAATTAAAGAAAATATTCCGGACGCACAATGGCGACATATTGAGGGAATCGGGAATCCTGCAGATTGTTTGTCTAGAGGACTTACTCCACGGCAGTTAATTAATCATCCATTATGGGTATCGGGCCCTGAGTGGATGCAATTTTCGGAGATGGATTGGCCTGTTAAACAAATAGGCTTTTCAAGTATGCAAGTCTCGGATGTTTTCAAGGATGTTTTCATTATGACTAACGAGGAGAAAAATCATCCTCTTTTGGAGTTAGTTGAAAAATGTTCTTCTTGGTTAAAAATTTTACGCATTACAGTCTGGGTTCTCAGATTTCTGAAGCTACTTCCAATAAAAGGTTTTATCTCGGTCACAGACATGCACCGGGCTGAGACAACCCTAATAAAATTAGTTCAAGCCAAGTATTTTGACAGTGATATAAGGTTGTTAATGGCAGGTAAAAGGTGCTCTACTAAACTTTGGAAACTAAAACCCTTCTTACACAACGGATTGTTAAGAGTGGGCGGTCGGCTCACAAATTCTTCTCTTTCTTTCTTTCAAAAACATCCCATGATTTTGCCTGCTAAAGACCCTCTAGTGGCAATACTAGTAGATTTTAATCATTTAATTAACTTACATACCGGGCCATTTTTATTGGAGGCTATTCTGCGGCAAAAGTATTGGATTTTGGGGGGTAGAAATTTTATCCGAAGTAGAGTTTATAAATGTAATAAATGTTTTCGAATGAAACCTCTAAATCTGACGCCACGGATGGCAGACTTACCTACTCAGAGGGTATCCCAAACTAAGCCATTTTTACACACGGGAGTAGATTATTTTGGGCCTATACGTCTTACTCTAGGTAAAAGGAGAGGATTACAAGTTTATAAGGCATACGGTTGTCTATTTGTTTATATGAGTGTTAAGACTAGTAAAGGTATCTTTGTCCGTCCGGCGGTGACGATATGTCCTTTACCATCCCAATAGACTTGCGAATCCACTGTGGTGTTAACAGAATTTTTTTTTTATTTTTGAAATTGTAATAACAATTTTATTATTATTATGTTTTGGTTGAATATAACCCTGTTGTGGGTTTAATGCGGTTTAATTTAATTCTTTGATGGTATAGTATAGTTTTTTTTTTATTTTTTCAATCTTGGCTGAAAAACAATTTTTCAGGGCGGGGGGTATGTTTGAGCAAGTTTGCTAAGGAAAAATATTCGTAATTATCGGCAACCTCGCCTTTTTTAGGATTAAGAAAATAAGATCGGAAATAAGAGAGTCTCTGAAAACGGTCAGAACAGACAAATCGCATAACGGTATGCAAATTTAAAAGTTCAGAATTTTCGGGCTTTTGCGGACGAGTTTGTTTTGGAAAGGTGTATACGGTGGGATTCCGGACGAAAGGTATTTCCCTTTTCCTGTTTCCTTAATCTCTTTCCTGATTGTGAGTACCCTCAAAATACCTGGTAGAAGTAAAGAAAATCAACCAGCAGATATCGAAGTTTTCCGGTAAGTCATTTAAGTTAGGATAAGCAGATTTTTACAGGGTATTTTCTAATACTCTTCAAAATAAATTATCCAATATATATATATATTTAAAGGTATATATTATAAATATATATATATATATATATATATATATATATATATATATATATATATATATATTTAAAGGTATATATTATAAATATATATATATATATATATATATATATATATATATATATATATATATATTTAAAGGTTCCAGGATATTGCTAAACATTAAAGCACATGGTAGATTGTTAACGTATTTTAACTTTCCATAGAAATATATCCAAAGATATTTTCAATGTTATAACTGCTGGCAAAAAATACTTCTATCACTCAAAAAAAAAATTGACCCCCAACTTGTTTGCACAGAAATTATTTTTATAATCGAGTTCATTGCACAATAATTACCGTATTATTTTATGCTATTATGAAAAAATGCTGCTAATATGTTTTGAAGTATGACATCATTATTCAAAAGGTGTTACGCGGCATTTACTCCAGGTCCGGTTGAAAAATTGGGTTTAAATGATATTTAATTCATTGCATACCTCTCAACCTAGAACAAAAGTCGCCGAAAACATATTTTGTTATTTTTTTACGTTATATAGAGTGTATAAAATTATAAAAAGATTTTATTTTTTTATATTTAATCTCCGACCATACATTACTGGAGGCAGCAAGCGATGGTTCGGCCGTGTTACATGGCAAAGAGAGAGAGGTGGCCAATATGGGGAAATGCTATCTCTCTCGCTCCCATAATTTCGAAGTGCGCCCCGGCCAATCGCAGTTCGGAGCAAGAGAGATGCCTTGCTACCTCCAGTAATGTATGCTCGAAGTATTTAATTAAATAATAAGAACAATACAACTTGAGAAGAACAATTAAATGACAATATAAAGGAAGTTGTCAGGAAAGTTGATTGATAAAGTGTTTTTATTAATATATCGTAAAAAAAAATGAATTGTTATTTGGCCTCATATTAAGCCGCGTCCACATTAGTAAAAATTTACGTTGTGTGTGGCATGCAGCAAAAATTTGTGCGTTCATATCTTCGAACATACCCCTGTGAAATTAACATAACGTCAGAACTAGGACCCTGTTGTTTGAACGCTGAATAACATAATAATATTTTTATTTATATTTGAAAAAGTGTTGATAAACAGTAGATATTTCATATCTTGGTACACATATACCGATTTTATTCTATCCTTTTCTAATTGCATCATTTAAATGAGTATCATATAATAATTGGTACATCAATTCTAAGTATGAATTTATGGTTGCCTAAATTATTATTACTGTTATTTTCAGTATGTAGACAATATCTAACAATATTTACCAATAAAAATAATTTTTTAATATTAATTGCAAACTTCGCATTTATAGTAATTTCTAACACTTAAAAACACTGAACAGAGCCGCGACAAGCAATTAAACTGAAAGAAAAGATAAGTAAACATGTTTATGTCTGTCAAACATCTAAAAAAGCCTCTCCCCCCACCTACATAAACAGCCTTCAAATAAATCCATTGTTGTTTAAATATATAGGGTATGATCGAAGGTTCATATACAATTTACGCGAGGGTGGACTCACATAAATTGTATGTAAACGCATAAATTTTTGCCGCATATCACACAACGTAAATTTTTACTAATGTGGACTCGGCTTTATGTAACTTTCTCCAACAAGGAATCCAAATAAAAAGTCAGTACTCTAGCTTGTTTCCCCTACAGGGCTATTCTGTAACTTTAACATTATTATTATAAGGATGTTATTTTAATGACACGGTGATTATTAATACGACCTGTTATAAAAGTTGGTGTAATGTCGTCAAATTCTCTTCTTGGAATAATGTCCTATTTTTCTAAAACAATTTTATTATTTATGTGAAAAACTTTGATCTGAGTAATTGAAGCTAATTATAATTCCGAACTCAGTTTTGTTAAAAATTATGTAAGTGCGTATCGAACACCCATTATGTTAAGGTTCTGAAGCAGTATGAGGTTATTCCTTTTTTTTCTGCCGTTTCATTGTACGTCTATCTTTGAATTAATTGAAAGCAAGTGCCCGTAAAATTTTATCACAAAAGATGATTTTTTTTTATCAGAAAACATATTAAAATTTCGTTTTGTGTATGTACTATATATCGAATTTGTTCAGATTTTAAACTAGCTAATGTGGAACATTGTAAAATTTCAGATTTATGTTTAAAACAAATCAAGACAGAATTTAGGAAAAATAAATCTAAAATTTATATATAAGCCAATATAAAAGTTGTAGTAAGTATTAAACTAACAAATCAAATCCAAAATACAGGAAAAAATTGGGCCACAAAGTAATGAAACATATAATTAGTGCGCAAACTTCACAGTTTGGTACCAAAGGGTCTATTAGTTGGCCCCCCAGATCACCTAATCTATCTGTTCTGGATTTTTTCTTATATGGCTTTTTACAAAACATGATTTATAGGACTCGGTATCGTTCGGTAGAAGAACTTCGCGCAATGCAACAAATTTGGTTTTCCTGTTTTTGCGAAACAAATCTGTTATTATTTTAATATCTCGTATGACATTCTTGTAACAAAATTGAATCACTATGGTTTTGGTTCTTCAAGTCTCTCTCTAATTAAATCTTATTTAAAAAATAGAGTTCAATGTGTTTATTGTAATGATAATTTTTCAGAGACCAGTGTTGTGGGCGTCGAAGTGCCGCAGGGCTCGGTGTTGGGATCTGACCTTTTCATAATATATATAAACGGTCTACCAAATAGTGTTCCTTCTTCTTTAGGGGTTGTGTTGTATGTCGACGACACAACTTTGGCTAATAGAAACCCCGATTTAACCAACCTTCAGCTTTAGATGCGAGAGGTGCAGTTGGGGGCCTCGCTGTGGTTTGATGTCAGTCAGTTGTGTCTCAATGTTAAAAAAACTAAAAATGTCATATTTACTCAAAAACAGCTGCCTGGTGATCGGCAGACTGTTAAATTCTTGGATATGGATCAAAAATTGTTATGGAATGAACCGTTCAGATTGTGTCTAATAAAATTTCAAAAAATTAGTTGCTTTGGAGAAATTTGATGCAAGTTGCAAATCATAAAACATGTATGACCGCTTACTTCGGCCTCTTCCACTCCCATCTATCATATGGAATTCTTATCTAGGGACATTCGCCACATTCTGGCAAACTCTTCAGTCTGTAAAGGAAGGCCATTAAAATTATTATAGGTCTGCACTTTTGCGCAGACGTCAAAATCCATTTAAAAAATCTAAACATTTTGACATTGCCATCAGTATATATATTCAAATATATATTGTGGATTCGTGAAAGCAGGAATAATTTGCACTGCATAGTGACATTCATCATTACAATACAAGACATGTTTCACTCATGGCACCTAACTTTGTACGTCTAACAAAGAGTCGATATTCTATCAATTATTATGCTCCTCGATTTTACAAGAAGCTTTCTTTGCATTTAACAGCAAAGTTAAAAATATACTGATGCAAAATAACTTTTATTCGCTCGATGATTTTATTAATGCAGACTTAGCGTGTTATTGAAATGTATTGATCTGATTGATATTTTAATGTTTTTTGAAAACCACCAGTTTGATGTATCTTTTAACTCATATATTTGTCAGTATGATTATTATTGCATCTTGTAGGATTTTTTATATGTTTATTTTGACGTGTGTAAAATTGTAATAATTGTGACACAAATAAATATCTATATGTCTGTCTATCTAAATGCTCTTAAGAAAAATAGCAGAAATGTGCCAATTCTGTATCAAGGAAAATTGCCACCATTTTCAATAGCACTTAAAATGTTTCATCTAGTGTTCCATTTGGTTAATTTATCTGTTTTTTTTTACATAATAAGGTTAGACATTGCTTGTATTTTAGCAATGTATGAAGTCTAATATAATAATAAAAATTGCTTTCACCTCCAAAAATATATTGTATTACAAGGACCTTGAAAACTTATTTTAAATAATAATCAACACGTTGTACCAAAGGTATTATTATTAATAAGATGTGTATTCAATATTCATAGCCTACTGCGAATTTAAGTTCGAATGTCCAAAAATAAAAATTTATATTTATTAGTGATTTCAAATATATTTTTGAAAAACTTAAAAAAATGGAAATCTACCTGTCAAATAATATACAAGATGTTCTATTAAAAAGAAGACATGCTTGGTCCATAACTCAAAACCTGAAGCCTTTAGAAAAAAAATTAGGGACGCCAGCCGATTTTACGTGAAAAAACTGCACAAGTGCTCGTTTTTACTTTTATATTAACTGACATATTAATTAAAATACGAAGGGGACTTATAAATGAAGGATTTTAAATTTCGCCTTGTATCTTAAAAACAGAGAGGGCTAAAAAAAGTTTGTTGCGTCTTTCGTTTAGTAAAAAAATTAGCAAAGATTCGTGAAAATTGCAAGTTTTTATCTTGAATAATAATAGAGATGCAAAAGTGTCAAAAATTGGACACTATGTACAGGATTTTTCCTTACCTTTTTACAAACTCTAGTGATTTTATTATAGGAGTGAAGAGAAAATTTTAAATAAGAAAGTATTGGATTTTTTCTATATCGCCAGAATATATTACTAGAAATTTGTATTTTTTTAAATAAATTCACTTTTTTTTTAAACGAAATACCCTGTATATTACTAAATATTATAATAGAGCTTAAAATTCCCTTTTGAAAGATATATATGTTGCCTATATTTGCTCCAGCTGTTTTTGAAATATTCAATATTTCAAAAAGTCGCCATAGCCATGTAAATTATGAAACAATTGAAAATTAGGTTGTTCGGTGAGGAACATAATATACTATAGTCGTGTTATAATATAAAATCAAGTTAGCTATGAGAAAATATACACTCTAATGACCGAAAAATAATTTTATTAAAAATAACTAGTTAGAAATCAAATGATTTCTTTGCATAAATTTTTTAGAAAATTCGATTTAAAATATGTAATTACATGTGCTCAATGTGAGCTCCACTGTTAAAAATGCATTTTCTGTAGTTCTCGTCTATTGTGTTTGTGCTCATATTGAGCACTTGTAATTAAAATTCTTATAGATTGTAAAGCTCTGATTTACGAAAACAATCTTTTAAAATATTTGAAAAATTAGTTTTTGACATTTTAACATTTTTCACAATTTTCGCTGTAGTATTATCGCTAGCGGTTGTTTTTACCAATTATCTTACTTGACAGTTTATATAGCGGAAAGTTACTCTGACATTTCTACAGTTTCTAACAATAAAAATTCGCACTCAGACGGACAATGATTTCTGTAATAATAGACAGTGTTGCAAAAAATGGCGCTTATGATACTGTGCGTCGCTTTTTTCTTAAATATCAATACCTTTTTGATTTAAACCTAATACTCTGTAAAATTAATCTCGATTATAGCTTCATTTCTTAATTAATAAGAGAATTGCAACAATTTTTTTCTATTTATGTAATTCAAATTTCTCTTTACGTATTTTTATTAATCAATCGCTATTCCTGGAAGTTACTAATTTAATTATTAATTACGTAGGTGATATAATAATTATTTTTTATTAATTTCTGTTATTATCAAGGATTAGAATAAATCCAGAAACTTAATTTTATTCATTGATAATGTATTAAACGAATATAGGTACAGTATTAATGAAAAATATCGACGTTTGTACTAATTTATATATCCAGTTTTGACGACTATCGATTTCTAAAATTTTAGCTTCTCAAGTTTAAATTTCGCCATATTTTTATTTTTTTTCTTGTATACAAAAGTATATAACACATGCATATTTTTAAATAACAAGGAAACATGAGCAAGTCTAATTAATACTTTAAAATGTAGAATTTGCTATAATGTGTTAATCTCATCTTATCTCATTATTATTCAGGGTGTCCGGGAAAATGTGTGAAATCTCCCGGACATGAAAAAACACTTGAAAGGAATACTACAAGTTCATCTAAACTTTTTTCGTATAGGCCTCCTTTTCGGAAATATGGGCTCCCAAAAAGCTGCAATGGAATGAAGTTTTTTACACATAATTATTGAACCACTAGGTATATTTAAATTTTTTTGTATATATATATATATATATATATATATATATATATATATATATATATATATATATGATGTATAGCAGGTAAGACCCATCAAATTACTCTCCAAGAAAGTGTTGTGAATTACCCACAGCTGCAGGGACTGACTAGCTATGACAGGTAATAACTTTGGACAACGTTTTTTACATACCTTTAAGTATTGACTAAAAATTAAATACCCTTCATTCCTAACCGTTATCGAAAAAACGTCATTTTATTTACACTGTTAGTCCCCTAACTGCTATCGGGTTCAATATGAAAAAGAGGAATTTTCCCCTGTCACCATAATTTCAATAAAAAGTTAAACTAATTGCTTAGTTAAAAACTTCGTAAGAGGATTCAACATGGGTTCCGCAAAGTCTGATACACTCGCGGGCACGACGAATTGAGGACTGCTGTACCCGCCATATTAACTCTTCATTGTTCCGTATTTGATCACAATGAAACGTAATTCTTCATAGAAATTCCTCTCTACTATCGACCGGAGTGGAATATACCAAGGTTTTGAGGTGTCTCCAAGTGCGTTAGGTTGGGAGATCAAAGAGGCCAGGAAACTAGTCCTTCTCTACCTATCCAACGGATTGAATATACGTTATTCAGATGCTTTCGCACAGCAACGCTGAAATGAGGTAGTGCCCCATCGTGCAAGTAGTATATGTTTCGGTGGGTTTCAAGTGGTAAGTGCTCTACTAAATCGTGAAAAGCGTTCTGGAGGACCTCCAAATCAAGTTCTCCATTTAGTCATACCGGCAATACGAATGGTCCAATCAAAAAATTGCCAATGATTCCTGCCTAGACATTAATGGATCGGAACTGATGTTAATGATGTGAAACAATAGTTGCATGCGGATTTTCATCAGTCCATACATGTGAGTTGTGTAAATTTATTATACAATTTTTGGTAAGCCCTGCTTCATCCGTGAAGAGAATAGTGCTAATGAAGTTTACATTATTTCGTTACTGATCCAATAGTCAGTTTGCAAACTGCATTCTACGAGAAAAATATTCAGGAATCAATTTCACTTATTTCTTAAAATTTTGAAGAAATTTAATTATATTACCTTATTAAATTGAATCGCCTACCATTCTCACTTAGACGTTGGTCAACTCGTTGAAATGTTTTCTAATCTGGAAGAGTACAATTAGAATATCTGTCGTGATATAGCCTCCTGGCTTCCAAAGCATTGCAAGATGCAAGACCATACATCAGATGCATATTTGCATACTCAATACAAGTGTATTCTATATTTCGAATTATGTCACAATTAATTTTACCGCGAAATCCAAAAATCAGAAAATTAATATCCAAGTAAAGAATCAATGTGTCAGCGATGTGAAAGTTGACAAGTTCTAAAATGAAGGATATTTATTTCTTGCGTACCTAGCAACGTTTGCAATAACAATACTTTGTTTTTGGTGCCGATAAAATAAAAAGCACATTTTTTGCGAACCTAGGTCGAACTGCAATTCACAGAATTGGACGTTTTTAATCAAAGAGGTAAACTCTAATTTTAGATCAAATTTTTTTATCATAAGGTTGAAAGTTGAACATTTTGATAGCAACAAGGATGTATCTTTTATCGAAATACGCCAAATACATGATGTAAATAAAATGACGTTTTTTCGAAAACGGTTAGGATTAGCGACATAAATGAAGAGTACTTAATTTTTAGTCAATAGTTAAACGTATATAAAACGTCCCAAGTTCTTATCATACAGGGCGTAAAAAAATGGGATCATGACTGTCACAGCTACTCCATCCAAGCAGCTGTGAGTAATTCACAAGACTTTTTTGGATAGTAATTTGAAGGGTCTTACCTGGTATACATCATATTAAAAAAAATTGAAATATACCTGGTGGTTTAATAATTATGTGTAAAAAATTTGATTCCATTGCAGCTCTTTGGGTGCGCATATCTCCGAAGAGGTGGCCTATACAAAAAAAGTTTATATGAACTTATAGTATTCCGTTCACGTGTTTTTTTCATATCCGGGAAATTTCCCACATTTTTCCGGACACTGTATAAAAAAGAAACGTATGTTTGCATGTTCACTAAAATCTTAAGAACTACTAAACCAATTGTCGCCAAATGTTAATCATACTTTTTTATGTATTCCGAAGGGTCATAGGATTTATAAAGATAAAAAATTGCTTCTTATTCTGGCCGCTAGGTGGCGTGCCGTTAATCCGTAATGAGACTTCCTTCTAGCAAGCCGCTCCCACAGTTCAGTTAGAACCTTAAATATTCGTCATTATAACTAATTTTTGATTTATATTAAAAATAATTCATTATTATTTCAACTGAAACAACTGAGAAATATAAAATAAATAGTATTATAAACTGATTCAGTATTATTAAAAACGAATTCTTTTTAATTTTAAAACTATGTTGGATTAGAGTTGGCAATTTTCGTACTTTTATTTTTTAGGACTGCGAATTTTTAGAAAAACTCCTACGACATGTAGGTTTTGTAAGACTGAATCACATATCTGTAAATGATGCCTTCACATGGATCTCACCTGAACCCATTATGTTAATAACGTCTATAGTTTTCTACATCTTATTTAAGAAACTAACAGCTCCAAATCCAGAAGACTCTGAAGGAGACACTCGTACATCAGTTGAAAGGAGAGATGAAGAAGTTAAAAATAGAAAAAAATATTTGTCATTTATTGTAGGCATAGGTAAGTAATTTTTATAGAAACTATGTATCCAAAACTACCGAAGTGGGGTTTTTTGTTTTCAAACCAAATAACTTCTGGGTTAACACGGTTCGTAGATGATAAAAATTAAATAGGAAACGGATATACGATTCTTACAATTTATACTAGCATAATACCACAGGTAAAGTTTTTTATATTTGTTTTCTTGTGGTAATCACCGGAGCTACCGAACCGACAAATTTTTTTTATCGGCGGAAAGACAACTTTTGCGTAAAAATATATGATATGTGTTACCCAGTTTCATAAAAAAAAGGTAGCGTAAAAGAAGCTGAAAATTAAGAAAGATGTAAAATATGAAATTCTAAACTCATTTTTTTATGGGTTATGGCTGAAATGAAATTTTATAAAATGAACACGTGTTTTAGCGCTTTTCAAAATTATTTCACACAGAGGTAAAAAGTCTATTTTTTTCATTTGAATTTTTATATCTCATGAACAGCTATAATTGAAGGCATAACAATTGACATGTACTTTCCTGGTAAGACATAAATTAATACTTAACATGTATCGAGGGAGATAAAATGGAGGTAAATTTTTTTTCATATAGTTTTTATATCCTAAGACAGAACGGCTAAAGTTGAAAAATAAAATGAGTATGAAAATTAACTGAACACAAAATTAAATCACCCCCTGCGAAGCTGTGCGGAACAGTTAGTATAAATTAAGAGTTATCAGTAAAAATAACTTTATTACATAATGAACTTACTTTATTGCTGTTCAACTCGGTTGGGTTATTAACTATAAAATGTTAATTTTTATAGGTTCGTTCAACTTAATGCTCCTTCGATATTTCTGTATAAACTACTCGCCATTTAAACTGGCCATACCGTGAAATTTTCTGCACCGCATGCACCAATATACAAATGATGGAAATGAAGTATTTCACACATCCCCATGAAGCACCTTAAAACCAATTATTAAATAAAGTAGTTTGGATATGTTACAACATGAGAATAACTTACGTATTATTTTGAAACTGGTCTAAGCAAGCCATAATTAACCTAACAAATTGATCGAAACAACTTCTAGTGTCATAGTTGATATAGCGAAATCAAGTTTCGCGTTACATGACGAGCCAAAATATACACGTTTACACCTGTTGTTATCTTGAAACTTATTTGCATGAGGAGTAACCACAAATTAAGTATGATAGAATTGGCGGAGCCTCAGCAAGGCACATCATGGGTATATTGTTTTATTTGGTATCAGTTCAATTTCCTCCGTGAAAAAAAGTATTTCAGATTACTTTGAAACCATTTTTAACACAAATTTTAATTTTCTAAAAATATGCTTTATTTTCCGTACTTAATGGTTACTCAAAAATAAAATATGAATAAGAATATTGACCTGATGTTTTACATACCATCCATTTCAATATTGCAGCAGTATAAGTTAAATTTGGCCTATCTGTATAGGTTGCACTCTATTCCTGAAGCGATTTAGTGACATATCTCGTACATTTTTAATAAAATTTATTTATAGATAACTCTTTTAAGCTCGTGTGATAATATTCAAGCGACGCATTCATTTCTGTCAGAAGTTCACTTATAACTCGAGAACAGCTTAATAGATTTTGATGCAGTTTTTACCGTCACATAGAGAGTTTGTTTCAAGAAAACTTGTTATATGTGAACCATTAAGTTTAGGTAGAAGAGAACAAAATGGCTCCAAGTAAACGATAGTCGTACGAAAAGGAAAATCCCAAACGAGCCAGGAAGATTATGTAGTACTAGCGATCCCCTCGAGTTTCCCAAAAATACAATGGATTCTAAATAAGAGCGGTATAATAAAGATGTTATATGCGTGAAACTATGTGATGTAAATTTATGTAAAATAATTGTGTGTGAACTATAGAATTCATTTTGTAAAGGCGATTTAAACATTTTATTGCTCAAAAAATTCTCGAAGATAAATGACAAATACAGATATTGTGGAACATTCTTAAAACATAAACGTATGCTCTCGCAACGTTATTTGTAGAACTTTTTAAGATATACACTGTCGTTACGTTTGTTTTAATATATCTCAAAAGATTGAGACAATTTAAGTCAAGACACCGTCGGGATTTCTGTTTTGCTTCCGATTTAATTTGCAACCATTATATAAATATACGAAAAAATATCCCTTGGGAAACGGCCTAATCAGTGGTGAAAACTGGTTCAAAATTTATTTTCAGTAGTTTTCAAAATTATCCCGGGAGAATTTTCTTATATACTATGTAGTAATTTGTTTAGATCCATATTAAGGTTATTGGAGAGAATATCAAGAAATAGCAAAGTTATAGTTATTTTAGTCGTCTTTCTTAGAGTATAGTTACAGCTACCAATTGATGAAAAACAGACAGAAGGTTCAATTCTTTGGTTTGGCAGTTTAGAAGGCCAAACGATGGGCAAAAATTTCTTGTTCCCATGTTCATTGTTAAATTATTAATAGTGCACTATATAACGTAGTTTTTATTATTAGGTTAAAAATTTAAGAAGACTTATTACGTGAGTCTGACTGGCACTTGATGGTTTTTTCTGAATGTTTTATTCTACTAATTTAATATTAATTAGTAATTAACATTATATAATAAATAATTATCGAAAATTAAAATTATTTAATATTACATTTTTTTTAAAAGGGCAGCCCACTTTATATACTCGAAGAAAAGATAATTTTTGCCATTTTTATAGCGATCCCTGTTAGAGATATCATTGTTATTTTTTGTGGCCTATATTACTATACTATTGCAGTATGTGAGGAAACTTTTATTTACTGATTTTATAAATGTTTTATAAAAAAAATGTACTTTAACATGGAGTATCAAAAAATAAGTCAATGCCGTTAAGGGGTTTAGCTCTGCTTGTTCATCTCAAACAAAAAAACAAAATGGTTTCATAGTCAGTATGCTATCATACATTTTCATGCAAAAATAACGAAATGGCAAATGTTTAAACAAAAAATTCAAAAACCTAAGTCTTTTGTGTACATTTCATGCTGGGAAAAATAGTAAATCTGAATCTTTTGCCTACATGGCATAGCCATACATGTCTAGAATACATGGTTAAAATTTGGAGAGAAGCGGTAGAATGGTTTTTTAAAATTCCTTAACGCCGCATGCAAAAACGTGTCGAGAAGAACGCGTTTAAACCTTGTTTATAAAAAATCAGCAATGCCTTCTGCGTTTTCATAAAACTACTATTCTTTTGATCTAGCATCTCTTCGCTGGATTCTCGATTCCCAGAGACGATCAATGTCGCGCACGTATGCCAGAGGAAGAGCACGATCGATCGAGCGTTTTGGAGACCCATTCAATAGTGCTCTCAAAATATAGAAACACTGCTTGGATTTTTATGAAATTTTCTAAGAACATTTTTGAATATCTGTACTATTGAAAAATGTATTTAACAAAAGTCGATTTTATGAAATTGATAAAGTGGGCTGCCACCTTAAGGGAACATGCTTAATTTTTCCAAGCATACATTTTTCACTAATGTTAAAAGATCAAATAAATTTTATTACTTTTTCATCAACAATAACCAAGAAAAACGATAAAACCCTTATACCTTTTATACCATAGTTCTGTCTTAAATTACTTTATATATATATATATATATATATATATATATATATATATATATATATATATATATATATATATGTAACAGGCATATTTTAATACAATGTTTATGATTTTAGGCCGGTATGGAGTCCTTATAACACTTTGCTTAGCAGCTGTATTAAGGCCTTCTATCATAGGAGGACTGTACTTCCTAGTATTTCTTTCCGTTGCCACCTGGTGGGCGTGTTACAAACAACTACGAAGGAATTTTGCCATTTTGATGTGTTGTCTGGTGCCTTTTGTATTTGGTCATATGTGTGCTTTGTA
The DNA here is from genome assembly GCA_034092305.1 of Diaprepes abbreviatus. NCBI lineage: Eukaryota > Metazoa > Arthropoda > Insecta > Coleoptera > Curculionidae > Diaprepes > Diaprepes abbreviatus. Next base: position 25,822,902 of record JASJET010000055.1, on the reverse strand, counting down.
TGCTTACCAATTTCAATGGTCACAAGAGCTGTTAGATAGAAATACTACTTGGGCAAGGTACATAAGAGTTCATATGTTAAGCGGTAAAACTAAGGGTGATTAAAGTGAGACTTTTTTCCATGTTTGCATTTCATACAGCCAGCTGTTATCAACATTTAAGTATAGCTTATCCGATTTTTACAAATATTGTTTTAATGACGTATTCATCACGTAGTTAAAAATTCCATTTTGTTTTATACTAGAATTATATCTAAAAAAAGGCTGTTTCGTATTACTTTAATTTTGAGCTTCCAAATTCGATCTAGTTTTGGTAAAAACCTTGATTAATAAATTGGATAAAGATATTTAAAAGAAATTATACTTGTTAATTTTTTTTCAGCAAAACCATAAGAACTTTTCTGGTAACCTTATCTTAATAAATTAATTTGGGGTATTTTTATGTAATCAAACACAATGTTTAAAAGAGGAGGTTCATTACTCTGAGGATTGAATATTGGTTTCCACTATAAAAAAAAAATAAGAAAATTCATAAATAATTTTTTGGAATTTTGAACTGCCACATCCTTCTTTACGTTTTAACATCCTTAGAATAAATACTTCCATTGTTTATTACAAGTTTACCGAATCATTATTAGCTTTTACACGCATTTATACTGATAAATTGCTTATTTATTATTTTTTAGATTTTTTGGATTAACACCATTACGGATATCAAGCTGTAATAGTACAGTACAACCAGATCCACGTACGTTCAACTTTGAACATGCAGAATGGGCATCATACATAAATCCGTTTGCCCTGTATTGGCTGTTTTATATTCTAGTTTTAGAATCGAAGGCATTACTTCAGCCAGATGTAAGTGTGTATTTATGCTATGTGAAAATTAACACATTACATTTTTATAACCCATTAGTTATTAGGGAGGATAGAAGATTCTGTTATATGGCATGATGCAGATTGATTAGCTGTTTTCTACAAGTGTTCTAATTTTTAAATAGATAAATGAAGCTAATAAAATAGTTCTAATTTAGATTATATTGAAGGTTGTTAGATATTGCCATACTCTATCATGTGTCGTAAGCGATAGTGTATGATCTTTATTTCTATGCCGAAGAATATACGATTAGGAGTCGAACTTTTATTGTCAAAAATTAATGCAGGAGTAATTCTAAATTTTTATTTTCAAAATTTTCATGTTGTTGGAATTATTATGGCATATCTAAATTTCATTACCAGTTGTGATGGCAGTTTTTCACAATTCCTCGTGCACTTGTTGTTGCAGTGAATATTTGGAAAAGAGCCACTTTCAGTAACGCTTTCTAGTACTAAGATTCATCTTTTGAACTTGGTTAATGTTAATGCTTGAAGTGGCTTGAAATACTGCGTGTTTTTGCTTCGCGAGATTCATCTTCAAAATACTGTCGGCTGCACTTCCATTCGTTAAACCAGTTGAAGATAATGGCATAACATGAGGTTTTATTCCGATCAGGGGCGGATCCAGCCTCCCTCTTTGGGGGGAGGGGGTGATATCACAAAAGTACAGTGGCAAGCCAAAGCAAGTTGTCGTCGGGGGAGGGGGAGACAATATTCCTTTCTAGTGTGAAAAGCAGGGTTGAGTCTATTTTTCCGAATTCGAAGCTCCTTGGGGTGGGAGGGGGGGATCGCAAGAAAAAACAAATTATCGACGGTGGGGGAGGAGATACCAGCATCGTACACATTCTTAGTATAAGGAGCAGAATCGGGTCTATTTTCTAGAATTAAAAAACGCAGCCATTTTTGAATGCCCTTGTACAGTATCGCAATATCTAAAAATTTTCAGTGTTTTCTATGTACATTAGATCTTAGATTGGTACTAGTTTTTAGTTCTTGTCATTTATAGCTGATTTGCAATATTACAGTATTTATAATTACATTATATAAATATATCTAAGGCGCAGATTATTTTATATTACAGATGCGACAGCTTTGGCTATGCTTTCAAGTTGCAAGCTCCAATTTTCTTGACCTTGCGTGCTCCGTGACGGTGGGAAAAAGTATAAGAATTAGTAAAAATTCCGTGTTTACACTGAGAGCAATGATTAAAATTAGAATTAAATGCTAGACATAGTTCTCCACTTTAAAAAAAAAATAAAATATAAGCCTAAATAGATGTTAAAACCTTTATTTTTTTTTTGTAAAAAGCGCCCTATTTCTTTAAATTAAGAAAGAAAAAACTTATCTCATTCTAGTATAACAAATAACTTAATTTTGTGTATTGGTTTTGAATGACTTAAGTAACCTGTATATCAAATATAATTTTAAAAACAGTTATTACATTCACTGAGCATTTTTTACATATGTATATATGTAACACAATTTTATTAAATAACTTCATATTCTATTTGTTTTGTCAGTCATCTAGACAAATATTTTTACCTTAACTGTAAGTTACAATTTACTCATATGGTAAATTTTGTTAATTTGAAGAATCAAATCACTTTTTTTGTTCTTATTATTTGCGACAATATTCAAATGACAAGCACGGGAAGTTCCTAGTATTATTTTTAAGCAATATTATTTTGTATATGATAATTTAACATGCAAAATATAAAATGACACCATGAAATGTAAACAACAATAAAAATCCTCATAGAAATTTAGTTTTGGCGGGACCGTCTTTTATCGCATCTGTCAGATGAGATAATCTGTGTCTAATGCAATCATTGGCGAATTATTGAAAAATAATCTCTTTTGGCTCTGTCTAAATTATAAAGATAGGATGATGGACGAGTAGGAAAAATACTGTTTCCATAGGTACCAAATAAAATTATGATCTGGCTTTGATAAAATATATGATAGGATCAAAAATATTTTTGCTTCAGATATCGCTCCATAATGACACTGTTAAAAGAAGGAAATGTTTAAAGAATGTTTATAATTCTTCCTAATACTAAATATAGACCAAGTTAAACTCGGTTCTACCAAACCTCGGGCATAGCGTGAACTTCCTCATAAATTTATTGCTGTCTAATTCAATAACACTTAACTATAATTCTTTTTAGATTAAAAAGTTCAAGCCAGGTTCAAAGTTTAATAAAATCTTTAGCTTGCCTTACATTTTAATTTATTATTTCCTAAAAGCTCATTCCTTCAATACAATTTTTTAGTGACAACGAATACAACACTATATTAAACTGCATAATTTCGCCTTTCCGTCGAAATTTTAACTGGAAACAATTATTTAAATGGTTTTTAATTAGATTAAAGACCGATCTCTTTAATTGACTAGCTCTATGATATGACCTAAGCATAATATCATTTCTTAGTTCACCATATCATATGTAAAAGTTTTATCTTTGAAATTACCTTTTGTAATTTTTACCTTAATTGGCAATAAATCAAAGGACTAAGTACTGATACATTAGAGTTTAAAACTAATATTAGTATTCATTTGTGCAAAATAGCGAATATTTACAAAAAAAGATAAATTACCTTTTTAGAAATGATTCTTACTAATACAATTGCATCATCTTTATAACCGGATTAAACCCTCAATAAATATTTAAACTAATTCTCAAATAAAACTGAGAACTGCATAACACAACATACACTGTAACCATAATACTAGTAACCTCTATATTAGAACACATTTTTCCGCTTACTCCGTAAAATTTTGCAAATGTATGTTACTAACCCACTAACAAATTACAGTCTCAAAAGAAACAGGGTCCGTTCTCTCGCTTGGATGGTAGCTTTAAAGGCAAACTTGTGCGGCAATTGTCGGATAAAGTTACAAAGAAGCAGTTAATGAGATCTGCTACTACCAAACATAGATGGCAGACAGCGGGTAGAAAAGTTCGAGTAAGCAGTTATAGATCTAGTTGTCACTGCTTCCTTTTTTTTGTTTTATTTTAAGTAGATAATTTGATAATTGAACGTCGTTTTTGCATGAATTAGTTTTAGCATGTGCAATCAATTTATTATTTTTTAAATTGAAAAGTCTAAACATATACTACTGTTTTTTTTTAACGTTATGTTTAGCGTTGATCCTGTTTACTTCACAACAATATAATTTTTTAATTATTTTTATCATTAATGAACTTACATTTGATGAATAACAGTTCATATAGGTGAGTAGTTGAAAGGTAAAGGCATATGATTCGTTCGCCAATAAATTTTAAATATCTAGACCAAAAAAAAAACTCTAAACGGTATTTAAACAAAAATAAGGGCTTTTAACTTCTGCTATATTTTCGGGTAAGGATTTAACCACTACAATTTTAACGATACTAATAAAGGTTTATTTTTTATTTACACTAACAAGGAAAGTATTTGAGGTGTACCTAGCCAATTTTGTAAAAATAATAGTGTAAAAACGGACACCTTAATTTGTCCATCGAAAAGGTAAGAGTCGCCCTGAAAGTTTGCTCCCTCACAGTCTTTTTTTTATATTTAGAAAACTAATCGTCCTTTTTTATCGAGACAAAAGCCAATTTATTCATCGTGAGAAGACGTGGGGTCGAAGTTTTTACTCTCAATGTTTCATGCCTTAACTATTTGGAGCGCATAAGCCATTTCATTATACACTCTTCAATATAGCATTTTCGAAATTAGCTGCCTTTCATTAAGAATGATGAAAGCTGATGAAAGAGACAATGATAAATGAATATTTTAATCTCTATTTAACTATGATAAAAATTATGATAAAGAAATAGGCTTTATAGAAGTGGTTATACTGAGTTGATGTCTGATGAATTTTAAATCTAGTTGATTTTTCTTTCTGTTTAAAATCTAATATTCACTGTGAAATACCAGGACGTAAAAATTCTTTATGCCTTAAATTTTTTTTACGATTCTATCATTGTTCAGAGTAAGTAAAGTAAAAACATGTTATTTCTTATGTATAAATAACTGCGAAATAAATAATATCTTCTTCTTCTTCTTCTACTACCTTCTATAATAGATCCCTGACCTGTTCCTTCTTCGATTTTCCTCATTCTGGACTTAAATTATCGCTCCACCTTTTCCGCGATCGACCTCTACTGCGTGTACCACTAGGCGATTTATCTCGTGCGATCCTTACCAGTCTATCCTCTGTCATTCGGCTTATGTGTTTGTTCCATTGTGTCTTACGTTGTATGTTATCGCTTCTTTCTCTGTCTAGTAGCGTTTTTCCTGTTATTCGTCGAAGTATTCTCATTTCTGTAGTCTCCAATAGTTGTTTCGTTTTTGTCGTCTCTGGCCGTGTTTCTGAGGTGTATGTCATAATAGGTCTAATTGTGGTTTTGTAGATCCGAACCTTTGTGTCTTGTTGTAAGTGTTTGTTTCGCCAGATCACGTCGTTGAGGCAACCCGCCACTTTGTTTGCTTTGGCCACCTGCCCTCTTACTTCATCTTCGATGTTGCCATAACTAGTTATGTCGATTCCTAGATATTTGAAACTCATTTCTTGTTGTATTATTCGACCGTCTAGTTCTAGTTTGCATCGGAGGGGTTCTTTTGATGTTGTCATACATTTAGTTTTTTCGGCTGAGATAATCATATTATATTTTCTTTCCGTAAGATTAAAGGTATTTAACAATCTCTGGAGGTCGTCTTCATTTTCGGCACATATCACAACGTCATCAGCGTAACAGAATTTTTATTTCTGTATCTCCCATTTTATATCCTCTACCAAGTCGCACCTCCTTTATTATTTCGTCCATTATCATGTTAAACAATAAAGGACTAAGCGAGTCTCCCTGTCTAATACCGCTGTTGACTGGTATGGGTGTAGATAATTTACCGTTAGTGCGAATCTGAACTTTATTGTTTGCGTATATGTTTTCGATGGTCTGAATTATATTGATAGGAATATTTCTCTTATATAACAGGTGGATTACGTCATCTAGCTTTATAAATAATATAATTTATTTATTTTAATCTATTAGCCATCAATTTTTATGTGGGAGTTATTATATGGGACTTTTTTGGTAAAAACCTAAATAATGTAAAATAATGTAGTGAAAAGTTAGTTCTTCCTGATGATAATATTATTCTGTTATTATAAATTTTATCATAGTAAAATATAGACCGAGATATTTATTTATCAGTTTTCCTTTTGTCGATACTATTCTTAATGAAAGGCAGCATTCTTACGATTCTAGGGGTAAGGCATTGTATTCATAGGACGAAATGCAATGGCTAACGTGATATAGCACCTAAAGTTATTGTGACACCTCTCGCAGTACTTCCATGGTAAAACTATAAGAAAATCTCAGTCAATGCCTTACTTATTTGGGATTCTTAAACTTACCGCTCCAAAAATTAGGTTAAGAGAACTCGCATCCAGTCTCAGACTAGCCAGTGGCGATCACTTGTTATTTTTAGAATTTAAATTGAATCTTATAAGAAAAAAATAATGTCGACGATAAAATTAAACGAGCTGTTTATGGTAAATTCGTTGCAGTGGCATTAACACCGTTTAAGTTAAACGATATGAAAATAATATTTACATACAAGTAGAAGTTTTATTTGTAAAATAGGCAATAATTTTTCCCGAAAGTTTTTATAAATTTCTGTTAAAAATATATGGACAACGCGTAGCTGGGCAGTCACAGACGAGCATAAAGGCAAAATGAGGACATTTTAAGATTTTTAAATATTAATAGGAAATTTATATTATAATTTCCTAGTTATGGTTACTCTATTAAAATTAGGCACTATCTGTTATCTTTTTTTTTTTATTTTTAAACACCTGGTTTACTAAAAATTTTCTAATATTTTTTATGCTTTAAAAAAGTTCTCATATATTTTTACATTATTATTGGGTAATAGTTGTAAATAAATATATTAGTTTTTTTTTGTAAAGATAAGTAAAATTCGAAAAATTTGGCACATATTAGCTATTAATTTGCTTAGCACTTTTAAACCCAATAATAAATTATTTTAATTTATTTTCGTTTTTATTCGCTTTTAAAGCCTTGCTGCTGCTGGTTTTTTCTAGGATACCAAAAGAAGAGAATCTGATGAATCGAGTGCCAAGGAAAATACTCCAGTATGTATTTCTTTTTATTTCTTTTGCTTAACCGTTGCTTTTCTTTCTTGAATTTTTCATGGGTGATGGTTTCTGCATTCGTAGCTTTAGACCTTTAATAATATTAATTGTTTGCATAGCTTTTTACTATGTTTACACTGATTAATTCGTAACTGGTAATTAGGAGATAAAATAAGAATATACAGTTTTTAAAGGCCCAGTCATTTTAAATTATTATTTGTAAACAACTTAATTTTTTTTTCTAATTATGTTGTATTGTTAGAAAAAAACAATGAAAAAATATTTTTTTAATGGCTTTAAACCTAGAGACCTCTACTATTAAACATTAATGTGTGTATAGGTTTTATACGGGATTTGAATTCAGTTACTGCCTGACTATTATTGTTTTGTTTAAAAAATATTTCAATATTCAATATTGGAAAGTTGTATAGTTGACTTACAGGTACAGTAAATTATGATTTCCAGTTTAGTCTAAATTAGTAACAAGTTTGTTATTTTTAATTAAACACTCTTTAAACTCTTTAAATTGCAAACGCATTAAAAATTAGGAGTGACAGTGTCATATATTATGATTAAGTTAAGATCAAAATAATAGCAGTGCTTTAAAATATGACATATTTTTAATAATAATATTAAATCTGTTTCAATGACATTTATATTTTTTTTTTCATTATGGACTAATTAAAGTTTTATTTGTTTTAAACTACAAAATGTTAAGTTTCTCGGCATAAAGGAAAATTACTAATGTTCAAAAGAACTGCAGTGTTTAATAAATATTAAAATTTTATTTATTATATTATTAAATCATTTTTTTTAATAAACATAAAATTTTAATATTTACTAATGCAATCAATGGACCATAATGGCTTCGAGTGTAATAGAACCTGATATCTCATACCAGACTTGGTATGCCAAGATTCTTGAAGAACTCTCGAAAATTCTTTTTTGTTAGCTTTTCCGCTTATTATCGCATTTTTAATGTCATCCCGTAGGTTTCTATAGGGTTGAGGTTCGGTCTTTGAACTGGCCACTCCAAGATATCGGTTTTCTATTTTTCCAGAAACCTTTGACATTTTTAATTCTTATACTTGGAATCATTATCAGGCATAAAGACCGATTTTAACGACATTTCGAATTCTTAAACGAGGTGTTTAAATTTTGCCAACAAATTTCGTGTTAACTTTTTTTTATATCTTGTATGTATGTGCGTATAATTGGGGGTCTGTACACTGCGACCTGGTAAATCTATTATGCCCCCTTACTGCTACTCAGTCGTCGGAATTACCTTATCGGCTAGAGCAGGTCCTCCAGTTCTATTTTCCTCAAGAATTTTAGGATGTGGGACGGCTTCAAGGTAGGTAGCTCCACTTCTTCGATTTGGTATGTTCCCAAGAACCGCATCCTAGGGTTTTCTAGAGCGCTGCACTTTGAAAGGATATGAATCGAGGTTTCGTCCTCCTCACAAAATCTGCACTCTTCTTTTTCCACCAGTCCGAGTTTCCTGAAGTGTCCCTTCAGGCGGCGATGCCCCGTCAGGACCCCTGTCAAAACTCTGAGTTGGTTTTTACTTAAGCTTATGCATTCTTTGAATCACTTTTGGTCGTAGTTCCCCAGGAGTATTTTCCCTTGTCTCAATCCTTACAGCTCCGTCCAATAATTGGATATCTTGCCTTCTTCTTCTATCTTTAGTTCTTCCAGCATTACGCTGCTACTGATTCCACAAAAAGGCTCTTGCCCCAAAAATGGTATCTCGGTCCCTTTCCTCGCGAGCCTGTCTACTATTTCATTCCCCTCTATCCCGGTGTGTCCCGGTACCCACATGAGGGTGCCTTTATTATTCTTACTTAAATCATTTAGTTCCTCTAGACATTCCCAGACAATCTTGGAACTAATAACTTGAGAGCTCAGCGCATTGATGACTGCTTGACTATCCGACAAGATAATAATCTCTTGACCGTGATAGTTTTTCTCTTTATTAAATTGAATACATATCCTAATGGCATGTATTTCTGTCTGGAAAATGTTTAGTGACTTACCCAAGTTTTCGTAGTGTCTGGTGCCGGCTCCATACACCCCTACTCCAATTCCCTCCGTTATTTTAGAGCCATCTATATACAATATAATGGATTTTTTGTTGACTTTTTCAATGGTGTTTCTGTACCATGCGCTCTTGCGAATCAACTTTGTACTGAAGTTTTCCACAAAGCTGAATTTCTTTTTCATTTCATCTTGGGGCATGTCCCAGATTTGTTAATTCTTAGCTAAGAGATTGGGCCTTCGTTTTATGACTTCATCTCATCATCCTATAAATCGTCCTCTTCGTCATGTTCTTTAAAAATATATGTAGAGGGGTGAGGTTTAGGATTACTTCCATGGCGGCAGTTAAGCAGGTTTTCATTGCTCCGGTTATACATGCACAGGCCAGTCTTTCGACTTTCGAGAGGTTAGCGCTCGTATTAGCCAGACTAGTTCTTGTGCTCCAGATCACTACCGCGTATGTGATGATTGGTCTCACAATTGCAGTGTACATCCACTGCAGGATTTTTGAGTTTGTACCTCATCTTTTTCCCGCAAAGTTTCTACAGACCACCAAAGCTTTTGTAGTTTTGTCGATTACTTTTTTTTTCGTACTTATTCCAGAGGAGTTTATTATCTAGGGTCAGTCCCAGATATTTAACCTCTGACTTCCAATCAATAACATTCCCATCCATTTTGATGGGCGATAGTGTCCTGTCCTATCTCTGTCTCTGCTATTCTAGTGGAGAGAAGTCGTGCTATCCATTTGGATGTCGTTTCGTCCACTCCCCTATCGTCGAGTGTCCTTTTGACTGTCTCATGAGTATTGTCAAAAGCACCTTCTACATCAAGAAAGGCACATGTTACAGTTTTTAAAGTAAACTATGATGAGACTGATGGGTCGCAGGGATTTAGGGTGTGTAGTGTCATTTTTCCCGCTTTCGAAATGAAGGTAACTCTGGCCCTTTATATTTTAATATACATATATAATTAATTATTTCAAAAATTAAAAAAATATTGGTTAAATCATGGCGATTTTGCTTTTATAGAACGGTTCATGGTTTTTGCACATGGGCAGTCGGAGTTTTATTTCACGCTAGACAAGGAATATATATGAATTCTATACTTTTAGAATACAACTAATTATTTTGTTGTTGGATGTTCCATTAAAAGTAGCAAAGTTGTTAATAATTTCAGTTAACTGGGAACGGCATTCAGAATGCAAATATGAAAAAAAAATAACTCCCTAAAATTTAAAATTGATCTTTATAAGAAAATTAGAGGCTAGATGGTTTTATTTTTTTTATTGTTTTTTTTTTAGAAATAATGTATTAAAGAGGGAATAATAAAATCTATTAAACAAAAACTATATAATTTCGTATTTTTAAAAAATGATTTAAATCACTAATTAATAATTTTGTATTGAAATGAGATAATTGAAATTATTTGACGATATGTAAGACAGTTGGTAAAATAAAAATATAGACTTCTTTAATGAATATAAAGTATTTAAATGATTGGGTCCAATAATTTGCACGCTTCATTAAAAAATATCTTTTAATCAGTTAATTAGAGGCGTAAGTCCAAACCGACGATATGGTTCCGGCAAAAGAAGTGCTATTATGCAAGATTCAACTGGTAGTGTTACTGTTGACGGAGAACATACTGAAGACATACCAATGGATGAAATGGGTACGTTAAGTTATAATATAAATAAACATCTGTCTAAAATTAATATAAAAATAAGAATGCAATTTTATTTAAAAAACTCTGCATTATTTCCCCTTTACCTTCTGATATATGTTAAGAATTTTTTTTCTGACGCTCTGTAAAGGATGTTGTGAAGGCTCTCTTTTTCATTATCTTAAATTTTAAAAATGTTAAGATTTAAACTTAGAATAATGTTTATTACTTCGTTCTATTTTAAATTTTATTACCTTCCTTAATGTTCTATTTAAGCACATAATCACTGTCGTTTACGTCGAGCTCCAAAATTTTTTTAGGATACATTTTGTACGAACTTTATTTAAGTTCACTGATGTAAATATTGACATCTATTCTAGGTAATGGTAATATTTTATCTAGGTAATGTCTTGTTCGAAAAATATTTATGATTTCAAGTCTATTTTAATATCTTGAGGGTTTATTAATCAGATTTTTATTACCTACAAACGCGATTAAATTTCCACATCGTTAAATATTTTCGGAGTAAGAATAGCCTACTAAATACGGCATTTTTCTTGCATTAATCAGCTTTATAGATGCGGACAACTGTTCCAAAATAATAAAAATATTGTACAGATTTTATAGTCTTAACATTTTCACAATTTCATTGGGGATATAAGATTTATCTAAGACACAAAGGCAAATAAAAATTATGTTGCAAAACTAAAGAAGAATTTCTGAGCACTTAAAGTTGACTACCAATTTTCATTGTACATTTTACGGTTAGAAAGAAATTTGTTTGAATTGATATATTTAGGAGGAATAAAATGTTTGAAACATATTTCCCTTTTTTTTATTATATACACATGTAAACATTTTAATTCAAAAAGAAACCAAGTAAATTAGAACTGTAACTCATTTCTTAAAAGCCTTAAAAAAATAGTGGTGACTTCAAAATAGCTTGGTTAAGTAAATATTTATTGAAACTAAATTATGTGAATATGCTTCTTCATGTCAAAATAACTCAAAAATTGTTATTGCGGAACATCGTGAAATAGTATTTTGAAGGTGCGCACGCGATTCATATTTTATAGTCGCCAAGAGATTTTTATTTTTTGATATAATTTGTATTATGCAAATGAGATTTGGCCTTTTTAAACTTGGAGATTATTAATTTTTCCATAGAAATTACTTACAGTAATTAATAAAAAAAATCTAGAAAATGCAGGAGCAAAAACTGATTAACATATGAACAAAATTCGAACAAAACAATTGTTTTTGTATTGCGTTTACCTTTTATTAATAAAATGACTATAATCGCGTGGAAAATCTACATCTTGATCTACATTTTACAAAAAATTTACATATTTTGAACAACGCAAATTCGCATTACATTACAGAAACAATTTTACCAACATTCATGAGTACGCTACTCTTTTGGAATTGTAAAATGGAGCAGGACGAACATCCAAAACCTGCAAAGTAAAACAAGAACATTCTTAACAAAAGCACACAAACACCACCCCCGAAGTGTTATTGAACGTACTGTGCTTCCAAGACACCAAGGAGGAAGATGTTGGGTGGATATTGGAGAGCAGCTCGATCGACAAATAATAAATTTACGTTCATATTTCCACGGGTTTGGCAGACTCTTCCAAACCACATCGAGCAATATGCGAGGCAGACAATTCAACGCCGTTATAGCGAAGGGAACAGGATATTGCTTCTCATCACCAAACAGACCAAGAGAAGTTACAAGCCTGACTATAAAGGCCTCTTCATGGACGGCATACAAATGAGGTCAATCAGGACAATGTCGACATGTCGGTAACTCATCATCGAACCACTGGCTGTTTTCAGGACGGATGTATCCGCAAACGGAGGGCCTTTTTGTTAGCTATCCAAGACCAGGTTATTCCAACGAAAAACTATCGGAAGTTCATCAGAAATCCCTCAATAGAAAATGATCAATGTAGATATGACTGTCGAACATCAGAGACAATCCAACACATAACTAGAGGACGTCAAGCGTTTGCTGCAACCGAGTATAAGGAAAGGCACAAATCAGCCGCTAAGATACTCCACCAAGAGTTGGCAGAGAAGTTGAATCTTGCAGGTAGGAAAATGCCTTACTACACATACAACCTGGAGCCTATTCTCGAGAACAACTAGTTCGAGCTATATTGGGACCAAACGGTTTTGACGAATCAGACGGTTGCTCATAATAGACCGACATTATACTAACAGATAAAATTTCTAAGCGAACTACACTAATTGACATCACTAAGACCGATACAATGAGAAGATCGCCAAATACAGAGATCTAGAGGTGCAAATCCGCAGACAATGGACAATGAACAGCGTCCACACAAGATTCCTATAATTTTACCCACAATTGGAGTGATACCAAAGAACCTCCTGCAGAACATCAAGGGGCTGGGTCTTAGGGAGCATCTTTATGAACCGATTCAGAAAGCAGTTGTTCTTGCAATCGCGCGGATCGTCCGAAAGTTTGTAGGAAATACAGCAGACCGCGTTACCTAGGACCAGATAACATGGAAAGAGTTCCCACAGAGCTCCACACTTTGGTATCTTTGTATACCTGGTATGAGTCAATATTCCCTGGAGGGAATACGAAGCCATTTGGCTTGAAAATTATAGTTGTAAGCAATATAAAACTGGCAAACTTCCACGGTAACTCAATCCGGTTTCAAACTTAAACTTTTATGGGGAATCAGATTGCAAAAGTTTTAAATAATAGTTAAATCGGAACAGCATATTAGAAAAAAATCAACTGAAACAGATTTTTTTTTCTTTAGCTTATTTTTATAGAAGTTTTCTACGGATTCTACTTATCAAGTCGGTTTAAATCAGACCAAGACATACTTTGTTACGTTCTGTTTATATTCAAAATTTTGGAACAGAAAGCGTTCATTTGATGATCTAGAATTATTATTTATTTCAATAAATGTCCCATAAGCTTTTCATCATCTTTCTTAATTTAAATAAGAACAATACACGCTGCATTTTTCGGTTATTTCAGGAAAAATATATTATAGGATTAATATTGGTCTATTTAAAAAAGTTCATTATTAAAGTGTGATTTCTACCAGACTAAACAAAAACAGCCCTTTTGTATTTATTATAATAGTTTAATTTTTAATCACTTGTTAACTACTGATTTTTTGATAAGGTAATCCAGAAGAAGAATACCAGCCTACCATAATAGAAAATTTTGTGTACTTTTTGGAGAACTTATTGCAGCTTATTATAAGAGTATCATATTTGGGAACAAACATTATTATGATGGTAAGTTAAGTGTACTATTGTAATATTAATACAAAAAAGTCAATAATACCCACTTTGTTATAAATAATTTTTGAGTAGAGAAGTAATAAAATAAAAACATGAATGTGTAAACCACATACGTTAACCTGTAGGATATCGTAATATATATATGCCAAATTGAAGAAAATTTCATTACATTTTTATTTTAGTTGTTTTTAATGTGAACCGTTTCTAAATGAACATTAAGAATTTATTACGTTAGTTTATCTTTTTTAAATACATCTTATAGCCTAAGTATATTTTTGGAATATTACAATCAGTTTATGAAAAAGATTCCTTATGTATTCTTTAAAAATCTTGTATGATGAACAAAATTTATTTGAATCAAAAACATATATGTATGTGTCCGAGGAATTTAAGCCGTCAGTCAGTAATGACTGATTTGGGATGCTTTCCTAACATTTTAAAGTAAGACAAAAATATGTTCGGTCCTAAAATCTCAGTATAAAGATTTTCTTGCTTTCATCAGTTTTATTACAATCCAATATGGTTGTTTTTCAATTCATAAAATGATTTCTATTTTTTTAGGCGTGGAGTATAACTTACATCAGTTGGATAACATTTGTTCTTTTAATTTGGGCAAATGTAATATGGCTAGTACCAAATCAAAGAAAGAGCATGCTTCGTTCTAGTCCCTTTTTAGTATTTTACGCGTGGTTTCTCCTTATATCGGCATATATTTACTCAATGAATCTTACAGATGAGGAACTTCCATCTCAGATTCAAGGCATAAACCTATCTCAGATAGGTTTTGTAAAAGTAACTGTATTACCTTGTAATCCCCTTTTTATTAAGTGTCTGTACACGTGCATGTTTTGGGTAACTTTAAGGCAATACATGCAGGAGAGGTTAATTGAAAGACAGACTAGTGCATTAGCTGATATGGTGGCGCCTTTGCAAGTTACAGTTGGTGCTGCTACAACTGGTAAGTAATTTCCTTAATCTCCTTTATAAGAAATACGTATGAATATTATTTTTTACTAAAAAGAAACAAACATAAAGAATATAAAAGAAAACACAATTGCCATCAGAAACCAAAATTTTCTGCCATAATTATTTCGAAAATTATCCCACTGTATAAGAGGAATGGGAAGGTTTTAATCAAGCTAGGGTATTACCATTCTTTAATTGTAGATGTATATATATATATATATATATATATATATATATATATATATATATATATATATATATATTAAATTCCTGACTATCTGGTTCATTGTTGTAGTTAAAACTATATGTATACAGGTGTGTAAAATCCAAAACAGAACCTCTAAAAAAAAAGGAACGTAACAGAAAGCGACGAACAACCCGTTTAGCCATGTTGAAGAAATGAAATAAAGCATACTGTCGTATCGTAGCTTGCTTCCTGGTTTCCAGCAAAAATGGTGTCGGGCAAGGACTATTCGCTGGTTTCGGGTCGTCAAAACACAGTGGGTCGAAAGCACGGATTTGATATTAAAAATAAAAATCGGATCCAACAATAGCTGAAACTTTAAAATCATGAAAATAAATTCGAAAAATGTCTAATGTGGTTCAACGCTTTAAAATAAAATAAAAAGAATAATTGTATTTCCATGAATAAAATATTGCGCTTGACTTCAAGATACATTTTAAATATAATACTATAATAATAAATACATGGATATCGATAATGGTTAAAAAGGCGAAAGTACTTTTTCCTTTATGCTTAAGACTTCTTAATAAATACCAATGCAAATAATTTGTAAGTAATATAATATTTACTGATTTACATAAATGAATAAATAATACGACTGTAATAAAAATAATAAAAAGAACTTTTTAATTACTGCCTTCTTTGTTAACAGCTCTTTTCTCATTCTCCAATACGTATGAATTGTTATCCGAATCCTTACTATGTTAAAAACAGTGAAAGGATCCATCGACGCCAAAAGTTTTGGAACACATCCTCCATATTTTTTCTCGAGAAGATTTTCGGGTAAAGTCTAGGCGATAGTTTCTTATCAACTTGTCCGTTGATTTTTGTCCATCTTTCGATAGTTTACCTATCGGTAATATTGCAAATGCTATGATGTCTGGTCAATGGAGTAAGTCATTTGTGGATTCCTGTTGGAATGTTGTACCAAGAATATCCTTTGAAGAATAATCTTGCTATTTGAAGTTTGTATTTCCAAATCTTCTGTATTGCATTTTAATGTCCGCTTCCAATAGTTTGCAAAATGATGGGAAACCGGAGGATCAGTTTTCGCTTTACTCTTGTTATAATGGTTGACTCATCACTGTTCTCGAAGAAACGTCGAACTATGTTGCCATCGTTAGTGCTTCCTAACCCTTTCTTTGGCATGTCAACAAGAAGTCCTAATCTCTCTCCTTAAAGGCTGTTGGATGGTAGCTTTTGTCTGTGCTTTCACCTCTTTGTCTTTCTGCTTACGAGCTTGCCACTGCTGTGTGTCACGTTGATACAACAAATACAAGGAGCATTCGAAGAATCTAATACATGCGTGTAGAGCTAACAGTTGTAGCTTGAAATACTCTATATTTACTGGGACACAGTATCAATGTTGTTGAACTGAGATGTTGTTTAGCAGAGGTAATAACGTTGGACCGATTTCGCTCTAGCCAAAGCATTCACCTAGCCGTCTATCATTGACATAGATAAGTTGTACTGTACTGAAGCTCGGGTGGCAAAGCGATTATATGGTGCAAGTTGTCTGGTTCGAGTTCATAATTTTCTATTTTTGTTGAAAACCTTTGTTCGGTTTTCTTAATAAATTCAAATTTCAGAGGCCCGCAATTCATAGTAGAGGAGGATTTGGAATCAAATCAAAAATCAAATAGTCGAAATACAAAAAAAATAGTTTTTGTTGGGCATTGAGCGTAAAGAAAATTGATATTTCTATTACAAAATAAACATTTATTCTAATAAAAATACTAGTGAAACGCAACGGTAATTTCTAAGTAAATAAGCTAATAGACCACTTTAAAATTAAAAATCATTCTCAAAAATAAACTTTTATTCTGGTAAAAAATAAAAGTAACACGTGTTTCCTGGTCTTTCGGAAAAATTTCTTGAGTTATTCGCAATTTGCAACAGCGATATTTGTTCCGCTTTAAAATATTCCGAACTGTTCGAGCGTTCATATTAAGTTCTCAGGCAATTACGGTAATACTGCAAGGAAAATTAATTTCTGCCAAACTACAAACGTCAGTCTCCCGATTTGCTCGTTCTTCAGTAATTTGAGGAACCGGTTGCTCCTCATTATTATCAGTGCATTTTTTTACAAATTTTTAGACAACCGATGCCGCCAAATTTTTTAGTAATTTCCGAAATTCTAAATTTTCAAGGAACAGGATGATTTTCGCACGTAAATACAAATCTGCTGATTATTTACCAGAATAGTGTACCACTTAATAATCTGCTCTTTTTGTTCCGTAGAATAAACTTCCATTGTAACAAAAAAATTTGGCGCGAAACACGGTACTTACGTTTCGACGGCCTGATTGAAAGCAAATTACTTGGAATGCTCTTGTTGTGCTAGGGCGTGGCGTATGCTGCCGCCCGCTCTCACCGCGCCAGCATTGTATTACCCCTCATCCGAGGGCCCAACTGGTATTTTACACGTATGTCGATGCTTATCTTCTGTCTCATTCTGATTTGATGAATAATATAGTATTTTCTTTATCATACTTAAGAAACGTCGAGTTTCTGGTTGGGATTTTTCAGACCTGTATATTGTATTAATCAGGACTTTTTGGCTCTTTCTAAACTTTTTCAACTGTTGGCGTCTAAGTCCTCTACAAAAATTCATATTGATATTGGTAATTTAATTTAAATTTTTTTTATAGTGTAATATGGTGATATATTCTTTGAAAATTTATTTTTTTAATTAAGTATAAATATGGTTTTACAAATTAACGAATAGGCTACCTTCGACTAGATCTATTAGTGAGCTCTTAAAGTTCTTACAACGTTCTAAAGGCGACAACGTTCCTAAAATGGAGTTTTTTAATCTTAATTATAGAAAACGAGCTTGGGTAAATTTATTGTATTTTATAAGAGAAGTATACTTAATAGAGAAACGCAAGTAGAATAACGCTTTATATTCATTTCCATCTTTCTGTTTAATACATTTTCGTTAAGAACAAATTTTAAGCTTGAGCTAATATGTCTAATTTCGGAGAAAAAAAAGCTCTATCTTTTAATTCTGAGGTTTTATTTTTCTTTCTCACGGTGTAAAAACAATTATTCATCTCGTAGAAAATTATCTCCCTGTCTTTGTAAAAACTTTTGTCGATTAAATTAATATTTAATAAATTGTCTAAAAAAATTGTTACCTTATTTGTTATGAATGGATCAATGCCACTTTAAAAATGTATACTAATATTTTATGGTCCGTCACATCCAAGTTTATTACTCTTAACGTACTCTACTAAATATTTGTTTTTTTTTTTTTTTTGAATTTTTATACATAACATAAAAACTATTTTAATATTATAGGTACTACTGGTGAACCAAAGAAAAAAGACAAAAAAATTATGGAAGTGATTGGAGGTTATTTAAAGAAATTCCTTACCAAGTTCTGGATATGGGTAGTAGCAATTACTTTGTTTGCAGTCGCAATTACTGGTCAAAGAATGACTGGATTCCGTATTGTTTATATGGCATTGTTCCTTATTTTTATTTTATCTTTCCAGGTAAAAATAACTATGAAAGTTTAGTAATAGGTAAAAAGTAAACCTTATTTTCTGTACACACAATCTACATATGTTGTAGTCTCTAACTTTTATCTAAGTAAATTTAATTTATCATTGTCAGGTAAATGCAATAAGTTATGTAATTTCTAGTTTTATGTCATTAATAAAGCAATACATACAATCATTTTAATTCAGATTACGTAGCTCTCCCTTTTGAAATATTTGGTTTCTGAAAAATCGATGGTTTATTGACCTGTTAAAGTGGATAGTCGTAGATGGTTATTGGTAAAGAAGATCGGTGCAATACGATTGCAAAATATAGATAAATGGTGCACTTTCGTTTTAAAAATTCTAAGTCTCTTCGACTTAGTGTGGGCGATTGAGATTTGTGGAATTTTATGGTTGATTTTTATGTTTATCGAGTTGCTGAATCCGAATCTTCAACATAAGGGAATTTGTTATTAACAAGTGCTTATAATGCCGTAAAATTGTTAATAAATAAGATATCCATTTCCGATCCATGCAATTTTGTTTCAAATTTAATACCAAAATCGGTAGTATTTTCAAAATCGAAAAAAGTTAATTAGAAATAGTTGTTATATTTTGACTCCATTGTTTTAGTTTATTATTATTCTAAAGTCATTTTCATATTATCTTAGGGTAAGCTTTTATTTTATGTATTGTCATATATTTCACTAAAACAATTTTTTAAAACAAATATTTACATAAAAAATATAATATTATCTATAATATATAATTGATAAAATGAAAAACATTCTTTTGACACGTATCTTCTTTATATCTTCATGGTGCATTGTATTTTATATTTGTCCTAAGCCCTTTAGGACTTCTAGAAAAGTTTCATTGTATCTCATTCAGCATGTTTCTTTGAATATCAAAAGAAAACGAAATAAATAAACAATTACTCAAAAATAATCCGTTTGCGTCATTCGAAATTCATTATAGCCGTTAATTAATTCTCTGTACAAATATTCACTTCATTATACATTGATATATTCTTTCAGATTATTGAAAAATCGCACAAATAATGAACTACATCTCTTTTACTCTACAAAATTAATTAGTCCTTACGTCCACCAGAGTGCATGTACGTGCCTTTATGCAGTTTATGCTGTATACCTGAAATAGCTGACATTTTTGTACCCAGCTTCCTAAGGAAAGAGAAAGAGACAGGAGAGGGGGTAGTGAGGAACGGTCGGAAAGCTCATACATTAAGACGCAATAATTAATTTACCTTTTTCGCTGTTATTCTAATTCTATTTATGATATCAATGTGAAATAAATTTTATACTATTTTTGCAAATTGTCGCTATATACTAATGAAGTTTGGACAAAATTTCTGACAAAATGATTAAAATACATTTTAACCCTTGTCGGTCTATTAAAAGGAATTTCGAAGAATATAGAAATTACTTTTTAATGATCAATCGTAAAATCTACGTTTACCCCTTCTTCCCCTTTTAAAATGCCAATGTCGAAAAATCAAGAAATTAGTTTTTAGATATTGTTTTGAAACCAAAATCGATTCCATATCTTTATTTGATGACCATTTATCCCTTCTCCCTTTGGAATGCGAATTTTGAAAAACCCTTTCTTTGTGGGTGCCAAACTTTTCTCACAATTTCATTATTATATCTTTAATAGTTTGGTCTGTGCCTGTGTGAGGGTATGCCATTTCTTGCATTAATTTCGCACTGATTTTGCAATATCTTCTAATGAACTTTGACTTTCGTCTTTGTCATTAGATTTGAAACAAAATGTCACGGGTCCAAAATTGATACCTCATTTCCTAATAATTTTACGACATCATAAACCATATTGAGTTTTATTTATTTTTTCGAATATATTTATGGAAATTCTTGGGCTTCCTAAAAATCTAAAAAATTTAATATTTTTTCAGGAATTCGCAAACGGTTGATGTATTTATAGCGCTTAGGCGGTACATAATTATATAATAACGACCTATACTGCGTAGAATCTACATTCTAAAACTTTGAAAACCAATTATTCTTTTTTATTTACTATAACCTACACCTATTGCTTAGGGTACACTTACACATTTATTAATAATAAATAACTGTATATGTTTTTTTAACGATACCTTGATAAAAACATTAAAAAGTGAGAAAAAATTATTTATAACCCTTTTTATGTAGCGATATTTGATATTTTAGTTGTCTTTTACAATTTGGAGAAGGATGATGTTTGGATTTTGGTTGGTAGTAATCATATTCTCTATGTTGGTATTGGTGTTGACCTACACTTATCAATTTGATAATTTTCCACAATATTGGACAGAATATCTTCACGTCGCCGAGGAGCAGTAAGTAATTCGTATTCTTAAGGAATCAAGAATAGAGATAAAATGTAATTTTTACTGATTTACAGAAGTCATAGTATATACAACTTTTTCCCAAACTTGAAAATACATCACTTGAATTAATTATATTACGTTTGCAAAAAATGTGGAAATGTCTAACATTAAAATAATGAATTATATATCATAAATTTTACGAAGAAAAGTCATTTTTTATAAAAAGTTCTACTTGTCGAAAAAATTAGTTTACTATATAAAGATTGTAGATCAGATATATGGGATATTAACAAATTCGAGAAACGTGAAAATGCTTTGAGGAGAAGTTTTATATAACAAAGTTGTGTATGTTCAAAAATAAAGATTAAATGCAACTTTTGAAGTGTGAACTTTGAATTTGTTAAAACTTTTAATGGGATTGGAAAAAAAAAATGATTTTATAATGAAGTCATCCTTTATAAAAAGATTCTACTTGTAAAAATGAGTTTGCCATATAAAAATCTAAGAGCAGATGTATAATAAATAATACATAAAGAAAAATGAAAATAGTTTAAGAGTGAGTGAGTAGTATTAGTTAACGACACATCAACCCGTTGGTTTTTTTAGTGACGGGACCTACAATTTAACGTGGGTTCCTAACCACGGTCCTCGACACTCGACTAACCCCGGGTTTTCACTCTTTGTCAGTTTCGTGTCTACCTGTCAGACTATTCTCTAATGGTCTGACAACTTTTTTAAAAAAGTTGCCGTGCACGGGGCTTGAACCCGCGCTGGTCGTGGTCGTCCCTATCAGTCCTAGCGCCTTAAACGGCTAGACTAATCTCACGCCTCTAAAATAGTTTAAGAGAAAAGTATCATTATTTATTACTTTAAACAAAATTTTTCTCTAAACTTTGTTTTATAAAAAAAGTGTTTAAAGTAATAAATAATGATCTCTTTTTTGTCTTCATTTATCAATAACTTGCACATCTGATCTTAGATTTTTTATATGGTAAACTTATTTTTGCGACAATCAGAATTTTTTATAATTAATAATTTTTCATCATAAAATCGTAAAACACTATCAGAAATTATTTTAGGTTGTAAACAACTTTCATAAAAAATGTATTTAAAATAATAAATAAAGGGGCTTCCCTCCTGAAGAATTTTCATATTTTCCTAATTTATAAACACCTTGCATATCTATCTAAAATTTTTATATGGTAAACTCATTTTTTGATGAACAGAACTTTTTATAACAAAATAGATAATAAAGTTTTAAACATTTATTCTGATAACGATTTCATTGTAGCATGTAAAACATGATTAAACGTATAATATATTAAACGATATTTTATTGGAATTATTAAATTTTAGACAGCTAGACATAGGTCTAGAGAAATTTGAGACCAAACAACTTTTTGTAAGGCTAGTAACACCGACCTTCTTTGTAATTATAACTGTAATTCAATTGCACTATTTCCATAAAGATTATATGGAATTGTCAGATCCCAAAAATACCAGCATAATAAATGATGGCGATGAAGACGAGGATTTAAACGAGAGTTCGATGCAAGGGGGTGCGGTTGTTGCGAGAAGTGAAAAGGATGAGCAAACGACGTCGTCTTGTTACAAATTCGAAATGAGCGATTTTGATAGTAAGTATTAATATATAAGCTTATTCTATGAAATAGAAAAATAATACTTCTCCATTGCCTTCTGGTACAACTAAATGATCTTATTACAAAAAGGTACTAGCAGTAAAAATAATTACACTTAAAAACTCATCTTAGTTAGGTACTTAACTTGTTTTTAAATATCAATATTTTTTGTATTATTTTTACACAATACTTTTTTTAGATCTAACTTTCAAGAATGTCCTGGAAAAATGGGTAACAAGAATGCACAAAATCTTAAACCTAACCTTCTTATTCCTGGAAATTCACATGCCCAGGGTGGTTTTGTTTTTCGCTATGTTACTTTGTGTTTACGATAAATGTGCCTTATACTTTATATTAATCTTATTCATACCAGCTTCTTTTACTTTGGGGAGAGCAGTACAAATATTTACTATTTATTCAAGTTCCGTACTAGTTTCCTTGTTTTTGTTAGCTAGAATGTTATATCAGATTAAATATATTAATCCTGGAGTATGGAATGTAACGTGTATCTCGGTAAGTGACTATTAATTTCTACACATTGGTTAAGTAGAAATGAAATGTTGAAAATTTATATATAATTAAGGAAAATTACAAATATTTTTACCAATTTCTTAACGTTGTAGGATGATGCAAATCAAACAGAAAGAATTGCCAACAATATGCATTGGTTAGGCTTTGATAAGTCGGATGAAGTTGGTCGCTCGGTTCCGAGTTTGGTTAAATGGAATATAATTTATATATTAGTAGTAACTTTATATTCGGTTATTTTAATACGGCAATATTATTATAGAATAGCCAGAGGAAAACCGACGACTCGGGCATTTTTCATGTTTCCCAGAATTACAAGAGCAGATGCTGATAAAAGTTTGACAAATATGCTCAAATATTTAGCTAACTATGCTTATTTTAAATTTGGAGTAGAGGTATGTAGTATTTTATAAACAAGGAAATTAATGTTTATATTTACAAGGTACGAATGATTTTTTCAACTTTTTTATTCAAATAGAATTACAATTCAATATTATTACCCTCTTGGAGAGCCACATAGCACTGGACAGGTTCTTCCAATCCTCTTAGCAGTGCTGGAACTCTGATACTGGAATAGTCTTCAGCTGGTCGGTTATAACCATTTGATTGTTTTCGGGTATTCCGAAATAACGTCTCTTGCGGTGATTTTTCAATTTCGAGAAGGGGAAAAAGATACTAGTACTCAAATCTGGCGAATAAGGAGGCTGAGAAGCCATAGGAATGTTTTTACTGGTCAAAAACTCGTTTATTGAAAAAACACGCATGACTCTTTTTCAAAATTTTCAAGAACCTCTCCGTAAAGCGGTGATTGACCGTTTGGTCTCGAAGCACAAACTCTTTGTGGACGATTCCCGGGCTACCGAAAAGGCAAATCAGCATATATTTGATCTTAGATTTGCTTATTCTTGCTTTTTTGGGCCTTGGAGAGGTTGAAATGTGCCAGTCTATGATCTGGCGCAGGGTTTCCAGGTCGTATACAAACACATAAAACTCGTCGCTGTTTCTGGAAAATGAGAATTATTTTCAACCGATTCCAAAAAATCAAGATACCTTTCCGTCCTGAAGTCTTTTTGGTCCTGTAAAAGGTTTTTGGAACCGTTTTTGCGCAGATTTCTTATTCTTAATTGATTGGTTTAAAACCATTAACTAAGGCAAAACGTGATAGCACACCATTGCTCGAAATTGATGTCACTCATTTTTAAAAGACACTAGAAAAAACTGTCACGAAAAAAGTCGCTACGGACAACTAAATGACTCTAGCAAGTTCAAACTTATCACGGGTGTATCATATGTTCACCTGCCCCCTCCAAGTCCTGCGTCCCAAGTATAGCTAGATCCAACGCTACGTTATTACTTAATTTACAGACCTCGTATTAATTGCAGATTACTTAGAGAAGGTTTATTAAATGATTAGCTAACGGAATGTCATTGGCGTAGCTAAGGAGTTTTCCTGGGGGGGGGGGGGGGCAGCCGGTCAGTAAAAAAACTTTTTCTCAAGATAAAAATATGGAAAGCAGTATACTAAGTAGGGTGCTGGCTTTTATTTCATGGAAATCCATATTCAACGATGAATAAAAGACGAATAATTGTCAAATTTCCACTATAATTAAAAAACTTGACGCGTTTCGCCCACACTGTGGCTTCATCAGAAGTTCTATTAAAAAAAGTTAGTTAAATATAGTGGAAATTTGACAAATATTCGTCTTTTATTCGTCGTTGAAAGCAGTATATTTCTTCAATATTGTCGATTTTTTTAGGGTGGACAGTACCCACTCTTGCTCCCTCCTAACTATGCCCATGCGGAACGACTTACCTGGGACGGAATTTAAACAAAAAACATTGACTAAAAATTCCAGTTAAATTTATTTCATAATTTGTGTAAACTGGCATTAATAGATTAAAAAATTTTAAAACAGTACAATGGAAAATAGATTTCAATGTATAACACGTTAACGAGAACATTTAGTTTTAGGAACCTTTTACAACCTGACCCACTTGAAATCTACATGATTTTTGTATTTAGTCTTAACATTAATAATCTTAAATATTTTTTTCTATTTTAGATTAGTTTTATGGCCACTATAGCAGTTATAGCAATAAGAATGGATATGTATGCTGTATTTTATGCAATTTGGTTGGTTGTATTATATTCCTTACAAAGAAGCACGTTATCAAAAATTTGGGTCTTCTATGTATTGTTTACTGCTGTTTTGTTACCAATTCAGTACTTTATGGCTGTTGGATTGCCACCAACTCTTTGTATAGGTAATTTATATTTATGAATAAAGATACGTTCACCGCCGTATTGATTCGGCTAAATAAGATTAAACTTTGAAAATTGTTAATATTGAAAGAAGTGCGATAAATACGAGCATTGCCTTAAAAAATAGTAAACTTCAGTATTTTTGATTTTTCAAGGAAAAGTCATTCTTCATAAAATGTTCTGCTTGCTTTCGGGTTTTAAAAATAATGATCAAATAATTGTAAAGTATACCGAGTATATAAAATATTCATAAATATAGAATTAATCTTAAATAAAATAATCTTTATTTGTATTTTTTTCTGCTTTCATTTAACTGAGTTGTGCCGAAATAGAAATAAAGCCTAAATAAGTAATTTATTAAACCAAAAATAAAAAGTAATTTTCACCCAAATATAAAACTTCCTATTTACGGATATACCTAGTAAAAAATCATAAATTATCCTTAAGGAAAAAGAGCAGATAACTTAGATACAGTTAGCAAGGCTCATATTCATAATATTTTGGTAAGCAACGAATTTCCCTCAAAATTTTAATTTTTAATGAAAAAATAATTTTTAATTTTTTTACGAAACTACTTATTTAAGCTTAATTTTTATTTCGGAGCAACTTGGTCAAATATAATTTTTAAAAAAATCTAATAAGAATATTTTGTTTATTAATAATTTCGCATTTTTGCACATTTTGAACACCTTGACTTTGATCAGTGTTTTTGAAATTCGAAGGCAAACAAAACTTTTTTCAAAAATGACTTTTTTTCGAAAAATAAAACATATTGAAGAGTGCGGTACTCCATCCGTGGACACACTGTATAATTTATACCAATCTGTATAAATCTTATTTTTAAACCATTTTCATCTTTTGGTTGAATGTTTATTGCAAAAGATAAATATTCCATTGACCTTGTTAATTGGTGTTAGCAACATTTATGAACTTGTAATACTTTCTGCGTTAGAGTCACTTAAATAATGGATTTTTTCTATTCAAATATGACTATTTTTTTCCTATTGGCACTATATTATCCTGACGTGAAATAACTATTGGACATCAAGCGTCTTTCATAAGAAAGGCTGTCGAGTATCTTGACAAGCAAGTGAGAATAATACTTAAAAAATGTGTCAGAATAAAATATCTTAGATTCAATTGATTTAAAAAAATAATGGACTAAGAAATTTAACAGTATATAGGTTAAAATGGGTTATCTTCAGGTTAAAAGTATCTTGTTTACAACTATTAAACGATACAGTAGTTTGATAAAAAAAAAGGTGAACGTCCTATTATTACCTGTTTACCAATCATTGAATGAGAAACGTATCACAACAGTCGAAATTATATCTATCACAGAATATTTTAAGATGATGTTTACTTCTAAATCAGTGATAATAAAACGCACGAAAAAATTATATTTTTCGAGGAAGATTAAATTGTAATTTTTTTTCTGCTAACAACTTTAGATATATATATACTTAAATGTAAGATTTATGTAATGAGTTTTGCTATAAGAAAAATCTTTGAAAGTTAACAAACATTTTCAACTGACCAGTTGGGAAGTAAGCATTCTATTCGACTCGTAGTAACGACTATTACTACTTACTCAACTATATTACAATTTAACTGGTGCATATAGGAAGGACTACATGTTAATCCTAATAAAACGATCGTCGGGTCATTTTAAATGGAGTAAAAAAATAGAGGTTTTCCAAAGAGGTTAAATATCTAGGAGTAATAATAGACCAGAAACTAATCTGGAATAGACACATTGAAAAGGTTATCCAAAAGACAATAGCGGCAAACTGGATATGTCGGAGAATTTTTGAAAGAAACTAGGGTTTGAGAGCAAAAATAATCTTATATACATATGAAACGATCATTCAAACCATGGTCACATATGCCTTCTTAGTCTTTTGGCCAAAGATACAGTAAGCAGCAGCTCAAAAAATGCTGCAAGCAATACAGATATTAGCCCATCTGAGTCGTGGAGTATGTACCATCGTGCCCCACAGTGGCAGAGCCGATCTGAGCCTTCCTTCATTGCACTTAGGTGTGATGACGGTGGCAGCAACAAATGCCTTTAAGCTGTTTGAAACAGGAAAAGTTAAACCTGGAAATTATGTTGGGCATATAAAGATTCTATATACAATTCCAGCAGAATCCATGTTGAGACCGACTAACTTCATGTCTGTAAGGTATGACTTGGGCATGAACTATGAAGTAGTAACTTAGTGCTACCAAGCTAGAAAAGGACTAAATGATATGCTTTACTGATGGATCCAAGATGAAAGAGGGGGTTGGAGTGGGAATATTAAGCTTAGGCTTTGGGCTTGCTAAATCCATAGAAAAAAACCCCAGATAGTTGAGCTGTGCTAAAACTCTTAGGTCAAACACCTACGAGTTATTTTGGAACTTAGGTAAGCCCTAAAGCAAACTAGCAAAAGACAAGGTAACTCTGATGTGAGTACTAAGGCACAGTGAAATTAAAGGAAATGAGGAAACAGGCAGCCACCAAAAGAAGGGGCTTTTTTCCATTTCTTTTCTCAGCCCCGCTTACCAAAAAGCCCCTTAAAAGAGGTGTTCTGGAACCGAGAACAAAATTCGATAAAATTAAGATGAAATATGCCTGGTCTCGGACAAGCGAAAAAATTAAAAATTCATCGCCAGAGAATGCTTCTCAATTTCCCAAAAAGGGATATTCGGGTAATAACACTGCCCTCTAAATATACCATCTCAAAAAGATGAGCAAAGCTGAGGACGAGATTTGTCATTATTACGACTATGCCGTCGAAAGAACATCTGCAATGCGAATGCATGGCACTGTGCTGCAAGAGACTTGAATTTCTAAACCGCATAACCTTGACGCCCGATAAAATAAAGTGTTTACCCTCCAGGAAAATAAAATAGACACTGTGAAAAGTCTAAATATCTCCCCTCCCTATATTTTAGATTAGGTTACCTTACAAAAGATCTTTTAGGTCGATGTGTTATATATGGACAAGAAAAGTCTTAATGACCCACTCACAATCTACAACCTACATTAAAAATTTAACCCACTTACGTAATAAGAGTTAATACTTATCGAATAATAATTTATATTGGTGACATTTGTGATAAATATATATTTTAAATGATGTCTTTTTTTATTAGAGTATCCATGGAATAGTAATCCAATTTATATACGTTTACAAGAATGGGCATTTTTAATGAACGACAAATATCCGCCAAATCCGAAAAGACTAATTTTTGACTTTATACTTCTATTTTTCCTTTCACGACAGTGGGTTGTATTCAGAATAGAAAATAGATATGGCGGGCGTAATTACGCTGGAGGTAGTAATGAAAGTATAATACATTTAGCAGAAGATAAGAGTTTTGAAAATCCCGTGCCAGATTTTATTACATTTTGTAGGTAAGTTTCTATAGTATTGATTTATTTAAAATGTAAAAAAAGTAATTTCGATTAATCTTGAATTGGTAAAATGAATTCACTTATGTAAGACTTATTTTAATCTGTCAATAACTTTCTATTTACATTTTTGTCATAATTTTTTTCAAAAAGGTAAAATGAGGGTTTCAATTGTTAGGTATTCGGTCTCGTTTTCAGATTACTGTATCTATATACAGTTTTTGTAAGTAACCCCAAACCAGTAGTATTTACCTTGTTTAAAGACTATTTAATAGCTATGCTAAATATTTCAAGTAGGCAATAATATTTTAGTATATTGTATATTTTTAGATCTTATCTTGACATCGCTAAAAGATGTATTTTATGCAGTATGTTCTATTTGACGTTAGCTGTGGTTTTCTTAGCTGGGACCAATCGTACGAACTTGTTTTCTGTTGGATACCTTATTGGAGCATTTTTATTCCTATGGGAAGGTTCTGACATGTATTTGAGACCAATACGTGACATACTGAAAAAGTAAGTGAAAGTATATTTTCAGAATTCAAAATATTTAACGAATTTATTTTTTATATTTAACTGTTAATATGAATGATAGTTACACGGAACACCAACATTTATGAATAATAATTTGACATTCTGTTCACAAAGCTTAAAAACTATAGTACTGACCCTTGGAATTTCACTTTTATCCAGTCTTATTTAAATAATAGAATTTAGAGATTGATATTGACAGAGCTGGGTATTAAGGCCTGTTCTTCTCATAATATTATAGGTTTGTTCCAACCCACGTCAGAAACAGTTTCTGGCCGTCAGGATTCGGCGCATTAACTTATTACACGATATATTTAAGTTAATGCGCAGAATCCTGACGGTCAGAAACTGTTTCTGACGCGGGTTGGAACAAGCCTTATGTATATTATGAATCGCTGTACCGAACAGCGTCATAATATATATAATCGCTCTGGCAGGATTGCGTTTGTATTCCAACGACACAGCGTTAGCTAATAGGGATAACAATTCAACTAATCTTCATCTTGGAAGTGTTCGAGGCTCAGTAAGCGGCCATGTTTGACTGAAAATGTCATATTTACTCAGAGACAACTGACTGGTGATCGACAGACTGTTAAATTCATAGGAGTATCAACAATTATGATGAAGACATTCAGTTCATGTTAAACAAAATTTCAAAAGATCTTTTTCTCTTAAGAAATTTACCACTAATAGGAAATTATAAGCGCTTATTGAAACCTTCTCCACTATCATTTATCATAAACATAAAATTTGGCTGAATATAATCTACTCTTCGACCATTGTTTTATTGCTTTTAATATGTCTTTAAAAATTAGACAGCATTTAAAAGCATATTGCAGTCTATTTTTAATTATACACCAAGAAAAACTTTTAAAATTATTATTTTTCATTTCCGTGCATTTTAGGTGGAATTGGTTACTCGGTTATAACGTAACTGTCATCCTTCTTAAAGCTTGCTTCCAATTACTAGGATGCGTTTTTATCCACGCCTATGGAGGTCAGTGTCACTGGCTAATGCTTTTTGGAATTGGTTGTGTAAGAAAATTTGGGAACATTGAAGAAATTGTCGACTTAAGTAGTAGTACTTCCGAATGCAAAGTTCCAAGGGAATACTTAGGGCTATTTTGGGATGGAGTTTGCTTTGGATTGCTGATAATGCAAAAACGATTATTCCAAAGTTATAATTTCTTTCATATGATCAATGATACGAAAGCGGCAACTATTTTAGCATCAAGAGGTAATGATTTTTTCGACTTTATTTATTAGTTAGAGGTGAAATAACTAAATAACATAATTATATTCATCTAAAGAAAATGTGTGATACTCATTAAATAGCCGTAATACCTACAAATACACCAAGAAATGTTAGAGTTAGCCAGAGTATCTAACATATTCTAATGATGACCTCATAAAAGTCGAAATGTCGAGTAATAATTTTTTTTTTAAATTGTGTGTCTAATAGTGTTCAATTTGGACGTTATCGTCATATTTAGCTTTAATAATAAAGTAGGAAATATCCATCATTTTAATGTTTAAGTGGGTCCTCTAAGCTATTGGGTAAAGATGATTTCCATATATTATTAAGTTATTTTTTGATGATTTATCTTCAATTATAAAATAATACTTCTAAAATCAAATAATTGTATTTTTAATCGATTCTTTAATTTTTTGGAAACAGTCTTGAAGCTTGGACGTAAATAGTTGATTGTTCAACAAAAGTAGGGAACGAGTCAGCTATTTTAAGAAAGTCCAGTCGCTGCCCATGTTAAATAAAAAATGTGTAATTATAATGATAATTAATTTTTTTATAGTAGTTTAAGTCATAATCTATACTATCGCGGGATTTCAATTAACTTTAATGTATAAATTTTTGAGAACTAGTTTGTATGCAATACTGTAGCAACGTAATAAATTACATGTAAGAAAAGAGCTTAAAACCAAGAGTTCCCTCTGTTGTACGTCTCATTCCGTCAAAAATGGACTGGTTATTCTTTATTTTTTTTACTCAATTTTAGCGTGATTCTTTCTTTGACAAGGAAAAACTTATAAAGAAATGTGGGATTATACACACAAAACAACTTTTACGTTCTTTTCTTCACTTCTTTTACTTTTCATCCCGTCTCTGCAGGAGTATCTCTTATTCAATCCATTTCAGTAAATAAAATACAGCCATATTTTATTTCGTAGTGATGTTGCTGAACTTTTTCTAATACTTAATGTTATATGATGTTAAAACATCACAGCTTTGTAACTTAATCATCACTTTTATTCGTTTTGAGTTCCACCCTCTATGAGGCAAGTTGAGGTGAAAATTTTGTTTGTCTTACCTCACCTGGTGGGTAAGGTATTGTTGAATAGGTCTTTAAAAATAAAATAAAAAAATTAATTTAGTCGCCTCCTTTATGAAATATGAAAGTCTCCAAAAATTGCTGATAATATATGTCTCCCCTTTTAATTATTTAACTGTGGAATTGAAGAATCTAAAATTGGATACTATTTCTACTGTTTATATTTTTAAAATTACATTTTTAGGAGCGGAATTAATTGAGGAAATGAGGGTTAAACGAATGGAGGAACAAGTAGAAGAAGAACACAGGATATTAGAAAAGATTAAAATTAAAATGGATCGCATTAAGGCTACTCAGCAAAAGATTCAAGGTGATATTGATTTAGACATTATAAGTTTTTTATTGGAAAACTGATTATATACCGGAAATAATTTTTCAAACAGTATTACTTAAGATATGTGTAAGATTTTCGGAATTATTAGAGAAAAACGTTAGTTAAAAAGTAGAATTAATAATTTATTTATTTTTTTGATCGTGAAAAAAATATATTTTTCTAATTTCTCAAATTCTTGATTATTTTTTTCCATTTTTAATCGGTACAAATTTATAAAATATTATATAATTTTTGATAAATAAATTGAACATGTCATTAAAAGGATATGTTCTATTTTTTTTTAACAAATTAGTAATCAGTTTCCAGTAATTATGTTTTAAATGTTTGGCAAATTGATTAAGTGGCCTATGCCCAAATTTGCTTGACAAACAAAGTTTCTATAAATTCATTTTGTTAGAATACCCAAATTTTGATGAGGAAAATAGTTTGGCGGATAAAAATTATATAAAAACAGAACGAAATAACGTGGGCCCTAAGAATTAATTTTAGAATTTTTCAAACATTTAAATTTTAAGTGTTATGGGAGTGAATATAGAGTTTCAATGCTAATTTATATTCTCAATTGGCCTTTTTTTATGAAGCTAAGTGTGAAAAAGCTTAACTTTCCTAACTATATAGTTTATTATTGCATGTAATAATAGCAGTTTTATGTTTATGTCTAAGATTGTCCTTTTAAGGCCAGACGGGAAACTCTTTTGTTTGCCAAAAGGCAAGCCCGATTTCTGGTTTGATCAAAGTTAATAAATTAACATTTTGTCGCTCTGTCTGGCATTGATTTTATTCCGATATTGTTTTTTTTTGTCATATTTGAAAAGCAATTTTTATTTTGAGCTTTTAGTTATCTTTAAAGATCTACAGTTTACCGGTTTTATGAAGAATAGGTAAGTAATGTGTTAGAAAGAAGGCAATGTTAGATAATGATATGTAGTAAAATAACACTTGGCAACAGTCAAAAAGGTTCATTTATGAAAAAAAAAATTGGTTGACTGCTAAATACGAATTTGATATCAAATTTTCTCAGTTATGGCTTATTTCCAAGATATTTATTAACTCTTTATCTCTCCCATTTGAACGCATTATAAAATTATTTCTTGACGTTAATTCAGTCATCAAAAAGTACATTAGTACATAAATGTATTAATTCTTCCACCAAATTTTGCTACGTTCGTGGTGACGTAAATGCTTATTTCCAATATTTTGGCATAAAAGTCTCATATCAAGGTAAGTGATTGTGTGACGCAAAAATGAAGATTTTGGTTAGACCTGAGATTCGTAAGCTAGTAAAAAATAAACATTTTAATAGTTAACTGTGAGAATGTGAGAAAAAAGTTTGAGAATCATTCGAACGTGTTACGTTTTTAGGTAATCCATTCCAGACATTTCCTATTCTTTAAATGCAAACCTCTCCAAGTTTGATAGTTTTGTGCCAAATGGTACCCACTGAACCTAGCTATTTTTCATCGGTCCTTTATGTCTATAGTCAGTAAATACTTCTTTTTTGTCTCCATTGCATCTATTTTAACAATTTGTCTCTTCAGTTCTTCATATTTCTAGCAACATGATCAGCTTAATTTCATTTTAATACTGCTGTTTCTCGTATTTCTGTCTTTTAGTCAATACGTTTTCAAGACCCAGCGTAAATAGTTTAGAATTTCCTTGGCTTACCACTTTCTTGATATTGATCGTTTGGTATGTATTTGAAATGTTATGTTTTTCTATATTTGCTATACCCTCTTGGAAATGCAGTTTATTCTTATAGATTGAAAAAAGTCAAATCTTGGTGTTGGACGATTGGTAATGATTTTTGAAAAAATTCTGTATATTTGAGATGATAGGCTTGTAGGTCTATGGTTTTCTAAATCTTCATAATCTCCTTTTTTATGAATCGAGATAACCCGGGCTTTTTCCAATCTTTGGACACGTACTCTTATTCTAGGCATTTGTTGAATAGTGTTTGAAATGCTTGAAATACTGTAATATTTATCTTCAAACTCATTTTCTTTCCTCACACCTAGATTTTTTCACTCAGGTATCTGATGAACATGATTTTATCACGATATTTTTATTAGGGAGCGGAGATATCAGATCATTTGGAGTAGTTCCATGCTTGCAACTTACTGTTGGACTTTTAAGTCTCCGGAAAAAATATACAAACGAGAGGCTTAAAGGGTACGTAATTACAATAATAAGTTTTTTACTTATTATTGAAATAGTGCACTGTCCGGAAATATATTAATTTTTTTTTTAATTAATATTAGTCCTATTCTTATTTCCAAAATTTTGAACTTGCTCTGATAAAACTTTTTTATTAAATTTTTTGTTATAGCTGTGTATATCAATTTCTCATGAACATTTAATTTACTTAACATCCTTTTATTTTCATAGAAAGAAGTTAAAAATGTTATGTTTTCCCCTTTTCTCTAGTTATCTTCTAGTAAAACCGATAGATGTCATAACTCAAAAAGTGAAGCTAACGGAAGAGAACTAATGTCATATTCGTATTTGCATCCCAACTTTATAAGAAATCAATATTACTGTCAAAGAACCAAATTTCATGACCCGTTTTGTTATCTTATGTAATCGGAAAATTATATCTGATTGGTTTTCTGGTAATTAAAGTAAACAGCAGTTTATTAGTTTATTTTGAGAGAGAGTTTTTATTCTTTTTGCTTTTATTCTTACTATTCCTTTTGGTCTACTTTTTTCTGTCAAATAATTTTCCTTACATTGTATAAAAAAATTTAATAAACTCTGAAAAGTTTTGTTTGTGAATCAAATCCAAAGAGTGACTTAATATTTGCCTCTCTATCGAAATAGTAAATGTGCAAAAAGTAATTTTGCCTCAAATATTTGTTTTATTTTATAGTTTAATTATAACAATGAGTTAAAAAGTAGATGTAAATTATATGCAAAACTTAAATCAAATTGTTGTAATACTCTAAAACACACATATACACACAGTACATACGCAATATAATTTTTAACTAAACTCTTCTTTTTTCAGCTGATAACAGATTACCTAAAAATTGTGCCACCTTATTTTTTATTAATTCAAGTTTTATGGCACGGTTCATTATAAAACAAAGGAAAGTGATTAGCCAACCAAATTTTTAAATAATGTCAGAGTGCGTAATAATAACTTTGGTAGAAATTCTGCTAAACATCAATTTAATTTATTTTCTTGAAAATAATATTTGAATTTTTCAAATTCTTTTCGTAATTGGAAATAATAGAAAACATTTGTAAATACTTCGATGTGTTTTGAGTTTTAGACACAACAAATACTAAAAACGAAAATAACACAGTTATTTTTTGCAACATTTACTAATAATTCATACTTATAAATAACTTGGTGTATGGTTTTTCTATTAATACACATTATTATTTAATGTTATTGAAAAATGCGCATTTCCCACTGGTTGCATCAAAAATTTATGCAAAAGATTTTTTTTTATATAATAAAGATTGGTAGTAAAATTTTTGCTGCAACTTACAAGATATACATATATACTTTAAACATAAGTGCTTAAGCGTCAACGTTACTAATAAGCTTTAAATATAGTTTAGAAATACAATTAATATCTACATATTAAGACATTTGAAACCATTGAAGTTAAAGGTAAGAAACAATACATCTACGACACTGTACAATACATCCACAACACTGTAATACAAAATGTAAGCGCATTTTTCCGTAACACAATATCATATCATTTCATTTTTCCACCGCATCTAGCGAAACCTCCTTTGGCTCACGCCTCCTCAGCATCTTCCTGCTCATCAGTGACGTCACAAGGAACAAATCCCACTGGGTATCACACACCCATAGAAGAAGAAGACGAAGAAATTGCCCCCTTAACTCCGCGTTCGTCTACCTTACAACCACAAGCTCCTCCCTCACCCTATTCCGCCGTTATGACAGTGTCTTTGGAAGGTTATCTCGAACCGCAAAGAATCTCTTTTTCTTCCCCACCTAACTCGGAGCTTAACCCTCGACCTCCATCTCCCGATGACAGTTTTCCAGTATTTTCACCTCCTCCTTATGACGAAGCACCTCCTTACGCTGAGGCTGTAAGTGAGCCTCCTAGAGGTCCGGTGCACAGGCAGATCAGCTTGGGGCCACCTTGGATGCAAGGCAGTTTGGTAACACCAAGGCAGAGTGTGATCTCGTATTCGACTCGATCGCATTTCAGCCACCATGAATGTAATTTTGAAAACTGACATGGATAATTTAGTTGTCGTGGCGTATATTTGCTTAAAGTATGATTGTAAATAAAATTGTTAAAAGTCCACTAACTACGGTCAAAAAAGTGAATAATTTTCTTATTTTTATCTTCAACAACGATATTAGACCAACACAAAACGTTTTTTCTTTTTAGAATGTATTTTATTCTGTATAGGTTATAGTATAAATGAAAATATGTTTCTCACGTTCAGTACGAATGATCGCTATTATATATCGCGTTCCAAAAGGTTCGTGATAAACAGAAAAAAGTTTAATTTTTGATTTTTGTTATTAATCTCCATGGCGTTTATTTCCCAAAAGGTTTACGCTATCACAAATGTTTAGAAAGCTGTACTTATTGTTAGTAGGAGAGGAAAGATACTATCGTGAATATAGTCTAGATCTGGAAAAACAAATAATTTGATGTTAATAATTTAACCATAATAAGAGTTTTGATAAACATACTTCACATGTAAATAAGTTAAAGAACTGAATTTATTTTTTTGGCAACAACATACACATAAGCCATGATAACAAAGTTGGCATAATGATATTTGTTTTGATTTAAGTCTTTTTTAGAGAAGGTACGAATGTTCTTACCACATTTTATAATATATATAAAAATCTGTCACGATTTTAGTAAAATAATGTTGTTCAAAAATATATTCAGCATGAATTTTTGTTGTCCCATTTTTGTAGACTCCATACTCTACAACCGATGGATTAATTTCTATATTATTGTAACAAATGTATATTATTCAAAATACATCTACTGTCTACGTTGTAATGTAATCTCTAATTTTTTATTTAGTGGACTTTTACTGAAAATAAAAAATCACACTGTATAGTGTAAATATATGAAAATTTTTTTTGTAACATTTTATTTGCTGGTTTTTGTTTTATTTGTACACTTTTATACTATTTTGTATATTTTTTTATTATAGATTCGGTTTTAGAACATAAGCCTAAGTATAGAAGAAAGCCGCCCAAAACATTCAAACAGGGTAAAGCAACTGTTTAATCTATAATTATTGTTAAAATGTTGTTGTTTTATGTAGGATAGGAAGCTAAATAGCTAAATATTTTAATTATCTCAAGTTTGTTATTTTTAATTCATACTAGAAATTCACCGGAAATGAGGAATCAAAAGCCACACATCTGAAAAGTACCCTGTAATTTTTTACGTTACTTGGATTTCTATTTTTGTTTTTTTTTTTAATTATTATTGCTTATTATAGTTTTCTTTTTATTTACGTATATAATTGTCACTAATTAGTAAATTGCACATTTTAGATGATAATGTGGCACGTAACACACTAACATATCTCCGCATTGCTTCACGCATGACTTTTCTTTAGACACAAAAGAAGGAATACCTTATATGCACCTCAGCTTTTATTTTTGGCATTTTATTTATACCCTCAATTGACATTTTAAAATAGCTTGTCATTATAAAAAAATAATTAACCAGTAGAAAAATGCGGATAGATCTTTAGGTATCTCCGATTATTTGTTTTTCAGAAATAAAACAATCTAAACAAATATATCATTGAAATAATTTATGTATATTGTAAAGAGCATTTGACTAAAAAAAATATTGTAAATGTCATACTTGCTGTTTAAGTGTTACCCTTCTTTCAGTTGCTTATAAGGTTTTTACCCTATCACTAAAACTAACATTGAATAAGTGAATTATACGCTTGTATACGATTTATATTTTGAAATGTATTATTAATTAACAATGTAAATTACTGGTTAATTATGATAGTTTAAGAATATTTTTCAAAATGAATAACAGTTATCGCCATCACTATATAATTTATTAAAATTTTAAAATATTTCACTCATAAACAAAAGATGATGTAAGTGAATAATAAACACTGTTATAATTTTAATAGTGTTATTTTATTATAAGTGAATATATTTTTTATGATTCTCATAATGAGCATCAATAACATTTAACCAAAGATTACATTTAGAGAAAGAATTTGATTTATAAATTGGTTTCGATCTAAGATATTTTGCATTTAATAGGATCATAGACTTCTGCAAATTCATTACCGTAACACAATTGTAATTTCAACAACCTTTGATAAATGATGCTACGGTTTTTACAGAAATTCACATGAAAGGTTTATAACTTACAAAATCACGACACCATAATGAGTTTACCCTTTCTGACAAAGTAACTTTATACCTCGCTGACAAAAGCTTAGTTGCGTTGTAGTAAAACATTTCTTAACATTAAATTTCTTGAATAAAAATGTTTATTATTAAAATATATCAATTGTATTTGTCATTTAATTCATGCCATATTCGAAATGTATTTATGACGTGAGATAAAGAAAATGCATTACTGATCGGGTTTCAATAACGTCGGAAGAGAAATATTCGCAATAAAATATTATAACTCCTAAATAAACAACTTTAGAGTTCGTTATAGTTTAGTAATGTATTTTTTAAATATTTTTTCTCCGATTATTCTGTTAAATATTATTCAGATGGCCTGTTCCAAACCTTTATCTTTTATTTTATAGTTGTACATGCCGCATGCATTCGCATCGTGCTTTTGAATCCACCTATAAGTTCATTATCTGTTATTATAATCCGATCTCTACTGATGGGAACCTAGCCTCATAGAAACATAAAAATGGTAATAAGAAATTTTACGGTATTAGGTGATTGCGTTACAGAATTTGAAAGCTTAAGTGAAGAAACTATTAATACGTAAAAAACTTTTGGTCTTATTTTACGCTTTCGGGAGATATCCGAGATTTACTTCACAAAATTATTTTATTTTATACTGGAGAAAAATTGCGGCATATTTACTTATTCATAGAGGTGCAGATTTGTATGCTACACCGTGTTTAAAAAAAAATTGTATAAATATATTATTTTACAGAGGCCGTATGGATTTAGAAACAAAGGCATTATTTAAGTGGAGCAAAGAACCATTTCTTTCCCTACTGAAATGAAAAATATAAAAATACAACATTGAATTTTCATAAAGTTTTTTTTTATTAATAATTTAACAAAAATTGACGTTTGGAGTGTCTTTTTTATGGTAAAATATTGAACTACCTTTTTTTGACCACTTCTGTAATAATTTAAAAAAATAAACAACAAATAGTTTATTTATAGAGCTGATCTTTTTAAATTATTTTTAGAGTTTTGAAATGGCGATTTCTTTATCTTGCATCTTTTACTAATCTACTTTTGAAAAAACTTTCCTTAAGCACAAATTTTAAACAGTTTCATTTATCGTTTAAATTTCGGTATCAAAATTTTGTTGTAGATATTAGTAACTCGCGATCGATGCCATGACAATAGGTTGAGCAGCCTTTAATTTAAAATCAAAATCTTTACACGAAGAAAGTTTTTATATTTAATTTAATATAAAATTTGGCATAATTTTGTTACTGTTGAAAATATATCAAAAAAAATGTCTAACATGATAAGAAAGTCAAGAATGATTAAAATAAATTATGTTTTCGCGAGTCTTGGAAACCAATCGGTGAGGTTTAGTTTAAGTAAAATACTGGTGCATCTCTGAGGTATAAGGAACTTTAATCAGTACATAGCAAAATTTTATTTTTCATAAAATATACAATAAAAGTCAGAAATATAATCATAAACATATTTTGAACCTTGCTCCCGTTACAAACTGGATAACTCCAAATATGTACAGTAGTTTGTCAATCATTTAGCAATCATCAGCAATTAGCCTGAGAAAACTTAATCACCTGTTTTTTTTTCTTTGCTTTTGGTACTTTCTCTCTTTAAAATTTCTTAATTCCACCAAGTACTTTAATATAATGGAAACTAAAAAAAGTTGATGAAAATAAACAAATTATTTTTAATATGTTTAAATGGCAGAATATATTTTTCGTCCTCAACTAAACCCTGAAATATTGAATATAAAACGTTTATAGTACAGACAGTACGATATAAAGAAAATAGATTTATATGAAAATGGACCATTTATAATGAGACCTCAACAATAGTATTTTCTAGAAATTTTTTTTAGGCCTTGACACGATTTAATATATGATAAATTCTTCATGATATTTAAACAAACAATGTTTTCGAAATGTTTTTGATAACTTACCTCGGTTCTACACATGGTTTAAATATATCATCCGTACTAGCAAAGAACAGTACTTCTCCATATTTTCATGATCAAATACATCTCGCTAAAAAATTTCAGGAATACTCAAACTAATAGATATTTTTAACCTATGGTGCCAATTATTGTTAAATTTTTCTTTCACCCTATATTTTGCACAAAAAATTATTGAATTACAAAAAAAATTGCCCTCAGTATGAGATAAGAGAAAATTTTTAATTAAATGTTTTTAAGTTTTGTTTATATAAAACCTTTTCTTCATCCTGTAAATAAACATTAGTAATAAATAAAATTTAAAGGCGATACCTGTTTTTCACAATTGTATTGCACAATTTTTCTCATTAGGTTCACAGATATAAGATCTTCTTTCTGTTATAGATTTTTATTTTATTTAACAATTAACAGCATGTTTGTAAAATAAAATCACCCAAGAGTTATTTTATGGTAACTTTCTGTTCGGCTGGCAATATAAAATTAAAGAAATACTTGTATTTAATTTTTATCTTACTCTACAGGTAATGTTTATTATAAAATTGTGTCTGCTTTTTGTAAGGAAAACGGTCTTAGGCAGTTAGATCCTGTGGGATCCGAATGTTTATTTTTCTAGTATTTTTCTCGTTATACAAAGCAGGAACAATTATTTATTTAGTACTTTGTCTTCTTGATTTATTGACAGAAATGTTTCTAAGAATGCGTTTAAAGAATAGTTATCTAAATAAATCTTGTAACATTAACTAAAGAATGTATCGCCATTCCAAATTTATGTTGATTTCTAAAAATATGCAATAACAATTATTTTATAAAGGATTCGTGAAAATCAAACTATAAAAATTCCTATATAAAATGAAATTTTAGGACTCTAGCTGTCGCGAGTTATCAGTGCAAATATTTTTCGAATATTGAAAATACAAATATGTCCATTTTGACTGATTATTAGTGTTGGGTTAAACTTCAGCTTTATCAAACATTTAAGCTGGACTAAAACGCAATATATTACAGAACAATGAGCAACAAATGAAAATTATGTAGAACGTAGATTCATCAAAATAGGATTAACATGCAAAAGTTTTCTAGCAATTTTTTCTAAAAATTCTGTTTAAATTTACCCTTATTTGTTTTCTCAAAAATAATTAATTGTTAAAATTGGAATGGAATGTTTTTTATTGATTCTGGACGACTAGTATATTGTTTTAAACTGTATTTGGCAATTTTTAATTTGATACAGAAAGTTACCTATAAAATGATTATAAATGTATCTTATTATTGACCATTTTTAAAATTTTTTTAATTATTTTTGATAGCTATTCGTTCTGGAGATTATTATATGTTTGATGAACTTGATGATGATGAGTTGGATTTGTTACCTGAAGAAACAAGAGAAGATGACGAAAGATCTGAAATGCCAACCATGGGTGAAGTAAGTTTTGTATATTAATATTTGAAATTTATTTATAGTGTTTTTTTTTTCCCGCCCTTTTGAATGTATTTGACATTTTCTCAGTATTGTAGAATTTTTGAATAGGATAACCATGCAAAAAAGGTAATAGTGCTGCATCGTGTATTAGAAAAAAGTGTTACTTTCCCGCAAGAGATCAGTATTTAATATTTTGTTTTGCCTACTATTAGGTTTTTTAATAAAATATGTTTTGGAATCTGCGCTTCCTAAGCTTATATATTCGTATATTCTTCCATTATATATGAAGTTAAAATAGTTTCTATAGGTGCGCATTGCCAATTAGCATGATGCTGTCGAATTTTTGAAGGATTTAATTTTTTTTTTAATTTTTACTGTTAAGTCAATTCTTTAGATTCTCTTAATCAAATGAATTACTATTTAGATAGGAACTGTCTTTTTTTTTTATTTTAGTTTGGTATTTAAAAAACAAAAAGATAACAAAAATGTGTAAAAAAAGGAAGATGTGTGATATCTTGTTACAATATCGTGGAATTTTAAATAGACAGTTGTTTTCAATGAATTTTGCTTTTTGTTCGACTCCAGGAGACTGTAGGAACTAAATCGTCTACCTTTGATTTTTAAAGTTAGTTCATGTTAGTGAATTACGGATTTAAAAATTTGTGTTCATAGAGAAGTTAACCCACGGATACCAATTTTTAAAAAAGTTCAGTATTGCTTAGTAGTTAAGTATCTTTATATATAATTTGTGGTTTTATTGACTTCTGCGGGAAAGTAACAATACAAGAATACATTTTAGAAAAATCACGTTTGTGTACGTCGACACATGTACCTGTTAGCAGGGAATGTAGCATAGCGGGAAGAGCAAAACATCGTTTAAGTATATTTAGCAATCTACAACATATTAAATGATTGTCTATATATATTAAAATCGAATCTCCATTTTGCGCTTCAGTATGCTATGCATATTTTGTGTGGCCATACATTGACGAATACAAAATTTAAAGGAGCCATCGAGGTGTGACTACTAGTGCCTTTAAAATGAATTCTTGTTGTAAACATGTTTCTTATTTGATTTTCTGATTCTGCAAGATGTTTCCTTTCATATTGTAAGTATTTTGCCCCTTTACTTGTTTTGAGGTACTGTTGCATTTTATCCACATTTTATTGAATGTTAAATGCAAAAATGCGTTTAGTAGTTCTTTTCCCTGTTATTATTTATTACATTATTCGAGGTGTTGCAAGTATCTTTGGGAGCTTTGGGTAGGTTGGAAAGGTTTATTTAAGTAGAAATCATTTTTCATCTGCATTAAACAAAGCATAAATGCAACATCAATAATAATAAGCAGTAACCGACTACTATATTT
Organism: Diaprepes abbreviatus; assembly: GCA_034092305.1. Lineage (NCBI taxonomy): Eukaryota > Metazoa > Arthropoda > Insecta > Coleoptera > Curculionidae > Diaprepes > Diaprepes abbreviatus. The sequence goes on along the minus strand of JASJET010000055.1, from coordinate 25,779,673 downwards.
TATATCTTTATAGAGGATGTTAAATTTAGGCGATACCTTTAGACCTAAATTAGAAAAACTTTTCAAGTTTATTCGATAATATGCTTTGGTATAGTTATAAGTAGTGTGTCACTTAAATTTAAAACCTCATATAATTTTATAATAATTAATTAACAACCACAAGTTCTCTAATTATAAAAGAATAAATTACTCATGGTATATTAAATATTAATATACAGCAGTTTTGTTGTGATTTCTACCTTGTTCTACTACAGATTATGGAACACATACAGAGAGCGACTGTTGTTCGTTGTATCGATTATCAGAAAAGTCAGTATCGGATAATCTTATACCTAAAATTTTGGTATTTACGAGATTATGTAGGTTGTGCATAACAAGTTTAAGGGATCGAACTTCACATGGAATTTTAATATATCTTATGTTTTTTAAGATGGTGATTTCCGGTAAAGTTATATTTATGACATCAAAAAAAAAAATGACAGGTTTTACATTTTGATCGGTATCTAGGACATCATTATTTCTGTTTTTCATTTTCGATATAAAAATGCGAAGTGTAAGAAACGTCATTTTCCTGATATTAATATCTCGAATAACCGTTCATTTTAACCATACAGTCTGTCACACATTTCCTTGCCACGACTGAAAATGACAAAAGAATTATATTATTTGATTTTAAGTTGTTGAAAATAAAATATATTTTATTTAATTTGTTAGCTTTTTACTACTTCGGTGTATTGTAGATGTCGTTCGACTGTTGGTATTTTACAGTTTGGGATAAAAAAATGTCATCCTGCCGATATATCAAAGAATGGAAATTTTAAGCAGACAGTTGTTTTCTGTAAATTTGACTTTTGATTTATTACATCCCCGCTTATAAGACTATTGGGTAATCTAAACGCTTATGGAGGGAAGACCAGAGTGGAATTCACAAGAAATAAACTGTCTTATCTTTCTTTTAACGATCTGAATAAAGAAAAAGACAACTTGTTAAAAATTCTATGTACTCATATGCTATTTAGAAATGAAATAATCAATATAGTATTTTATTTTAAATACAGAATTTGTAATCAGTTATCACACTGTTAAGAAAGTTACTAAGATGTCATTATTCACTTGTAATCAGCATCTTAAAAAACTTAAAACATATATAAAAATTTTATATAATATTATTTACCATAAACATCCGATAGAGCCTCGTAGAGTTTTATATTCCACGTCTGTGATCTAACATTGCGAATAAACTAAGATTATAATAATTAGTATGTAACTGGGATTGCATGTATTGTTATCTCGCTGCTATAGATGATAAAAAAATAATATATGTATTTATGTCGCAAATAACCCAAAAATTTTGAATCTGCTTTGCAATTACGTGTCACTTAGCCTTTAAATTGAAATAATGATAATTAGTAAAATGTAATGTAAATTGTAAATCTGTTGGCACTGTTGCATAAATGTAGCAACACCTTTTAATACTATATCTTTGAAGCAAATAACGCCGATATAGGCCTAATCATTAATTTTAACAAATTAATAATTTTACGTATTTTTGACGTAGTACCGCCTATGTGACCTCAATAATAATGTGAAACAATTGTTGCGGTTTCGTATTATTATTTTTGCAAAATATTATTTTTTATTCAGTTCAAATTTAAATGTACTTTATTGGCGTAAACAGGAAGAGCTGTCCCTTTTTTTCTAAAAGACTGCTATTTAATTCGCGAAAGCCTGGGTTTAAACAGGACTATTAACCAGCTACTGCAGAATACGGGAACACCTACACACAATGGACATCTGTAATGAAAAACCAACAAATAGACGATGTCAGGAAGAACCAACAAATAAACTATGTCAGAAAGAGGACGAAGCCTCCTCACACATCATCTTTGAATGCTTTAACCTACTAGAGGCACCTTCATCGATCAATCCGGAATTAATGAACAGGCTGGCAAACATGATTAAAGCAACCAACTTGTTCACGTAGAACAGATATAAGAGGTGAAAAGTCACTAGGCTGCAGTGTAATGGTTTCTCAACCTTACCTTGCTATATTATTCAGGCAATTATTGCATATAAGTTTTGATAAGTCTTTTGATTCCAGGAACGGTATATAAAATTCCTCACCTCCATTTGCACACATGTCTTTAAAGTCTTAGTTTTCTCTTTCCTTCATTGTGTTCATGATTGCCACACTTCTATGTCTTTCAAGAATAATACTTTGTATAGATCTTAAACTCAGACTAAGTGCTTCTGAGACTTTTCTTTAATAGACGTTGGTTTTGATAAGTCTTTTGATTCCAGGAACGATATATAAAATTCCTCACCTCCATTTTCACACATGTCTTTAAAGTCTTAGTTTTCTCTTTCCTTCATTGTGTTCATGATTGGCACACTTCTATGTTTTTCAAGAACAATCCTTTGTATAGATCTTAAACCCAGACTGAGTGGTTCCGAGACTTTTCTTTAATAGACGTTGGTTTTGATTAGTCTTTTGATTCCAGTAACCTCCGTTAGTTCATTTTCGAAGTAATCGATTGGAACATTGTCTATTGTCTGGGGATACAAAAAACTTGCAACCGATTTTTGTTCGGCATGTCACACTTATTTTCAAAAATGTGTTAGCCTTTCAATACATTTTACGTTTGTTACACGGGAATGCTGTTGCGCAGATTTTTATAACATTTGGAAATTATGTTTGCTCCTCTCTCCGAACCATGAATGACCAATAAGTTTATCACGATTATACGACGGATATCTAGATAATATTTTCGTCTTGATTGAAGCAAAATAGCGCTAAATTAGTTTGCCTCTGATAAATTCATAACCCGTCTAGTTAAATAGAAGGAGACTTCAGTGTTTTAGTCACGGTGAATAAATTTATATATAAGCCATGTCCGCAGAGAAATCACAAACCAGTCAGCACCAGTCAGAACGTACAAAAACAATCAGATGACCGTTTGCAAACTCTGTACAATGTAATTGATGCTGACTAGTTTCCTATTGTTCTACGACCAGAACTAGTATTATTTAATTAATTAACCTGTAGAACAAATTACACTAACATTTATTTACATGCTCACACATCTATGTCAGCACGCTACATTCAATGGCGAGTATTGTTAAAAATGCTGTCAAAACTCACTATATACGGACACTAAAATCTCGGTTACGCGAGAAGCAAAGTATGTAGACATCAAAACCTCTCGCGATTTTATCCCGAACAGAGATCTTATTTGGAAACGTTCTGTGTCTTTTTTTCTTGAAAAACACTAAACACTATGTCACCAGATGCCTATAAATTCAGTAATCTCTCGTGGCTTTTATAAAAAATGTCGTGGATTGGGGAGTGCAGTTCAAAATTAAAGTACCAGACACTTTGTTTAGCTATTATCCGGAAAGCTTCTTATTAATTTACGGGTATTACTGTAATAATTTTATTGTGCGGAATCATCTCTTTAAGTTTTCGAGTTCATTTTCCATATAATTTCGTGTTGTGAGTCTATATTTTCACGCCACCTCTTTGGATCTAGAAAGAATAAAATTTATTTTTTTATTCTTTACTTACCCGAAAAGGTAATAGCGGTACTTTCGAATAAATTAACTAAAAATTGAAGCACATTTATAGTATATACCCTTTTTCTTAGGAGCACAGAACGTCGTTATAGATTCCAAAATGATTTAAATATAGGGGGAGCCTCTTATTTTGTATATAAGTAAAACGAACAAAAACCAGGCATTTTTATAAATATTGAGTCGACATCCTTGTACCTGAAGAATACAACAAGACCATAAAATTCCGAACAATAGTTACTCTCAATAATCGTTAATATTTTGGGACAAATTCCCAGTCAGTATCTTCGGTGGAGAGGGTGCCTGAATTATACAAATATAACTTTTACACTTTTTTTCAGAAGAAATAAATATGTTCCAATCAAAAATGTCTTTCATTTGAATCAGATGTTGTCAAGTTATAACTAATTATAATACAGTTTCTTCCACCCAGTTATTGAGGTTCCACATCTTTTGTTCTTATTATATTACGTGATTTACGTCATATTCTTTCATTTGAATCCATATTAACTCTATTTAACGTGGTAACCGAATCACAATTATATCACGTTTTACAGCATATCATCAATAACTAGATTTTTTTATATTTTGATCTATTTTCTCTGGCTACTTTCAAAACCTTCGCATTCTTCAGTAGAATACGGACAATCGCGTTGCGAATCTAGAATGACCTTTATCCATCACAGTGACTGGAATTTTCAGGAATTGACTTAACCATTTCAGAAAAATAATCTTCAAAAATATCTGCATTCATTTTTTCGTCGTAATCTTTGGTTGATTTTGATTAGAATTTAAGTAAATCTACATTTTCGGAATACACGGGGACACACCCAGACTTAACATAAATTTAGCATGGGGGCAGCATACCATAATATTTCAGGTAGAAATTTATGCTATCGATGTCTGTCTTCGGGAGAATCTGAAGTAGGGTTACAGGGGCAGGACCATTCTTATCTTTTCTGGCAGTCAGGAAGGTTCTAGCGTGCTATCAAGTAACGTCAAAACAGGTCTGGGACTGTCTTCAAAACCTTATCACTCTGGCAAAACACAACAAGTTCACTCTTACGTGGGTACCGGGACACAAAGGCGTCTCGGGCAATGAAAAACTGGACCAGTTTGCAAGATAAAGGTCTGCTACTCCATTTATTGGCCACTATGTACACTATGTGACAAAGAGGACGAGATAGCCTTACACATCACCTTCGAATGCGAAGCTAAAGCACCTACTGGAGACACCTTCAGAAATCAGTCTGTCCAGAAAGCCTATACCCAGAGGACACACTAGTGAGCAGGCTGCTAAACCTGATCAAGAAAACTAACCTATTCACCTAGAACAGATAGAGCCGACAACATAAGTCTGAAGGCTGCAGTGTAAGAGCTTTTCAACCCTGGCCTGCTATGTCACACAACCGATCAATTAATCAATCAAACCTATATTTAAAAATCCTTCGTCACTCCCAATATGAGTTAGTATTAACCTGCGGCCCTTACTAGAAGGAATTTTAAAGCCAGAATGCAAGCCTCCTAGAAAGGCATGGCGGATATTTTTATCCTACTAGCATTTACTTACCCTTCGTCCAAGTAATAAATGTTTCGTTGTTCTCTCCTGTACTTTCTGATATCTCTCAACATATTATTTTTTCTCTGTCTATTAAAACTAATGTTCTGTTCTGCTTCTATTAAGAAAAGTTCAACTCGTGCAGTATTTTACACAATTTTTTTTCTTTTTCCATTTCTGGTCCGTTTTGGTTTTCCCTTATAACTGTTAAAATTTGATCTATTATTGGGATCACATTATTAAAATAAAAGGAATGTACTGTTCTTATCATACTTCCCACAGCTTTCTACCAGGACTTATCTTAGGCAACCTATCACTGTTTCCATTTTTTCTTTCTCTAAGAATTCTGTAGATTGTTGATTAACCGATTCCTGTCATATTGGCACGTGAGATTGTATGTCAAACAGTACTTACAGGCTTCTGATACACAAGTCATCGTGTATGTTCAGTAATATAGGCAAGAACACCCTTGCGAAGTATGGGATTAAAATTTGATCGCGTAGTCACAAGAGCCAAAAGAGTACTGAATAAAAGTGAAATGAACTACTGTTTACCTACAATATGCCTACAAACAATATGCCATGACGCAGGATCTGATGTCACTCAATGGTTTTCGACCCTTACTTGTGCTCCTACGTGAAAGGAAATGGTTTTTAGATTTTTGGTTGTTTGAGATAGGCTGTTTACTAGTAATTACATAAATTGTAAAGCAAATTCAAAATTGAATTCTTGAATACACAATTTTTTTTCTAAATAATGGGAGATAGCAATACTTTTCTTATTTTATATTATATTATAGAGTATATTTCTAAATTATCAAAACTTGTAAAGTAAATGTTTAATGAACATTTCAATTTGTTTCAACAGATAAAAAATCATTATAAAAATTGACTATTAAACTTTTATATCGAGTCAGATTTCTTTGCTACCTTTTTGTAAATTTTCGAAAAAAAGGTAATTTGAGTAATTTTGAGTTCCGTAATTTCGTTTTGAGGTTTGATTAGCATATAGAATTTTAGTAAGACAGGCTTAAACATTTGGATGCCAAATTTTTAGATAATTAGTTATTAACGCTTAAGTCACCAGAGTATGGTAGGTACAAAGTTACCCATTTAAAACTTTTTTTAATACATGAATGAAATTATGCAGATTTTTTCAAAATTTACTTGAATATAATCGTAAATATTATGATTGAAATTTAAAGTTTAATCCTTCCGCTAATTTTCTAAAACATTTACCAGCAAATTATTTTAAATTAGTTTAAAAAAAGTTTATGTAAAAGCTTAGAGTATTAGTGGAATCTTTTTTTTTATGAAAACATACATTAAGATTCAAATTATTTGTACAATTTTCAATTGTTTGAAATAGGTAATTCTGTATATACGGTATTCTGGTTTATCCTTACATTACCTTAGAACGACTTTGTGGAGCTCAAAAAGAACGCGTTTTTTTTTTTACATCATTCGGTATGTTTCAACTCTTGCAATGACATTAATAGTGGTTGAGAGTTGTAGTTACTGATTATACAACTTTTATTCTTATATTCTGTAATAGGCTCAAACATTTTCATTATATATACCTCATGGTTTATAAACTAAGAAGGTGAGTAAACTAGATTTCGATTCTAATTTTATCAAAAAAATTAAACGAGTCATTTTAAAATGAATAGCCCCTAGGTACTGAAAAAAAGAACTTTCATTTTTGTCAACTTTGTAAAAGTGTTATAGAACGAGAGCTGCAGTCAACCTGGCCGATCAAGTAACAGTAATAAGAAAAATTATTGTGTGCCTCTGCAAAATTTGTGCATATTTTGTATGTGCTGACATAAAAGTTTCTCAGAAGGTTAAGTGATAGAATAGCCTTCATTGATGGTGTTTTTTGGATGTTTTATGTTGGAAATGTGTGTGTAAAATGTACTACTATTTTTAATAAAAGGCGTTTATATGATTTTCAAGCCAAACAGCTTTGCACTCACTCCAGGGAATATTGATTCATACCAGGTATACAAAGATATCAAAAGTATTGAGCTGTGTGGGGACCCTTTCCATATTATCGGGGCCTAGGTGACGTGGTCTACTGTAATTCCCACAAAAGAGCACTGCTTTTTGAGTAGATTTATACATATGCTTACTAAGGCCCAGACCCTTGATGTTCTGCAGGAGGTTCTTTGATATCGCTCCAATTGTTGACAATATTATGAGAATCGTCTAGATGCTGTTCATTGTACATTGTCTGCGAATTTGCACCTCCAGGTCTCTGTATTTGGCGATCTTCTCATTGTATTTTGGCTTTAAGTTATTGTTATTTCGTATTACAATGTCAATTTTAAGCATTTTCTGGCAGCAGCCATCAGTTTAAGATAATCCATGTATGGAAGACGATTTAATTTTATTACCTCTTCGTTGTTATTTCTAATCCTAAAGCCGTATTAAGTAGAGTTCAAAGGGCGTGAAAGTGGGTTCATTGCAAGGCAGAACCACAATGGGCTAAGTGAATTGATTCCCCTACGTATTGGGATTATATTAGTTTCGATGGTATCGTTGTATGGCATTTGCAATTGGATCCCAGTTCTCCAGGTTGACATGAAGCGTCCTAAAAAGGAAACAAAATGAATATCAATTCTATACATTCTCAATATACTTGTGAGCCACTCATGTGGCACCGAGTCGAAGAACTTCTTATATTCCACGTGAGCAGCAAAGGGTTGATACAGGCTTCGTTACATATGACAGATTCAATAATCAATTGCTCCTTGCATCCCATTGTTCCCCTGATGCATCCTTTCTGTTAAGTTGCAATAATATTATTTTGTTCATAGATGTTTTGTGTCAAGCAGGAGGTGATCACCTTCTATAGCGTGGGAAGGCGTTTATTATTATTTACCGTTTAGGCACTATAAATATGTCATATACTCTACTATGGTTGATCTATGTTACTGAGGGGGATATAAGATTTCTCTTAGAGGCATAGATCAAACGTGGCAAAGTATGGGGCATATTTATAATGCTTAAACGGTAAATAGAAGGTTTTATGCCAGCACATACAAAATCTGTACACAAATTCTGTCCAGGCACCCATTGATCGGTCAGGTTTCCTGTAGCAAGCTCTTGGACCATTAGTTAAATTGAGAATAAGACTAATTAGCATGCTTATGTTCTTTTTTTCCAGTTTAGCCACTATTAATGACATTGTTAATCAAACATAACTTTTACGGAACTAACAGGGCAAATTCAACAGCGATTATTTGATAAGCATTAGTTAATAGGTCGTTTATTGGCGTAAAGCTAAGTTGACATAACGGGAGACACTATGCTTGGGCCACCATTGTTATAAATAGTAGTTTGTGAATATATTGAAACGGCTAATGCTGCAACACAAAATTTGTAGATAACTTTACGCTCTGTAGGATAGAAAACGACTACAATTGACTAATTATTGCTAGTTATTACGATGTAATAACTAGTAAAATGTAGAAAAAAAATATTTTAAATAAAGAGAGGACAATCTTTTCTCTACCAGTAATATTTTTATGGTTTTTGTCTTAGCATTAGGTGCTTTCAAGATATTCACAGATTACTATTTAACATGATGGCGGTTAAACCTCCCCCCTTCCCGCAGCGTCAAGTTAGCTTTATACTTGAGAATGGCCCGTTAATTCCAAACAAAAAATCCCTGTTTAAATTTAACGTATTTCGATTTCCTTTGTTTCGCCCTACGGACTGTAAAAGGAATTATTTTTTCAATGTGACAACAAACAGCGTCATATTTTGTCGCTTGTAGTTGCTAAACAGGGTAACTTGAATAGTATTATTAGTACAGTTATCTTTTGGTCAAACTGAAAACAGCAACATATTGTTCTTTGGATGAAGTATTTTCCATGTAGGAGTGTTATTGATAGAAGTTTTATTCGTAATGGGTTTATAGTTTTTGAATGCTGCAATAAAAACTGACATGGCAACCGTTTTACGGGAACGCAGAAAGAGCATGAAAAGACGATCGAGCGTGCCGCTTGCTAGAAAAAAATCAGCGCGGTCCACGATGTCCGCTCCACTGTCTGCACCTCCTACAGTGAGTTACTAATTGCAGTTTGTATCGGCTGCTCATTAACATTTTGCATAGCTTTTATTGTAGCTTTGTTTTGTTTTATATGTGTATTTTAGATTTTTTACAACTATATGACTTCTTATTAATCTAAATTACAGAGTCACAAGTCCGCTTTAAGAATAGCATAAAGTAGAAATTACATATAGTACAGGTCAGAAGTTTGAATACGCCTAAAGAAAAAACAATTTTTTGAGTTTATCTGATTGTTTTACAGAATCAGCTTACTTTATTCAGATAAGTTTAGATATTTTTTGATTATTATTAATGTATTTTATAGAAATCAAATCCATTTTGAATATTCTAGGTATAAAAATTTTACTTTAACCGATTTTCTTAAAAATACCCGCCTATTTCATTAATGATTTTGGAGAAAATTTTTGATATTATTTGAAAAGTTGTAACATTTAAATATTTCTCACTTTTTTGTAATCGATTGACAATTGATTATCAATTGATTGAGACAACATAACCTCAAATCTTGTTACTTGAGAGTAGTTGGTATGTTGGGCAATTTAGCAAGTGTTTTAGTCGATGTATTAATAAACAAACAATTCCTAACAGTGAAAAATGGCAAAACGAAAGGAACTATCTGTAGAAAAACAAGCCTAGATCATTATTTTGCCAAAACAAGGTCATACCAGGACATCGGTGAAATATTGAAGGTTTCTTTGGCTACATTTCAAAAAGTAATAGCGCGCAATCAAGAAACTGGCGTAAATGCTGACAGAAAAAGGTCCGATTGGTCACGAAAAACACCTCAACAACAGATTTAGCCATTAGCAAAGCCGATTGATGCAAATCCGGGCCAAATGTTCGTGGCGATATCAATGAATATTTGGATTCGCCATTTTCTTTGACTACAGTCAAACTTCGACTTCGAGAAAAAGGTATGGTCGAACGTATAGTCCTCAAAAAACCACTTCTTCGTCCGGCAAACAAGCAAAAGAGATTGAGATTGCTAGAGAGTATGTTGACTGGACTATTGATAAGTGGAAATCCGTTTTGTGAAGTGACGAGTAGAATTTTGAGCTTTTCGGGAGTCATCGAAGACAATCCACTCGCCAAAAAGTCAATGAAAGGTACAAACACCGGTTTATCTTGCCTACTCTAAAACATGGTATTGACTTAATGATGGTTTGGGTCTGCTTCAGTCATGCAGGCGTTGATAAACTTGTGAATAATGGAAAGAACCATTAAAAAAGAACAATATCACAGTATATTGAAATGTCACGCGCTTCCATCTGGAACTGAATTGATCGGTCGTAATTTCATTTTCCGCTCCACACTTCTACTATTTTCGTGATTATTTAAAGCGAAAACAAAGGGATAAGTTGCTTCGAATATTGAAATAGCCGTCTCAGTTTCGCGATTTAAAACCCATTGATCTGCTGTGGGATGAACTTGACTGGCAAGTGCGAGATTTAAAACCAACAAGTCTTGCTAGTCTCTGGGATTGCTTGAAAGACGCGTGGGACAACATACAACCACAAACATTACAAAAACTTGTTGAAAAAATGCCAAGAATCTGCGCCGAAATCAATAAAGCAAAAGGTGGTCATTTTCAAGAAAATCGGTTAAAGTAACATTTTCATATCTCCGATGTTCGATACTGATTTGATTCCTATAAAATACATTAATAGTTATCAGAAAATATCTAAACTATGTTAGACACAATGAACTTATTTGAAGAAAGTAAGATGATTTCATGAAATAAACTAATAAACTAAAAAAAAAATGTTTTGTCTTTAGGTGTATTCAAACTTTAAGTCTGTACTGTATATTTATTATTTTTTTACGTCTTATTTGAATCTAAGAGCGAAAAATGTTTCTGAATAAAAATGTTTTTAAAAACACGGTAATTCGTTACAAATACTTTTTTACAATTTACTTTAAAATTTCTAACAAATTATAGGAATTACAGGATTCTCCCATCAGGCTTTGCAGAATTTTTGTCTTAAATTATATATCAGTTTTATTTCTTTCTCCAACAAATTTTAAAAGACAAGCAAAAATATGTAGAAACAATAATCACTTTCATTAATTATTAAGGGGTGTTAAGGGAAATCACGAATAAACTAAACGTCATAGGCAAACCGTACCGATGATAAATATTATTGACTTATTTGGAAGCAGAGGCGGACCCAACCTTTCTTAGGGGGAAGGGGCGATATAACAAAAGCAAAGACGAAATTGCTCCCACCCTATTTACATACTAGTCAGTACAATAAGATAAGCAGCAGCGAGTTGTCAACGAGGGGGTAGCGATTTCTACGTTCATAATGCAGTAGGTAGGCAATTCTATTTTTTCTGAATTCGAAGTACTTGGGAGGGAGGCGACCCCCCCCTCCCCCGTAGATTCGCTGTTTGGAAGTGTCATTACTTAAATAAATGAATTTTATTTTTTAAGGGAAAATAATTCTTTAATGTTAATTAAAGCCTGTGCATTTAAATTAATGCGGAGAATAGAAAAAAAATACAGATAGGTCATGTAAAATATACAATATACCAATTTTTTTGTCTATATAGTTTGTATCTTCAATACTTTATTTGTTGAATCGTTTAAGATAAACATAGATTCTTATTAATATTTAGTTATAACCTAATAAACCTATCAAATATAATTGCTCAATGATAATTTTTGTAAATATGGCATATTTTATCAAGCCTAAAATATTCTTGTATATATCATTTTTAACTTATCTTGTAATTTAAATTTTATTTCGAATCTTATGTAGAAAGATTACTTTATAAGTAGTTAGACATTGAGATTGAGCAGAGTTCCTCAATGGACTTGGAATAAATAGAGAAAGAGGAATTCTATATTATATTTACAATATTTAATTCGTGCCATTCATTGTCTTTATTATAAGGAAGTAACCGTCATAGTTTGCCCCTAAGATGAATCAATCAATCAATATCCACTACAGTTTATTTTTAAAATAATAAAATTCGTTTCTTAAGATGAAATAGGTTTAAATTAAAATAAAGGTCGCGTTTCAATTTATTTTTATTTTTATAACAGTGCTCTCCTTTCTCATCTTAGGTGAACTATTAAATGTTGTTTTTTTTTATTTCTTTGATAATAATCTATATTTTATTAAAATGAATGATTTGTAAATCATTTTTTATCCGGCACTAGAAAGTATAAAATACATTTTTCATTGTTAATACCATTCCAAGTTTTTCTCAACTAATTATTTTGGGTAAATAACCATAATGAAATATAACAATTAACGTCACTTCATTTACCCTAAATATCCAGTGTTACAACTTTACATCAAGTGGTAAAGGAAAAAGAGGAAAGAGTTCTTAACTTATAGTCACAAAAATGTTGAAATGTTATATTATTTTTCAAGAAAAACTTTATAAAAGCTAGTGGCTAGCTGATACCCTAAATACATTTTTTTAATAAAAACGATCGACTTCACGAGCGAACTTGAAAATTGTTATTAATTTAGTATAATTATATAAAAAACAATTTTTGAATATATATATATATATATATATATATATATATATATATATATATATATATATATATATATATATAATATATATATTATTCCTTCGGGGAAACAGACGAGATATTATCGAAACAGTTGCTTTTTGCTATTAAAATGTCACCATTATAATGTATATATCAGGTCACAGGTAGCTTAACTTTTCTAAATTTTGGAGTGGATCTATTCTATCTGCTATCATATGTTTCGTAAACACATTTTACCAAGCTTATAAAATGCACTTTCTTACTGCTTTAATATTCCTGTTTCGATTCTAATGTGAAATTTTAATTTTCCACGACACAAGTTTGATTTATTAACATTTATATGCTATTTAGGTTGAAGAACCAACTTCAAAAAGTGTTACTATTAAAGAAGATCCCCAACCAAGTACAAGTAAAGACGACGATATTAGCGAATTGACACAACCCCGTAAGTAAATATCGATTAATTTACGCTTATAAACTAAAAGAGGTATATCTGATGTAATTTCCAAAAAAAAAAACAATCTTTATGTGTTCGCAGTCTTAAAAAGTTTCTATTTTATTTTCTAAAAAATATTAAACTTTTTTGGAATATTGGGACAGTGGGTAGGGATCTTATAAATTTGTTGCTTTCATAAGGTTATGGGAGAGTTTTATTCTTTATTTATGTATTTATTTTAGGGACTTTGGTAATATTTTCCCTTTTTCTGATAAGACTTCTCTTAACAGCAAAAGTCGTCGGTAAAAATATAGTTCTATAGCATTTTTCAATGAATTGAATGAAATGATTTGCTGTCAGATGGTCCAAAAGAAAACAATATATTACTTTCCCACGGTTTTGCTGCTTCCAAAAATAGATAATTCATGTAACATCCTCTAAAATTATTTTATACCATTCCTATCATATTGTAAATGTTGTTATATCGGTTTGCCTCTTTAGGTATCTCTAGGCCAGCAGTTCATAAACTATGTTCTCTTAATCACCTCCTATTTTTCCATGAATAAATATACTTAATAATTCTAACTTCTTGGTAAGAATCAAATTGTTCATCTGGGTCCCGTCGTAAACAAAACAATGTTACAGGTTGTTTCTCGTAATTATATTGCGATCATCCATTGCTATAATTTGTTACTTAAATCCAGAATTGTAAAATTTCTGTATATATTTTTTTACTGTATAAAATCTTAGATGAGTTCAAACAATGATCATGGAACTAAAATTCTCATTTTCATCAAGCAAAAGTGAAACAATTAGAATCATTTACATTCACAGCATGCCCACTTTGCCTCCAGATTATAGATCAAGTCCTGAGGTAATTATCTGTTTTTTCCACTGTTCTTCCCACTTCTCCATTTTAACCAATTTTTACACCCAATACTGCGCTGGTTTTTGACGTAGCACTATTTAAAGTATTCACTAGACTATCGCCATCGTCGAATCGATATTCCAAGAGTATTTTTTTAATACAAAATTATGTTTTCGACTGAAGAACGCTAACGGCTGCTAGAACAAATTATGATGTTCCGTGCCGCCTGCACAGTCATACCTGTGTAAGTTAGCTGGAAAGGTTTATCTCAACATGTGTTGTTAAGGGTTCGTTTTTCAGCAGCTTATATTGATCACCGAATTACCACGTTCCTTCATTTGATCTGATCTATTGTCACTACTTCAAAAGTTGCCTTAGTAAATCACTTACTCCTAAATACTTATTGTATCAGTGCCGTCCTTTTGAATTATATTTGACGAAGTATAAAAAATCTGACTATACTTGACAATAAAATACTTGACGCGATTGACCTAATTTGTTCAAGTTATTCTTATTTTTCATTTGTTACTTATCACTGCTTGTTTCCCTAACCACAGCTTCAATTGTCATGTACTTAAAACTTTATTGAAGCATTGTCCAGTCATTGGTAAACACTATATTAAAATTTGTTTAGAAGTTGCATAATTTGTAACTTTCATATAGACACGCAAAGTAAAATTTCATTTATTTTATAGTTATACTATGAATAATATGTACTTCATTACAGGAAAATCCCAAACACCAGTGTATTTTGTACTATTTTACCTATTTGATAGTTAACTACTCAACATTTTATTATTATGTTTACTTATAACTGTCTAGCCTCTATATCTACATCTCGTCTGTACCTTGTATGGTCAGAAAGAGTTTCATATATTAGATCTTTAAAAATTATAGTAATGCTAAAAACAGGTAAACAAAATTTGTCTTATAAAATATCTTGATCATTGTTAGCACAATAAACGTTATTTGTTTTAGGTGAATACACTTTGTTTCAAAAGTCTATTCATTGGATTATATTTATATGGGCATTTATCGAAAGTGGTATGGTTACTTTGACTAATTTCCTTAATAGATATTCTAGAGATTATAGATATGTTCTTAGAACTCTCGGCAAGGAAAGAAAAATGCTAAAGGTAAGTACTATTTAAAATAGAGTTGTTTTAATAATTATATATATATATATATATATATATATATATATATATATATATATATATATATATATTAAATGTAATGTTTAAAAGCGGAGATCATTTCCTAAAGTTCACATTAATGCCTACCACGATAAATGGTTTAGAAGATAAGGGTTGGTAATTTAAGGAAATTTAAATTTTGTTTAACTTAACAAAAGATTTATTATTGAGATAGTTTCGGTTATTTATTGTTAAAATAAAGAGCACTGATTGATGTGGCCACAGTATTTTTAAGCTAGCATATGAAGATGGCAGTGACATCATGTTAAAACTTTTATGAAAAACTAGCAGTTGTTCGCAGTTTTGCAAGCCTTTTATTTGAATCTCTGATCATTTCTTCATTTACACCTATTTTATCTCGATATACTTACTTTTTTAACTTTTTCCATTATTTCTGAGGATATAGAAATTATATTCAACATATAAATCGCATTTTTGAATGACGGTGAAACGCTTGCTGATTGTAATTTATAATTGAGAACAACATTGGCTACTTCTAAGATGTATCTGTCCTAATAAAAAAATTGGTCCTTCTCCTTACCCTCTTAGGGGTAGAAATTTAAAAAATTCTTCTTACTGGTCATAAGAGTAAAGATCTTTTCAGAATTGGCATGTATATTCCTGCCGGTTAATAGCGATGAATCGGACAGAACTTGTTCTTTATATACCTACACCAGTAATCATATTGTAATTGTATGGATTTATCTATATTTGAAATAGATACCCTATTTACGAAAAGAACAAAAATAGGAATTAAAAATCAAAAACTATTCTCTTTAAATAAAGAGAAATCAGTTAAAAAGAAGAATAAACATCCTTAAAATAATGAAACCAATTCGCTTAAAATTAACCAAACAGTCCGATTTAAATCAATAATTATATCAACTAGAAATAATTTAATAGTATCGCGGATGTTAACTTTGGTATCATATATCGTGACACGAAATATATGACCTTATATGAAATTACCTAAACGGTACCGGTGGATCATAATCAACAAAACAAATAAACTAATCAGTTTTTTTAAACTAAGAAAATTAAAAGCTACAAGCAAAAAACAAATTTTTATCAAAGAAATCGCCTACTATCGGTATGAATGAACGACGCAGTTGTTAACCAATCAGCTATTTTTTACTATATTTAGATTACACATTTTATAAGCTCCCATTTAATACCCCACAAAAACAAAAAAAGATTTATTTAACTTCCAAACCACCCCTAAGATTGCAAGTAAAAATTTTCTATTTTGCCTTCTTGCCTACACCACATTTCACCACCAATAAGCATCGATTGGAGCTTGTTTTTTCCAACTTCCTTCATATTCAGCCCCTTTTTATAAAACTGAATAAAATGCAGCCTATATTCAAACAACGAATGATATCATTTCATGATTGACAGACAATTGATTCGGTACTTCCGGATATTACCTCGAGCAAACAAACAAAGTATTTCTCTTTATTATATTACTATAGATTTTATTTTTCTTATACAAAATGTTATCCTCAAATTAATTAAAAAGTTTTAATAATATAATGATAATTATCACAATATATGTTGGATTGACAAAGTAACTTACTTTTATACTGGATCCATTTTAGTACGATCTATTTATTTCAAAAGAAAAATAACATTTTGAGATAAGTGAATCTTATATCGAAATTTATTTTAGGAGAAAACTCAATATTATGTTGGCGTAAGAATTGGATCTAACCATCTATGGCACCCAGCTGGTTCATTTCATGACTTAATGAGGCATTCAACGTAAGTTTTTATAAATTAGAGTTTATTTGTAGTAAACTTATAAAAGTAGTTAAAAGAATCATGTGCAAAGCACACTAACAATAGTTTATAGACATAGTGTAGTCAGTAGATTTTTTACTTGCCTAGCGAGGATTCACCTGCATCTTCAATTATGGGGGTGTTCAGCTCTTCAGATTCGTATAGGCAGGCTGTGCTGGCTGAAAGGTCTGTTCAAGATATTTTTCGCTTTCTTCTTCATTTTGGATTAATTTATTTTGTCACATTAAAGTTATATCACCATTTTAGATGATACGCAACATTTATGGCACATTCAATGAAAAGTAAAAGATCGCCGAATTTAAGTTCATGTTCTTATTCACATCATATTTCGAAGAATGCTTTTTAGGTTCATTCTTTATTTTGCAAAAATTCAGATGTAGACTTATCTACAAACTTTTTCAACCGCGCTCTAAGCTAGTTTGTTTTTGTCACCCTCAACTAGTGGTTTCTTTTCTAAGTGATGTGAAATACTTTACCTAAAAAAAATTGTATATAGCGCAACTCAGCTGTCAATCTAAATTCAATTATCTGGTGAGATAATGGTACTTAAAAAGTGATGAAAAAGAGAATGCAAGCGTGTAAACTAATATTTTAAAAATAACACAGGCATACAGAGAAAAAGGGATATGGTGTCCGATAGACTAGACCCCTCTACTCTTGACATGTTGAATTTAAATCCGGGATTCAAATGGCTCCATTAGGTAAGGGTTTTTCTTAAAAGTTTTTCTATTTTTGAAACTTCAACTGTAGAGTCACAAATGATACGTAATTTATTTTTTGTCCGTCTGAAAAGATCACGATTTTTTTTTCTTTTTAAAGCTTGTACTGTAAAATGGTGACTTTTAAGACTATTCAAAATTATTTATAATTTTGTTGTGAAAATTTTCGACATTCTTGAAAGCTCTAAATCCATAACGGGCGAACTTAAACCTTTAGGCTCGATTCTCACTATAGGGCCGCTCTAGATACGCTCTCGGCCCGGTATAATAAATATTCTTACAGGAAAAACAATGGACCTATTTGCACCATCGGTTTCGCGAAGATTTCGATATCGTAAACTCTTTTTCATTTAAAAATATTATATCGAACCGAGAGCGAATAGAGAGCGTATCGAGAGTGGCACTATAGTGGGTATCGAGCCTTACTGTATATACCCTACTAGAAGGGCCTACAACGGCTACGATTTAAAAAAAAATGTATGTATTTTTTAGTTGCTAACCCCCTTATTTTCGAAGGATCTGTGGAGCGAGTTCCGTTTCCGTTTTTAGACTCCGAGTTCGGATTTAGCGCATTTGAATACATAGAAATAGCAGGGTCCAGGCACCAAGTTACTCCGACGGGAGTAATTTGAGTAGAATTACCATTCAATCCGAGAGATGGACAATTTTAGCGTTTTGGGATCATGTTCGCGAGTTACACAGAACCCTGACCTGATGGGGCAATTCAGATCTCAGATTCAGCGGATCTAAATGCATAGCAGCAGGACAGAAATAAGAAGTTACTCTGATAGGAGTAATTTGAGTTGTCAGAATTACATTTCAATACGAGAAATGGCCAATTTCGGCGTTTTGGGATCATATTTGCGAGTAAGAGAGAACTCTGATGGGCCAATCTGAACCACAGCCTCCAATTCAGCGCATACATAGTGGTAGTACGGACCAGACATGAAGTTATTCAGATAAAGGTAATCTGAATTGTCAGAACTAATATTCAGTCCGAGAAATGGCCTTTTTGGATTCTTTTTAATTGATTTACAGAAAACCCTGGCTTGATGGAGCCATTTGGATCCCGGATTTGGAGACAGCGCGCTAGCTTAAGGTAGAGAGATTTGGTCCATGGGATAATATAATTTAATGTGTGCCTGTGTAATTCAGATCCACAAAAGGGCTCATAAAATATGTTTAAGATTTTATATAAAATTTAAGAGTCCAACAATACACCAGAGAGATATGCAGTTTAAGATTGAACTATTTTAGAATACAGGGTTCTTCAGCGAAAGTAGAAAGCCTAAATAATTTAAAATATTTTATTCCAGGAAAGTGGTTGAGATATTTTAAAAATTAAATATATTTATTTTTAATTCATGCCAATAAAAGTTTAAGCCCGTCACTGATTTGTTACCAAAAATGTTTACAGTGAAGTGTCATACACGATAGAATGTCATTTGAAATTTTGGTTTAAAAGATGATACAATAAACATCAATTTAATTCTAGTAGAGGTCCCTCTGGCAAGTATTATTGACGTGTTTCATCTTTCAAAAATTAAATTTTTTAAAAGTTATATAATGTGGTTTTTAGTTGAAAAACTCTGTATAACATTTCTAATACACAGTGTGTTCCAAAGTAAACAGCAATTGTTAAAAATGAAAACATAGACTTATTAATTTAACAAAACCTTTCTTATTTTATTCAAAATACTCTATACAGCGATTTGCACGGTCAAGAAGCATGTTGAACGAGATTAAGTCGTCTGTAGAGATGTCCTTGAGAATGTCGGTGCAAGCCTTTTGGATGGCCTCTACGTCGGCATAACGCTTTTCTTTCATCGGCAAATGCAATTTTCTGAATAGGTAAAAATAACATGATGTTGGATCAACCACAAATTAATACTTTTATGTATTCTAGAATTGACATACCAATTATCATGTTAAACCCGTTTAAATGATGCAATTAGAAAAGGATAACATAGAATCGGTTTTCAGTCAAAAAATCAATCACAAGTGTTGATCGATGAGATGGCGCATTGTCATGCAACAAGCGCCACATTCCTTCTTCACGATATTCTGGCCGAATACGACGAATACGTCACACCAAACGCTTCAAAACACAGCATTAACCGTCTGATCAGATGAAACCAACCAAACGGCTTTTTGTCCGATTAAGCTCATCTGGGTGCTTCCATGCGCCCGGTTTCTGGATCTTATTGGAAACACCACGTTTTATCACTAGTCACAATGG
This sequence comes from Diaprepes abbreviatus, assembly GCA_034092305.1. Classification (NCBI taxonomy): domain Eukaryota; kingdom Metazoa; phylum Arthropoda; class Insecta; order Coleoptera; family Curculionidae; genus Diaprepes; species Diaprepes abbreviatus. The sequence goes on along the minus strand of JASJET010000055.1, from coordinate 25,759,696 downwards.
TGTCCCTTTTTGAGTTTTTGTTGATCTCCTTTGAATGTTTGATCATCAGTCAATTTTTGCAGAACAAAGTGTGAACAGACTTCTAATCGTCCGTTGGTCATGAAATTTTTGAGCGAATGTCAATGAAGGATGTAACTCCCAATTTAGACAGCTATCAATACGTAGCGCTATTAGACCGCGCTATTTTTAAAGTCCTGTTTACTATGGAACGCACTATGTATGTTACCTGTTAAATACTTATAATAACAAGGAATAAGTCCGGATATATTGTACATATTTCTTAATAACTCAAGAGGATAAAAATTTAAAAAACATTAAATTAGAAAAATATGAGATTCTAATTGTTATTTTAGCTAATTGCCTACACCATTTACAATTCACAGTTGTATGTCTTATTCAGTAGTACATAAGTTTACTGAAATTTATATGTGTGTGAGCTCTACACAAATACTTTAGAAAAAAACGGTGACGCAAATTATTTTATGCAGAAAAAGCTTTATTTCTTTTTTTGTAAAAAACAACCTGGGGATATTTTTTAGAAGGATACATATTAAAATTATAATTTTCGGAATACACGAGTTTTGGGTGACAAAAATCGTCAGTTATTATTTAACTCATAATTTAACAACTGTTTTCGTTGCATTTCATACTTAAATGAATAATATTAATAATAATAAATGTTCTTTAATCTTTGCTGCGGTGTATGCGTGTTATATAGGACAACATCGATGCCGAGCAGTGCCGTATGTGATGATAAATGTTCGAATAGTGCAGAGAGTGGTACGAAAGTTCTGGCTTCACCTCTTCCTTATTCTTCTGAAGAGGAGAGGTATTGAACACCTTCAACATATTTTTTCCTTTTTAATATTTTAAGTACAAACAATTGCAAGGCTTCATACTGCTTTTATAGATTTTTGAAAAAGATACTTAGGTATCTTCTATAAAGTTAAATTAGTATACCTCCAATTCTTTTTATTCTACAAAATCAATAATAATAATAATTTAGATTACAATATACGATAGGAAACAAACATTTGCGTGTTTGAAATTTAAAATTTGATAATTAGGTATTTTGGTTTGTTCATGAAGTATACAAAATTTAAAATAGAATGGAAAAAAATATATGTTGTTTTCAAATATCTAGATAGAAATTACATCTTTAATTTATGTTCTCTAATCTATTAATGGTGTTGTTTAGTAAGTTCCAGTCCTTGCTGTTGATAAAATGGTTATAATTGTAGCCCTGTACGTTAGCCTTCGTCATGATAAGTGATGTTCTTTTGATCATGTGTCGATATGTTATATCACAATATTTGGAGTTACACACCGATGTGGTACAACAATAATATGTATCAAAATTGTGCTTCGCTTTGGACTAAAATCATTTTTTCTATTGTAAGATTCTGTAATACGAAATTATCTAAGAGCATCATGAACAGTACTAATTACTTCACCGATATAACGATACATTGGCCATTGAGACGTAGAACAACTACTTTTACTACCTTCTTTAGAGAAGAGTCGATCTGAAAATGAGAAATAACATATTTTAGACCTACAAAATGTCATTTTATAAAAACATATTTAATACGATTTATATTGTTTATACCACAACAACCCTATTTATAAACTGCAACAACAAGAAACGTACAAATAACATCCAGTCAAGTGGAGCAATGTAAAGCAAATTTCTATGTTGTTTCAATGACGAAGTTATCAATCGGTCTAAAAAGCGGGCGTCAATAAAAATTAATTTTATAAGGTCTCGAAAATGCGTCAACGTAACTTTCAATATATTGATACTTTTCTATCATATTTTTAATTTTTTATGTATGGAATTTTTTATTATTTGGTAGAGGTAAAAATTCATAATGCATTTAGTTTTTCCTTAAAGACCAAAAGTGACGCCTGATGTGTTACCTGACATATTTGACATTTTTTATAATCAGTGCCCAATAGCGTCCTTACTTATTCGTTCGAAAAAGTCGTTTGATTTATAATTTTTAATTCATTTACTACATTTGACGGTCTGTTATTTTTTTTTTGTTATTTTTGTTATAAATTTTGGTCGTACATCGGTATAAAAACCATTTGCTTTTACTTCATTAATATATTAACGTAGTTTCTTGCAAAATGTTCATTTCTAATTATTTATTTTTCTTCAACAGCAGAAATTAGTATTCAGAAGTGTATGCTGTTTGATGAACGACTGATGTTTTTTTTTTTTAATTTATGTGTTTAGTTAAACATAATGTTGTTTAGTTTCCTTAAACGAGCTATTATAATATTAGATAGTGTAGCTCGGGAATTATAATTTATATAAAAAATTATTATACTTAAAATGTGGGTTTAATTCTACGATAAAAATTCCCCAAACTAGAACACAATTATATCAGATTTCACTGGATTCTTTCTCATGATATTTTCCTGTAAATTTGTTTATCCACTTAAGAAAAATAAAAAATGTTGAACGCCAATTTCCGTTTTTGAAAAAAAAAAGATATTATAATGGTTTTACATCAACGTATAAATGGTATTATACAAAAGATGATTAATTTTTTTTTTCTTTTTGAACACTTTTCATTAAAACTGATAAATAACGCAAGCGTGGAGACTAATGATAAAAAAAATCCATTTGATGCTATTTTTTTGCCGATACTGTAGATCAACTTGTGTCCAGTTTTGTCATACTCTAATCTTAACATAAACAAAACATACATGCCACAGTTTTCTATTCAGCCTTATTACAAAAATCTGACACTAGTTGTATTTCCACTTTTTTGCCAACTGTATTCCGTGTTGAACACATTACTGCACAAGGACAATATGCACCGATCTGTTGGCAGTATGAAAGTTTAAGTGGTTTCATGCATAAGACATTTTTTTCGGATTTATTATTTCCTTGAATATGACCAATATACCTAATTATCTCACAGGTTGTTCTGAGCTAAAACTAAAAAGAAACATTGTTTTTTATTGGTTTTTATTATGTTTAAATAAGTATGGTGAAAATAGAGTTAACAGTGAATAAAAAGAATCGGATGGTCACACATTTCGAGCAAAAAATGTAGATCGAAATATATATATATATATATATATATATATATATATATATATATATATATATATATATATATATATATATATATATTAATTTAAAATGTAATTATACACTTTCTTTGTTAAAGGATTTTTCTTTATCGTTCAAAAATTATTTTACATTTACTGCTCTATATATTAGAAATAAGGGTTATTGACAGTAAATGGCCTGTTAGAAGCATCCCTATTTCCAAAAGGTGTTGGATGGTTTTAAGTCCAAACTAATAAAAAAAAAATAATAGAATTGGAAAATAGTATGAGCTTAAGTAAGTTAAATTTACCTTTCCGTAAAATATGATGTTACATTACATTGCTAATTTAGCCATATTTTCAGAAATTAAATTACACTGAATTACATACGTCCGCCACCCTAAAATTTAATATGTTTCTTTCAAGATACTTGTATAAGGCGATAATTAAGTTGATTTAAAGATACTTTTTTGAAATAATTACTTGATAAAATTACATATTATCATATTAATTCTTTCATGTTCAAGGTTTTGTTACTAATATCTTTAGTCCATCTTTGTGTTGATACAACTTCGTATGTATTCAAGCATAATTTCATTATACAACATAAATCATTTTTTGTCGATAAATATCTTATACGATCCATTGCATAAAACATTTTAATTTAATAATTATATACCTAAATCGGAACAGGCAATATAATGTATAAAGTAACATTAACCTAACTGTCTGACTAAATTCACCTTGTTTATGCTATACTAGCAACATTGCTTTAATATTATATAGTTTATTATAAAAACAGGAAGACTATGCGGAAAATGTCATTAGTTTTATCATTGTTGCAAGGAAACATAAACATAGTAGTATGCATATTTTTGGATTCCTATCACAAGTAAATATTTTATACAATGCAATAGACTATTGATGACCTTCCAGTTAAATAATAAAATAGATTAGTCTTTGCATCAATACAACGAAGTATGTATTTGCGCAAAGAGTCACTGGAATGCCAGTAGTTGTTGAGTAGAGTGGCTGTATGCCTGTGTATGTTTGCTGTGTAGGCGCAAGGCGAGTGTATTAACGGTTCCCGAAATACGAATATTGGCCCCAAGCTTGGAAAGAGGACTCGATTCACCATATTCGTCGAGGTAAAAAGCACTGAGCTGTTGTACCCCTTCAGTGGGCTTTTTGCATGGTGCTTACGCATCTTCTCGATCTGATAAATTCGTTATACCTTTTTGTTATTTGCTAAAAGTAAAGTGAAGCAGGGTTTTTAGTTGGCTCTGCTGCTTATATTTTGTAATTAAATAAACTGTAAATACATGCACAATAATAAATTGTTGAATACTTGTATACCAAAAGTGAAACATTTCATCATTCCGAATGATTTTTGCTTTTAAGTTTGAGATTTCTCAATGGAGTTCTGAAAGTTTCTCAAATAAATTCCTAGATAATACGGCTTAATATCCCACTGTGTTATGTTTCTTTATGTTCCTTTACCAACAGGTTCAATCAGTTATGTTTTTATGTTCTTGGCTGATAGATAAAATTAAGAAAGTATTTTTTTTCTTGAAATGTTACTTATAACTAACTAGTATATACTTAAATAACAGTATTTAAAATATTTCTGTTAGGTAATGTCAGTTTTTGAATTAGGAAATTTAGTGGCAAAATTAATTTTTATGGAAATTTTTTTTTAACTGAACGTGACAAGTGGGCTCCCATTGTCAAAGCTGAGAATTGTTTTGTAATCCTCAACATGGCGTTTAGATTGATTTATTTCTTGTATTTCTGTTGATTAATACATTATATATATTTAAGTAAACCAAGGGAATATCTTCGAAGGATTTAAATATTTGCGAAGGATTTGAATATCTTGGAAGGATTTAAGACATGAAAAGGATTTAAATACACTTTTGTGTTTAAATACTTTTACAATGTATTTGCCATTGATAATACTAAATCTTTTTATTAGTTATTTAATTCCAGAGCATTTATATGTAAATAGGAATTTAAATTAACAAGTACTCAGCTCTGCGTAAGGTCTATGATAATCTTATTCCTAAATGGCGTCACTTTCACGCCTGAAGAAGGAAATCACCTACCCCCAGAAAAATAATAGACTCCAATAAAATTCTAAATATCTCGAGCTTATATTAGGTTAGAGTAATGTACAAAATATCTTATTATATGTCGAAATGCTGTAGAAAGGCAAAGAAAGCTTTAACAATCCAATAGCCATCTACAATCTACATGATAATCTTATGTAGCTGTCGAAAACGTTTTTTGCAAAGTTAAAATCTCCATTTTCAGATATTTCCTACTTTTTAACAATTCACTAGCGCAGAAAGAGTTTTTTTTTATTTTGAGTGGATCTATATTGTTTATGTATAAAATTCTAAACTAGTTGTACTGACTCCACATAATTTTTAAACATATATATTTACTTCTTATTGCGGTATAATTTTTCTCCCTTTAAATATAAAAATTCCGTCATTGTCACATGTCATTGTGATGCGTTCATTATTTTTTCACTTATGACCTTATTAAATAGACTCGTGGACCAAACTGTCAAATCAAAAATAAATTTTCGTGATTTTTTGGTTCTGAAAAAAGTAAATCTTTATGAATTAAATCATATAAACACTTTGTACTAGAAAAAACAGTGTATTTGAGAATTTTAAGTGAACAATATTAAGTCTTTACGGGAAGAAAAGCGGAAAAAAATAATGCTTAATGTGATGAAAATTAAGAATATTTGCTTTAAATTTTTGTGCCCCTGACCGGGTCTTTATAAGGAACTTTCAGTCGCTGTTAATAGACCTACAAAGTGTGCCGTTTCAGCTTCATTACAATATCTAACTGGTAGTATCAGGGGCAGATCCACCCTCTCTCTTTGTCTCTTTGGAGGATGGGGCGATATCACACGCGCAGAGAAAATATCAAGATTACCCCTACTCCATTCGTATACAAAACAGTACAGTATGACACTACCCAAATCAATCGACGGCGGAGGGGGGGTCGCAATATTTACGTTCCTAATGCAGTATACAGGCAAGTCTATTTTTCTGAATTTGAAGCTCTGGGCCCCTTGGATCCGCCCCTAGGTGGTATATCATTGCTTCAAATAAAGGAAAAAACAAACGCCACCACGAATAGCATCGCTTTAGTTTTACAATTATAAAATACGTGAGCGACAATAAACGCCATTAATATGAAATAATTTTTCATATGTTTAAAACAATGAATATGCCACCATATTTTTAAAACAATGAATATACCCGATATTTTTAAAACAATGAATACTTCGATAATTTTGTTCATCAAACGATGATCAAGCCAGTGAGAAAGAACAAATTCTATCCTGATTTTCTATTTTAAAGTAATCGTGGTATTATTAGTTTCTTAATCTTTCGTCAAGAAACAGACTGATGGAGTGATAACAAATATTCTTCAATCAACACACAACCAAATTCCAGGCTGTAAATTAATTTTGTATTTGTTAAATATGTTACTGGAGTTTTTAAGGGCTGTAAACCGTTAATAAAGTTGCTAAGAGAAAATAACAGAGATTTAATATTATTCACTTAAAATTCATTAAATTAACATCTTGATATATCGCTGTTGTTGCTAAATAAACCGAATTAAGGAACTAGGATTAATATTTAAAATGTTAAGCTTTTTATTTAAATCAAACTTTTTCTAAGCTTATATTACTTTTGCTGTATCTTATACACATTCCTCTAATTTTAAAATTTTTTCTGTTCTTTTCTCACTTATGTTTATTGTGATTGTAAATTTCTGACTTCTCGCAAAGCTGTTCATATGATTCCTTGCTTTTTTCCTTTAGCTCGATGTTGTCGCTCAGCAAAATTTTTACGAAAAATTGCAATATAAAATATTTAATTTGACTATTTTTTAGGAAAACGTCAATTTCGGAAAAGGATCATGAGGAGGAAATGTCGTCGGATGATCAACCACCGATTGTAAGATTACTTTTGGCCATTTGGTACGTGATAATGAGCCGATCCGAGTGGCTTTGCTACTTTGTGATATTTTTAAATCAAGCCAAAAGAGCGACATTCCTTTCGTTACCTCTACCCTTAATGGTATTCTTTTGGGGTTCATTAACGATTCCTAGACCTTCCAAAACGTTTTGGGTCACCATTATTGCCTATACGGAGGTAAGAGACTATTTATACAATAGACCTTTTTAAGAATTTTAACATACTAGTTTATAAGTCTATTTGGTAGAGGTACTTCTCTTTTGTTTTCAAAATAGTTCTCTTTAAATTACGAAGAAACACATAAGGTTACTATACAATCACATCGTAATATATCAGGGAAATTAGAAAGAAACGTTGGTTTTTATCGTTTTATAGATTAACCATTTGAGACAAGTTACTAATAAAATATTTTTGAATAGTTTCTACCAAAAATTTGCATCAAAACTGCCACAAGACACGGACAACACAGTTCGTTGTTTATATGATAATTTTGATGCAAGACTATCGAGGGTGTGCATCTAAAATGAGAGCACTGATGCTATCTCTGAAACGTTAATACATGCGAAGTTAGAGATAGGTTGTCTATTTTGATTTGAGATATTTCTGCAGAGCTACAAAATTTTTTACATTTTCTGAAATTTTAAGAAAAATTCAATAATTTACAAAATTATGTTTTTGAATATCTCATTAACCTTAACTTTGAGAAAACAAATGTTTTACTTTTTTATAAAAATTTAACCTAATAGTTACAAATGCCTAATTAATTTTTGTAAATACGGACATGTACTTTCTATTTTTTTTTTGTGAAACAACTTTTTCCCCGTTACAACCCTGATTTCGTTGGTATAGTAAGAATGTATTTTTCTATATGAGAATATGTGAAAGATCAGGTTTATTTAACAGCTTCTAGGGGTTGTGCATTTAAAAAACCCAATTTCATTAGCTTGTAACAAAATTGTCCTCAGAGCCCTCCGGAACATTTGCAACGCGCGATTATGCTTAAGGAATAATGTCCTAGTAGTCTTATTATACTGACAAAATCAATTCGTAATATAAATACATATGTAATATCAAATCGTAAATAAAACACATATATGAATACATTTAGAGCAAATCGTTAAATCTGTTAAATTAAGTAGATATTGGTTACTCCATGGTTAAATTTTTTATAACAATTTTAATAAAGCCGATTTATTGAAAAAAAAATACATTTTTACAGGAAACATTTTTCTCTATAGTCAGAATTCAACGAAATACTTAAAGTCATTATTCTTGCCAATTTATATGTCAATCTAAGAAAATATAAAAAATTTGACAACTTTGCCAACGTATTTCAAAGGCACCTTTTAATTTAACCAACCTTTATAGATTACAATATTGATGACACTTATATTGCATACCCTGTATATAACTGGGAGTCGGCTAAAGCGTTCGTCTTTGGCAGAAGCAAAAAATATTAATTAATTTTTAGTGAATACGTTAGTTTCATGGGACTCTAATATTTAATTTTAATTAAATATTTGTTTTTGTTAGTTGGTAGTGTTAATCAAGTGTCTATTTCAAATGGATATTATTCCTTGGAATGAGGAAATTTACGGAAATAATCCATTCTTTCCACCCACTATTATTGGAATCCAAAGACGGAAGAACTATGCAAACTGGGATTTGGTTTTGTTATTGGTTGTCTTTTTCCATAGGTAAGCTTGGTAAAATTAATTAACTTTCAACACTAGAGCATATGGTTAAAGTTCTTTAGTAACGACATAGACGAACGTTTACCAAGACTATTACTCCTGTGCTATAATATTGACGCCCATAAATGGGACACAGATCATTTATTATTATAATGTTGCGAATGATTAGATTAGTAAATAAAGTGTCATGTAGATATTTTAATAATAACTACAAAGGAATTGGAATTTTTGGATTTGCGTTCAAAATGTGACAATGTAGCACATCCCTTCTTACCTATCTAAAATGTAAGATTGCTTCATCCTAGCTACCTTTTATAGAAATCACCCATCATTACAACGTCGCCAATGCTTAAATATTATTAATAAGTCACTACATGTTTTTATAGCAAAAGGAGTACAGAACTACGAACTACAAAGTGACCTAAGTATAGTCGTTGTTTCAGAAAAGAAAAACTCTGAAACAGTGATATAATATAGGCTTATTGCTAAAATAATGCCCACAATCGTACATTTATGATACGATAAAATCTTCATTTTTGAAAGTTTCTTCGAAATTCGGTCTTAGTAGTTTTTGTCCACCATTTTAGTTGGGGTTTTAGTGCAAACTCAGTTATGTTGCAGAATATATTTCGTTTTTTTTTCAGTTTAGTAGTGCACAGTATAAGATCAGATTCCAAAGAAAATTTTGATATGTTAACTTTCCCATTCTTAATTTAAATTACCCACCATTAATAAATTTTGAAATTGCCGCCATTATTTCGTAATTTCTAGTGACTTTTATTAGTGCTAAGAAAGATGTCATGAAAAATGTCTTGACAACTGGAAAGAGAATAACGTTTTGTAGTTTTATGCGAAATTTTTTATTAAAGATGGCCAGTTATGTTTTATTTTTGAAATTCTCCTTCTGACCCAGTTTTTGTGTAGTACAAACCTTTTATATAAGGCATTTTTTGATTTTTACCAGGTAACGGATTGGTTACGAAATTCTTTACCAACCACGTTTTAGCGTGATTTTGGTGATGCCGTAAAGAAAAACGGCAATCTCTTTGGCTTACCGGGCTACGAATATCATTACCTAGCTCCGGTGTTGCCAGGTCTAGTAAAATTTTTCCAAAGCTGGTGATTTTTTATTTCATCTGGTGATTGGTGAAAATGTTTACTAATAATTTCATTTGACATCACTTAATACGACGATTGAATATGGTTATGAAAATTCACAATTACACTTCTGAAGGTGTAATTTAAACTCTGAACTTATTTCTACAACGTATTTAAACAACTAAAAATATGAAGCTCAAAAAAGAAGCTAAGCCACGCAGAAATATTCAAATAAATAATTAAATATCTGTAATTTCTTGTATCCACATTCGTTTTGTGATTAATAAAAAATTTCGCGGTGCTCAAATCAAAACTTCCAGTACATTTGCCAGTGTGGACGGTAATAACTAGACTGCAACTTGTGACATCTAACTGTTCTAGCATGTATATATATTTTCAAGTTAAATTTGTTAACGGTACGTCTGTGCGATAGAGTTATTTACTCAATGTTACCGCAACAAAATGCAGAGTTGACCGAAACCGTAATTACAATATAAATATGCCACTTAACACCAGTAAACACTATAAATTAACCACTCTTATCTGAAAAAATATCTTATGTTAAGTGCAGTTTGCGTATGTAAAAAACAAAATTTAATGTCAAAATCTGCTAAAACGTTAAAATATTACAGAAAACTGTATGTACCCAAACAATAGGGGTTATTTAAAAGTATAAATTCACTCACTCCTAGGGCCACAAAACATACTTGATAGTTTTTGTAATACTCTGTATATTGAAAAATAATTTTAAAATATCACCAAATGTGCAAAACCAATAATTCCGTCAAAACATAATTATCTGTACTATCTTGGTTACATGTTAAAAGGTTTTTTGGAAATTGTAATATTATTAACTCAACCATCGATTAATATAGGGCGTGTCTTTTTGTTATCTCTGTATATTAACTTGGAAATTAATTGACATTTGTTTATTAGATTTATCGTATTCATTAGAAGGTAGTCTCCGGAAAACTTGATGCGATCAAAAAAAATGCCAATAGTAAATCAATTTTCATCTATTTTTAGAATGATGTTAAAATCGATGGGTATATGGAAATCATCAACCGAATCGCAAGGACAAATAGCAGTTATGGCAGCACAAGAAGGAGAATATCGCCTCATAGACGGTCGACTGGTTGCCGTGGGAGCAAATGGTAGCAGTATAGAGGCTCCAGATAGTAGTATAGCACATAACTCCAAGTACGTCGGAATTTTGTTAACGTCTTGTGCATTCTGACATATCACTTTTTTCTGCCGTCTTTCAATGAATTAAAAACACTACTAAAAGAAAGAATATCAAATTAAGATTGTAGTCTATACCTAAGTTAAATTGACTCTATCAGATTTTTCCGAGATGAAGACGGATTTATAAAGTATTAAAGTAGGCAATAATAAACGAATAGAATAAATTTATACTTATAACCGGCATTATCCAGACTGAGTAACATATCAACGCTCAGCCCAATTTACAAAAGATAGATCGTGAAATTTTAGAAAGAGATTGGCAACGTTATGTACCTACTAAGAAGGAATTTTTCAAAATTCACACTTCAAAAGGGTTAAAGGGGGGTATATTGTAATTTCATAAATTTATCGATATCTTTTGATCAAATAAAGATTTAAAAGATATCTTGATTTTTCGATAATCGTATTTTGGAAGGGGAAAAAGGCGTTGATTTTACGATTGTCCATCAAAAAGTAATTTTCTCTGCGAAAAATTACGTTAAGAACACGTTTTTGGCTTCACATTTGATTGTCTAAAAAGTAATTTTTGCATTTTTCGAAATTCCTGGCTGAGAGGGTTCAAATGTGGTTTTACTATTTTGCTAGGTAACGCTAAGACTATTGCATAGATTTTGTTCAAATTTCATTAGTATGTAGCGGCAATTTGCAAAAATAGTATAAAATTTATTTTACATCGATATCATAAATAAAAGCGTAATATTAACGAAAAAAATAAATTAATTATTGCAGCGTAATGTATTAGCCTCCCAAAACCGTTTCTCACTACTCCCCTCGTATTCCTTTTTCTTTCCGTCAGTAACTCGGCACAAAAATGTCAACTATTTCCGATATACAGCGTAAACTGCGTAAAGTCAAGAACTTCGAACATACTGCTGTAGAATTAGCATAACATCAGAATTAGAGCCCGGTTGTTTGAACGCTGAATAATGTAATATTATTTTTATTTATATTTGAAAAAGTGTTGATAAACAGTAGATATTTCATTTCTTGGTACACACATACCGATTTTATGCTATCCTTTTCTAATTGCATCATTTAAACGAGTATCATATGATAATCGGTACTTTAATTCTGAATACATAAAAGTATGAGTATACGGTTGCCTAAATTATTATTACTGTTATTTTCAATATGTAAACAATATCTAACAATATTTACCTATAAAAATAAGTTTTTAAATCCTCTTTTAGTTAATATTAATTGTAAACTTCGCATGTATAGTAATTTCTAACACTTAAAAACACTAAAAAGGGTCACGACAGGCAATTAAACTGAAAGAAGAGATAAGTAAACATGTTTATGCCTGTCAAACATCAAAAAAGCCTCTCCACCACCAACCGTAAACAGCCTTCAAACAAATCTATTGTTGTTTAAACCTATAGGGTATGATCGAAGGGCACGTACATGCTCCTCCGGGGAGCTCAAGAATTAATTACTTTTATTGAACAGATGTAATTTATTATTTGTGCGATTTTTCAATACTTTAAAAAAATATAATAAGAGAATATTGAAAAAGGGTATCAATTGACGACTTTAACGAATTTCAAATGACGTTAATCGGATTATTTTTGCGTAATTGCTTGTTCATTTACTTTTTCTTGATATTCAAAGAATCATGCTAAACGGGTCCAATGAAATTTTCTGGGAGTCCAAAAGACTTCAGCACGAATATACAACATGAAGTTAATTATTATATGATTAATAAATAATGATAAAAAAACTAGAATAAATTATCTTAATATAAATATTTGAAAAGGACATTAATTGACAAAAGCTTAGTAAAAATCAGACCTAATCATTTCCCAATCACACTGGAGTGACCCGATTTTCATGATTAAAGATCCATTATTTTCGTCAATTGTTGATCTTTGAAATACACTGTAATGGATTATTTTGATTTTATTGCATTATTGATAAATTGCATGAAGCAATTAACTATATCTGATCGATTTAGGCTAAGGCTATTAAAGTAAGGGTATTTCACTGGAACGTATGCGCAAAACACACGTAGAATTTCATTGACGTTCTTAAAATTTCCGGTAGTTTTAGTTCGGGCGAAGCCGCGACGGGCAAGTGCTAGTTATGATATATAAAGTGTGAACAATTAAATATAACTATAATTTTCAATTTTTCAGATATATTCTTCAAAATCTTTTAATACCTAAGCTAAACTTCAGAACTTAAATATGACAAATTAACGAAAAAACCCATTTAACATTATTAAACTGATAACAAAAATATTAATTTTTTTGTCACATTGACAGATATTCTTAGATTCCCATTTAGCACCACTTTGTGTTTGTGGCAAAGCATGTTTCATAATAATTCAAATATATAAATTTACCGTTGTTGATTGTACGTCATTTATATATATTTATGACCAACTCTTCAATGAATTTCTTAGTTTTTTATTTTTATTTCCTTGAAATTTGCTTTCAAATTAAAACTTCAGAAATCAATGTGCATGAATTACCAAAACTTTTTACGTGATTAGAGATAGACAGAAGAAAAAGGAATAAAAAGTATTTGTTTTGACTTGAAATATGTTAGTAATAATTATAAATGATATTATCAGAGGATCAATTATCATATTTTTTCACAATTTTAAATGAAAATTTCCATACTTATGAAAATGACCTATTTTTAATGTAATAAACATTTTCCTATTATATATTTTTCAGTGCCAAATGTGTCTAATTAAATATTTATTAATTTTTTAAATTATTTTAGCAAAAACTCAGATTCTAAATCCAGTAGTAAGAGGAAAAGTGATATTTCTGAAGAAGGCCAGGGTGATCGTGTGAGGTCCCCTGAATCAGGAGACGAATCAGAACAAGTCTTATCGGTTAACAGTGTAGAAGTTAATCAGTGTGACCACATACCACGATCTTTAAAGTTGGGGTAGGTTATAATATAATACCTTAATTAATTTACCCAAAGGATTAAAACTTAATTTTGTACTATTTAGGTTGATTATAAACCAAAACCTTGTTAATTTTTTTTCTCGCATTTCTAGGGCTGCCAAGTATGCCGAATCAGTAACTCTATTTTTCAAACAACTGCTGGATCCAACAGCTCGTATTGCAGCCGATGTTTATACGTTCATGTTTTTGTGTGATTTTATTAACTTTTTTGTCCTTCTTATTGGTTATTCGTCTTTTGGGGTATGTATAAGTTGATATTTAGAATAGAAACTTATATGAATACAATTTGTTCACTTTTTAGCCTTTATTTATCTGTAACCAGGCATATTTAAGGTCTAACCTCATGCACACTTGATAACATTTTCGGGAAATCTTGTTTGTCAACATAATTTGTATAAGATTATATTGCTCTTATTAATTTAGAATTTTTCACTACTTTTGACAACGATTTACAGATACTTTCTTAGAAATAAAAGATTTGAAAATATTATAAAACTAATTTCAAAAAATGTGGACCAACATTGTTTTAAAGTGTTTGAATCTTATGTCAAAACTTAAATGATGAATCTGGAACTACTAAGAAACTGCAGTTAGTCAAGCTATCATTTTTTTATCATGAAACTTCTGATTAAATTGAAGTCATAATATGGTTTATTTGAGCATTGCCAAGAACAAATAACATACATTTTTAGCCGAATATCTTCGACAAAACCTAATAGTAGACAACTGAAGTCAATCATGTTTATGATAAGACATTCGTTGTATAGGTTATTTAAGTAAAGTGAAAAAGGAACTCACAGTAGATAGACCGTGTGGTAAAAAGTCCTATTAGGCTAAATTACACGGTTTTAGGATTTACTACTTTGAAGTAACTTTTTTTTTTAATATAATGATTTACTTAAGTCAAGTAAGGTTTTTTATTTGATTTTTTAGTCACAAACCAGCGATGGTGGATTTAAGGCGTACCTAGAAGAAAATAGAGTTCCGCCCACGTTCCTGTTCATGTTAATTTTCCAATTTATGCTTATTATTATAGATCGAGCTATTTATTTACGAAAAAATATACTTGGAAAATTAATATTCCAGTTTATTCAAATTATAATTCTACATATTTGGTTGTTTATACTGTTTCCCATTATAACGGAAAAGTGAGTATGTTGGCGTCCTAAAAAGTTATTTTAAATAGAGCATGTCTATATATTCCAGTGGATTGAGAGATAATTTGCATTGCTGCTCATACTGTAACATAGTACAAATCAATCATTTGTTAGCATGCTATGAGTACAAATATTTAAATAAGTTTTTAATATTAATATATAATGTTTAACTATTAGTAAAGAGTTAGATGTAATTTTGCTTCTTTACGATTCTAGACAGTTCCAAACTGTGATTCCACCTCAAGTTTATTACATCGTAAAATGCATTCATTTTCTCCTGTCGGCATATCAAATTCGTTGCGGATACCCCTCAAGAATTCTTGGAAACTGTCTTTGCAAAGGTTACAGCATGGCAAATATGTTTCTATTTAAAGGGTTTATGTTGGTACCGTTCTTATTTGAACTTAGATCAGTTATGGACTGGATGTGGACAGAAACTTCTATGGGCGTCTTCGATTGGCTAAAGATGGAAGATATATTTTCGCATATATTTTCACTTAAGGTATGTAGTGGTGAAAAAAAACACTTTTAGGGCAGAGTGCAAGCAAGTATTAAATATTTCTTTAGAAAATTAACTTAACATAGAATCTCGAGCAAAGATAGGATAAGAGCAAAGGTATTATTTGTATACTAGTTTATCTACAATCACCCCATATCTCCAATAATCTAACGTTTTTAAGCTGTTGTTTAGTTTCTTCTAGTTTACAAGAAAAACGTAAATGAGTTAGATATTTTAAAAACTGAGAACAAAAGTCTTTCGATATTTAAGTTATTGTAATTGTCTATAGTTTCGCACTATCAGAACCAATCCCAGAATGCTAGTTGGAACAGTTCTTATATTAGTGGATTTACCGTATATATTTTATTATTGTAGTGTTCGAGAAATATGGAAGATGAATATCCTCAGCCAAGAGGTACCAAAAAGGGCTACCTGGTTAAATATCTAATGGGTGGAGGTCTTCTAATTGGTATAGTGGGTATAATTTGGTTCCCACTTGTATTTTTCTCACTGGGCAGAGCAGTGGGAGAAAGCAATCCACCCTACGATATAACACTGGATTTAAGAATTGGTCCTTATGATCCCGTGTATCAGATGTCTGCCCAAAGTAATGCCTTGTATCAGTAAGTTTTTCATAATAATAATAAATTATATTTGTTTATTGTATAACTTAATCATGCGTGACATTCTAAGTTTTAACAGTTTATGGATTAATCATACATCATAAAAGAGCCAGTTATTATAAGGTCAGTCATACAAATATTTGTTTCAGCCTAATGACAAAAAATCAGAAATTAAACTGTGGTATCATTATTTTAATTTCGATTTTTTTTTCTCTATAGAAAATTATTATGCTAGTTGCTCAAGAAGCCAGTACAGTAAGCCAGGCCACTAGACTAAGGCAGTGAATGATAATTATTACTGTCGTCTATGAACTTCGAGATGCATTTATGACTATTAACGAAAAATTTGGGTTTTCCTATGAGACCAGAATTGGGTTATTCATTGTTAATAATATATGAATTAAATGATAAAGATTCTTATGAATATCGAGTTTGTTTGAGAACTGCCAAACAAAAGTGTGATGAATTATTAACTGCGCCCCTAATTAAGAAGAAAAATACAGTGATGCGAGATGCAATTCCTGCCAAAGTGAAGCCGAAAATTCCACCTGTAAACAAGGCAACAAGTGTTGAAATAGCCAATATTGGCTTGTTATGCATTTTCACACGGAGACAGCCGAAAGACAATCGTAATCGATTAGCGGTGGAGGAATGTTATTGTCTTGAAGAGTTCCTAATATGACACAATTGTGAGGTTGCGATATTACCATGGACACGTACACAATACTGGCTTATTGGCTTGATTCCGCTACTGACTTCGTGTGCAACCGGCTTTTGATAGAATTCAAGAGTCAAACTTGAATTTATCCATTTATACAATTTTTGATAATGCTTTAAAAAGTATTTTGTAACTTTATAAATTATATTCAGGATTAACATTTTTTGAACAATTAAATTCATTCTCACGTCTAACTTATAAATTTTAAAATTTACCTTCGGAAAAGAAAAATTCGAGAAACTGTTCAAATTTCCACCTTACTGCACCATATTAAATAATTATAGTTATTAATACATACACATAAACTTAAAACAAAATTTGGAGAAGCACAGTAACTTTGCTAAAAATAATTCGGTAAATACCCTAGATGTTTTTTGTGATAAAATTTCACCAGATTACACTATAAGTATATTCTTTTGAGTAATAATCACTTTCAGTTCTGTCACTTGAAGTAATCATGATCACTTCGACCCAATGACAAGTAAAGGCATATTCAAAAGAACATGAAGTTATCAGTTTCACTTTTTTCACTTTGATCAGTGATAATTTAATCACAAGAATATGTGTGCAGATTAAATGAACAAAAGATTTTTTTAATTTTTGACTTGAAAAAAAATATTCTCCATTAAAATTTTTGCTTGTGAAATAAATAATATTGGTGTCGATTATTTTTGCCTCAGTTGTGCTGGGTGACCAGAAAATACTAAAATACTTTTCATTCTAGCTGTAGAGAAAAACAAGATAAAACAAATTGTAATGAAATCACAAATTTATGCCTATTACGCGTAGAATTTATAAAAAATTATTTTAAATGTACATATTATTCAAGCACCTTTCTTACCTATAAGTACCCTCAAATCACTAAGACAGTTGTCATACTGTTTCATTTATCACAGTATGCTTTGGAAGAAGAAATTTATTTAATAGTGTTATGACCCATTCAATATGAACAATGTTGCAACATTTTTACAAATAACTAATTTATGTCGCAATGTATAAGTTAAATCAATAAATTATATATTATTCAAAAACATCTCCTTCATCTTAGACGCATTTTTTCAAGACGCTCGCAAAGTTCCTTAAACTAGTTCTCACCTCTTGTAAGATTATCGGTTCGACAGCCTCTTATACGATTCTTCAAAAACTCAACTTTATGTTTCAAAAACATACTACAAACAATTTGCTTTAGGCGCTTCCATAAGTATATATCTACAGATTGATCTTGGCAGGATTAAAGAGCTGGAACTGGAGTGTTCAGTTGGAGCACTGGAGTCGGAAAGTTTTACCCTCTCGGATAACAGGGAGAAATCTATGCTATTCTTCAATGTGGCCATTTCTTTGAGAGGGTCATAAACAGAAATAAGACAATAAACATATACTCAGACGGTAGAGTTGCAATATTGGCACTGAAGTCTAGTATCGTACCTTCACGACGTATCTCTCTGAGTGCAAGGATATATTAGATAGTCTGATAAAAAATGGTTGCACAGACTCGTGTCGGTTTTGGTCACCCTAATATACATGGAAACGCGGAGATTGTCTGACAAAGATGGAATCCGTGATTAAAACTTTCGGACCCCACCTAATTCTACCTGTTTCAGTTACCGTTGATAAGGAGAAACTAAAGCGGTTGCTTGAAAATAAATTTATTGACCCTAGAGAGAGGCTCCTGCAATGAAGTGTAACAAGGAATATATATCTCTACATCACGCGCGTCTTACCAAGGAACTCTCCCTGAAGAGGAAAGAACTGCGAATTGTGGTGGAACTACTGTCAGGTGGCGGCGTAAATAATGACCCCGAAGAACACGCGGCGCGGGGGGGGGGGGGTGCGCAGTCAATCCAGGGGCGCTCTCAAGTACCAAAGTGTAAATACGAAAAATCAAGACTTGTGCAAAATAGTAGGGCGCATTCACAAATCTTAGCTAGCTTACGTATGCCACTGCTGACAGGACATTGTCGCCTGTGAGACCATGTTCATAAGATTAGTATTATCGATGACCCGATGTACAGATGGTGTCTGGATGAAGATGAAACTGTCTTCAAAGAGTGCCCAGTGCTCAACGGGCTGGGCAGAAACATTCATGATACTGCTTGAATTTACAAAGGTGAATGGTTTGCATCCATGATGAAATGTTGAGGGTTTAACGAGATCTAGGCATCAAGTGGCCATAAAAATGGACCGTTTCTTCCAATCCGACATCCAGGAAACACATTATTTAACCAGTCTAATACAATTCCGAAGAGAGGACTTGGATAGCCATTATGTTGAAAATAAAATGGGTCCCAATATTATAAAGGCAATTGTGTGCAAACTGCTATTGAAATAAACTTCACATTCAACACACAGACAGAAATCTAGAGGTTTGCTTCATCCTCTACTATCAAATTATGATTAAAAATTGGTTTATAGGGATATATTTTATTTTCTTTCAAAATTTGTTGAATATGTGGTTTTTATGACATCTTCCAAATGAAGCCATTGATTTTCCAAGAACGGGCGGGGATTTTCTTCTACTGATTGTAATATTAACACTGTGACGGCATCATTCTCATCGTGGTTTTTAGCTGTCTTTTTATTCAGTGCAGAAGCAGTTCTGTGAAACTTCTTCACTAATTTAAAAAATCCAAGCACTGAAATGTGCACATGTACTTTTGTATTTTCTGGTCACCCTACACATTTGACGGAAAAATACTTGATGCCAAGCTTATTTATTTTACAAGCAAACATTTTTATGGAGATAACATATTTTTTGAAAAGTATAAAAAGTTCTCCTCCTCAGGGGACATATTGGTAGAAATGACAAGCATCAAACTACATATTGTTTTCTTTTTATTTAACAATATTTTTTTGTAGATTTAATAATAATGATTACCAAAATCTTCTAAACCAGTTCAAAGACAACAAGAGAGCTGAACAAATATTCCAGAATAATTATGACCCTGGAGATATTGTTGCGGCTAAATTTAGTTGGGATTCGGCAAAAGTATGGAGCATTTCACCGCCAGATCGAAATAAGATGATTGACGAAGTAAATTCAAGTAAGTTTTAATTTTCAGAAAGCTTGTAGTGACTACCAAGAAAACGATCAATGTATGCTTTTCCATTAATTAATTTAAATTTAATAGTCTTATTGGTACCAATATAGCGTATTTAAAACTTCAAATAATGATTTATGTATATATTTTAGCTAAACCCATTAAAGTGAGGTTAGACTACAAAGTGTCACACAAAACGAGCAGTCCAACAGACTCGGGAATAATATCTAACAATATAGAAATTACATTAGAACCTGGAACATCTGAAAAACCAAATCCAGAGAGAGACAATTTATTGAAAATGTTACAAAATAAACCAGCAGAAGCGATATTGCTCCAGTATATATTTCCAAAATTCCTGAAGATTACAAATACTGGTGTAGTAGAACCTTACCGTGGGATGTTAGGAGGCTCATTTGATGGTAAGTTCATTTTTATTTATTAAAACTGCAACCCATGATCGCATCGGAACAGTGTGGCTCAACCAAATAGATTTTTTGCGGCAATTTGTTAATGTGAATTAGTTCCGGATCCACCACTTTACTCCCGAGACTAAACAATAATTAAAACAGAGGACAGGCAAAAGGGAACCAACACCAAAAAATTTAAAGAAGGTCCCATTCTACCGGGAAAGTCATATTTTTGGAAACGCTAAGGGAATTGTGTTAATAGATTATCCAAAAAAAGATGGGACGATGAACGTCGAATGTTATACTATTCTTTTAAACTAGTTCAAACAAAAAACTAAGGAAAAAGACTGGGTCTGGCGAAGAAGAAAGTCTTCTTTCACAAGGACAACACACTCAGCCACAAGACAACTATGGCGATAGCCAAAATCCATGAAATGAAGTTGAATTCGTGCCGCATGCATACTATTTACCCGACTTGTCCCCTTCGTACTTCAGTCTCTACCAAAATTTTAAAAAAATCTTGCTAGAAAAACGTATGTGTTCAATTGCGAAGTCATCACAGCGATGAACGCCTGTTTTGCGATTTAAATGAAAACGCCTACAAAGAATGCATGGCGCAAATGCATATCTTTAAAGGGAGATTACGTAACGAAATTTAGTAAATTTATCTCAAAATTTTTGTATTTGTGTAACATTGTTAAATGATTTAATAATATAAAATACAGTTAATCGTTATAGATTTATTTATTAAGTAAAAATATTACCAAATTTTTACTCCTTATAACGCTAGAACTTATTTTCCCAGGCTATTCCCAAATTAAGCAGAAGACGGTTTTAAAGGTACACTAAATACATCTTTTGAGTGTACTGTTGTCACCGAGCTTAGTTTTTGTAAGTATCGCAATTGTCAGAATATATTGAGCTATCAGAAATTGATGGATGTTACTTAAACAGGTCCAATGGCTGCCTATATTAAATAAAAATATCATAATGAAAATCAGTTTTTTTAAATAATTGTTTAAGTCGTAATCTATACGATCGCACAGGGGCGATATTATAAGAGCCCCCACCCTATTCGTATACAACACACTACAGTATGACAAGCGAAAGTGAGTTGACAGAATAAATTCAACGTGCTCTAAACCCAAGCTACCAAAATTAAGGGGAGGGGGGGGGGTTCCTTATGTGACAGGTAGGCGAGTCTGTTTTTCTGAATTCGAAATTATTGAGGAAGGGGCAATCGCCTTCCCTCCCTTGAACCATCCCTTGCTACCGTGGAATTTCGATTAACCTTACTATATAAATTTTTGTAATTCAATTTTCAAAACTGTAAAAATCTGTGTCTGTCTTATGGGAAATCGGGATCTTAGCACTTTCCTTTCAATTATACTAGCATTTGTCGATTAGGTGAAGTTAAGAAAAATTAAATAAACAATTTTTTTTTGCAATAAAATATCTATCTTATCGTGGGGTGTATTGAGATATAAATTAAAAAATTTAAGATTAACCTGCATTAAAATGAAGTCGAAACGTTTGGCAACGTTGCATGAGCGCTCACTTCAGATCTTTGAATACATTCTAAAGGGTGTTTTTTTATAGAGGTATAGAACTTTTAAATGGAATAACACAAAGATGAATTTTTTAAATTGACATGAAATTTACTTTATTCGAAAGATAACCTTCTGGCATTATAATTTAAATATGACTTCTGGCATATGACCGCCACGGCTGGCTCGGACGTAGTCTAATCTGGAGGTCCAATTTTCGATGACTTTTTCCAACATTGGTGGCCGTGTGTCGGCAATAACGCGGCGAATGTTGTCCTCCAAGTGATCAATCGTTTCGGGCTTATCGGCGTAGACTAGCGACTTCACATATCCCCACAGAAAATAGTCTAGCGGCGTTAAGTCGCACGATCTTGGAGGCCAATTCACGGGTCCGAAACGTGAAACTATGCTGTTACCAAACGTTTTCTTCAATAAATCAATTGTGGCACGAGCTGTGTGACATGTTGCGCCGTCTTGTTGAAACCACAGCTCCTGCACATCATGGTTGTTCATTTGATGAACGAAAAAGTCAGTAATCATGGCTCTATAGCGGTCACCATTGTCTGTAACGTTCTGACCAGCATCGTTTTTATAGAAGTACGGACCAGTGATTCCACCAGCCCATAAAGTGCACCAGTCAGTTTTTCTGGATGTAACGGTGTCTCAACATACACTTGAGGATTATCATCACTCCAAATACGGCAGCTTCATCGCTAAACAAAATTCGCTTATGAAAATCGGGATCAACGGCAATCGTGTTTTGGGCCCATTCACCGAATCTACGCCTTGCTAGGTGATCGTGTGGCTTCAATTCTTGCACGAGTTGGATTTTGTAAGCACGCAAACCAAGATCTTTCCGCAAAATCTTCCATAAAGTGAATGGACACAGATCCAATTCCTGTGCACGATGGCGGATAGACTGATTCGGGTCTTCCTCTACGCTACGCTCTACAGCAGCAATGACTTCTTCTGTACGCACTGTACGACGTCTCTGTGGATGCGTATTATCATTTAGAGTAAACGTGGTGCGAAAACGTTCCATAGTTAATCGAATTAATTGCTCTGATGGACGATTATGTTGACCGTAAAATGGACGTAGAGCCCGATACGTATTTCGAACAGAACCATAATTTTCAAAATAAATTTGCACAATTTGGAAGCGTTGTTCAGGCGTCAGTCCATTCATGTTCAAATGCCAAACCAAACTAAACATAAATCACTTGACAGCTGACAAAATGGCCGCCAGTTAAAAAAGTGTTGCCAACTTAAAGTTTTATACCTCTATAAAAACACCCTTTATATGAAAACTTTGACCCATTGATATTTTGAAATAATACAAATTATTTAACTATTGTGAGAAATATAAATGTATTTATTTATCAAATTAATACTTACCAAAAACTAATTTGAATGTAACGTAGTAACGTTTATGATGTGTATTATCTTCTTTGTAATTACTTGTATGAACTAAATTTATACTATTACGTTTTATATATTTTACATGAAAATACCTACTATCCCAAAAATTTTCTTTTTAATTACATTTCCTAAAGATTATGGTAAATCATAATTTTTATACCACAAATCATCAGCAATACATTTAATTTCTATCGCTCGGTTATTGAGTGGAGTGAAATTTCCATCTAATATACTTCTTTTTGCATTCGCTATATTTTGACGCTATTGTTTACGGTTGAATTAGAAATTTACCAGCATCTTTACCATGAGTCATTGAATATTGTCAACATTTTACTATTTTGTGAACTTATTTATTATGAAAGAGTAAGTCTAACAGTAAAAACCCAACGTCGCCAAATCATCACTAGTTATAACCAGCTGATATAAATAAGTCTATTGAAATTCTGTATTTATTCTTTTTTTATATTCTATTTCAATGATTGCCTATTTATTTTTAAATTATATTATTTTTATTAGTATTTTAATTTAATTTGTCAAATATTGGATACTACACTTCATTTGACTCAAGTGATAACGAATGGACTTCCTTAATTTTCAAGGCGTGACATACTATAATATAAACACAGTTGTTTAATTTAATGCCCTTTATAAAAAAAACATGGAGCTGTAATTATCATAGTGTGTTAGAATTATTGTCTAATTTCATCCATGTGGTTCAAAAGTTTGGGGCGGCAATAACAACCCTTTTAAAACCTTTTATACTCATATCAAATTCACGTTTGAAAAGTTTTCTAATTTATTAAAAATAAATAAGATTTTTAAGTTGACATACCTGACATTTGAAACGAAATTGACTATTTAAAGACGCGTAAAAAAAAACCTTTTCCCTAAAATATGATCTCTATATACCCGACCATAAATGACAGTTTATAAATTAAAAACTTTATACTTCTAATTTCATTTATCCTGTATACTATTACTAAATGAATCGTTTTATTTTAATAATACCAATTTTTTTCGTTAAGGATCCTACACACGTTGAAGCAAACCTCTTTGGCCGACCTGCACAGATATGCCTGTTCGGGCCGGCTGGAGCGTGTGCACGATAAAATAGAACTGTACAGGTAAACTATACAGGCAGCCAGAGCCAAAAGAAAAATTAATTCGTTGGTCTGACCAGAGACTAGCATTGTTTAAAGGACAAACTGTCGCTATAATATGGGCAGATGATGACATGGAGGCGATTATCAAAGACCATTTATTACTATGCTTCTGGCTGAACGACGCTAAAGGCCACCAGAATGTGTGTGGACATTATAACGTTTCAGCTGGAGAGGCTCGTCTCAACGTGTGTGGGGCCCGTCATGAAATTTTTCAGATGAAATGGAATTATTATCATGGAATGTTTTCAATTTAACATGTGCGAGGGAATACTCAAAAATTAAAGAGATATTTGTATAGATGTTACGATAATTTTTCTTTGCTTTTTTAGAAATCGATCCTACAGACCCAACTTTACGGAATCTTACCTTAATATTACTTAGACCAAATAGCACACAAGACGATAAGGAGTGGTGGCAAGTACGTGAGGAATTGAACGATACCGCATTTAAACAATATCTGAAAGATCTTAATTATGAAGATATTAATTCATTGGTTATTTATACTTTGAATGACAAGATATTCCCCTCGACATTAAGTATTATAACAGGAGGAGGGTAAGTATACAGGCATATTAAAATACGAAAAACTAAATCATTTATAGTGTAAAAAAACAATTAACATTGATTAATTTAAATGTCCGAATTCTTTAATGTATCCTTGTCCGGAAACTCTCTATGATTTCAAAAATTATCGGAATAGTACATAATTAGGTGGGGGAACACTGCATGCAGATATTCCATTTATTATCTAACCTGAACTAATTTGAAATGTTTATATTTACATTGAGTACCTTTTTTATTATTTTATTTTGAACTCTATTACTTGAGTCTTGAAAGGGACTAGTTTATCTAGAAATCCATTTATTGGTGAGAAAATATGTGACTACCTTTCTATATCATTTGTCGGCCAGTAGATAAAAAGGTTGATTTTATTTTACTATAAAATTAAAACAACTCAGTAATTTCCGTCTTATCACTGAAAGTGTAGTGTTTTAATTATTTGTATTTTTTTCTTTTAAATTAATAACTAATTTTTATACCAAAAACTAAAGAACATTAATTCTGAATAATATTTGTTAGTAAAATTACAGAAATAGGTAGTTTATTCTCTAAAATACATTTTTGAAAAGCTAGTGCCTAGACTTATAGTTTATTGTTTCATCAGAAAAAGTCAGGCTTAAGTTATTATAGAAAAAAAAACACTTTATTTAGTTTGTATCAGCTTAATTTTTATCCATGTCCTACAAAACAGCCATTTTCTATTTCCAATTTTTGGCTAAAATTTAGATTTTTTTGAGACTAAAATGCTGATTTGTTTGTGAATATTTTCCAAAACGACAGCAGAACTCCTTGGATAAAATAATGAGACAAGGAAGCGTCGAAAGTGTTTATTCTTCCTAAACGCACGACAGAATAGTGAAAAAAGAATATTTATATGCGACAAATTCATGTATTTTCGTAAACCCCCACTAACACAGTTCGCAAGTTGCTGGTACCGGTAGAATAAGTTAAATTATTCCCGTGGACAAGACAATATCGCTATTTAAGACGTTAACGAAAAAAAATAAATCGAACAAATAGTTTAGCAAGATGGTTGTCGAAAATACAGATTTATAAAAACAAATAGATTAGATAATAAAAATATAAATTTTTTAAAAACAAGTGGCTTAAAAATTGCAATAATTGATAACCACAAAAAGGTGATATTTTAAAGGTATTTTGAGTAATACCAAAGATGATTAAAGCTAAGGCTATAGATATCTCATGCCGTGTAAACTTTTTGATAATCTCTATACAGCCTTACGATTTAGGAGGAGGCTCCAAGGGGCCGAACGCAACGTAATGGAGTTTCGCCGTAATTGAGAATAGCACGTTGTTGCTAATTTGAGCCTCGCTATTTCGATGCCGCAAGGAGCCTACCTCGTCGGTCGGTCCGGAAAATATAATTTGCATTCTGAATATCCTATTAGTTTGTTGTGATTTGCTCTGGTATTTATTTTCAATAGTTTTAATTTTAATAAGCTTCGTTACGGATATTCCAATGTTAACATGATTTTATTGCCTTTAATCATTTGGAAAAATATTGTATAAATAGGTATGGATTTTTGTTATTATTTGAAGTGTGAGACAGTTGCACTTTTTTTAAACCGACCAAAAAGAAGTGTGAATAAATCTTATGCAGTGCTACTTTAAATTTCATTTAGACTAGATTACCACTATGTGAGAGTTTTAAGTTAGGACGTGAATGAGATTTTCAGGGATAAAAATAACTCTTTGGAGTAATTTTACAACAAATAAAACGGTTGTAAGTGGATCAAAAATCATTTAGGTCTCCACAAGCCCTCTATCTCTTCCCATACAAGTAGTTGTTTTTCTTGAAAATGCTGAAACATATTTCCTGATAACACGGAGACAAAATCTCATTTGGAATTTTTAACAAGCAAGCACAGAAAATGTTTAATGAAATTTTGGCGAAACGTTCGCAAATTTCTGCAAGAAATGGCGGTTCGACAACGTCCACGTGCTAGCAATTAAGTTTTCAAATAAGTCTTAAAAATGTTTGCTTTTTATAATATTTATTTTTATTATAATATGTAAAGTGCATAATAACAATGTATAATGTTGAACAAAATCTAGCTTGCTTGCTTGCATTGTATCCTTTCAATTAAATACATTTGATCATATTTTATGTAATAATTCTTGCTATTGTATTTAATTGAAAGGATACAGTTTGTTTAAGTGCACTAAAGACATGTGTCTGCATTGACAATGTCATTTATATCATCTATATACACCATCTAAATATCAGTATTTTCAAAAAAGTAATCAAAGTATCTCATTTAAAATTTATTTTGTGTAGGATTATTGGACTCTACACAACTTTGGTTCTAGTTGCTTCACGTGTTCTTCGAGGAATCTTTGCAGAACAGGTTGCAAAAATAATGTTTGAAGATTTACCTAATGTTGATAGAGTTTTACAACTTTGTTTGGATGTATACCTTGTTAGAGAAGCCCGCGAGTTTGCATTAGAAGAAGACCTGTTTGCTAAACTAATATTCCTATTCCGATCTCCAGAAACAATGATAAAATGGACAAGACCTAAAGAAGAATTAGAGGGCGACGAAGATCCAGAAGACGAGAATTAAATATAAAACGGATGAGCACGCAGTTATTTAATATAAGCTAAACCTTATATCCTTTTATAAAATGATAGTAACGGGAAAGGATGTTTTTAAGGTTTAAAAAATATTGTTCCTGAAAAAGTTTCACTTGGCTTAAAAAAAACTGGACCTTTAAATTGATCTGGAATAACATAAAAATTACGACTATGGACACATTTTCAGGAATCTTGCCAAACAAGTGATATAAAAAGTAATACTTCCTCAAATAACCCTATCAATTTTAAGTTAACACTGTATAATTTTTGTGTTGAGACAAAATGCAGTAATGTTATCTTATTGTTGAAGTGTGAATTAAAATTTGTAAAAGAAATAATTGACGTAATGAAGCAGTTTTGAGGTTATATTCGTTTTATGGCAGTTAATAGATTTTAGAAATGTTTTTTCCTTCAGATTTAAAAATTTTAGCTTTTTTTGTAATTTGAATATTACAAAGTACTGTATGATTACAAAATCACTCTTTATATGAAATTGTTACCTTTGAAAACGCGTCTGGTAAATCTAAGATTTAAGATTTTAATGGCACAAACGTGCTAAATATGTAAATATTTTATTAAGATTAAGTAATTCAGTAACGAGCCACAATAGAGTTCCCTAATATTTGTAAATTATACATTTTAAATTAGAAAGTTGTGGAAAATAAAAAATTATAACAATTCAAATCAGACAAAAAGATCAAAACTAAAAAGGTTATATAAATGTGTAAAAGATGCAACAAAAAAATTATTTTTGAACCTTTATAAAGGGTCAAATTAGTGATGTCAGAATAGGCAACCGGCAAGATATGTCGTAAAGATAAGGGTCATACTTAAAATTATTTTAGCTATTAAATTTAATATATGTATTTTATTTTGAAGCACTAAGAGTAAGTCACTTTGTATTTCTTATACTTAGTAGTTCAATTCTTATATTATGGGTTATGTATTTTTGTGACAACACACTAACTTAATCCATTCCAGTAACAGAGTAACTATTGTATTTATGTGTAATTTTAAAAACTGTTGATTCTAAAATTAGTGATTTTTCATATTAAAACAATTTTTTTTTATATAATTTAAAGTGACACAACACGAAGATTTTTAAAAATTACATAATCAAGAATTACAAATTTTAATTTAATAAAATATTTATTTCCATTATTTTATCCTCTTGAACATTTTAGTTAGCACTTGTATCAGTTAATTGTCTTAGCATGTTAACGTTTTAAAGATATTGGTTATATTGTGGTAAAATATATTAAAAATTGCTTATAAATTAACCTATATGTAAATTTTGTCAATTTCTAGTTAACTGTGCACATATCTCGAAGAAAAATATATTAAATATACTTTCGTAAGTCGTAGAACATAATATTTATTTTTGAAAAGAAAAGGAACTTAATTTTTTAATTTCTCGTTAATTTGGTGCTTAAAAATTTTTACTTTTTTATCTACTAGGTAAATTATGTTTTGTTTTAAGGTTGTTACCTATATTTAGGTTATATTTGTTTATGTTGTTAATAAAAGATTTTAAACATAAATACCAACATAAATTTTATATATTAAATTTTTTCGGTGATCCACTGGTTGCCAAAGTTTATATATTTGTTTGTCTGCCTGTTACTAGGGGTTACTGTTACTTGTCTTTTGTTGGTGTTAAATTGTATTGTTAACAGAGAAACTTGTCTAGTCCATGGGTAGGTTTATGAACAAAAATAAATTTTCGCAATCTTTATTATTGTCTACCATTAATAGTTTAGTATCCTAGTCAGTAACAGACCTGCGCAGACTAGTAGGTTAACTACTATTGAACTGCTTAATCATGAGTATAACTATTTCACATATAGGACTTTGAATACAGTTCAGTTGATTAAAAGAGCTGTTAACTATGTAGTTAACTATTAATCTGCTCTGGTCAAAAATATTCTCAGGTCAATCAGTTATTTAAAAAGAGTGTATCATTTTTTTTTTTATTTCGGGGTGTATATTACCAGAAAATTTCTTTTTACAATATGCAGTTTTTAAATAAAAGTTTATGTTGTAACCAATAGTTTGACAACAATGGATATGTGATATTTAAACCCATTAAACGACCTGAAGTCGAAACCATATCCAATTATATGAAGGAAGGAGATGAGAGGACAGGCCAAGTTAAAGAAAACAAATCCTCACTACTGTTTATATTTGTATTTTCCTACTCGACTCTATCTCCCTTGATCTACCATTTCTTTCCTGTAGATATTTACTTGCTCGTGAAAAGAAAGTTCTCGGAGAGTACTGAATTTTTAAATACTCAATTTTCTTGCCAACTACGCGTAATCGCACTATTTTGAATAGTCTGCTTTATAATGCATACAACTGTAATTCTTAAATATTCAGACGAAAAATAAAAAGGGCTGAATATTTGTTTCTCGACTCGCGATATTGTATTTTATGACACCTTATTTAGTTGAACGAGTGCTATTAGTAATTATATATACAAAAAGTAAAGACAGCAAAACATGTTTTAATACCGGGTTCAATTTCTGATTTTAAGTAGTATCCATTGTTGCCAGATCATTGGTTATAACCGATACAAATATTAAATAACTATCTGCTAGAATGTGGTTTTATCGTGCCGCTGCCCCAAATTATTTTTACTAATTCAAAATTGCGACAATTTTCATATTTTAGTATAACATTATGTAAAGTTACTTTAAGAAGCTTTTTCCAAAATAACACAAAAAAAACTTTTATGTATTGGAGTACTGTTTCCATGTAAATTATTAAATAAACTGAAGTTTAGATCTTTGTCGCGTGTAATTAAAAATGATCCACTTTTGAATAGAATAATAGTAAGTTATATTACAATGCATCTGGCTATCATAAATATTGCCAATTAGTTATAAGTAAATTATTTTATTACTTAGGTAATTTAGATATTTTTAGTTATTTATAAACTACACAATTACTTACCAAAATTTATACATTTTTATGAAATGTAGCTTTCTGTCAATCTTTGCTAGCTTTTTTAGATAACTTCTTTCTTCTGTATAGCAGTTTCCATTATTTAGAAAGTTTTGGTATTTGAATTAGCATTAATTTGAAAATTATTTGTATGTATTTTTGAAAGCTTTGTGCTTTCTACGTACTGTCCAAAGCTTACATTGTTGATTCTATGGATGACAATTTTATGAAAAAAGTTTTTTACAAACATGGGTCTTAAAACACTTGATTGTGGATCTTCTTTTTGTAGTGAGCAATTTAATCCTTTGTATTCACTATAAACATGTATTTCAAAAGAAGACTCTACAAATAAAATGCATTGTCCTTTTTGATGGCTAAACAATTAAATAACTAGGAGCGTAGGTTCTTTTGCATAAATTATCAAAGCAGGACTGGTAGAGAAAAAAGTACCTGTAGTGTCAGTTGTAGATTGTGAGTGGGTCATTTAGACTTTTCTTGCCCCTCTACAGTACTTCGACCTAAGATCTTTTGTGCATTATCCTAATCTCAGCTCAAGAAGTTTAGACTTTTTACGAAGTGCATTATTTTTCTTGGTCTTGCTTTATTTTTTCGGACGTCAATATGACGCCTTTCGGAAATCTAAGTCTTGCAGAACAGTGCTATGCAGTCGCATAGCAGTTGTTTCGTTGTTTCGGCTGTAGTACAGGCGACAGAAAGATTTTCTCTATGGGTTTCTAAAAAAACTCACTTTGCTGACTTTTGGAAACGCTTTAAGCCCCCCCGCCCCAGAATATCAAATGCACAAATTCCCCCGTGGACAGGGGAGGCAAAGAGATGCAAAAAATGTTTTCGGATTTTCTTGGCTCTTGTTGCGTAGAGGGCGCTGCGAGCCCTAAACCTTTACCCCTTATGACTTTTGTCGTAACTGCAACGGTTATCGATTGGTAGGTGGGGCCAACATTTTCGAAGCAACAATTTTTTTTTATTGAAATCATTTGCAAAGACTCTTTGAATATCCTGTGCATATATGTATCGTTTTTATTATATGTTAAGGGTTATAGTACATTAAAATTCCGAAAGAACAATCAGTATGGACATTGCAAGTTTGGAAATATCCGTATTCTGTGGTGACAATAAATATTTAAACATTTCGTGCAATTTTTTATTTTAATTCAACTTTGCATCATATTTTTTACATGTGAATATACACCTATATTACTAATAAATGAAAATTCAATATAGATTTCATGTAATCCCCAAAGGAAATTAAGCCATGTAGATAAAGAGTGTTTTAAGATAGTGTGTTATGACAGATTAAAATACTCAAAATTTCTAGAATTAGTATAATTTAAATTTTTCTATCGAAATAATGCGCGATAAAAAATACTACACAATAATAAAAGTGTTAAATAGTGGTCATAATAGTATAAACTGTTAATTATAGTTATTGTTGACTTCGAGAAGTGATAAAATGATCACTGAATGGTTAAAATAGTAAAAAAAACCTGTTACAAATGAGTATTTCCAATAAAAAAAATTGCTCCGAAACTAATTTGTCCCACCCCCAATCGATAACTGTTGCAGTTACGACAAAAGTCATGAAGAGCAACGATGTAGTGTTCAAAGCATCCTCTACAGCTCACTTCTATCGTAACTTCAATACTTTGCTCTTCTAAAGTTGAGCCATGAAATATAGATTAAAAAGGTTATTTCTTACTATCACACGCCCTTACCTAGGTAAGATAATTATCCTGTTAATTAAAAGCTTTAGAATAAAAGTAAAATTATTGGGGCGTCATATTACTGTAGTTGTCAGTTTTTAATTTTTAAGAGAGGTAGCAAAGAGTCATATACATATGATACCTCAGAAGAAAAGCATCACGTTGTCGTTTTTGGGCCTAAACATCTTTAAAAATATTACAAAATTTCAATATTATGGTTACTGTCGCCGCTTTTTCTTAATCGAATCAGAGAATACTTATAAAATACAGGTCTTAAGTTAGAAGTCGAAACTTTGTCATTACTTGTGCTTCCATAACTACAAAAGAACTACATTCGAAATATTTTTAGAGCTTGCTTTAAGAAAAATCTGCATATCGCTTAAATAATTAACTAAAAATGTATTTGTTGGCAATGATAAAATAAAAACATTCATGGAAAGGGCACCCTTATGAAACTAAGCTCGGATAAGCTATAGCTGCTATTTTTAATGTTTATTCATTCGTATCTTCCTATTATGGTTATATATTGATAAGATAATAATGTAGCTTATAAATACTAAATGAAATGATTTTGTTGTGATGTATTTATTTCTTATTTTTATCAGTTTTTAATGGGGATAATTTTCAACTTTAATTAAGTTAATTTGGCAAGAAATTACAGTGTTTACTTATCCTAAAAAAAATGATAGTAACTGTTATGTTGGTGAGTAGTCGAACAGCTAAATTAGTTGAATATTATTTTTTGTTAATATTTATTTTTTATTTCTGTATAAGATTAAATTCTTCATACAAGAAACTTGATATTTAGCTGTAATTCTGACCCATTTAAGTATTGTAAGGTTGGACAAATGCACCAGTTATTATAGATTAGCGAGCGTTGAACTATTATTATCCATTTTTTCTGCTCACGATGAAACTCTATTGCTTTCACCGGTTTAGAAATCAATTTTTTGCGGAAAAGTAAGCACTCTGTATGAAACATATTATATTAATTTATTTTACTTATTTTTAAGTCAATTCAAAACGACGTAGCTTTTTATAAACATATTAAGCTTTCGGAGTCAAATAGTCTCCAAAGGAAAATTTATTTATTTGTATATCACAGATCAACTAAAAAATAAACTGATAAGTAATTCTTTAAATATTGGAAAATACATTTCTTCTCCATATAAGAAGGGGCTGTATTATTTTATTATATTAATAGATTTTAAAAAACTCGTCTAAATCGCAAATTAGGTTGTCACGTGAAAAATCGTATATCTAGTGTATTTATTAAGTTGAGATTGTCTTATGTTTATCAGTGATAAGGCTCTCAGAAATAAAAAAAGAAATGAATTAAAGCTACAGACAAGTGTCATTTATTGGTATTAAAAATTATCGGATAAAAAAACTAGTAATTTGCCAGATAGGCATAGCAACCATTAAATTAAGGTTCTTCTTGAATTTTTATCTTGTAGTATTTAACTTATATGTCGGCTATATACTGAAATGTAAGGATCTTCATTTTTGGCAGGTCGGGCCTGCGTAATTAAACATTTTAAAAGCTTGGTTTAAAATATTTAGAAAAAATAACACTACATACTCGCATCTAATTCTCATTTAATTTATGACTTTCTGCATTTTTTTAACAATTTCTTACTATTCGTATTCCGATTAAAATGCTCTTTTAAAAACCCATATAGGGTACTGGTTTTTGGATATGTCCGTTTCAGGATTTCAAAAAAATAAAATCAACGGTCCAAGTTTCAAGCGGGTAATTACCTCTAAATTTTTCTGATAAAATCTTTACAGCCACGTCGCTCACTGTCGATGCCTGGTAAGTTTATTCCTACTTAAGTTATTTTCAAAATAGCTTAACTCGACCAGTTTTATTATAGGATGCTATACTGAGCAATTTTTCAGATTGATAATTTTGCTAACAGAGAATAGGAAAGTACTAGCATATTTCATTATTATTTTTTTTTTAGATCAGTCCAAGCTGTTTCCGTCATGATGCGCTCACGCTTTTTTTTTATTGTTATTATAACTATCGTTATCCCCTAAATATATATTTATAAAACGTCTTATTTTAAAAAAATGTCTCCATAGTAATCCAGAATGGGTTGCCCGATGTAATATACAAATTTATAAGTTGTTTAAGTTTGGAACGACTTTCATTGTTGCCGATTGTTTTGTGCAGAATTTATACTAATTTAATCATATTTATATTTATTGTTTAGGGAATGTACTTTTTTACTATTTATAGCTTTATACATTTTTATGCTCCACTTGGATTTTTTATTGTAAATACAAAATTATTAATTTTAATCATGTTGTTTTACTAGTACAATTAATTATACATGCCAAAAAATTGCAAGTTGTCCATATAGACGTATTTGGTTGTAAATATTCGGAAGATACAGAGTAAAATACACATCCTCTAATGTGGGGTGTTTTTTTGGTGTTGAAACTTTGAATAATCGGGTTGAGATCCCTGAAGACTTCAAGCATCAAAACATATTTTTTAAAGATACCTTATAGTAAACTTAGCTAAATACAGTTTAATTTTATTTACGCAAATATA
Source organism: Diaprepes abbreviatus (assembly GCA_034092305.1). NCBI lineage: Eukaryota > Metazoa > Arthropoda > Insecta > Coleoptera > Curculionidae > Diaprepes > Diaprepes abbreviatus. The sequence continues at coordinate 25,724,698 of JASJET010000055.1, read as the reverse complement.
ATTAAGCATCTGATATTATCAAAAAGCCATTATTTCAATGTTCTAAAACATGTTGTCTTACTATTAATTTACTATTTATGATTAGTCCGCCATTTTTCCCCATACATCTGATGGCGTCAACGTCCATCTATCTCTGGTCTGGTCAAGAGTCGTCTTTTGTAACAGATGTCCGTACTTCGAAAGCAGAGACCTTATAAAAATAAGACCAGTATTGAGAAATTTATGAATGGTGTAACACTGCATGATTTTGGCTAATAAAAAAATCTCCATTTTGTCTAGGTTGTTAGATTATTTCTGTCAAAACCTTAATTTAATTTAAAATATGACAAATATTCAGTTTTTATTTAGAAATCACTAATAATATGCACTTACAAAGATAAACAGTACCGCATTGACGGGACAGAATAATAAAGAAAAATAATACCAGCATAATTTGGAGGTAACGTAGCTTAATATATTGAGATATATTTTTATTCCAATACAGAGGTTAATTAGTTTATAAATGTAGAAAGCATTGTAAGTTTGGAATATGATACAGAATGGCGTCATTTAATAAATGATAATTTTCCTTTTTTTTTTCAAGACTGTTCTTGTTCAAGTAATATCTACATATATTATGCTAGGTACATACATGCTCCTACACTTAGATTGTGTAATTTTGTAAGCTGGGTTCATTAAAAATAGGTAAAATATGAACTCTTTGTCCCGTTCTATTACGCTTGCGTTTATGGTTGTTCGATATATAGGAAATATGGGCCTCGCTGTTAAATGTGGGTTTGGAAATTTGAGTCTATGATCTCTTTGGTATAGGGACAATGAAATATTTCTTCTAAATTCGAAACTCTGAGGGGGACCACTTGAATCCGCCCCCAAAGGATAGGTCTGATTTTTTTCCTTCCTTGTTTTTGAGGCGTTTTATTTTGGTTCAATTTATGATTAGATACTTATTTTATTGGGCGCGTACGCAAATAATTTTGTTTGTTGGGGGAATAATTTTAAGATGCAATATATTTTGCTTTGTTGTTTTGTGTTTTCTTTAGTATATATAGAATTCTTATTTTTTGGATTTCTGTCATTTCGTAAAATTCGCGTTTGTTAATATTGTTTTCTATTTTTAGGATTTTAAAATTTTCTAAATAAAAAACGTGCTGCGGTTCGTCAATCCTGTCTTATATTTGTATCGGTTCATTCTGTTTTGTAGATGCTGGCTGGTCTAGCTAACTCCGTTGCAATTTTTACATGAATTTCATATACAACATATTTTTTCATTTTAGTATTTTGGATTTTAGGTAACAAAAATCATTTTTTTTAATGGATTGTGGCCCTTTATGACCAACGGTAATAGTAGGTTCTTTTGAAGATATTCTCGAGTTTTTCTAATAGTTTTTGTATGTATGGTATGGAAATATGTCGGTTTTGTTGTTCTATTTTTTGGTGTTGCGGGTTTTGGTTGTTATTGTAAAATTTGTGAATTATTTTTTTGAATGTATTTTGTGGTATAATTATTTAATTTTAAAGCTTCTTGTGCCTTTTTAATAGCTTCGTTTCAGTATTTTGGATCGGGTCATTTTATGGCCCGGTCTGTAATTCCTATAACTACTGATTTTTTAAGGGATCTACGATGTTGGGAATCATAATGTAAATATTTAGAAGATCATGTTTCTTTTGTATACCGTTTCAGTTTTGTTGTATCTATATATATATATATATATATATATATATATATATATATATATATATATATATATATATATATATATATATATATATATAAATCAAGAAAAAACACCACATTTAAAATTGACTAGAATATAATTTAAAACTATAACCACAGACAAACTATACCCTATGCTATAACAATAATATACATGTTAATATTAATACAATTAAACTGGTAATATCCACAGCTTGTTTTATTGAATATCTGAAAATAATAATTATTTTATTAGTAAAAATTTATCATTTGCTTATCACAGTTTATTCTTAAGAACACCTTTTGTGTCAGATTTCTTATGAAAGTGTCGGAAACCATCAATATATAACATTGCTTCATGATAGGTCAAGGGTAATACTTCTGGAACGATGTCGGGTGCTTCTAACGTTATATGAAATGTATTTGTCGTAGAAGTTTTGCCTGTTATTGGATTATAGACTTGAGCAAATACTAAGTTATGTATATAATTTTTATAAGTATAAATTACTGTAGCGTGCATCTGTATTAATGAATTAACAGCAATGGGTTGTTTAAACGAAACGTCACTAAGACTTATTGTTCTTGGTCTATATTTGCAGTACATGTATCCCAAAACCCAACTTAGTTCTGTGGCTTGCCTCATAACAAAACCTCCAAATACTGTATTATGCAAATTACGATCCTCAGGTTGAGCCAATATCACATTTGAAATTTTACTATTACTCATCCAGGCACATCCTGGGGGTAGTATTTTTTTAGACATATTAATATCAGTTGGATCTGTTATTCTTGTATAAATATTGTGAATCATTTTTTGTTCCTCTGCGGTTGGCGCTGCTTTAGACACATGAGTAGTGTTAAGGTCCAGTCGCCTTTTTTTTCTGCTCTCACCTCCAGATAAAATATTTTTTTCCCTCTCGTCGGCCGGTTTTATAGGATTTACAAATGTCGAATATGTATTTGTAGGATCTCTAGCAGCAAGTAAAAATAACGCTCTCGTAATTCTTTGCCATTGGCCATCTACATATTGTTCCAACCAAACTATTACTTCTAAAGTTGATTTACTGACCCAACTAACGTGACCGGAAATTTTGATATCTTTATTAACCTGAAAAAGAGAAAATAGAATTTAATATTATTAACCTGAAAAAGATAAAATGGAATTAAATAGGAACTTTCAGAATGCCTGTTCATCTGTGTGTGGCAAAAAAATAAGTTTAACAAACTACCGTTTTTCCCCTTCAGGCCGCGGAAGGAAAGGTCTGTTAAAAAAATAAGGCTCATACACGTAAAATATTTTTACTAAATAATGCATTTTGAGTTATAATTAAGTGTTGTACCAACTAGACTTGAAGTACTGGACAAGACAAATGAGGTAAAAGTTATATAGATCATCTGATATAGAAAGTTCGAAATTTCCATATATCAATAAATTATTGTTGAGTACTGTATTAGCCCAAGTCGCTGAAATTATTATTTTATTGTAGTGTTTTGAACTCTTTAATAATTTTGCGTGAAAATAAATCCACAAAAAACGTGCTTTTTCCTACACTTTAATATTTCATTTTATCTACTTAACGTTTAATGTGGAATAATTTTATATAAAATGACGAAGTAAATTTAAAATACTGAACTTTATACCAACGTGATACCAAATATAAATCAGAACTATTAATGCCTTTTGATTATATTATATGTCAACTTTATTCAGTATTTTGACTATACCTAGTAAACTAAAATCTTAAGATGTGGATAATTAATGCGAAAGATGAGTTTGTTTTTTACTTAAAAGTTTTTCTATACGTGGATTAATATTGAAAACATATAAGTAAATTATTTTCAAGACGATTTCTGTATTTAGTGTTCTCACACAAGTATGAAGTGACAAATGGGATCAATGCTTTCAAAGCTTTCATTATTAAGCTTCCGCATTCACATCGTCTTTATCTAAATCTTGTTATAAAAATTCTAGTTGTAGAATTTTGTCTGCCGACATTTCAATTAGTTTGGTTATAAGTCTCAATAGGTAAATTGGCAGCTGTCACAACATTTCCATCAAATTGGTTGACAACCCATGTTTTCGTTATATCATTACCTGGAAAATAGTGCTGTAACTGAATTGAGTGAACTAAGACACGTCTGTGAAATCCAGTTCATGTGTTTGCGAAAGTAAAAACTCCAAAAAGTACTTTGCTATTCACATGACTAGGTACTAATTTGTAAAACAGCATATCTTCTTCAATCGACCCTATAGATCGTATCGGACAAAACATAAAAATTAAGCCAAATTCGATAATCTGTTAACTCGTTGATCTGAATGGCAACATTAACCCTTTTATATAATAATTCCATTTTTAACTCTTTAGAACAAAAGAAAGCAAAAAAAAGAACCAATACATGTAAAATTAAACGCAATAAAATAAGTTCTGCTCCAAAATAAAGTTATTTCTGCACTAAACTATATTCTAACATAAGTAACACCCCTTTCGGTCATTGGTAAATAAATAAATGAATATCCCTTACAGGGTACAAAATAAACATACTGCATGCACTATAGCACAATCATCCAGCTAATTTTCATTATTTCCTATAGCTCTCTAACTATCTAGAAAAACTTTTTTTGACCTCTTTGGAAAGAATGAAAGTGAGGAGGTAGTTGCAGAATTATTTTTAAATTCGTTGTAATGCTTTACAGCATTGTAAGTACAACAACGCTGAAACAGAATCTTATGGTGATGGGGCATAGTGAGAGAATCAAATCTAGTAGGAATATGATGAACTCCAGTCCGAAAAACTAATTTAGATCTCAAGTATAATGGGGTTGACGTTTGGAACAACTTGTAGAGGAACATCACTAATAAATATTCAAATAAAGAGCAGAGATTTAGCCAGTTCAGTTGTATATTTTCAGAAATATGGTGATACTTGCTAAGGCCGTAGATAAATCGACAATTGTTTTGAATTTTCTCAAGACGTTGTTTATCATCCTGCATTAGACGAGGACAAAATAAAATAAACATTAAGAAAGTATCGACAGTATTATGATTCACATTATTTTTTACGCCCTTTAAAGTTAAGAATATGCTTGTTTAAATACAATATCTTCAAAGTCCTATAAGACTTTTTACTCAAATTAGATGCGTTGGCTAAATCTAAACTGGCTGTCAAACATAACCCTCAAATTCCTATGATAGAAAAGGGAAAGCGCCCGATCATCCACACCAAAATAGTTAACTTTCGCACACATTAACGCATGATCCACCCAACTGAATACCCTCGAATTGTCGAGCATCACCAGTACCGTGGCCAGATCATAGTCTAGAGCCCCGATAATAAGATCATTAACCTCCAATAATGTCGTAGTCGTGCCGTGTTCAGGACGAAATCCAGACTGATGAGCCGGCAGCAAATCGAATTGGCTTATATAAGACAATAACTGCCTCTAGACAGCCTTCTCCGACATCTTACTTAACACTGGAACGAGGCTTATTGGCCTCAAGTCGCTTAGCGCCGTTGGACCATTAACCTTAGGTACCGTAAACCCAATAGCAGTTTTCCAGACAGCAGGAGAATAACTCGCCTCCAGACATACATTCACTAGATGAGTGAAATATTTTAACAAAATGCCGTACGGCATCCCCGGCCTTGATTTTGAAAGCACACCTGCAAACCTTAAGGCTTGATTCTCACTATAGTGCCGCTCTCGATACGATCGCAGTTCGCTCTCAGTTCGGTACATTTTTTAAATGAAATATTTTACCGGACCGAGAGCGTATCGATATCGTATCGAGCGCGACCCTATAGTGAGAATCTGGCCTAATCGTTTTCAAAGAATCGAAGCATCCTGCGAATTGGCATATCTCAAATAGACCGCCTTCTCACGTTTCACGGATTACAGAGCAAAATTTCGAAGAATTTTGTAGTCATTCCAATTCCAATAGTATAGAAGTTTAATGAAAATAAAAAGACTTCAAAAATGGTTATTCTTGTTAGTATGTAAGAGATGACTGTAAGTAGAGTTATTACACGAAAGAGATATTTCTTGTGACATAATTAATAGTTTGGAATAATTAGAACGATAGTGATTTTACAAAACGAAAGTGTGTAGAATATTAGGCATTTGTTTTTTTCTTTTGCGGCGAGCAAAACATAATCGCAGTTGGGTTCTTTGTTTTTTAATAAGCTTTTATTCTACATCACACATGTTTCATACATCAAAATTTCAGTTTTAAAACGGCAAGGCCAATAATTAAGATTAGAATATCATAATCAGTTTCTAAGTTATAAGTGACACATAATATTAATGTTTAATATCAAAAGGGTATTATAATTGTGACTTATCTTATAAGGTTTATTTATAAAATATAACATAAATTATAAATTTTAGTTGCCGCGAAATACACACTCGGTGTTGTGGGGCGAATTATATCAATTTTTTAGAGTTTTCTGGCCAACTATTAATAGTTTCGTCATGTCTGTCCGTATGTATGTCACAGCCTTACAACTTAGTCAGTTTTTAATCTTTTGTAATGCAATTTTGTAGGCACATGCATTAATTCAGGGGTGCCCAAACATTTTCAGTTAGCAGAGAATTTACAGGTTTAGTATTTTATCAAGGCGCCCTAGTAGCAAACCACACTTCATTGGACATGACTACATTGACACTAATGATCAAGCACAGAAATGAAAACAACCACAATCTGAGACTCATATGTAGGTTTATATTGAACTGATACACACGAAGATATTATTATTATTAAAGAAAAATAGGAAAAAAGTTAATGAGACGGGTGAGCTTGGTGATCTCCACACATTTTTTCAAAACGAGAGATCAGGAGCAGGACCGCCAATCTCATTTCTTGCTTCACGTTGATCTCTGGGCGATATTTGCTCAGTCTTACAGCTACAGTTGAATATCCGATTTCGCATAAATAGGATGTTGCAAAGGGAATGAGAATCCTTACAGCTTTTAAACTTAGTTGGATGTTCATTTTTGACCGTTATTCAAAACTCCACCAAATTGAAAGAAGTGAATTGTGTTTTAAAGCTGTTGTCGCAAGAGAGCTCAGTGAGACTCTCTTCTTGTGAAATTAATTCTGATGGAGCTTGAGCATGGAAAGGATCTTGGATCCACGAAAATTGCTCGACATTTTCTTCCATAAAGTATTTTGCAAACCATTTAAAGAGCTTCAAAAGGTGTTCCGTGAAAAGGCACAGCAAGTCTTGACAGACAACGGGCTCATTAGAGAAAGCGTATTTATGTAAATGTTGGAAACAATCTTGACCGCTATCCACATTAATTTTTCTTATCCACAACCGCAATTTTCTCCGAAACGTCGCAATCTTCTTCAATAGTTTCAAGAGATGCATGTTACTGCCTTGTAGAGACAGATTCATGACATTCAGTTTGCCAAATATATCACACAAATATGTTAATTTTAGTAAAAAGTCTGGTTCGGCAAAGTATCTGGGGTTTGCACGACCTTCCTCTTCTAGAAAAGTGTGAATTTCTTGATGTAACTTGAATGTACTGGATAAAACATTTACAAGCAGGGTTGTATGTTTAGTTCCCAAGTTTTTTGATTAGTCTGGCTTTTAGCGGCCTAGTTTTTATGTGGTTTACTACGTCTATGATACGTTTCAATACCAAATTCAATTGACAACTCATCGACTTCGACGCAAGTGCTCCCCTATGGATGATGCAATGGGTCCATATAGCATGTGGTGATTTACTGCAAATAAGCGCTTGCAATCCTCCATAACGGCCAGACATTGATTGAACACCATCAGTAACATACACCGATACACTTTTCTCAATCTAAATTATTTTTTGTTATAAACTTCTCAAGAATTTCAAACAAATCTTGAGCCTTTGCGCCTTCAATGATACTTTTGCATAAAAAAAGATTTTTCTACAATAATATTATCATCCGGAAAGCGTACGTAACAAATAAGGTGTGCATCTTTATTACTGTCAATACCCGCATCAAGCTGCAGACCAAATACCTTATCTTTCATTTTCTCTATTAATTGGTCATTGAGATCTTTAGCTATATGATGGATCCTTCGACTAATAGTGTTGTTAGATAAAAGTACCTTTGTAATTAGTTTTCCCGCCGATTCTCCTACCATAGTATTAACCATGTCGAGAGCAGCATGTAAAATCAGTTCGTCTGCAATGGTGTGAGGTTTTTTGCACTTCACCACCCTGTATGCCACCTTACAAGATGCTAGCAGTGCTTTGCTAGGTACTGAAGCTTGCTGAGTGAACACGTTTTTCCTTTTTGTAAATTTTGCAACTTCCTATTAAAAAATTAGTATATAATAGCTCTTACTAAATATATCCAACGGATATTATCACGGGTTACGTCCGCTAATTTACGAGATATAAAAAAATTGTCCTTACGTCCCTTGATGGAAGTGAATAAATACGAAGTATCAAGGTGGGTGCAAAATAGTAGGGCACATTCAAAGATTTGCAGAGAGCGCACATACTCTTAGTTACGCCATTGACCGTAGAATAGGTTTTCAAAAATGCAATTAAATATGTATTATATTTTTCATTTAGTTGTACAACACACCAGATAACAGCTTCATGCGCCGGGCAAGACAGTGGGTAAATCAAAAATAAATTTTGTTCAGTTGGAAGGTTTGAGTATCGTATGGGGTGGGGTTTCAACAGGTTTGTTCCCATACTTCTGCGAGATGTGATTGTACATTAATGATATGTTTTTTATAGGAATTTGTATTACAACCTGTTTATATTTAGATCCTTTTAATAAACTATGCCTTAATCTACTTTAGACTAAAATCCAAAATTTTACTGTGACGCTTTTAGTTTTTCTACAGATTTTCAAAATCTGAAAAAATTTATCATAAGAGTACTTAATAAATCCTTTTAACGAAAATTAATACGATTAAATCTCGCTTACTAATTTATGAAATACAAAAAAGAAATATTTATAAAATTTGATCTCCAATGTTTCAATATGCTTTCTGACAAAATGCCCACCTTTTATGATACAATTTTGCAAACACATTAACTCAAAGACAGATGTGTAACGAAACTACAGAAAAAATTAACAACGATAATAACTACACGGAACCGTAACATAATGCGTATCCGACACATACTTGATCAGGTTTTCTTCAGTAACACTCGATGATTTATTTTGACAATAATAATTTTCAGAAGAAATCATTATTTAGCAAAACTTTAAGCGATTAAATAAACTAGTTAGCAAAACTTAAATTTTTAGAAAAATCCATTTCTTACCGTGGGAATATAATCTGTAAAATCAATTCGGTCAACAAGTACAGTAACAATGGTTTGTGGAAAATTTGCCCCTTTTGGTACATTTGGATTTGAAATATGTTTACGAGACACAATCACTAAAAAAAAAATAAACACAATACTGTGATTTGACATTGTTACAAAAAAATATAACGGACTATTCTATTTAATGTAAAAGGTTACATTTTAGGCACAAATACTCTTGTAGTTTTGTAAATATAAAATGAAATATTTTTATAATTCTAGTTTATTTTTTTTAAACTAATATTTCTATTTAAATTCCTTTTTATTTTATTAAATAATTCATTCTCTCAGGCTCACTAAAAAGATTTAATATTTGAACCTCTAATAAAAACGAAATATAAACTTTTAATTCAGCTAGCTATATTTTGCTTGTATCCTTTATTTCTACCACTGTAAAAATAATTACAATTTTTTCAAAATTGAATTGGGTGTCATTTTGGATTTTTCCATTTAAATATTAAATTCAGGCCAAACTGCTGAACTGTAATAAATTAGAAGAAATACGAGTTCATAATATTAATTATAGCTATTTTAAATGACAACGTACGCCTATTTTTTAAACGACTTCTAAAAGGAGGTTCTAAATTTGACCGTTAGGTATTTTTTCATGTAAGGAGATCGATTACTCCAGAACGATGGCACCGGTTTGAACGAAATTTCTTGCATTAGGTCCAGGAAGTTACTGCGGTGGTCCCGTATTATTTTGACCGAAATTGTTTCAGTAAAATCCAACATGGCGCTGATAATATGGCGGACAAAAAAAATTGATTTTGTCCGATTTTCTCCAAAATTGGTGTGTGGGAGTTTTCGGGGTCATACATAACGAATCTAATTTTTTTTTTTAATTCAATACGGTGGATTAAAAATTTCACCCATCTCGGTTTTGTCCAAAATTGGTATTATTTTAAAAAAAATTCAATATGGCGGATTAAAAATTTAATATCTCTTGATTTGAACAAAATTGGATACTAGGGGGTTTCTGAGAGTGTAAATAACGAATTTAAAATTGTTTTAAAAACATGCAATATGGCAGATGCAATATGGCGGTTTAAACATTTCGAGTGGGCTTAGATTAAGAGTTTAAAATTACTTTTTTGAAATTCAATATGCCGACTTGAACAGGGTGGGTTGAAAATTTTACATTATATACATTTTTTTAAAAATCGGTATTTGGGGTTTTCGGAATCGTAGGTCACGAATCCGAAATTCATTTTTTACAGTTTCATATGGTAGAAATAATATGAGGGACTAAAAAATTTATATTTTTTCGATTTTGTCCGAATTGATATTGGTGGATTTTTGGGGCGTAGATTACTGATCTTGAATTAATTTTTTCAAACTTTACATGTCTCTAGTTCTTTCAATATCGGTATTGAAAGGTTTTGGGCGCCGTAAAAATCTAAAATTAATTTCTTAAAATTCAAGATAGCGGATTTACTATAGCAGACTAAATATTTGTTTGTTATAATTTCATTCAAAACTCGTGTTTGGAAAATTCTCAAAATCAAAGAATTTTCTATTGTTCATTTTAGTGTGATCTATAACTCTGGATAAAATGGGTACTTTTTTGCGACCTTAGAAACTAAACCCAATTTAAAACTAAGAATCGAAACTTTTATAAAAAATTGAACAGACTTCTAAAAAATACTAAAAAGTGAAAAATAAGAATATAAATTTTTACATGAAATTGAAATTTTTGAAGTCGGAGCAAGATTACTACCCAATGAAACAAATAACTAGTAACACTGGATAGATACAAGCTACGGTATAATAGCAATTAAAAATAAAGAATTTCTCTATCGTTTTATGTGAAACAAATTTTATCAGGTATTAATTTGGCGCCGATTTCAAAAATTTCAATTTCATGGAGAAATTTATATTATTTTTTGCTTTTTAGAAGTAGATTCAATTTTTATATACAAATTTTTTTAACACAGTAATCGTCGATTTTTATTTGTACTGCTATTTGAAATAAATTTTATCAGTAAAAAATTTTCATTGGCACCTCAAATACGCGTAATTTTTAACAGGCAATAAAAATTGTGTTATATTTATACAACAAAAAACCTGAAGAAATGCTATTTTAAAATTTGAGGTAGTGTAATATAAATGTTGATTAAACTTACCAGTAAATATATCCATATCTTCAATTAATCTACCCAGTCTTACAGAACCAAGGAAAGTAGTATACTTTTCTTGTAATGCTAAATCTTTTGATAAGGGTATAATTGCGGCTATAAAACTATCTTTCATAGATCTTGGGGGTAATTCTTCTTGAGTTTTTGGTAAGTACTTAGTCAACTCTTCTCTGTGGTGTAAAAATGGCTTAAACGGATGATTGACACCCATATCTTTTGCCAAGTCCAACTTCACTAAAATAACCAAGCAACGACTATTGTGATTGAGGTGTTTAAGTAGAGATTAACTTAACGACATTATTACGATTACGATTATTATAGCATTACTCCATTTTTATGAAATTTAATAGTATATCTTTACTAATCGAACACATATTCAAATTCCCATATTACTTTTAATTTTCAAATAAAATGATCTAGACTTTACTAAACCTAGTGCAAAAACGTTATTATAGGAGTTTTTAAGTTGCCAACTGAATGGTAAAACCAACAATTCTCGACTTCTTTCAGTTTTTATAACATGTTCTAGAACAATGAATATTTCTGTTAAAGAAAAATAATTCTTAAAATAAATTTTGACCGACGATAAGTAGTTGCGACAAAATTGTTAATATTTTAACTGAACACAACAAACCTATGATTGTGTGGGGAAAATAATGGTAAAATAAATTGATAAAAATGACCGATACGTCAATATTTTTATAGATGTCTTAAGACTCAAAGCATCACATAACAAAGTATATCAAAGGCTACACCTTTTATACTTAGGTTTAGGTGTTCAATGATTTTTATTAGAACTGGCAAATTTTAAAAAACATGTCCTAGTTATATTAATTCCAAGTAGTCAATAAAAAGTTATACATAACGGGAAATGTTTGACTTTATGACAAAAAATGACACGTTCCGAATGCAGTAGGCAGGCGAGTCTGAAGCTCTGTGCGGAGGAAATCACCCCTCCTCCGTCTCCTCTTGGATCCGGGTCTGTGTTCGGCCTGGATAAAAGCCGTATCTTGAACTTAACTAAAAGAAAGATAAAACCTGAAGCATTTGAGGTGATGAACGATCGAACCATTGCAGCAATGGAGGTAGAACAAAACAACGAAGGGAATCGAAATACGAGTTTATGAACAAGGATGATTCTGATGATCCTTTAAAGCTTGGGAAAATCATCAAGTATTTTTCAAGCAGAAAAAATTGGCTCATTATCAGTCTAAGTTTCTTAAGGTGTCCACCTTAAGAAACTAAAGACTAGTGCAGAGAGAATTCAAATTCTGCGAGAAAGGGTATCAAACCACATTCTTTCAGAATACATCGCCTTACAAAATCCTAGGATGTGTGTATCAAATAGAAGGGAGATATCTACTCAATTTTAAGCCGTCCCACACTCTGAAATAGGATTGGAGAACTTGCTTTAGTCGATGGGACTTCCCAATTGCTTAGTTGCAGAATGGGGGAGGGGCACAATATATCATTTAGGTTGCTGTGTACACATCCCCATCGTCACATACATACATAACACGCATAAAGAATTGGCCAATGAACCATAAAACAAAATTAACAAATAAGTTCATAAGACGGGTAAGGCAGGTATTGCGAACCAACCAAGGAGTAAAAATTTGTGACGTACGCAACACATGCTTTGCTCTCAGTTACTCTTTTGGGATTGTGAACTGAAGTAGGACAGATATAAAAAGTCTGCAAAGAAAAGTCAGAACACACAAATGACATCCTTGTAGTGGTACTGAACGGACAATGCTACTGGTCCGATAATACGGAAAAGGTCGCCATAGAACTTAATTATTTTTGAAATCTAAGTACATCTGGGATGATAGCATATTGCCTGGAGGGAATGCAAAGCAGAGATATAAGGCCAAAAACAATCAAAAACGAAATAATGTTTAGAAAAGATTTTCAAACGGAACTTAAGTCCCTCACCTAACATGACAGGTAATAAAGAACAGGTAGGAAATTTGAGGTTGTAGGGATTGCGTCTGAGGTAGTACCTTTTATTTTGGACCACCATTCCAAAAGCCATTAACTGGCGGAGGTTCAGAAAAACTGGTTCTCATGAAGCACCCAATCCAACATGTTGGTTCCACTGTATTGACCTACATCTCATTAAGTTTTTCCTAGTTATATCAATATGACTAAAAATTAAAACATAGCCCTCAGTCCCGGGCAGATCTTAAATGGGCAGAGGGTGCTAAAAATCTCTCGGTCGGCCCTGAAGATAGTTACATGGAATGTAAGAAGTTTTTTTGCAGCAGGAAAATTAATAACTTCGCTTTTGAAATGGAACATCTCGAATTCGACATACCTGGCACAAACAACTGATGTACATAACTGGGTGCAGGCAAACACCCCATAAAATTATTCAGGAAATAACGACAACTCTCATACGTATGGACTGGGATGACTTCACGCCCTAATCTGATAAAATCATCTTACCTCAACTTCAACCTGAGAAAGAACATGCCATCTTTATACAGGTGTATGCGCCAAGAGCCGATAAGGACAACAATAAAATAGAAAAAGATCTATTATGATCTCAACGATATTTTAATGTCACTAGAAAGCCATGACGGAACTATTATAATGGGTGACTTTAATGCAAAATAGACAGAGTCAGGTAGACTGAGTTGTGGGAAAATATGGCCTAAGAGAAAGGAATAAATAAGGAGACCAGTTGATCCAATTTTGTCAATGTGAACATTGTATAATCACAAATAACCTTTTCAAACGACCTAACCAACATGGAAACCTCCTATAGGTCGAGAAAAGAAAATAGGCAGGAATCAAATTATACTTATTAGACAACGCTTATTCAGTTCGATTATCACAGCGAAAACATATCTTGAAGCTGATATGATTCGGCCACAATCTCGTAGTTGCCAAGATGTGAATAATGTCCAAAAAACAAATTGATGTAAAGAGATTATAAAACATTCAAAAACGAATATTAAGACAGCGGAGTCATTAAATGAATATATCATGAAACAGGTAAAGGAAGACACAAATAACGTCAATCTAAAATGAGAAAATCTGAACCACAGAATAACAAAGACTGAACCTGAATATCTAAAATCAATAAAGAGGAAACAAAAGTGGTTGACAGTACGATGTGAAGAGATCGAATTGGACAAAAAATAAGACTCATTAAATCTGCACAGAAAGATAAAGCCAAGAGAGCTTAAAGACGAAAACGGCAGCATAACTGACAAAGTTGCAAAAATGGAAAAATATTTAAAGATCTCTTCAATGATGAACAACGAAATGTAGCATCAAATGATTTCCGAGACTACACCGGCCTTGGTATAATGAGAGGAGAGTTAAAATACGCACTTATGTGGAGAATGGTATGACAGCTGGGCCTGATGATGTAGCTGTTGAGCTGTTAAAACTGATGGAAGATGATGCCATTTCGATTCTTCTTTAACTTAATATATGAAATCAGAATAATACCCAAAGATTCGCTTCAGATCACGTTTGTCGCAATTCCGAGAAAAGCAATAGAGATAGCTTCTCTTTAATAAACTAAGAAAATTCTTTTATCGCCGAGATCTAAATTTATTAAAACGTTTACAAATGTAACATTTTATCAAGACTGCTATATGACGTGGAAGTTGAAAAGGAGGAGGAGGAGCAGAGGAACAAAAAGAAGAGTTTTGGAGATGTCAACTGGCGACGACCGTATATTATAATATCCACGCTAGCTGGATTAATGAAGAAGAGAACATCTGCCTAGAGTATGGTCAGATGAAATTTTAGAAAAGTATAGACCAATCATCTTCTTTCTTACTCTATGCAAGGTGATCACATCCTGCTCGACACAACGTATCCATCGACACGCCCCAAGATAAAATGGAAAAAAAGTTAAACTTTGTGACAAACTTTAATACAAGGTTAGGTCGCAAAAGCGAATTGGACGGAAATACCATTGAAAAACTTAACAGAAATTCCATTAGATGGCTTCAAAACAACGGAGGAAAAGGGAATAGGAGTGTATTGACCCAGTATCAGACACCATGAAAATATATGTAAGTCATCAAGCATATTTCAAGAGGAAATACACGCTATCAGGAAATGCATCCGATTTAACCAAGAGAAAAACTATCACGGATAAGAGATTATTATCATGTCGGATAGTTAAGCAGCCATCAATGAGCTGAGTTCCTATGAAATCACCTCCAAAATGGTATGTAAATGCCCAGAGGAACTAGACGAATTAAGCAAGAATAATGAAATCATCCTACTGTGGGTACCAGGATATACCATTATAGAGGGAAATGAACTGGTCGACAATCTCGCGAAAAAAGGGGCTGAAACACTATTTCTGTAGCCTGAACCTTTCTGTGGAATCAGTAGCAGTGCAATGCTGGAAACACTAAAAAGAGAGGAAGAGAGCAAAAGACCCAATTACTGAATGTACCAAGGAAACTTGGATTCGCAGAGAGAGAAGAGTGCAGATTTAGCGAGGAGAATGAAACCTCTATCCACATCCTTTCAGAGTGCAGTGCTTTAAAAAACCCAAGAATGCGATTCTTGGGAACACACCAAATAGAAGATGGGGAGCTACCCATTCTAAAGCCACCCAACATTCCAAATTTTTTAAAAGAAATACAACTGGAGGATGCTCTAGTCGGCACGGTATCCCTAAAGACTTGGCAGCAGAAGGGAAACACAATAGACCTCTCACATACATACATCATTGCAATTCGACAAAAACATATGTCAGAGGTGCAATTTGTTGCAAGAACCAGCTGATTGTGACTCAGTCCATTATCTGTAATCAGGCCTATACCAACTGAAGAAATCTATTGTTCACTATGTGGACTACCAAAAGGTATTCGATTCACTACCACATAAGTGGCTCACATGTATATTGATGATGTACTTGGGGATGTTAAAATTCAAAAAAACTTCTTTTAAATAACAACATTAAATTTATTAAAAAACTCAAAATAAAAAAGACGAAACTGAAGAAAAAACAGAATTATATTATTACATAAATGTTACTTTTCCCCAATAGTTACAGAACCGGTATTCATTTTTTTTTTCTATCTATATCATTGACCTTTCACTGGTTCTAGGTTCAAAACTTCAAGGACCTGATCGTTAACCTGACACTAATCAAACCATCATATTAGGGTTTTGTAAAAAATGTGATAAGTATTCTGCTTTATAATAACATTTTTATATTTTAAGGACATAATAATTTTTAACTTTTTTTTAATATATAGAGACGCTTGTCTCAGAACTGCAAAAGAAATTACCATACACAAACACAAGTTATTATTTTTAGGTTGATTAAAATCTTCCATCATGCCAGTAGATTCAAACCACAATTATTTGGTCATTGCTTATGGTCGTGGGGGAGCAGCTTTTTTTTTGACGACAAATATTTTAATTTAATTTTGCTTTCAGTTTTTTTGAGTATTTTTAAGTAAAATATTAAAACAAATATGAAGTTTATAATTAATATCAGCAAAAAACGGATTTAAGAAATTATTTT
Organism: Diaprepes abbreviatus; assembly: GCA_034092305.1. Classification (NCBI taxonomy): domain Eukaryota; kingdom Metazoa; phylum Arthropoda; class Insecta; order Coleoptera; family Curculionidae; genus Diaprepes; species Diaprepes abbreviatus. The sequence continues at coordinate 25,708,037 of JASJET010000055.1, read as the reverse complement.
TATTGGTAAATATTTTTACATATTATTTACATATTGAAAATAAGCTAATAATTTAGGCAACCTGAAGTTGATATTTTTACCCTAATGCCCGGTTACTTTATTGTTCAGATGATTACTTTATTGTTCAGATGACGTACCAATTAGCATATTAAATTTTAAACAATGCAATTAAGAAAGAATAGCATAGAATCAGTGTAGGTAACAAGAAATAAAAGAACTCACACTATCAACACTTTTCCAAATATAAATAAAAATATCACCATGTTATTCAGTGACCGCACAACGGGCCCTAGTTCTGACCATATGTTAATTCTATGGAGAAATTCATTGGTTAAAATGGATCAAGCTGGGTCAACAATTCATTATTTTCCACACTGTAATAGCTATATGGCGTTAATCAAAAGTTAAACAAACTTATTTTAAAAGTAGCTGTCATCAATAAGGCATTCCAAATATTTTTTATCATTCACAACCATAACTAACAGGTTAATAATAAATTTCTTTCTTAGTCTGTTAAGCCCAAGGTCTAGTAATCACACATAATTTATAACCAAACTAGTGCAATAATTGTCCTAATGCTAATAATAGCAAACATCAATATAATTACTTTTTACAGGATATAATTAGTTACTAAAGTCAATAAAATAATGAAAAATGAGTTTAGTTTGTTTTTATTCAAGTTTTTAATTTAAATTCATTAATAAAAACTATTTTTTTTTTCGTTTGAAAAACTCTGAGATGTCTTTGCTTATAGTTTCATATTTTTCATTTTAGAAACTTTTATTTGGAACATTTAAAACATAAATAACTAGGCCAAATTATATGTTAATTACCTATATAATAGTACACTAAAACCCTTTATATTATTGATTTCCCAAAAGATCATATTTTTACAAGTTGATCTATCCAGAAAAGTACAATAATATATACAGGAAAATCAAGTATGGATATTTCTCGATTTTATTAAGATTTTCACTGATGTATAACCTTGTTTTTTATGCTACAAGTTCAAACTACAATCTACTAGCCTTTAATAAACATGTTTTATTCAAGGTTTTAGTAGAATGATAACCTGATTTTTACCAAAATGTTTATGCAAAAATTAAATAGTTAATATGGCCAATTCTAATAAAATTTTCTTAGCCTTTCTTGGACAATTACTGACAAATGTAAATAAAACAATTATTTGAAGCATGTTTCTACAGGACCCTCTCTTAATTGCATTTATGCTTTATAGTAAATCTTCAATTCAAAAATGCACAATTTTTTTTCTAGTTCTTTTACAATTTATATGCTATGTCGAAGAAAAAGGACATGTCTATTGATAATCTATTGAGAGGTGAAAAAATGTTAGCATGCTTATGAAGAAAATGTATCCTACTTACTTTTTTAAATGTCTAGGATTACTATTTAAATAACGCTTATTCTGAACATTTCGGCACATTTACTAAAACCATTACAATGCTAAAACCTATAGAGGTTTATATTTATTAAATTTAACCAACAGTACATCAGAATGGCTATTGATTAACTTACGTTCATTAAGAGTCACTTTTGTTTCTCCAGATTCTGGATTACTTCCTTGATTTGAATCCAAAATATTGCATGTTGAGAATTGATAACCACTAAGTGGTAAGCCATCATGTAATAAACTCATTTTTCTTGAAGCTATTCGCGGAATAGAACAACTAAAATATATAAAAAGCAATTATTATATTCATAGTATCATGGTCAGAGGTCAAGTGTAGGTCCATTAATCAAAATTACAATATTTAAGAATTTTTAATATTTTTTATGTATTTTAAAAATTAAAAACTAAATATTACCCAAAGTGAAGAAATTAAAAGAGAACATATTTTCCAAAAAATACATATAGATAGTTTTTTTGTTGCATGATTAAAGAACTCTGTACTATAGATTAAATAAACATAAACTCTGTACCTGTAATTCCTGCAATTTGCAGTAGCAATTCTCAAGTAAATTAAAAAAGAGAAATTAGATTTCTGGCACACAAATCACATTTCTTTAAGTTTCCTGTCATAGGTTTTTTTAGTTTGAAGAAGAGCATATTTCTAAGCTGTGTAAAATAACGTATCAATTATATTAAAAATATATATGTCAGTAATTCAAAAACAAAGGCGGCAATATTGCCTAGATTCTCCTTGTTATTAACTAGAAAAGTTTTATAGTGAACCTGTTCTGCTCGTTCTACTATTAAAAAACCTAAAACAAGCAAGTTAATTAAAAAACAAGAAAATTAAAAATACTTACTTGTTAATAGCATTATAAACATTTTTTGCTAGAAGAATTTTACGCATTATCATTTTTATAAAAAATTTTAATTTATTCCAGTCAAAAAATTTTAAAACACTGCGTCAACAACAGTTTTTAGTATTTCGACATAACAAACTGCTGCCGTAATCAGCTGTTTTTGACAGTAAACACTGACAGCGTGGTGATGAGACGGCCGTCAGTCGATCACCAAAATCCAAATAAGTTGTTTGTTTTGTAACTTTTTAAAAATAATTTTTCAAATCAGTTTATGAAGAATTCATGAGACGAAGGAGTAGAAAGAGTTGCTTAAAAAGTTGGCACATTTCTTTTACGACTTTTTAAACAGAAAATGCAAAATGGAAAGTGAAACGTCTAGAATAGTTAATACTCTTCACTACTCAGAAGATAATGATGTAACTAAATGGGTACCCCTTTCTTTAACTTTGGTAGAGTATCCAAAAGGTAATGTCCAATTTATTAAAAATATATGTACAACATACTCTAAAATATAACATAAATATAACAGTTAGTGTGGCCTTGGATAGAGCTTTTGTGGGTTAAATTTTTCGTCAGTTTAAGATCTTTGCTAAGAAGAATTAAGATATCTTAGCTTTTTAAGGTCATTCTAAAGTTTTATGATGACTTGTGTTAAAGAATGCTTGTTGTTGGTGTCATTAGAATTCCCTTGGAATAGGCTTTTTATGATACTGATTTTGTTTTCACAATCGTATTTTGTATTTGCATAATTCCCCAGTTCAGTATGGTCCGTGATCAAATAATTCTCTTTATAGATATTAAGGTAAAAATTTTAACAATCTTATTTTGTTAATATAAAAAGATCAGTGATTATATATTATCTTTTTGCTTCAGGTGATATTATTGGAAAGTTTTTGGCTTTTATAAGTTTAGCTCCATTTGGTATTGGAGCAGGATTTGTAGCACTGATATTATTTAGACGTGATTTACATACAGTAAGTATTAGAAATATTATTTTAATGAATAATAAGATAAACAATGTAAACCCTTGGTTAGTATATTTTGGAAAGTGCAAGTTAATGATTTCAAATGTTACATATTTACAGTTACTTTAAAAATTTGAATAATATTAAAGGTATTATAAAACTACTTATTATTGAGATTATAAATAAGTTGAAGAAATGCTGTTAAATTTCAAGTTTCATTAGGAATTTATCATTCTCATTTTTTTCATTGTTTTGAACAACATAAATTAGTTACTTATTGGTAATCTTTCAATTTTGTAAAGATCAGGATAATTCCTTAAGCGCTAGTTTACTTCAACTATAGACACATCTTAGACAAGTTAACTCATCTTCCTATCGTGTGAAGTGAAGTGGATGTAATTCTTTATTGTAATCATACCTGTGGCATATTTTTAACTGCATTCAGAAATGGAAAGCAGGCATTTGATTAAATGCACAAGAAATTCTTTGACTCTTATCATTTTATATTGCAATACATTTTTGATGAACACAATGTACATGCCTTCATAAATTTTTTGTACCTCGTTTTATGAAATTTCTAATTAAAAATTCTTATTTCTTGATATCCTTTATCCAGGAAAATTATACCTAGTAGTTGTAGCTTGAAGCAGGTGTTTCTGCGATAATTGAATTTAATTGTTTTATTGCGTTGAGACTCATTGCAGCCCTTCCTTCACACTTTATCAAGGCTTAGGACTGGTCCAAGAAATTTGGAGCATGTCTATGGGCCAACAAGACAAAAGCAATAAAAATTTACATAGCAACAAGCTAACAATGATAATGTAAGAATGAACTGGTAAGGAATGATAAGAATAGCACATAAAGTCAATAACAAACCAAAACAGAAAAATTTTATTTATTTAATGGTTTAAACTTTAAGTAAATGTTCCTTTTATGTACACAAAGATTAATTCTATGGAGAAAGTTGAACTACACCCTCTCCATCATCTCTGCATCTAAGCATAAACCTCCTATTTCACTAACATGGTCTAACCTTAAAACCAGTCTAAAATGATAGTAGAGGGCTTAAACTGACAAGAGGCAAGTTTAAAACTTTTAAAATACAAGCATATAAAAAGTATTTTCTTTTATTAGTCAACGAGCAAAAATGGAGAATTTTATTTATTTACGGAACTAGAATTTTTTCTTCTCCATATTTCAAGGCTTTATCACTAGGTTTTTATACTTAATATCTCAATATAAGCATTTATTTGTTGACATATCTAATATAAATTATGACAATATTAGAAAACAGAACTGTCTGACCAGAAGATCTGACTTTCAAAGTAACTAAGTCTTAAATCTCCTATCTGATTCTGGCTGAAAGTGTTTACTGAATTTTGTATTCGTGCCCACAATTCTTCTTCAGTGTTACAGATCTACAGTATATCATCTCTTTAAGAGTTTCCCATAAAGTGTGTTTATAAACATGTACAACAGTGCTTGGCGTTTGTAGTTTGTTTCTGCGAATTAAAGTTGATTTTTTTTTTAATAACACCATGAGTAAAAATATTGATGGAGACAACATCTCTGAAGTGACAGGAGTCATAATGTATGAAAAACCAGGGCTTAAAAATTTAAAAAGAAATTTTGTTAATGATTTAAATTGCATTTCTGAGGTTAATAAATATACCTAAAAGTGTACCTGATAAAGGTAGTGATACAGATATAAAATTTCATGATTCTGCAATGGGAAGTTTTAGCGTGGATGACTCTATTTTCGACTTATATGTTTTATTTAAACCAAGAATAAATAAATAAATAAATGTTTATTCACGGACCAGCCATTTACAATATACAAGAAGTTCTGTATCATGTACACCAGCCTAGAATTAACTAAATGGAAATCCTATCAAATACTGGCGCTATAGATGACATGTATTCTAAAAGAATCTCAGAAAAAGCCTGGGTCTGGCTCTAGCCCACCAGTATTAGAATGTAAAAAGATTCAAAACTTAAAATTCTTGTAAAAATGACAATAACTGAGATGTTAATAATTCGTTCGTGCAATCAAATGAATTGATTTTAAATGAAGTTGTAGAATTTTTATGAAGGATACAAAAGGTTAATGAAATTATTTTAATGGACGAATCGAAAACAATACAATCTGCTCTTTTTAGTGTATTCGAACATATTAAAGCCTTAGCGTTTAGAATTCGTCAAGTAGAAAAAGTTCATCTGAAACTTCAGAATAGAATAAAAGAAGAAACCGAAACGTGGACAAAAATAAAAACCAGCTCACCTTCTCAGAACTCTTATCACAGTACTAGTCTTCTCAAAACAACAAATCAGCTTACAGTGAAGCAGTCAAAACTACCGTTTAATAATAATCAAACAGATGATACCTCCGAATGGAAAACGCCGCCACAAATACTAAAATATAAAACCATTATTACAAAGAAAAACAAAAATGATTCACGAGTTATCTTGCAGGAAATAAAAAGGAACGTTAAGGCAACTGACATGGAGAGAAATTTTAAAAGAGTAAAAAAGTTAGAGTGGAAATGTCATTATTGAACGTTAAAATTTAACTCAAAAGCATAAATTAAAGAAAAGTCTGATTAATGAAAATATCCAGGTAAAAGACATCCTGCAGAATCCAGTAGAATGTTAAAAATCAGCTAAAATTTATTATGAAAAGTGATCGTAGAAATAAAACTGAGGAAAACTGGATTTTTCAGACATCGCCACTAATATTTAAATGGAAGTAACCTTAGATTTGATTTGCGTTCGGCATATGTACAGGAATAAAACAGTGTAGCACTATGTTTTAAATGCTGTTATTTTGGTCACGTTGCTAAGTAATACACATCGTAACAAGTGCTGTTATAAATGCGGTGATAATCATGATGGACGGCGGTGCACCGCAGTTGATTTTATCTGCCGCAACTGTAAATGACAAAAACTACCCCAAGGAAATCATACCGCCCTAGACCTAATTCGTGCAATTTATGTACAAAGAATTAAAGAATTCAACAGTATGCAGATTAAACAACTCAAAATTTATTATCTCTGGGGGAGCACCTGTCCTCGAAAAGATTTTAAATTCTTCATCAGAACTGCTGAATTTAGAAGTATCCCAAATGAACGAGGACTTTTTGTTTACTATAGCCTATCAAAATGTTCATGGATTAAACAGTAAAACTTCTGACTTTTATAATACCGTGTGTTTATCAGAAAACGAATATGACACTATACCTTTGAGTGAAATTTGTTTATCTGATAGCATTTATGAACATGAATTGTTCTCTGCGGGGTAGTAGAATGCTTGTTGTGATCAAAAAATGTAATAAATGTACCATATTAAAGTTTAATTATAGGGAACCAGATGTTGACTTAATAGGAAATAAAATATATACTAATGACACAAGTTTTATGTACACTTTAGTCGTGTACATTGTCTAATTGTTAGAGAGATGAGTTCTTCTGTTATGTTGAATGTTAGGAATGTCTATACCAAAGTTATTTTATAGAAGTAGGAGATTTTAATATTTCTCACTTAAATGATTATTATATATTGGTGACTTTTCTGAAATTTTTTGATTGTCAACAACTGAATCATGTTTTAAATATACATAACCGTTTATTAAATGTTGTTATAACAAGAATTCCTTGTAATTTATACAAGAGCACATTAGCGTTAGCGTTAATCCCCACCATCCACCTATTACTACTGAAATAAAACTTAAAATGCCAAAACAAAAATAATAATGCAATTAATTATAACTTTAGGAAAGCAGATAATCAGGCCATGTATCAGTTATTCCAAAATATAACCTGGGATGACTTGAGAATATTCTCTGAGATTAATCTTCTAGTTAAACATTTCTGTAACAAAATAAATGCAATCTTTGAAATGTATGTGCCAAAATGTGAATCTACTAAAAAATACCCTGTGTGGTTTGATAAAACTATCATTGAGGGCATTAAAAATAAAGATAATTTAAGAATAAATTGTAATCGGTAACTTGGAAATTAGAAATCAGTATGTAAAACTGTGAACGAAACTTAAACCTGATATAAAATTAACACATGAAAAATATTTTAACAAAACTCAAATGGATATGAATGAAGATTCGAGGTCTTTTTGGCAATATATAAAGAATAACAAGGAATCAACTGGCATTCCAAACAAGATGGATATGAATGGTGTGGAGTACACTAATAATAAAGCTTTATCTGATACATTCGCAGCATTTTTCAATTCAGTTTATGAAAAAGACAATTTAAAAATTATTAGGAATTATGATGAATATTATGTAAAGTTCTTTCCATAAGGCAGATTAGATATGGAGATGTATGTTATGCTGTCAAAACAGTGATTGTCTTTTACTGCAAGAAAATCTAAATAAACTCTATGGGTCGTCAATTAGAAATGGTGTGAACTTAAGTATTAGCAAGTGTTGTGTTGAAATATTTTAAAAAAGGTATCAAAGTCAGTGTCAACAAGGACATAAGTCAAAACAACTCTACTCCCAGCCACTCGCAAAATATTCTGTCAGGTTATGAAAGGCCCTACTCCTAAGGAGTGATGCAACAGACCTGAAGCATAAAATTGTTTGCTCAGTTTTAATACTATTTGGGCGATGGTTAAAAGTCTTAATACTTAAATAAATTAGGGAGTTCCTAGACAATTTCGTCCTCGAAATAGGTATTGGAATGTTGAAATTTTGTCTGGTATTATAGGATTTACTAGAACAAAGGTTATTGAGATGCTTTCTGAATTTTTTTATATATTAAGCAAGTTGTTTCTAATATAAACAATCAGCATAATGTCAATATTTTAAAGTTCTTAAACAAGAGCGTACAAGACTATATGGGCTTTATGACAAACACACCTAATTGCTCTTTTTTGTAAAATAAAAACTGAATTATAGAGATATTGGCTGCAACAACCCCAAAGTGCAACTCCGTAACGCAAGTGGCTTTCAACAAGAGAAAAATATACCAATCTTGCAGTCTCTGATCTCAGTTTATTTGCTACAACCCTAACAGCGTAACACACCCTAGCCAGGCTTCGTCTCGGGGCCAAAGTGTGGTTAAGAAATCTCAATCTATCATTAATGGATATTCCAAGAAATCTGTTACAGTTCTTCGTCTCTAACTACTCATCCCGAATCATCATTCGGTGCAAGCAAACAAACTTAAAGCCCAACAACTTAGTTTCCTCAAAGGGTTTTTGCTCTTTATGAGACCATGGAATGGTTGCGTCATAAGAAAAATCGCGAAATGACCTCTTATGTCACGTGATGCAAGGTCATTTATATAAAGAAGAAATAGAATAGGGCCAAATACAGAACCCTGTGGAACCCCATGGCTCACCCGACGTGTATAAGACAGAACACCCATCGACTCAAAGATCTGCCTTCTATCCGACAAGAATGATTGAATCCACCACAGAGCAACACCTCTAAATCCATAGTTGAAGAACTTACAGAATAATACCTCATGATTCACGCAATCAACTGCAGCGAACGAACGAATGGAACGACATTATCATGGGTTCATGAGATGTTGAATTTAGAGTTATTTTTGATGCTCAGTTATCTTTTAGACCCCACCTGATGGATGTCACATCTAAAGCTTCAGAAATATATGGTTTCATTGTTAGAAATTGCAGATTGTTTGAAAATGTTGAGTTCATAAAAACTTTATGTATTTCCTATGTTCGAAGTATATTGAAATATCCTTATATAATATGGAATCCATATTATGAGAACAAATCCTTAAGATATATATATATATATATATATATATATATATATATATATATATATATATATATATATATATATATATGAAAATATTATTCACATTACACATACCATAAGCGGAAATCATGAACACATATAATTTTAAGGGTTTGGAATGCCGCAGAATAATTGCATCCATAATTTTTTTGTTTAAACTATTTATTACATGATCAAATTGATAATTCTGACTCATTGCCGTTAATACGGTTATATATAGAACAAGGAATGCATTAACATTTTATGTAGATAAAGTTCCCACTAATTGTTATTGCAATTTTACATATTATCAGTATGTGTAAATACAATCAATATAGGGATGATATTTTTAACATAAACATAAACTCTTTAAAGAAATTGTTATACCAAATTATATAAATACATGTAATGATGTAAGCATACTAGCAATAGGTCCTTGCTCTACTCTATAGTTGGATGCTCCTGTTTAGTTTGTAATGAAATAAATAAATAAAAGTAATGATAAACTAATTCATAGGCGTTAAATCCGGTGAGCGCGATGACCAATTTGAAGAAGCATCATTTCCTCTGCCGATCCATCAAGTGTAAAAATCCTCATTTAAATTTTTTCTAACATTTAATATGAAGTGCGCACCGTCGTGCATGAACCACATATTTTGTCTAATAGCCGGTGGATCATCGAATAAATTTAGCAAATTACTAGGTGTTCTAGGTAATTCAAAGCGTTTAAACGATGTGTTAAGATGACAGGACCAATAATAAGTCTGTCAGGAGTTTTTTCAACTTCTTCTAAAAATTTTTTCCTTAACCTCCGCTGTCCTAGTCATAAGATTCCGTTCATAATCCATAGTCGTAGGCGTAAAACTACCGGTTTTTCGAAGACGGCTTTTAACAGCGGCAAATGTTTGGTACGCGTCTATTTGAAAATCTTTCTCTGTATATACCCACCTACTTCCGACCATTTCCTTGGTTATATCCATAAACTAATATGAATCAAATGATAAAGTTTAAAATTAAATAATAAAAGTTTGTCAGATTGTATTGTTTGACAATACTCTTTTCTAACTAATAACGATAAGTATCGTTAGCGCTAGTTGCTATGTACATTTTTATTGTTGTTGGTCTGTTGGCTCAAACACACTACAAATTTCTTGCACCTGTCCTAAGCCTGGATAAAGTGTGAAGGGACGAATCTCAATGCGCATTAAAATGTTTAAATTCGATTATCTCAGAAACGGTTGTTCGAAGCGGCACTTACAATATAACGCTTTTGGATAAAAGGTGTCGAGGAATAAGAATTTTTAATTAGAAATTTAATATACCGGGGCACAAAAAAATTATGAAGCTTTAGATGTAGCCGAAGTACTGCTGGTGCCGCCCTCTGCAATTTACATCAAAACTGTAATCAGCTATTGATTTCTCATCCTTAAAAACCCAAAAGTACCAAATTTACTGCAAAATAAGCTATTATTAAGATACATTTTTACAAAAAACTTTGGACTGAGGCAAATTGGACTGGATCCTCATATTTTAGCATCAGAAATTTGCACTAGCTTTTGTACAGATCTTTTGGAGACACCCTGTATATAAGTTACATTATATGTGTTTTAAAACAAAAGATAAGTTAATATAAATAAATACTACGACATTTTGTAACCTACAGGTGAGACAAACGGAACATTTTTGAAAATTTGTAAATCAGAAAAGTCAGGTTTTTAAAATGGATAAGTATGCGTCATATTTTAGCCAAATATTTCTCTACTACTTGTTTATTGTTCAGTTTAATTTTCTTATTCACTTTTTTGGCATTCAAAAAATTGTCTGAAAAATTTTTTAAAAATAAATATTTCTTATCATTATAAAATTAATCATAACATAATACTGCATAAAGTGGAAGGTTTTGTGTTGACCGGCGACTTTTTGGGTTTTTTCAATCATATCTCGATGGCCGACTCCAGTATTTTGAGTGTAATGGTTTTCTGCTTCCTTGTGGAATTCCTCAGGGATCCAATCTAGGGCCCGCATATGTTTCTTATGTTTATCAGTGACATTAGCGAGGTTATTGAAGTTATATGTTGGTAAATTCAATTGAGGGCTGCATAAGATTGCAAGATGCTGTTGATGTAGTAAAAAATGATGCGGTTTAAATAAGTTGGTTTTAAATGTCAGTAAATGTTCAATTATGTCAATAACTCGGAAAAAAATACCTGTATACTTTCAATACAAAATAAATGTTTGTAGGTTGTAGACATTGTTGAAGATTGATTAAAATGTGGTTGTCGGACTAGCATTGTTTCTATTTTTGTTTGTTTGTACGACGTTTCGATTAGGTTGTATCTCTAATCGTCAAGTATAAACTGAATGTTTGTCTTAAGGCTACGAGCGTATTATATAGATTGTGTCCACTGAAGCGCGAAGTTTCGCTTCACTGTACGCATCGCAATGATTTGATGTTACAAAGTCAAGGAAGTTGGAAGGGGTAAAAGGAAAGAGAATACCCTAAACTAAATTTGGTTCCGCATGTAACTCTGTACTCCCCTTAATGTGGCTATGCTGCACTTGCGCAGTAGGTCAAGGGATAGGACTGCATTTGAGAAACCTGTTAGTATGTTATCATACTGAAAAATTACAATTTAAAGTTCAGATTATAAAACGACTAATGAAATGAACACTGCTTTAAAAGAAATTTAAACATAATTCGAAAAAAAGGATCTGGCCATAAGGATTAACTATATGTTATTCTTCCTTTATGTTATTATTAAGTAAAGTGTTTTCCATGTATCTTCTAAACTTTAAAATAATTAATTTTTGATCAAAAAAAAAAATGAAATGAAAAAAAAATGATAAAAACTACACTCTAGCGCAAACAAAACTTTAAAATCGTCGATCTATTAAAATATCTTCAGTATAATCTAACATATTGATCTAATACAAAAAACGTAGGTATTTACCGAAAATAATGAATTTCCGGGATCCAACCACGCGATTTACAAAACAATACCAAACACTGATGCATTGTTATAAATAAAGTGTATACAAATGTTTTGACAACATACATAAATATAAATTCCGAAATTTAACTAATGACGTTGCACCGCACAACAAAGAACATAAGCGTCGAGGTCGATGACAAACAACCGCTTTAAACATAAAGAATACGCCGCGACGCCGATCGTGTCGCAAACCCTGCTTTGGTTTTCGGTTCTCACATTGCCAACTTCATGCAACAAATTTACTATGAAATTTCTTTTTGCGCTTGCTCTACATAGCCAGTCGATGTCAATTTATGACATTTATTTTCTGCATGGTGAAACACTTTTTTAGGCATTTAGCCTATTTTTGTGGTTTTCCATATCCCTTCCAACTTCCTTGTACAAAGTAATGGTTTTTCAAGCAGAGGAAAGGAAAGAATATATACAAACAGTTCATTTCCTGCAAATATAACTCTGATCCTCTCTCCATACGCGTTTCGACCACCTTATGGCCTTGTCAGTGGAGTTGAGAGCAACATTCGCAGGAAACAACTGCTATATAAAATATAAATTCCAAAGTATGTCGGTAGGATATTAAAAACCTGCCGACTTCGATTCCAGACTGAAATATATCGCCAATCAAATAACATCTCTACAATCAACGGAGTAATGCGACATTTTTAAAAATCAAAATTTCAGTAAGAAATAATCTAACTGCCGTATTTAAATAGTTGTTTGTATATATTATCCTTTCAATCAGAGAAAAGGAAAGAATATATACCAACAGTTTGTTTCCTGCCAATACAACTCTGGTCCTCTCTCCATATGCGTTTCGACCACCTTATGGTTTCATCAGTGGAGCTGTATTGAACGGAGAGCAATTTTCGCAGGAAACAACTGCAATATAAAATATAAATTCCAAAATATGTCGGTAGGATATACTGTATAAAATGGTCTGAAGCTGCGGCAATGTATATGGAATCCAAAATGTAAAAAAGAAAATTTATAGAAGCAGCTTGCATTAAAAATAATAATGGAATCTTCAGGAAACCCATTGTTGAAATAACTAATCTTTAGCAACCATTACTTTATAACATCAAATTATTGAGGTGTGTACAGTGAAGCAAAACCTTGCGCTTCAGTGGACACAATCCCTATATAAGCTCGTAGCCTCAAGACAAAACATTAAGTTTATACTTGATAACGATTAGAGAGACAACCTAATCAAAACGTCGTACAAACAAAGAAAAATAAAGACAATGCAAGTACGACAACCACAATTTGGTCAAAATAAATAATGTATATCTTGGTAGGGTAAATTGTTCTAAACACCTTGGTGTAAGCATTGTATTTTGATGTGCATGTAAAACATGTTTCTAATGCGGTAAAGATGTTGGGTCTTATTATAAGAAATTGCCAGAACTTTGTTAATATTGATACATTCAATACACTTTAGTTCAAACTTGCTTGTAGATTGGAACACGCATTTCTTATATGGTCACCTATTTATAAAAAATACAGATTGTTAATTGAGGCGACTCAGAAAATTTATGAAATTAGGTTGATTTTTATTAAGTTATTTTTGTATTTTTAATTTTTTTTGTTAGTGTAAGTATATTTGTATAGTGCTATGTTTATTTGTTGTTGTTTTCATACGGCCCTATAAATTATTATTGTTGTTGGGAATTGCCTAAATTAAATAAATAAATTAGCAAATATATAAATATAAATTTTTTAAAATTATAGTTTCACTGTTATGTTCACCATTTTCATCTTGTAATCATAAACAGGTATAAATTTACAACATTCCTAGCTTTTTTATGTAACTGTAGGCGATTATTAAAAATATCTTCTCCTATTATTTTCAGATTACATTTTTCTTAGGAACATTGTGTTCAGAAATTCTAAACTACATTCTAAAACATTTAATTTGTGAAAGAAGACCAATGCGAAGAGAAGACATTTATGTAGAATATGGAATGCCATCATCTCATGCTCAATTTGTATCATTTTTTGCAACATACATTATATATTTTGTATTTATAAGGTAAGACACATAATATTATAACTCACTCCACTTCTAAAAAATACTGATACCTGTTACAAAACAATACAATATTTTAACATCAATTGATTCTATAGTTTGAACATGTCTAATTTCCTAATTTAAATCAAAATTTATGATTTTTTTTAAATGATAAAACTGAAAGAGTTAGAAAAAATAAGGAAAATATTTTTTAATGAATAACGAAAGCTTTCATGGCTTTGGTCAAGTTAAAAATCATATTTCTTAGGTTTGGACCGTGTCAAATTGGAATTATTATCCGGCGTTTCGCTTAAGATTGCACGAAGCATTTTCAGGGATCTTTACTCGGCGAGATTAGAACACTGAATAACTATCGAGGAAGAGCAGCCCGGTATTTATACCCGACTGGTGCTCAGCGAATCGTGATCCATCGTTACAATCGATTTCCACGTGTGATGTGGACTGTAACCTATATCTCCGCTATCACCTGTGGTAGCTAACATCTTCATGGAAGCTTTCGAAGAAAACGCCTCGTCTTCTGCTCCTCTAAAACGTCAATTTTGGGCAGATATGCAGAAGATACGTTCGTAGTTTGGCCACATGGCGCAGAAAATCTCCATAATTTCCTTAATCATCTAAACCATGTACCTCCCATGGACAGTATTGTCTTATCTTACATACACTGAACCGCCGACAAGATTGCCAGATTGCTCCGAAAATCAAATATTCGGACAATTTTCAACACATGTAAGAAAGTTGGACAATGTATGAAGTCACCAAAGGGCGCAATATCATTTCAAACAGAAGGCGTTTACAAGATACCTTGCTGTTGTTGTAAAGTGTATATAGGTGAAACAGGACGGTCTATAGCCACTAGGCTTAAGGAACATGAAAGATGTATAAAAAAAAAGAAACAAATTGCATAATCAGCAGTAGCGGAATACCAGCATTGCTCAGGTCACACTTTGGATGTAAAAGAAACTAAGGTGCTAGCATCAGTGTCTGCTTTCTTTAAACGTAAAATTAGAGAATCAATCGAAATTTGTGAATATCCAAGTAATATTAATAGAGATAGGTTACAGTCTACATCACACGTGGAAACCGATTGTAACGCTGGATCACTGTTCGCTGAGCACGAGTCGGGTATAAATACCGGGCTGTTGCACCTCCATAGTCATTCAGTGTTCTAACCTCGTGGAGTAAAGATCCCTGAGAAGCCTCGTGCAATCGTAGGCGAAACGTCGGATAATAATTCCAATTTGACACGGTCTAAACCCAAGAACCATGAAAATATTTTTTGTTTAAATAAAATAGCGTACAATAAGATTACTTTGTTTCTTATAAGAATATACTGCACCATAATGTTATGAGGGTGGCAATTTGTATTTCGGGAATAAGAAACCATGGTTTTATTGATTTTCAAAATATTCTCCACGATGATCAATAGAGTTTTGCATAAACCACCTCTTCTAGCATAGAAAATCTTTGACCACGCGGTTTGTTCTTCATGTACAGGAATAAAAATAAATCATGGGTGCCAAATCGGGCCCGTATGGTGGATGAACCATCAGTTTCACGTTTTGAGTGCTTAAAAAGGCACTTGTTTGAGCTGATTGCATTGTCATGATGGTGTATGACCCTTGTCTCTAGTATATTTTGATTGATGGTACAATTCTCTAGAGGCACAGTTGTGATATAACCAATTTATTGGAAAAAAACAAGCGACCATTTGCATTCAAGTGCTTCCTGATCAAGCAACTTTTGTCGGTTTTGGCTCATTATAGAAGACCCGACTGCTGTTTACCTTCGTGCTCATACACAATTTTTTAAATGTTTTTTGAAACACAAACCTGTTTTTGAGCGGAATACAATGCAAACATAGCTTGCATTATCAGTTCATAGATAGCATCGATGTGTTTTTGCACTATAACCTAATTTGGACGACCATCACGTGACTCGTTCGTGAACAAACGACGGCCTCGATTGAATTCACTAAACAGCGATATACAGCGGTTTTTATAGTGCGTCACCGCCATATAAGAATTAAGTTCATCGTTGAGATCAACCACGTCGAAAGTTGTAAAAAAAATCGCACGAAGATGATCACGAGTTAATTCCATGTTTTGGCTAAGATGGAATTTTGGAGGTACAGTAAACAACACAAATAGCGCCTGTATGTCAAAACGTTCTGAGTACCTATACCACCTAATATGTCAAATTTTACAATGGATGGCACCTAGCAATGTCAGTGTTGTCAGTTCCCTAAATATAAACGGCTAATCCCGTATAGATTTTAAAATTAAAATTTTAAGATTTATAAATTAATTTTAAAAATCCTCTTACAAAGAATCTATTTTATGATATTCATATTACGTGCAGTTTTAGAATTTCATAAGTACAGCTTTGTAGCTTCATTCTTCTTTTATCTTTTATGATCAGATTTTGCAGGAACATGCTTTCAGTTAAGTCTAAGACAGCTATAGAACAAAATTGTTAAAAAAATTAGGTTCCCTCTTCTCTGTATACGGAAAGTTAAATTTTTTTTTAGCTTATTTAAAAAAATTGGAATTTAATCTTCGATAATTCAATATAATTTCTGATAAAAAAGAATTATAAAAAATTGTGTGTAAATTATTATTTCGGATATATACAGTGGTGTAGGAAAATAGAAACCCAACATAAAGCATTTTCTTATTAGAATATTAACGATTGGAGTGACTCAAAACATGCTGCATAAGAAATTTATTGGATTATCATAAGATTATTGAAAATGTTAAAGCTTTGATTATTTAGGTGTAAACATTTTATAATAAAAAAAAACTTTTTTTTTTCATCTTGAAGAGAGTATATATAGTTACTCTCTCTGCACTCATTAATATATTAAAAATGCAGACAAATTTCTGATAAAATTGAGTTTTTTTTACATTCAGTGTATTTTATTAATTTGTCTTTGACTCCACATATTTGTTATGAATAAGCATTTAAAAGAACGATTTCTTCACTTATTGTAAGTTACTTAATATAAAAATGACCTGTAACTCCAGACATCAGATTAAATTATTTAAAAGCGGGTTTTTAATTTTAAATTAATTTTATTGACTCAACCCTTTTTATAAAATCATTGATGATTTTTTAATACATAAAGTTATATTTTTTTATAGATTGCATCATATGAACAATAACACAATTATTGAGAATATTTCAAAATTTTTGATTATATCGTCGTCCATGGTGGTAGCAGTCCTAGTGTGTATAAGCAGAATATACCTTCAATACCACACAATATCTCAAGTTTTGTGGGGAGTAGTCGTAGGATTTTTATTTGCAACTTTTTGGTTTGCATTGACTTCATTAATCTTTACCCCTTTGTTTCCACAGATGGTATCTTGGTAAGTACCGTGTTTTTATAAGCTAAATTGTTTTTAGACTCAAAAACGAAGTTAAATACAGAATGTTTGTTTGAAGGTCATAGACAATGATGTTTCTTGCGAAGTAGTAAATATCTGTTGGACTTCCATTGTCTTTATTTATTTTATACAGAATATTTTTAACTTACAGAGTGTAAATACAATTTTATTATGATGGTTGCCTATAATTGCGTGTCCTTAAGCTTAATTGAATATTTTACCCACAGATGGTGAGATTTTACATTAAATATAAATTATGAAAATAAAGAAAAAATTATGTAAGTTGCAATCTTTATTGATGGCGACTTCAGTTAGCGTTAGATGTTTTGTCTTCTAAAACAAGGCAACTGCCTTATTTGTAAGCACAGTTCGCTTCCAGGACAGCCTGAACTCGTTTTCAGTATAGGTTCTGGGCTATATTCGTAGCAAGGTACGTTTTTTTCCTTCAAATATCTGAGCGACTGAATCGTATCTTTCCGTATACTCGATGCGGCGAACGCTCGGTATTCTCCAGTTGTCTGTTGCATTGTCAATGATGTTTGACATTCAGATCGGCTGCTGTCGTTCTGTATGGACCAATATCCGACTATGAATTTTAGGTGGTTTTTTGTGGGAATAACCTGATTTTGAATGGCTATTAAGAAGTCCTCAGTTTGTGGAAACATCTGCTTTAATGTCAGCCAGGAGTAGTTCGATGCCAGTTTTCCTGAATAATCTCGTTGGAGTGTCCATGGAGGGACTTCTACAGTCATGCTTCAAGCTTCTCTTAATCTGTTTAGCGATTAAAAGAAGCCAGTTCATGTTCCTTCAACCATAGTGCTGTTAAATCATCTGCCTCGCATATTGCCTGATTGCCTGATGTAGTACAGTTGTGGAAATCTGAATGTAAGTTTATTTGTTCTTCCAAGTACTTTCCAATATTCATCAATCCTCTTCCTCCGTGCTATCTTGATATCAGATCTATTTAGTGGCACTACAGTGGTGAAGTTTTTGTGCCCTTGTCAAGAGTATTTCTCTGCAGGAAGTCTGTGTCCGTGTTGCTCCATGCCACAGTTCCAAAAGAGTAGTTGAGCATGCGTATGTGTTAAGTGCCTTAAATAGATTTTTACTTTTTAGTTTGGTTCGCAGTACCGTACCCCTCCTATGAACTCGTTTGTGAATTGGGACTTAATAGTTCATCGATTAATTCTTTGTGCTTGTTTCATGCCCATATTTTGCCCCCATTGGTGCATTAGTTTTGCATCTTAAATGCTTCCGATTGTATTTTACCTCGAGTTATGTTCCATTTGATTTCTGCTCACAGCCATTGATTTAAGATCATCCATATACACAAGACGATTTAGTCTTACCACCTCTTCATGATTGTTTCTGCTATTAAAGCGGGATCTGAAGCATTTCAAACCTCATTCAAGATAGACCCATAATGAGCTCTATAAATCGCTTTAAAATGTTTCTCTCTGTATTGAGAAAACTTAAGATACTCTAAAAAGGACTATATATTGATATTGATTCTGTAATTCTCAATATAGCTACCAGCTAGTCATGTGGCACTGAGTCGAAGGCCTTTTGATAATCAACGTAGGCGATGTCCGAATAAAATGCTTCTTCCAACCCGTTGCGCTTCCAGCACATCTTTTTTTACTGAATTGAAATGTTTTGTTCGCAGTGTGCATGGATTCGTTGTGTTGAGCAGGATTTAATTATCTTAAACAGGTTGGGATGACAGGTGGTTGGCCGATGCTTTGCTGGGCCGTGTGTATTATTCTGTTCTTTTGACAAGATATCTGTAACTCCTTGTGTAAGAAACAATATCATTTTTTGGCTTAAGCAGAATATCATTACTTAGAACAGTCATTTATTCAATGGTACACACTGCAGAACTTTTTAAGCCAGTAGTTCTGTACCCGGTCAAGACTTTTCAGTTGAGGAATCTCTACAGAGATTTCGTTGCTGGTAAACGGCTCGGTTGCAACCGACTGTATTCTTGGTAGATTTAACGTTTTTCATTGACCCAGTTAGCGTTGCAGTGGGTGAGGGGTAATTAGTTGATTTTTTTCAAAACTTTTCAACCTGTTCTTTAGTCCTGTATCTATTATCTACCATGTTTAGTGAAGAACTTTACTTTCGATGGAAAATCTTTTCTGATGATTCAAAAAGGGCGTTGTCTTGTTTTCGGTTACCGCTTATGTGTCTTCAACCGTCCTGCAGTCACGAAGAGTTTTTATTTTAGAGTGTCGCTACATTATTGGGAAGTGTTCATCGGGTCATATTGATAGTAGTATTCCACGCGACTCAATATTTTATACTCGTCTCTGAACATTTTTGGTTTTAACCCTTCTAATATACTCTGTCTACTGACCTACATCTTTACAAAGATTTTCGGTCTTTTAATTTAGTCTCTCCTCCCATTGCGGGGTCCTAAGTTATGCGCTTAAGTATTTACATTGTGGTAATTCTAACCTTAATGGTTCTAGCTGTTGCAGTGACAGCACAATGGATTAGCATATGTAAATGTTCTAGTGTGTAAGTCTCTGAAAAATAAACTGATAAAATTCTATTGTTTATGATATCTAATACAATACCAAGTCTTTCAGATGAGTTTACTCTTTTCGTGGTCACCCGTATAATCATTAGTTCCATCATACTCCAGTACTGTTGTACTCATTTCGGTAGATAGTATTTCGGAGAGTTTAGTGTTTTTTTTTGGAGTGTTGCCATTTGGTGATTTTTGGATAAATGTAACTTTAATATATCATAAAAAACTAAGAAATTTAATCATGTCTGAACGCCAATGCCATCTTGAAATTTTTTTAAATATTTGGTTTAAGAGACACTAATCTATTTTCTTATTTGCAACATGTTTATAGTGATAATTTTTTCTTGTAGGAGAATTTCAGAAATTTTAATGATAAGAGACACAACTTTAATACCGAACGTCTTGTGGTTTGAATATACCAATACAAGACAAGAAGCTCGTGCCAGGAGTAGGAAACTAGTCAGTATGAAGTCTCAATGACATTTGCTGGACGATAGTTTCAATTTCACATTACCACGAGGAGTCATTAGATGTTTAAGAATTTTGCTTCCATGGCGGCGAAAGTTGTAAGTAAATTAAAGAATAATGACTGAGAAATTGAAACTATTTACTTAGTATGTTGATGTTCGTTGGCGTGAATGATATTACTATAAATCTTTATTGCTGTCAATTTCCTTTTTATTTTCTTTAAATGTTTTGGACAACTTAAATGAAACTGAAAAAAAAGTATAACCATTTTAATATTTGGTAGTCATTAATGTCGCTATATTAAGAGTAAAATAAAAATAATTTAATTTTAGTAATTTCCTGTTACTTAAAAATGATAAAGATTTGATATTAGTATATTGAATGGTTACCCATGTTCACTTATGTCTTGAACTACTTTATTGTGCTGTGCATTTATTGAAATGTAAATACTTCTGTCTTACAATATCTATACTTTGGTTGAGAAGTTTATAAAGACTGGTAATTCAACAGATTACGGTAAGAGGTTGATTTGATAATTCTAAAAGTAATTCCAAGTAACCTTTGCCATATATGGAACAACATTATTTTGATAAAAAATGGTTTTAGAACCTTTCAAAATTACTACATAAGATAGAATTCCAACTTTTGAGGAAATAGTACTCTTAAATTATTCCATGCTGTACTGTCTTTGGAAGTTCTTCAGTTAAAATACAGATACAATTCCAGACGATACTAAACAGGTCATTCAATCAGTTCTAAGAAGCGTCAGTGAATAAGGATCATTAAATATTTAGTAATCAGTCAATGTATTCACTTCAAAGTTCAATAATTTGTTATTTTTAAATGCTTGAAGCATGGTCACAGGAAAATCTTAAAATTCAATTATTTTTACTGCTAAAACTACTAATACTGCTATTTTCCACTTCATCTGTTGTATAGAGAAATACTTTTGGGATTGTTTATTTATTTGTACGATGTAAGCTCTCTATATTTTTATATAAATGTTGCTACATTCTGTTTAATTCCATTGCAGAGGCATAAGAAAGTAAGATAAAAATATCCACTCTCAGCAAAACATTATTCTCGCTTCTCACATACAAAAACTAATATATAGAAATAAACATTTTAGTAGTGCCTTAATATTAAATATTAAAATATTAATTTCGATATTAAAAACATTTTTAAGCTAAATATTGTACTACGTTCATGGTTGCGGAAGACAGTGAATGTATTATCTCCTAAGTTCAATCAGAAAAAAGTTTTATATATATGCCTTTTAAAATTATCAATTAGTATACAAAATATATTGCTCAACAGACCATATTTTTGTTTTTGTAAAATGTATACAATGCGCTTAATAAAATGATATACTAATCAGTAATTCTAAAAATAGACCAGGACAGAGCAATGACTTTTTGTTCATTTGTTTTTACCATATATAAAAAAAGATTCTTCTGAAGATGATCGGTGATAGTAACTAAACATTTTTCATTTCTTATTTGCATATAATAGGTAAACATTGTACTAACATAGCTTCTGTACTGTACAAAATGGAAAATGGTTATATTTTTGCCTAGGTATTAAAAGTTTTCTTTTGTTATATATATATATATATATATATATATATATATATATATATATATATATATATATATATATTATGTGTACCATTTCGTTGGTTTGTGTGTAGAGTAGTATTAATGTATTAATATACAGGGTGAGTCATTTTAATTGATCCACTTAAATATTACGCCAGAAACGAATTTTCGAAAAAATGTTTTATACAAAAGTTGTAGAGTTTAAAGGAGGTCATTTAGCAGTAGCCTTGAATTTGAAATAACCTTCAAGGTCTCGTTTAAGGTGAAATTCAAGGTCACCGCTAAATGTCCTCCTTTGAATCTTACAATTTTTGTATGAAACATTTTTTTCGAAAATTCGTTCCTGGTGAGATGTTTGAATGGATCAATTAAAATGACTCGTTCTGTATATTTGCTTCAGTTTTTCTTTAAAATGTAGGATGGCCATATGGGTCAAATATATATCTCTCTTTTTTTCGTTACTTATACCTAATTTTTAAAACAAGCATGATAAAAATATTCTATTTATGTTGTTTCGTTATGTTGTTTTTTTTTTTTGTAAAAGGATACGATAAAGACTTTTTATACTATATACCATAAGTTAGTTATTCATTAATCAGATTAAATAAGAGCAGAAAGTCGTCTAATTTGCGTTATTTTTCGTATGTACTTGTACTAGTTTAAAGTCAGTCACAAACATTTACACTTGTGTTGAGTAATAATATATGAGGGGCTCAAAATTGTAAGCATTCATGATAAATTTTAGTGTCAAGTTTTTTTATTTTGTAACGGTAACAGTTATGTTTTAAATCTTTTTTCCGTATATTTTTTTTTAATGGGTAATCATTATCTTAAAAGGTTTAATCTTTAAAAACCTCCTTACAAATATTTTCATTATATTTAAAAAACTGTTTAAAGTATTGGACGAAAAAGAAGCGAAATATCGAATGCTTGTTATATATAGCTTACATCTTTTTTATTTTATCGTCTTTAGTAAAAATATTACTATTTCCGGTTATGAAGTAATTTTGAGTTTTTTCTCATGAATCCGTCTTGAAACTGAAAACACTGTTTTCAGTATAGACCTCTCATGCACACCCTTGACTTACAACCACTCTATTAACTTAGCCTCTTAAGCCAATTTGTACACATCAACTAAGGAATGAGTATGTGTCTCGTTCGGTTCCAAATTTGTTGACCCGAAGGTTTGCGCCTTTTCCGATCTAATTAATGACTCACAATCACATATGATGTGTTTTATAGTTTCCTCGACCTGACTACATAGCCTGCAGTTAATGTCTCCGTTGTAAAGATTCATTTTATGCTGGTGAACTTTGACGGTCATCTGTCCCGTCATTATTACTGTGATTACTCTTAGTTGGGTCCTGTTTATTTGGAGTTTGGACGGCTTCTCGAGCCGCACACTTTGGCACCCTAAGAACCGATTCTGAACCAATATATTAAGACGATGAGTCCGTTTTCGCTAGCTCATCAACTTTTTCATTTCCGCGTATACCTTCGTATCCTGGTATCCTGGTACTCAGTTATCCTTTGTAAGAGTCATTAGTTCGCCCTGACATTCTTAAACCAATCTGATAACGTTTGCCCCTTGAGGGTTTTCAGGGCTGCTTGCTTATCGGAATAAATAAAGATCTACTTTCCTTTGAAGGCTCCTCCTTTTTATCACGCCTGCACATTGCAAAATTGTATATATTTCTGCCTGAAATTCTGTTGGGTATCTTCAAAGGAGAAGAGTCTTGGTTGTAACTCATATGTTCTAGCTACGGACCCTTTTTGGTCTTTGAACCGTCAGTGCACCAGATAAGTGCACTAGAAGATGGTTCCGGTTTACTTACCCTTCGGTCCTCTATAATTACCTCGAACGGTAGCCCGATATCATATGGTCTGTCCATTTCTAACACAGGCCCCCTAATTTTATTACATAAAGTTTCATGTCCTGTCATCGGCACTTGTACTGTTGATAGTGAGTAGTGTAGTCGGTAAAGCCTCTTTCTTGCTTCGCTCTGAATCACTAAATGTAGATTTGGGAAATCTAGAATGCACTTCATTGCTGAGGTCGGGGTCGATTTTATAGCCTTCGTAATGCTTAAACAGGCGACCCTCTGTATGCCGCCCAACTTGATCACAGTTGTTCTTTACGTGGTCTTGGGCCAAGGCTACATATGTGATCGCTAGTCTTACCATAGTGGTGTATAACTGAAAAACCATCTTGTGTGAGAGGCCCCATGTTTTTCCGCACAACCTCCTAATAATCACAAGTGGTATTTGTGTTTCCTTGAGGGATAATGGAACCAGGAACAGCTAATTTCTTCCTTTTTATGAATGGGATTAAGACGGTCTTTTGGGAGCTAATATTAAGTACTTCATGTCCTACCCATGTTTCTACAACAATGTGAACCTTGCTGCATCCTTTTTTGAGTTGCCATACTAGCAGTCGGTAATGAAATACTGGTAACTGAAGTTACGGGATTACGGGAATTTTCTGTGACTTCAACTAAATTAAATTTTTAATTCTAAAATAATAAAGTTACTATTTAAGTGATTTTATGTTCAAAGAGCTTGCTGAAAAACTTACTTCTTACAGAAACAGTTTTTTTAAGCAACCAAAATGTTTTGGTAAACGGAACATGAACTATTTAGTGAATATATTCGGAATACGACACTTAAAATTTTCTTAGAATGTCAAGAAATATAATTATTTAACCTTCAGTAGTTTGTATCTCACAAATTTTTGTTATCATTTAATGAAATCAATAGTTACATGAAATACTAGTTAGATTTGAAAATAGTATGCAATTTTGAGCCACGCTTGATGAAAACTCTACACAAGAAAGAAAATTTGTGATTGGCTTTAATAATATATATCATTGTGCTGCCAAAAAATTAATATACCACCTATTGGCATTAGAAAGTTAGGGACATTAATTTCAAACTTCATTATTGAGTTAAGTATTATTCATTGGCAATGTTTAATAGCATTGAAAAATAGGGGATTGTTGATTATTGATTATAGTTAGGGTTTATAGTTCCCATGATCAGTGACCTTGAAACTTTCGGACTAGCTATTAGTCCCGTGACCAGCCTTTTTCTTAAAATGGAGTAATCAAATCTTTTTAAACATCGAACTTCAGACTTCTTGAGGGTCTTGCAGCTCTCGAATTTTTTAGATTTTAGCCACCTGAAATCGGAGTTTGTTAGACATTGGGTTTTTGAGACTTTGGTTATCCCAGATTCAATTTTTGTTGCTTGGAGACTTAAAGGCTTAAGCCTCTTGAACCTTGCGTCTTGTATTTCGACAGATCCGTCTGTTAGACACGGAGTTACCCAGATGAAAGTTTCTTGCGTCCCGAGTATTACAGATAGCTTTTTCTGCCTCAGAGTCTGTTAGAGCTAGGACCATTAAACCCTATATTACCTATATCCAAAGTTCTTTGAAACCCTGAGTTCTCCCAACCTAAAAGAATCGCCTAAAAATCATCTGGTTTCTCAAATTCAAATCTCGCGAGTCTGAGCTTTCCTAATTTTACCCAACTACTGTTCTTTTAGACCTTTATTGATATTTTAAATACTAATTTTTCTAGCGTCACTAACTATATAATAATCCGAATAGGTGTTTATTATGTGTCTAAACATTTAATAAAATCGAACGGTAATGCATATTTCGGATTAAGACCTAGGCTCATTTTTATTCTAGTCCATTGTTTCATTAAACAAATCCATATAGGTTGAGATTAAAATATATTTTTATATTATCAAAACTTTACTGATATCAGAAATAATTGGGAATTGTAAATTCTATTCAATCGATAGTTCAAAGTACAAATGTAGTTTATTTATTTACAATGTCGCAATTTCAGGATAGTTTGACCTACTAAACCGTATGTTATGTACAAAAGAGTTAACCGGTAGAATTCACAAAAGTTTTAAACTTTGAATAACATACATCCATTTTTGAATATGCTATTTTCATTTAAAACTCATCGTAATTGCTGATATAATCGTCTTAACAGTTGTTTATCTATTGTAATATGATTTTGTTTACTGGTACCTTAGGCAGCAAGGTGGATGTTAAAACTATTGATATTTATTTAAAAAGCAATTTTTCTTGATAATGCCAGTCAATCAGTTATCTTAATACCATTGTTTGTTTTAGTGAGTGTTATAACTTATAAGAAATAGCTTGAGCGCAACCTGCTTAAGTTAGGATTGTATTTTTTTATATCAGTAAAATAAAAATGTCTAATTATTTTAAACTAACTTGACTTTTTTCTTATAATTTTTTTATATCAACTTTTATGAGTCTATACTTAGAAAAAATTCTCTGTTAGTTTCATATAGATCCAAAATAAAAAATATTTCGAGCACTAAAATGAAGATCAGAATAACAGTTATAGGTACTAAAATAACTAAACTAAATTCAACTTATTCAGAGGATGAAAAAAACAGTTGTAAATAATTTTTACGGGTAATACAATATTAACGTGGGTCCGGAAATGATTAATTCCGCAACATGCCTCTAAAGTTGTTATCGCCAGGGTTAAGTATTTAAGAAATGGAATATCTATCAAAAAATTGTGTATATTATTGATTAAAGTTTATGAAAATTGCAAAAAACAACTTTTTTTTAGCTAATTAGCTGTAGTTTATTCCAGAACTTATCACTACTAAAGATTTTGGAAATTTTAATATTACACAAACGTTAATTTGACATCTAATGTTTTTGTTATTATTAAAAGGTGTTATACCAAAAATTTAGCCTATTAGATCTATCCCTACGCAAATATTTATTAGTAAAAGTAGTGACTCTTATACTCTATTACCTGTATTTGTGTAGAAAAAAATAAGCCAATTTTTTTTTAACGTTCAAAGATATATTCAATTTTGAACAAAAAATGTATGCTGTCGTACCAAAACAGGACCAATAAGCAAAACAGAATAAATAACACGTTCATTTTGGGCTCGACATATTAGGTCAGGGGCAATATGAATATTTATTGTTAATTTTACTGATATTGCATCAAACAATACGATAATAATGCTATAATAAAAATAATAAATGGTTATTTAAATCTAGTGTGTCCCAGAAACTTGAAAATAGTCGGTTTTTGAAAATTATTTGTGGACAATATTACATTTGGCATTTTTGAGTAAGAAACGGTAGATCAATTTTGTAATTTCTCGTTGTCTTTAACCTTTGAAAAATATCACAGTCAGAATCTAGTTTAGAAAACTTGTTAACATTATCACTAGAGATCGTAATGATAAGGATAAGAAATTATAAAATAGGTGTCTAGTCGACATTTAATAGTTATATAGAGTTCAAAGTTTTAGTCCGCAATACAGAACCCCTTTGAAACATTGACTACCGCATACTTAATACTTTGCGTATTACTTCATTTTGGCAAGTCTACTACACTTTTTCTCTGCGAAAATTCTCGACACCATTGCTTCAAACGCGCAACAATGTCGATTTTACAATATTAATACGATGACCACATACTTCATTTACAGTTTACATGAAAGATATTTGTGTGTTGTACTGCCATTGCAAATTATCATAGAGAGTGGAAATATACTGAGAAAATCCTATTTCTGCTATTTTGGTCGATTTTTTAAAATAATATACCGATCTTTTAGGAAATTTCCCTCTCTACAAAAAAGATCTAGTGATATTTTTCGCTAAAATACACCACTTCCGAGATATGGGCGAAAATAGGATATCAACTCCCTCGTACCAAAAAAAATGTGTATGCTTTTTTCAATTTTTTAATAGTTTGCAGCTAAAATTTTGTCGGCCTCGCATCTTCGTATTTACCGTAAAAATGGCTGTTAATTTTTTACTATTTTCAAATTTCTAGGATTAATAGTATAATCAAATGCTAAAAACGCACAAATATATTTTTTTGGTTTAAAAGCTACCACAGATTATGAATGATATTTAAGTGTATAGCCAATGTTATTAGAAAAATATTTTAACTCTTACTTCTACCGCATACTCGGATTATCAGTCTGTCTTTTTCTATATTTTCATTGACTGATTGATTGACGGACTGATTAATCTAATTATTTAATAGGAATAATTGTATTGAATGCTTATATGTTTGTAGTCTAAGCATATCTATAATTTGGAAAGATCTAGTTAGCATAGGCTCTCGTGTGTTAGAAAAACGGCAAAACAGTTTTTTTATGTGTTTTTAGTATTCTCGAGAGCAATTAATTTTTTCTATGGAAATTGTAGGTGTTAAACAAGAAATTAATTCCACTACCGATAGATTATATACATATATATTTATCTCTGTAGTAATTAGTAATTAATTTCCATATATTATACTGGAGAATCCAAAAGTTAGCTTGAACTATCCAAATAAGTATCTATAGGTATGCTTTATAGTATGTTTTCAGATTGAGTTAAAAAAGGGAAAAATGTTTTTTTTCAAGAAATTTTTCATGCACTGAAAAATACATTCAAAATTTCGAAATTATAAAAAATTATATCTTTTTAATAATGCTAATCATAGACAGTTTAAAAAGGAAAGAAAATATCTGCTGTCTTAAATTGCAAAATGAAGACTAGCCGAGATATTTAAATCTATATAAAACAACCATATTTACAATATATAAAAATTATTATTATTTCAAATACAAGTATTAGCAACTAAATAAAAAATCTAGTATTGATAGGTGAGGTGATACTATTGTTAAGACGTAAAGTAAGTAATTCAAAAAGTCCTATTAAATTGCAGACTGATTTCCTCGGCCAAATTTTAAGTTTTCTTATCTTATTTTCATTTAAAGTCATTATAACTTTAAAATTACTAATTTCCTAGGACTTTGAATACTTTATGGCTGACTTAAAGATATTAAAAATAATTTATCAATTAACAATTTTTATGAAAGATGATTTTCACTTGTCGATCCATTTTTTCTTTTGTTAATTCAGTCTATAGATAAACTATATATTGATTCAACTGTGGCAGCTGCAATAATTTTTAATATTAAGATATTCCAGATATGTAAATTTTTTAAATGTTAATAAATTAAGACTTTGGTATTTTATTGTTTTATTTTACTCCTTTATCGTCGTTTTTACTCTCATTATTATCATTTTTATTTTCATTATCATCATCTTTATTCTCATTATCATCACTATCTTCATTATCTTCATCGCTGGTATTTTCTTCATCATTATTAGCATTTAAATCGTGATCTAAAAATTTTGATCTGGGCCTTTTTTTTCTTCTATTTTTTATTGGTTTTTCGTCTATTTTGGAATTTATTGTTTCTTCTGATGAATTTTCTTTGGCCTCCATAAGAGCAGTAAAATCAAACTAAAATGGTGAAAGTCAAAAATATTAGAAATCGAAGAGGTTGTTGGTTAGGTTTAAGTATGACCGACATTCAAGGAAGAAAACGACAGAGGGAAACTTTTATAAATTACAACCTTTTGAAACTCGATTAAAATGAAACTACCTTATTCTTACTGTATGTTTGTTAATTATAACTCTTAAAAATTTTTCATAAATATAGTTGACGATCATGTGGTGAGAAGAAGGCAGCATACATATAAATAAAATTTAATTGTCTGTCTGTACCTGTTAATATTTGAAACGGCTGAACCGATTTCGATGAAACTTTACAGACAAGAGGAAGTTATCACGAGTGATATAGGTTGCTTTTTTTTATCTGTCTGGTTGTACGAGTTAATTTTCGATGAAACTTTACAGACCTGAAGAGGAGGTTGCCAGGAACGATAAAGGCTGCTTTTTTAAATTGTTTATTGTTTATAACAATTGTATTTAAGTGTTACACGGACGAAGTCATGGATAAAAGCTAGTTTTTAATAAGTTATATAAGAGACTTGAAAAACACCTCAAAAATTTAAGGGATAACACCACTGTAGCAGGTTGAAAGAATCAATTTTTTGATTGCTTTAAATGAACTATTAGATATTCAAAAACAATATCCAATTAGTCCCTTAACGTCAGAATCTCGATTTTGCAGCAACGCCTCGAGCGCGCGTTAAGCACGAAGCGCACCACCCGCGTCCCCTGCACGCTTCGTATCATTGCTTTGGTATTACCGCTACCTGTCGAAATGTTAAGTGGGCCTGTTACCTTTAGAGTGAAAGGACCTTACAGTTTCACAGACGACCACCAGGCTTGCCAGAAGTTCGCAAGTGCGACAATTCTATGTGTACGCATGTAAAACTTTAAACGCGTTTTTCTCAAAATCACTTTTTTTCATACTGGGCGAAAACGTTACGCAAACACTATCGATCGGAAATTTCAACAGTAGCTTCACAATCACATTGTCTTCCCTGCTACGCAGCCATTTTTTGATTGGATGTAAACTTTTTTCTTATAAACAATTTATTGTTTTATTTTAGACCGAAAATCGACTATTTTTTTTTGCGCCATTTCTACAAAATTCGATTTAAAAAAAAAAACCTACATCATCAGGGGGGGGAGGGGGGGGGATTGTTGGTTAGGTTAGGTTAGATCGTATATAAACTATAAAATTTCTTGGTTTTTATTTCAGGCCTCAGTTCACGCAAAATATTTTCGCCCATTTTTCAATTTTTTAAAAAGGTGATTTCGAAGATCGGCTCTGTCGCCGCCATTTTGTATCAAAGTAATAATAATTTTTTTTTCATACTTCAATAAATGCTGAATGAACCCTGGGAAAAGAATTTTCCTACTTCTTTTCCACACTCCTAAAAAAAAATTGTCAAAAATGGCTCTATTTTTCGGCCGTTACAGTGGTGTTACCTTTTAAATTGACGATCTTTGTGATGAAAATGTTAAATGTAAGAATGTAGTAATATAAAAAAATATTCTTTATCGTAGAAACATTAAAAAACTGGAATGGAATTTTCTTTTATTAAATAAAATCGTTAAGATATCCATTAGATATCAAGTAAAATAACATAAAAACATATATTTTTTATACTTAAGTTAGTGACTTATTGTGTTGCCTATTTTATGTGAACAGATTGGTCGCCGTATTCAGGTTTAGCAATCCGTTTACTAGTTGATTCTCTGGGAATAAACTTCCCGGATGATCGATCTTCGAAGTCTCCAGTACGTTACAGCTGCTCATTCGAAGATATGTGAGGCTGTTTCCTTCTCTTCGTTACATCGTCTACATATTAAGTCTTATTGTAAATGTCCCTTAAGAACAGATGGGCTGCAGTGGCCGGTTATTAATCGTGTCATCGGCCTAATCTGTTGTCTGCTAAAACGCTTGATTTCACGGCTTAGTTTACCGGATTGTTTGCTCAGCAACAGTTTGTTCTGTCTGTGACCCGCAATGTGGTTCCAGTGGGTCTGATATTAATGGTTTATCCACCACGATATTCACCCACGATAGCAGCCTTAGTAAAATCAAATACTGGTTCTGTCCAAATAAATATGGTAGCAGACACTTGTCTTGCATGTTGGTCCGTTTTTTCATTGCCTAGGATACCCTTGTGCCCTGGTACCAATGCAAGGGTAACCTTGTTCTGTTTTGCCAAGGTGATAAAGTTTTCAAGAACGTCCTAGACCTGTTTAGATTTTATCTGATGGCATGCAAGCGCTTTAAGCCCTGCCCGACTGTCAGAGAAAAAAAGCATGGTTCTGTTCCTGGAAACCCCTTGTCATATCTTCTCGAAAACATGCATATTTCTGCCTGAAATACATTGGTGTACCTCCCCAGTGACTCACTTGTATAAAGTCCGGGAGTGGCTTCGTGTACTTCAACTCCTAAATAAATAGTGTTGTTTTGAATCTGTCTATAAACCAGACTAGGTTTCCTGCTTTCCAGTTAATTTGAATACTGTGTAATCAAAACTTTATCCATTAAGATTTTCAACTATAACTCATGAAAAAACAGCAAAGATAAAAAACCGATATGCGTGTAGTAAAGTACTCATAAGAACAAAGGATTGAGATATTGTATAGATAGTTTTTTGATAAATGAAAAGGAAACGTTCTTGAGATCGCATCATTTTTGAAGCAACAGATTTTTAAAAAATCATCGCATTATATTAGACATGACTTTAAATGAATGAAGTAAGTTCATATACATATTGCGGAACACCTTTGGTTGGTTCTGTAGTCTTCATTCAGATGTGGTCGCTCAGCGATGCTGCTCTTGAGCAGCGCCACACCAACTTGTTTTCGAAAGATACAACAAAGAACTGTTTTAATACTTTATTTAATGATTTACAATTTGGTAGAGCAATTGACGTATATCGCTTGAGTTAGTAATTATGATATGGAGGTTTAGGAGGAATAGCTGTCTATAAAAATCTCACTGTTATTCAATGAACCTTTAGTATTTGTCCGATGCCATGATATCTTGGAAAATTCGAAAAAAAAACGTCCACTGTTTATTCGTTAAATGTCTCGTTACCGTATAAAATTATATAACTAATTTGTTAACTATTTCAATCTTGACCTGGAATAAATGAAAGTGGTGAACTTCGCTTTTCTTTTTTTACTCCACTAGGGGATAGATCTATTTCAGGACTAGAGACTCTGGCTAAGCGAGTTGTTGATTTTACAACTTCCCTCTATATTTTCCGCATGTCCGAAACCGAATTCCTACATATATCACAATTTTTCGTAGAACAGTTCAATATGCTCTTGCAAAAGAGGTAATTATAAGGTATCAAGGGAACAGAGCATCTGGCAACACGGCCCTGCGTAGGATTTTTTTGGGTTTCGTACTACTTACATGCTGTCGCAGATCAAGTGCATCATTATCTGCTTTTTATCAGTGTAAAGAACTGTTAGAATTTCAATAGATATAAAGCATGAATATTGATATGACTAATGAGTTTTGGTGCTATGATCAGAAATATTGTGTGAATGTATATAAATTATAAAATTGATATCTAAATCACTATTCTTGTTGGGATTTAATTTCAGCTCTAGGTGTTGCTATTATTAGAAATACTGTTCTATATACCCATTTAATGACCTTTTTCATATCGATTTTTTTAATCTCATTTAAAGTAATATTTCGACTATTGAGGGTTTAGTGAACAAAAGAGATTAAGTTGGCTTAAAGCCAAATGATC
The DNA here is from genome assembly GCA_034092305.1 of Diaprepes abbreviatus. NCBI lineage: Eukaryota > Metazoa > Arthropoda > Insecta > Coleoptera > Curculionidae > Diaprepes > Diaprepes abbreviatus. The sequence goes on along the minus strand of JASJET010000055.1, from coordinate 25,674,961 downwards.
TAAGTTTAGGACATTCAGCAGAGTTGTAACGGTCTTATGGCTATGAACTGCAGGAAGGTCTTGAAATTATCACCACACCTTTTTTAGTAACTTATAATGGCATTAAATGATGAAGCAATGGAAGCTAATGATTATGGACTTCAGATACAAATATCCGGAAGGAGAGAGGACTGCAAGACTTGCCAGATCCATCATAAATTAGAAAAATAGGAATTTGAACACCATAAAATAAATGAAAAGTCTAAATATCATTATATTCGGGATAAGTGAGATACGATAGCCTGATTCAGGAAAGGTTGCGACCGACGATCCCATCGCATACTATTCGATGAAAGACACTACACAACATAAAAATGAAGTTGCTATAATTATGTCACACAATATTTGCAGTCTATGAAATATAGCATAACACTTAAGTAAAATGATTAGGTTACAACTTCAAATTACTACAGTGTATGCACTAATTCAAAATTCCGATGATGAAGACACTGAAAAATTTTATGATTACCTCGAACACATTAACAAAGAATCATGGATAAATCGATTGAAATTTCATTTGTCAAAATAGGAGATGGAGAAGATCAATATTTTATTCCTTGATAAGTAGAAGATTGTCGCAGCTTCCTGGTATATAGAAGACCTGGAAAATGGAGCTCTAACTAGAGACTCCATACTTGGTTTATTCCTCAAAAACGCCCCGGCTTATCAAGCGAGGAAATGTATGAATTACTTAATAAAAGCAAGTATTAAATAACTGAGTCATCCTCCTTATACTCTTACTGTAAATTTCTCGCCATGTGACTGCATATTTTCCTTATATCAAGAAGCAGGTAACGTTAAATTGAGTTGTGCACTTGAAGAAATCTGTGCTAGCATTTCAGAGGAGATCTGGCAAGATATTTTTACTACCCTGTTTCAGCGACTGCAAAGCTGCCTAGCCATTATTGAGTATATTTTTGAAAAAAGAAAAATAAACTGAATACTGCAACTTATGTAGCGACCTATGTGTGTATTGGGTATCAATCGGTAAAGGCAAAAATAACTTACAGCGTTTCTTCTTAGAAGTCTCCAATTTTGTCCATTGTCTAAATTATTAAACTGAGCTTTCTGGCCTACTATTAGTTTTGTTACGTCCGTGGTCGACATGTCATTTAAATTATCCACGTTTAAACCTTCATGTTTTAGCGTTGGAAACAACAACAAAAAGGGATGGATTTGACCTTTGTCTGTTTCTAAATCGATGACTTGAATTTCTTCTTCAGCATTTAGAGCACTTGGATTTAGTGAATGAGCTGTGGAACATAGATACCTGAACGTTGGATAATATTATTTCAGATTTTAGGAACACTAATAGTAAAATAAATATTCACATATGTGTAAACACTAACAGCCAGATTTATTAAGAAGGTTTAAAACTTAATCTGGTTGTCAGGAAAGTTAAATCGTCTATTTAGCTAGTGGTGTTTTACATATGTCAAAAAACAGACGTCTATACGGGAGAATTAAGGATAAAAACCTGGAGATGAAAGCCTGGAATCGGTAAGAGACTAGTTGTCGCCCAAGAAGAAACAAAATTTTCTATTTTGGCCAGTTTGGTAATAACAGATGACAATTTTTCTTGTTCTCATATTTTTAAGGTTGAAAACCTAATTGATTTTTCAGTTTAAACTTTTTATTGTGAATTTAGACTAGTTTTGAATTTAGACCATGTTAGTAAATTAGGGCGTAAAATTATACATTGTTAATTGAGGGACAATTTGAAAGGTACGAGTAAAATAAATAAAATTTGCAAATTAGAAATTTCCAAATAAGCTTCCATGAATAACAGGTTATTTAAAATTGCGATGAAGCATACTAAAATTTAAAAGTTGACATTTCAGAAAATCCATCATTTCCGAAACTATTGTGCAACTTGTATTTATTGACATAGGTAAAGTGGGCAGGAAATCCACATTCTCCTTAATTTCAAAATATTACTAGAAAATAACAATAACTCTCTTCGTTGTTACTTGCGTTAAACTCCTGAGTGTATATAAATTGGTCTTTTTTTTGTATGGACCTTTTTTTAATAAATTCAACATTAAATTATTAGTAAAAATTGCCTTAAAATGATGAAAAATAGCTAACTATGAATAATCTTTTTAGGACTTTTAATACTATTGTGCAAGTTGTGCAAAAGAATTTTTTTATAATAATTGTTTTGAAAATATTTTGCATATCATTTTTCTAAATTCAAAATTTTCTATTTTTAAAATAAATATCGACCGACTGCTAGTATCCGGAATACTTTAAAAACTTTCGTGGGGTTAGTAAAACACGTGTGGTTAGCAGGTGTCTTTTATTTGTACAATTTTTCGCAGATCCATCAGTACCTAAAATAGAACAGTTAATTTTTAAAACCTTTTAAGGTTATCCCGTGTATGTCAAAAAATTGCTGATAATAAATAAATGAATAGATTTTTCAAATACGTTAGCCACCTGAATGTTTGGCCGAAAATTAGTAAATAAAAGGAAGTAAAATGGGTGGGCGCTACACTATTTACAGCAAAACTTCGTAAATGAAAAATAAAATCAGACTCCTTAACAGACGTTACTATTTTTGCAATATATTTTTGGTTTCCAGATTTATTTTTTCTGAATGATGGACTACGAAATATAGTTTTCTAGTTTCATTAAAATTTATTAAGAAATCTAGTGACGGAAAAAGGCTATATCTCAAAAACCGTTAATCGCACAGCTTCCGGAAAAAATATTTATAAGTAAAACGGCTCTGAAAAATTGCTGAAAAATATTTTCAAGTTCCTTTGACCGTCGCTAGGAGGCGTATGCTTATTAAAAAAAAGTGTTTTTCCCATAATTTGCCAGATAATGTATTGAAAAATTTACGTTTTAATTTTGGGAAAAGGGGGGGGGGCGAAATGTCAAATCTTTTTGTGCAGTTGAGTGATAACACTGGTTTGGTCTAATGAAATTGACAAATTTAAAGTGCGTTTTTTATCTTCCCATCTTCCCCATGATAAATTATGTTTAAGAGCAGGTGTTAGAAGGCACTTTTTCTATTTAGTTAAATAGACGGAAAAAATTCGTAAGATCCAGAAATAACCGGAGATATTAATAAAACAAATATAAATATTACGCCTTTAATGGCGTTGGTTTTCAGATGGGGGCTCAAAATCGCCTCTGTATTGTTAATATATTATTAAAACTTAAAAAAACAATATTGGAAGCAAAACGTAAAATCAATGATTTATGTATTTTTGATGAACGAACTTCTAATATATTTTATCATTATAGGAACAAATTAAAACTAATCCAGTTATTCCTTAATACGAAAGTAACCCGCTTATATTTCGGGAACTGGCAAAACTGGCGTTGTTAGGTGCTATCTGACGTATCCATCGCAAAGTTTGACATTTTAGATGCTCACATAGCATGAAAGATTGCAGTAGGCTTTCAGCAAGCTTTCGAGAAAGTTTTAAAAGTTTACTAAAAGCTTTCATTGAATACTGCGGTAATTACCAAATGTCCGCAACAAATACTAACGGAGAGTTTAGTCTAAGCTTACTATAACCTTTCAGGAAAGCACAACGTAAGATATTTTGTAAGCTTACTTCAAGATCCACGTCAGTTTCTGGAAATTTCTACTTGGTATATATATATATATATATATATATATATATATATATATATATATATATATATATATATATATATATATATATATATATATATAACCTTACATGAAAGCTTCTTATAACTTTTCAACCAATATTTCTGAAAGCTTTCGTGCAATCTTCCAGTTCGCGACAAATACTAATGGAAAGATTACGTCTAAATTTATGATAACCTTTCAAGCACAACGTAAGACTCTTTTTGTAAGCGTAAGACAAGACTCAGGTAAGATTCTAAAAATTTCTACTTTCCGTAAAAGGATATGGTCGGAACGAGGTTTGCATTTACTGTTCGCATTTTACTTCATTCATGCACGGAGCTGCATATAGTTGTACGTTTGGTGAATGTGATTTCAGCATTACAACGGCATAATGTGGATATATCCACTGCTATTGCATCTCACACGGAAGGACCCGTGAAAGCCGCATAAACATATATATATATATATATATATATATATATATATATATATATATATATATATATATATATATATATATATATATATATATACCAATGAAAACTAACTGTAAGCTTACAAAGAGTCTTGCGTTAGGCTTTCCCCAAAGATTATCGTAAGCTTAGACGGAAGCTTTCCCATGATATTTGTCACCGACTTTAGGTAATTACTGAAAGCTTCTTTGAAAGCTTTTACAGCGCTGTTTCGTCCTAACATGGGACTCATTACGCCATTACGTTCGGTACAAATCATCATTTCGCAACTGTGCACTATGAAGAGGTTCTAAAATTAAAAAAACCGTAAACAAGACACAATGGCGGCATCTCGATGAATCACTCAATAATATATTCAAGAAAGATATATTACATAAGAGGCTTACACAATAATTTCACGAATTCTTAATGGAAGCTTCTATTCGAGTTTACAACAAAGTGTCCGTCAAGATTCTAAGAAGATTAGAGGATGATTACAGAAAGCTTTCTTGAAAGAATCGATTTGGAATGACGGAAACTTTCCTTGAAATCTTACTACAAAGTAACACTAAACTTCCAAGTTTGCTTATTGGATAAATCGCAATTTTTTTTCTTTAAAGATTGTATGTTATCTTCCAGAAACTTGCAAGGTTTCACAAAATTTTCTGAAAATATGGAAATACATCCTAGATTTTAGCTTCCATAAGGTTTGCAATAAGGAAAATATATAAGAGACTTACACGTTGTTTTCATAAATTTACAAGCATATTCCCAGTAATTTAGGGATCCACTCTGGCCACGATGTGAATACTATGAATATCAGGAACGAAAGTTTTTTGTAAAATATTAAAACAGAAGAAAGACTATTCCACAAAAATTTAAGTGTAAAAATAGGGCTAAAACCTATTTATAATGGAACGCCAAGTTCAATTCCAAAACTAAACGCGAAAAATAACATTTGAAATACAAACTCTATTCAATATTTCCTAGCTTTAAACTCTAATAGAGAACTTACCCAGTGAAAGCAGAAGTTGCATTCCGAATAAAATTTTTCGCGTTTATGTTGCCTCCGAATTTGGCTTTCCGTTTATGTACCTATCAGATTTTAAATACAATGAATTATTAAAATAATGTTTGACTCACTTTTTTTACATTTTATGTCTTTGGTGAAATCATGGTTTTAGAATATGAATTCTTACCACTTAAATTCTCGTGACTTGCATGTGTAGTAGCGGCAGGTTGAGATGCATTGTAAGAAACAGCTTTATTATTATTAGGATCAGAGTTTGTTGGCGCGTTTGATGCTTGTGCTTTTCGTACCGTTATAATTTTTTTTGATTTGGAGTCTAACTCTTCGCCCATCCCATGTTGTAATGGGCGAATAATAAAATTTTGTTGAATGTAATAAAAACTTAACATCTACATTTTTGCTGTTAATTTGACGTAAAAATGACACTTTGGAATACAGGTGTGTTAATAGTAATTTCACAGAATATTTTATAACAAAAAAGTTGGATCGATATAATTAGTTCCACAAAAATGTGTTGACAAAATATAACTACCTACCATTTTTATAAAAAAAACTGAACCGACTTCTAAAAAAGCGCTAAAAAGCGAAAAATAACAATAAAAATTTTTATATGAAGTTGAAATTTTTGAAATTGGCGCCAACTCAATACCTGACTTAAAAAATTTAAATTTCATCTAAAAATTTATATTGTTACTTTCCGATTTTTAACGCTTTTTTTAGAAGTTGGTTCAATTTTTTTATAAAAATTTAATTTGTCAATTTTTAGTTTTGAACTGAGTTTCTAAGGTCGCAAAAAAATACTGATTTTATCCATAGTTGTAGACCTTGTTGAACAACAAAAAATTCTTTGATTCTGCGTATTGCCGAAATACTAGTTTTGAATGAAGTTGTACCAAAGGCATATTTAGTCTGCTATTGTAAATTCGCTTTCTTGAATTTTAAGAAATTAATTTTAGATTCGCAACCTAAGCCACCAAAATCCCAATACCGATTTTGAAAGAATTTGAAACGTGTAAATTTTTAGTCCGACATATTTAATTCTACAAATTAAGTTTGAAGAAATTTTAAGATCCGTGATATACTCCCTACGAACCCCACAAATATCAATTTCCCCCATACTGTAACTGTCATATTAAAATCTAAAAAATTATCTTGAGATTAGTAACCTACGATTCCGAAAACCCTCTAATACCAATTTTGAAAAAATGTGAATAATGTAAAATTTTCATTTCAAATACTTTAATGTAGTTGCATACGAAACCAGAACAGTAAGTCGGGCCAGTAGGACAGGAACATAGACTAAGATAGTGAGTCTTTACAGTAAAGCCAGCTTAATAATTGCTGTCATCAAGATGAATCTAAAACGCAGAATGTATTTAGGACTATTAACTAAAAAACCTTATTATTAAATGAGGCTGAAGAAGCACTTAAGAGTGAGATGAACGGCTTGTTAATTTCGGTATTCCTTCAAACCTGCACTTCACGGACACTCTTATTCCCTATAAAGTCAAATAAACTCAATGGTTTCATCACAATTTACTTTTTGCTGTGCCATTTTAACACATTAAAATTGTAAACCCAACAGTAATTAAAGCAACAAGTTCTGAAATAGTCAATATTGGCTTGCTATGCATGTTCACACGCCGAAAGACAATGTTACTGCCTTGAAAAGTTATACCGGTTGCACATGAAACTAGAACAGTGGGACAGGCCAATAGACTAAACCAGTGAGTGTTTAACCTAAAGCCAGTTTAATTTTTAGTATCATCGAGATGAATCGAAAACGCAGAATGTATTTGAGGCTATTAATGAAAAAAGGCCTGGATCTGAAAGATCGTTGATTTTTTTTATTTTTCCCTTTTTCCCATTTTTGAACGAAAGATAAGAGCTTTTCTATATTTTGCAGCGATAGCATATGTCATATTGGTTTATACCGAAAAACTGCTTCAATTCTTTTATATTTTGCACTTATTATGAATATGTCTGATAAACTTCACGAATATCAGTGCACAGCGCGGTGTAATTTAGAGGTTCGAGTGTTGGATGTACATACCAAGTAAACAGATCCAAACAAGTATGTTATTCAAATATGTAGCGACACGATTTTATGGAACAAATTGTATATTAAATCACAATCAAATAAATTCTTTTAAATCTAATTTAATAATAAGGTGGAACCATAATTTTTAATTATTACTTTGTAGAACATATAGTAACTTATTTTAAGTCAGTAAAAAATATGCCTACTTTCAGATGCCCTTTTTTCGTTTAAAATTTTTGTGCCGAGACAGGGAGAGGTATTATAAATTAAAAAGCTTTAAATGGAAAGTAGGATCACATGATACCTGATTTCGACGATATTTTAATTCCCCTATATAACTTTAATTCGTTTTGAAAATTATGACAAATGATTATGGAGTTATAAGCCATTAAAGTTTAATTTTCAAAAAATTAAATGCCGCATAATGACTAAAGAATATTCCTTATTAACCATCTTTCTCTCCGGAAAGAATTCTTGGTAAACCAAGCTTTAATAACCGAAGAAAACAGTGAGAGTGACTTACTTTGACGTGTTCTTTTTGTTCTTTACTCATATTTGAGTCTCCGTCCCGATGATTGTGTCGCTCACTGAATTGGAAATCATTTCATGATCGACCGATATACAATGCTGTTTTTGAAGAAAATTTAATATTTTAGCACGATGCGCGAGTGAAATTACAAGGCGTCGAGTTTCGGAGATCCCCAACTCACGTGTTACCAAGCTAACAAGATACAATGGTTTCCGGGCACCATAGCTATTGCCTGAGTGGAGCGTTAGCCGTCAATTGATGTTGAAAGTCGCTGTCACCATAGCCCTCCATGAACGTTTTACGTTGCACTTAAGAACTCTTGTACGTGACAAACAATCCTCCGGACAGGCTAACGTTTCCAAGATTTGCGAAAATATTCAACACACAAAATTTAAAGTAAATTCTTCGCCCAATTGAAGCACAAACGACCAACCAAAACCATTACAATTAGTTTAGCAATCTGTGCATCCCCATTGGGAATGGGACTACCTCCACAACACCCCTGAGGGGGGGGGGGGACTACAATGCAACTCATGCGGAACTCCTGACGGAACAGTCTTCTTTGAGACATATTTGTTCATTTTTACCCTCTGAAATTGAATGAGAAAACTGCGTACCTACTCCAGAACGTGACCACTGAAACCCCTCAAGCAGTGAATGATCTACTTTGTCAACCATCTTCGAGAAATTAGTATAAATAATGTCAACCGGAATATTATTCTGAAGGACATCCAGCAGATAGTCGAGATAAGTCAATAAGTTAGTTAACGTCGATCTACCAGTGTAAAATTCATGCTGCTCAGACACGATAGCACACCTAAATTTCCAAGATAAAAGGGACGCAACAAGAGAATCAAAAATTTTCCGAAAAGCTCATTGCATGCATATGCTTCTATAATTAGCTATATTATCTCTATTACCAGGGTGGGGATGTTATAAGCCAAAACTTTTTGTTTTAAACATAAAACTGAAATTTGGTTGTGTCTCCCAAAGCCAGATTTTAGAAATTTTAAAAAATCCTACCTAACAGCACTAACAGTAAATATGTGCTTTTAACTGAAAGGGTTGAGTCATGTTTAGTAATATATGATATAAAAAACTTTATTAAAACTTAATCTTATATATTTCAATATGCTGTGCGATAAAAAGATCATTTTTTATGATAAAATTTCGCCGGCATAATTAACTCTTAATAAAACCGTTTTAAAATTACTGTATCATTATGAAACAGTTCTATTCTTTATTCTTGTTTATGTTTTTAGTATAGAAAATACGCATAGTTACTATTAAAGATTGAACAATGGACTTTATGGATAAACTGTTAATGACTTAATTTAGCTTTAATGATTTCGTCATTCTTACTGGTGGGTTAGTATAGTAAATCAAAGTTGAACAAAGAAAAAACATATTCAATATACACGTTTATTGAATTAATAACAAATTTTAAGGGAAGATGCTATGAACTATTATTAATTTAGTGATATATTTACGATCCTGATAAGTGAATTCTTTAAAATTAACTCTAAATAGGCAATTCATAGTGACACACTTTTTACACTCAGTAACTCCGTAAATTAACCACTAACTTAATAATTATTTAAATATACAGTATCTCACCATTAAAATATTCCCTAAAAAATAAACGGGCCTGACAGAGAGAATGTAAAAGCAAGATCAGGTTAGGTTTTAAAGGGGATTTTTTTAAATAAAAAAATAAAAACAACATCTATCTGTACAGGATGAAAACCAAGAATCAAAAAAATTACTAGATATTTTATTTAAAAAAAAGACAAATTTCAATACCTAAATTTTTAAATATTTTAATGGATGATTACCATGAAACGTTTTATATACTATTTAACAAGGTATTACTTTTATAGTGGAGTAAAAGCCTAGCCAGATAAACAAATGTTATGTTAAACAAGAAATATAAATTAAACTATACCATCTAAAAAACGATAACAGATATTTATTCATAAATTTAAGTTATTTTTGTCATTTTTCGCTATAACGCTGATGTATAAAGTTCATGCATGTTAAAATTTTTATATCTGGTTCGGCTTTGCCTCTCCGATAAATTCAAAAGTTTCTTACAGTTACATGAAAATACACTGCCAAACCAAATTACAACCATCAATACATGTTTTTGAAATTGCAAAGCCAATATTTTTGACTCCTACAGTGAATATTGTTTAAATTCAGTTATATAATTTTTAATTTACACATTTTGAATAACAGTAACCTCCATTTGTACCATTTTAACTGAAGCTTGGTTTACCTAAGTCCACTTTAATATATAAGGTAAGGGGAAAAAATCAAGCTTTCTTAAGCCAACAATAAACTTGGCAACATCCAATTTTTTTTTTCGCGAATTCAACCCCTACCCATATGTCTATGGTCTTGTATAATTTGATGGCCAAGCTCATACAAACTATGAATCTAAAGATAGCCCCAATGGGGGGCACTACAAAAATAAGAAAATACCCATTTATTGTATAATGTTGTGAATAACTTATTCATTGGACTTACCCAGACGTTCCTAAAAATAAAAAACCGCATAAATTCTTTTTAGTATAAAATTGTATGTATACAATATTATTATTGTATTCATGTACAGAACTGTTCCCTATCTATTTTTAATACTTACACGTCGCTGTATGTTAACTGGTTTTCTATTAATAATTTAACACATTAAAAACTGTGGGTCGTCTTAAACGAAATCGCTGATAAAAACTAAATTGTCCATATCATTAAAATAATTTCACCTATGTTCAATTCTGGACGGAAAACCTAGGTTTATAATGTCCAAAACATCTGGGCCATCTTGACGAATATATCATCAAAAAGTTAGCTCAAATTTTTAGCCTCTTAATGTTTAATACAAGTTCAAAAACGAGAAAAAATACCAATAAAATAACCTCAATATCAAATAATCTCCGCTTAAGCCATCAAAATTCTTAGCTTAATATTAAACCAAGCTTCGAGAAAAATTAGATATGGTGCAATACAACTTTTGGAAAAAGTTCAGCTTAATTATAAATTACGCTTAAATCTAGATGATGCAAACGAGGTAAGTAGTAATAATAATTTGATTATTTTTTTTTAATATTACCAAAAAGTATAACATACTTCGAAACTCATAACGACTTGGTTTTAAACCGTGAATTGCCATTATTTACCTATTACAAGTGGTATTAACTACTCACAAAGTTGACGTCACAAAGAAGATCGTATTTTAAGTATCTATTTTTACAATTTAATTTAATAAATATTTTTAAAAGATATGCATACTTGTATCTTTAAACTGACACATATAACCAATATTGATTTCAAGTGATTTTGGTGATATTAATCGATGTTCACGGCTGGAAATTAAGAAAATTGAGGGCCCCATACACTTCGTACATCCTCGACGATTTTACTTGTCTAATAAAATTACGAGATCGATTACAGTTTACTTTGAACAACGAAGGGAAAACATTTATTGGCAGTGGCAGCAGCTTTTGTGGTGAAGGCAGGGTTTACTTCATAAAGTATTATCATTATTAATAATTCTCATATTTGGGACTTTACCACCCTCTCCTACTCTCAGTATCAATAAGGGTAGAGAGTGATCTATCCAAGGCCAGGATGCTAAAGGCCGGAGTCTCACAAGGGTGTATTTTTAACCCTCTTTATAAAATACAAATACCGTATATACCCACCATGCCACGCACATACATGTATGAGGACGATGTATTGTTGGTGGCGAGCTCTTTCTTCACTGAGATGACAAAAAACACATCTTATAACATATATTAATATAATGGCTACACCAAAGTATATTGAAAGTTACCGTACCTGATTCAGATTAAAGGTTTTTTTAGTCATTTTCCCCCTTTAGCTGTAATATATTACGATAGTAATAATTATCTTACAGCCTTAAGCTCTACGGAGCAAAAAACCACAGTGGTGCAGTTTAAGGTCACAAAACTACATCAAACTATTTATATGGCGTTAATATCTAAGTTAAAAAAGCCCGCAGCCACGGCTGTTAGATTGCCCTTGGCTAAACGATACTGTCGCCCCTGTTTGGTAGGAAAACGATAAAGGATTTTAAAATTAAATTGTTATATTTGGGATCTACTGCTCTGTTAAAAAGAATAAATAAAATACTACCAGTGAGACTAGTCCAGAACTAGAGCTAGTACCTCTCAGAACTCTTGCTGACTTATGTGTAATGTGGTCTGCAGAAATTTTCAACTCTTTCCAATTTTGTCTGTATTCTACTTTAAACAAAAATAACAAGTTTTATGACTTGGTTGTTTTTTTTTCATGTATATAATTTAGCAAATATGTGGGTAGGAAACATAATTGATGATGATATTTAATAAAATAAACTTTTCCTTCATCAACAAAGCTTTCACCACTGCAAATACAGGTTTTCTCTTTATCATTTAAAGTAGAGTGCATTCAACCTTGTAATATATGGGCTCGTCAGTTCATCGTTCCACAATTTTATTCGACGGGTAAAATCGTCGAGGGTAAACGAAGTATATGGGGTATTTAGGAACCCCCTTGTTCAAAATCAGTTTATTATATAACATGTTTTCAAGTGGAACGTTGTTGTCATCTTTCCCCAATTTAATAAGTGTTTTAGTAATTTCTTAATTTACACTATTTTAACACATATATCTAAGGTGGTGCTTTGATATGTGCAAATGTTTAAAGATTTCTTTTTCCCGGGTTCTTAAAATGTATAAATACTTTTAGCTAAGTAAATATCAAACGACCAGTTAAAAACTGACAGATCTCAGCAGAAAATATTGAAGTGTTTATGATTTGTTAAAATGGTAAATAACAAAAAAATAACAAATTGTAGTAATGCCATTCCACGACTTGAAAACAAAGACCAAATGATATCTATTTTTTTGTATACATTTTTAATATTATCGTGGTAGTTAAGTTAAATGTCAAATAATTCACTAGAGCTGCAAGGACAAAAAAACTATACCATAGGTAACTTAATAGCAGTATGAAAGCACAATTAAGTTGTTATTACTTTTAGGTCAGCAGTGCATTATAGTTTTTCCTAAATACTATTAATTTAAAACATTCAATTTTTAAGATTGTAAACAAATTATTTTTTATTAATTTGAAGGATTTTTATTAACATAGATTTCAAGTGAAATTTTAAATTGGCTTGAAGACTGGTTCTTTTAGGCCACTAAGAAATATGAGATATAAGATGAGTTTTTAATTGTAATAAAACTGTTTTTTATTGCTAGCAAGCATAATAATAAAATAGGATTAAAGCAATGACAAATTTTTATATAAAATAAAGTATACCTAATTTTGGCCCTCGTCATATAAGGAACCAAATATGGCTATACAAGGTCATTTCGTTAATTTAAAGAGATATGTAAAAATGGTAAAAGTGCAGTTACTTTTTAATTTAAAAAAATATGTAGGTATATGAAAGTTCAACTCATCGTCTTATAGATCTAGAAACGAAAATTATTATACTTTAGGCCTTTAAATGTGGTAAGAGAGAATAAAGTGGTTTCTATATTTAATCTTAGTTTTTATTATCAACAAATAAACAACCTCAATGGAAATTTTCTTGTTATATGTACTGTTTGGAGGTTTATTATTAAGCTTAAATTACATATATCAAAATAAGAATATAGATTTCGACATAATTTGGAATACCTGATGCTTTTTTTTAATCTTGTTACCAAAAATTGAAAAAAAAACTAAGATAATATTTGGACATTTGTTGATGTCTTTTCAAATAACCTTAATTTGTATGGTTAAATTTATACAAAATTTATCTCCAAAGTGTCTCCTGAACAGTAAGCAATTATTCGATCTTTTTGGTACATTCTGTATATATTGCCTTTAATTTTTACCTCAAAGTTTTACTGTTCCCATTAATTTATATTGCTTCAAAGAATTGTACTTGGGTATTCAGAAGATAGAAACACAAACCAACATTTATAATAAGTAAATATTTTTGCATAAAACACAGGCAATTGGACATTAGTTGAGATAAAAATCGTCTTTCTGATGTCTATACTTACATTAACGGTTTCCAGTTAGCTTGAATTCAAGTAACTTTACAAAAAAATCTTAAAATAACTGAATTTAACTCACTTTAAGTTAACTAGCAGGTTTCAAATTGACTCTACAATTTTTTAAATCGACTTGCTAAAGTCGTTTTAAATTCAGGTAAATAATACTCAAAGCCTACTTCGGAAGTCTTATTACTACATTAAACAGTTTTTGAGGGATTTTATTTGACTTTTGTCAAATAGAGCCCACCAATTTTATGTTCAACAAACGGAATAAACAAGATGATTTAAGCGGAAGTCAATTGAATTTAAGGATAGTTAATGTTGATTTATAAAAACAACCTTAAATAGCATAGCCAATAACTTTTGTATCATTTTATTGGCTATCACTCTCAAGATTAACAAGTATAGCTTCGATGTTTTAGTTTGAACATTTCTTAATGTATGATATAAGCCTACTAATTGCACAAGAATTGACTGAATTCTTTAGGTAGAACAAACATTTTTTAATAGATAACTCGAGTTGACTTTGGTAGAACAATATCTAGTAGATTAAGTATTACAGGCAACCAACTATAGGATTTAAAAATATATACTATAAATATTTATATATTGGACTCATTAGAATTTTAAAAATATCAATAAAACCCTATATATAAGAAACAGTTGCTGAGAAAAATTCACTGTGTTAAGAAGTATTTTTAAAGAAAAAAGATTTAATTGAATACTCTGTATATTACACAGTTTGGATTTTTCTGCTTATTCTATATATATTTCGTAATTATCTTTAATTATTTTTTAGTTATTAATACTTGAAAAATATCGTTTGTTATAGCAAAACGGCTTGCTAGTTCACGTTTTAGGTTTTTATCTTATACGTAAAAAGTTCAATTTTTAGTGTAACAGAAGTGCAATTTATAAGTAGAAGACAAAAACTTTTTTAATCTAAGATGCATTGTTAGAAAGCTACAAACTATTAAAGTGTGAAAAATTACATGTTTAAAATGACAATATTCCAAAAATAATTGAGCATGCCTGATTTTATCTAGATAGTATTTTGTCTCTAAAAATGTTTCATTTATTCACTCATTAAGACTAAATTTACAAGTTGTAGTCTAGAACGTTAAAAACAAGGAGAGGATAGTTAACTTTTGTAGTAATAGATACAGTAGCGCTTAAAAGTTTTTTGATATGACAAACTTTGTCATTATCTTGGTTTCACATAACCCTATTCCAAACAATAGATATATCTCAACTATTGACGTCCGGACATTAGTCAAAGGGATCCAGTTTCAACTTACTTGTTTACTTTATGGATATTCTAAGAAGTACGTATAGCACTGACGGATCATAAGTATTCTGACAATCATTTAGGTATGATTTGTCGAAGATATGGTTGCATAACGGCGTGAGTTTTGTATTTTATCATTACACCGAACATGCCTAAGCATAATGAATACTCAAGTGATTTGAAAGAAACTTTTATAACTGCCGTAAAGAAAGGAAGGCGACAAACAGAAGGCTCATAATATTAAAGTGTCTCGGCAACTTGTTAGTGCGTGGAATAAAGGTTATAATAAACGTCATTCTATGGAAAATAAGTCTAGAAGCGACAGCCGAAAAAAAAACCTGTTTTAAAAAGTGCTTAATAAAAAATTATCTACTAGTAATGTTCGTAAGTGGGCTGTGGTAATTAAAAATTACTTGCAAGAAAATTATAACATAAACATACACGTGTAAACTGCAAAACGTCGACAAAATGACTTCAGATTATATGGACGACGGCCAACTAAAAAGCCTTTCATATCTGCAAAGAAAATAAAGTTACGACTTGCGTTTGCAAAGCGGTATAGATAATGGACGAGCTTAGAATGATCTACAATACCATGAAGTGATGAAAGCAAGTTTAATTTAGTGTCATCTGATGGGATAAAGTATGTTTGACGTCCTAGAAGCTAAAGATATGATGTTAGGTACCAAGTACCCATTATCAAACATGGCGCAGGCAACGTGATGATTTGGGGATGTTTTTTTAGTCATGGAATTAGATCGTTAATTCGCGTTGAAAGGAATATGGATCGATGATACCATTGTTATTTTAGCATGATAATGATCCAAAGCACACATCCAAGCACATGAGTGACTTCATAAAACGTGAAATGGTCAAAGTTTTAGAATGGCCATGTCAAAGTGCCGACTTCAACCCTATAGAGCATTTGTAGGAGTTGGATATGCCAAAAACTTGGGAACATGCCAAATCGAAGAAGGGGAGCTACCTACCTTGAAGCGGTCCAACATCCTAAGGTTCCTAAGGGAAATAAGACTGGAGGACCTGCTCTAGCCGATAAGGCTACTCTTACGACTGGCCAGTACATACAAGATGCCAAAATTATTCCAATAAGGAAGCTTTATACAAAGCTCTAAAAAACGAATGAAACCAAATCCCTCTGAATCGTTTATAAAAGTTGATGGATTGTAAAGCTTTCATCAAAACCAATGAATTTTCAACAAAATATTGATATTGATAGAAGAAAATCTTATATTTAAATAAACAATCATAAAATTATTTGTAATGTCCTTCGCTATTATAATTTTTGCATATTCTACTCAATTGTTAACCATTTCATTATTAAAATCTTTCTACCCTTAAAAAACAGATTTCTTAAAATAAATAATATTGTTGACTTAAGTATTTCATCCATTTATTTTTTGTTAGTATTTGTTAAAATGCTTTTGAGCGCTACTATAGATACCTAACTTCAAAAATTGCAAAATGTGTAGATAAATCATCACGTACTGAAATTTGGAACAAAAAAGGCACGGACATGAGATATTTTTCGCCGATTTTTGAATGGGTTAATTAGCATTATTTCATCAGCTGTATTTTGAACTTCAAATAATGACTTTTTTCTTAAATTGTCTTAAAAATTCGATAGAATAACCGATTGTCATTTTAGGAAATTTTAACATATATTGTATACATTCAGTAATATGTGCTAGCGATTTAAAAAGGTAACTGCGCCAAATAAATTTATCTTTACCCGTTATGATATTCTAAGAAGTATCTTGTGCCAAAAAATCTAAGACAAATAAGTAAAATTTTATCAGTAGTCTGAATACTCCTTTCTATCCTAGAGGATAAAATAGTATCGCCCTTAAAAAAAGTGACATTTGCTTAACATATTCATTAGTTATTTGCCTGGGTCTATTTTTTAAGAATAGTATTTCGAGACGAGTCTAAACCCGAGTCCACATTAATAAAAATTGGTGTTGTGCGTCGTGTTCGACGAAACTTTTGTTCATGCGAACAAATTCTAGTAAACGTGTATGTACAGGTACACACAAATTTTTGTTATATTCAACGCAGTGTTCCAATTTTTGTCGATTTTTCGACGAACGTCAAAGAAATTTATGCTGACGCTCAAACGTTTAAAGATGCATTTAAACAAGAAAAAACAAGTTTTCAGGCATAGTTTTAGCATCAAAAGATAGCATCAAAATTAAGGTGAAATAAATTGACTTGGTTTTGAAAATATTTGAGACAGGCGCTGCTTCAACTTTAACAAACAAATTTTTATTAGTGGGAACCCGGCTTAACATACATTTTCAAAATCCGAATAAATTAAACTGATATATTAAATATTATGAAAAAATTTAAAAAAGAAACTAAGTAATAAATTTTAAATAAAAGTAAGCGGGTAATAAATAAATATATATAGCTAGTGCCTCTCAACATTCATTAATTCCAAGAAAAATTATATCCAATGGTCTTATATTACTTTCTTGCCAATCACAGAAATGTGAAAGATAATTAATTGTTCTAATATTACATAGAATATTGTACAAGAACGTTGCATCAATACTTTTTCTACTACTTATTATTATTAATTTTCGTTTTTTTTTCGAGATTTCTTCTTCATACTAGAATTTTAAATAACGCCTGTTACGTATTTTCATAAAAAAAAAACAATTATAATTGGTTGGAAGCATTATAACTTTGAACAAGCAATGAAAGTTGTCTCGTGTATGTCCGAGTGCAGTAACCATTGATTGATCTTGGTAATAAAATATTACTATTAATTTACAGTGTTGCAACTTTTCACATAATATATTGCAACATTTACACAGGCCGTTTGAAAGTAAGGATTTTCCGGATTAATTACTAGTGTCTTTATTTTTTCAAAAATCGTAGAAAGAAGTTATACTAACATTGATAAAGCTGTAGAAATATTTTTTGAATTTCTACTATTCCGAAATATTAGAAACAATTATTGCGTTTGATAAAATTTTTTTTATAACATTTAAATTTTTTGTCAATTATTTATTAAGTTGCAAGATAGTCATAAGCAAATTTCAAATAAATTATAATAATTACATTCCAACTATATATCTTTCTTTTGTGAAATAAAGAAAAACCAAGCCTTACATATTTTCCTTATTAACTTGTTTTTTATTTTTTAAACCTGAAAGAACATATTTATTGTCGGTAAACTAACGATCTTATATCACTGATATCTGGAAAAATACAATGTATCAAAATAAATAAAAATTTATTAAATATAATTGATCTATCTTGAAAATACACTTCTATATCATCATAACGAAATAGTGAAATAACTAGTTACTAATGGCTTAAATTTATTAGTTTCTATCAAAATTTTTATTTAAAACCCAATTTAACCCACAAAAAAATGACAAACCAAAATTAAATTGCGGGAGCCACAGCGAAGTCATTCGAAACGTGAGGTAACTATACGAGGTGCGACTATAAAATAACGAGACTAATGCACCTACAGATGAAGTACGCATGCGCCAAAGGCGAACTACCGATGGCTGTGTAGCGTGAAGCCTTCTCTTTCGGATGCGGCGCTTCCCGTTTCTGCAGACAAATCTGTCTGGCCGTGACCTTCGATTGTATAAAAGCTGTTAAATGAAAAATGATAACGAATTGTCGTGAAATTTCACATGAAACTTGGAAAAACAGATACTGAAACGTATCTTTTATTAAAAGAAGTGTATGGCAATGAATGTTTATCACGTGCGTCAAAAACGGGTGAAAATATTGAAAAAGTAAGTTATTTGATTCGATTTAACCGTCGGTTAACTATTAGTCCGATGGCTGAAATTGTCGTGAAAGACTTTATACGGGTCCTAGACATTGTTTTATTGGATAAGAATGTACAAAATATGCAAATTACTTCAAAATATTAAAGGCTCTTTATGAAAAATAGTGAGTGTTCGGTGCTAATTAGATGCATTCTTAAAACTCAGAACTTCCAATCTGTGGCTCGAGAACAGAATTTATCCTTTAAGTTGATGAAACTTTTAACAAGTTTTGGATCAATGCTATTTTTTTAAGTGAATCAATAACTATTGATCATATGTAGGCGATTAAATAGAAGTGTATTTTATATTCCTAATTAGGAAGTTTTAATAAATTATATCTACGTAAAATGAACTAAAAAAATAGAAAAATGAGAATGTTTCTAGAGTATTTGAAATAAACTATACATAAGTCTTTAACAAATTTTTTTAACAATATATGGCATAATAAATAAATATAACAGATAGTTTGGTTTTTTTAGGTCAAAAGTTCTAAAAATGCTCTAGGTACTTTTCCGCTATCGTTTCCTTTGTATCCCATCATATAGTCTTCATTAAGTATTTCTTTAACTTTGATTACCTAAAATATGATTTAAATTACATGATGTAAATATGGGTTATATTTAAATCAATGTGGAATTTTTTGGTGATTATTAAAACAAATTTTCTTTTATGATGAAAACAGATTATTTTTTTATAAGTGGAAAGCTTGCCACATTTAGCCAGACCCTGTTGAATTTTTAACTGGGTAGAAATAATGAAATAATTTTATTGTTCGTGGCAGTTAGCTGTTACCATAAATAAGGTGTGCCCAACAACTTCTTAATTAATGTTGTTTGGACAAATTCAACAGTTCTATGATGAAATCGTAAATTTTCTTCAACTATTTCGCTAGAATTTAGACCACTTAACGTTTTTCTGAAACGTGATAAACTTGACCAGTGCCGTGCTCAAAAATAAATTAGATACAATTTTTGATAAAGGACTGTACAATCTTCCCTGAATTTTTTTATACTAATCTTTTACGCCCTGTATTATATGTATTTTGTAAGCATATTAAAACTGAAAGGCAATGTTATTAATTTTGCTTAATAAATTTTTAGAATTTAACAATGTGTTTTTTAACTGTACTATAAAAAGGTACGATACTTAATTTTAGATGTTTAGGTTTTACATCCTACCATGACTGCGGGTCATTCGAGGCAGATCGCCTTTGCAAATCCATACAGCCTCGTTATTTGATCATTAGGCACTCTCTGAGGATATAACAGTTTCATCCTCCTCTAGATACGATCTACACACCTGGTCATTTATGATATCAATCTTATGAATATGACCTCACAAACAACAATGTCCTGTTAGTAATTTCACAACGATTCGCAGTTCATTCCTCTCCAGACAGAGAAGCTCCTTGGTCAGTTGCTTGCTACCTCCAATTATACATTCCTTAGCACCCATCATTCCAGAGGCCTCCCTCCAGGATTTATAAATTCGCTTTCCAGCAACAATTTTAATTCCTCATCAACGATAATTAGAACAGGTAGAATTGGTAAGGATCCGTATGGTACAGTCCCATTTTTGTCAAACGATTTGCTTCCTCGGGACTACAAGTCCGATTGTGAAGCTGATCTTTGTTAGACTATCCAGTACATCCTTGCACTTGCACACCGATCGTGAAGCTACGACATTAAACTTCAGTGTTAATATTGCAGCGCTGCTGCTTGAATATATTTTTATTCTCTTATCCTGTGTATGTCCTCTGTGACAGGCACATTACAAAATAGTTTAAATTTCCGTTTGAAAAACCATTGCATGTTGTCTCAGAGAGTAAAACTCTCAGACTCCCGTGCTTCTACCGAATATCTCTTCAGACTTGGTGATTAAATGTGTTCATTTTAAAACTTATATTTCGGATTCATATACACATAACATTATATCAAATAAGGTCGTTTTTTTATCATGTCTGTCCTGAACCCGGAAGCACTGCGGCCCTTTGATTTACAACCACTCTGTTAATTTAGCCTCCTGAACCAATTTGTACAGGTCAACTGTAGAATGAGTATCGGTCTCGTTGGTTCCAAATTTGTTGACCCGAAGGTCTGTCGTCCTTTCCGATCTAATATCTCGCAATCATATATGATGTGCTTTACCGTTTCCCCCACCTTACCACATAGCCTGCAGCTGAGGTCTCCATTGTAAAGATTCATTTTATGCAGGTAAACTTCAAACTTAGTCCATATCAAAATATACAAAAAAAAAAAATCCCGCGTGGTCTGCAAAATTTCGTGCAATTCTGCGATTTTTTTCTATCCTAACATGATACCAAAACATTTTTTTTTTAGATTTTTGGTGCCACTCAATCAAATTTTGAAATTTGCAAAAAACCGTGATTTTTCTCACACCTTCAAATAAGGATAGTTTATAGGACAGCAACGGCTCATTATAAAGTCTTATTTCTTTTGATGTACAACATATCTGATATCACCAAAAAAAAAAAAATAATAATAAATTTGAATTTTTTAAAAACATAATTTTAAAAAATGGTATTTTTATAAACCTGGAAAAATCTGAAAACAGCATTAATAAAAGAAAACAGAAAAGCATAAATCAGATCCATGTTTATATGAACCACATGTTCCATATCAAAAACAAGGCCTTATAAAGAAAGATTTAAAATGAGTCGTAAAATCTTTACTGTTGGATAGATCATTCTAAAGTGATGCCCGTAACATAGTTTTTTATTTGCAAATTTCAAAATTTTAGAAAAAAGACTGGTCCAAAGTCTAAAAATATACGGATATAAATATACCTATAGCTGCAGCTAAAAAAATTACAGAGGAAATTTAAGCCCATAATCTAGACCTTCGTATGATTTGACTTGAAATTACCCATTAGGGGCCATATATTCTTTGTATTTTATATCACAAACTTTTTGTACTCACTTCGTTAGCTTTTAAGCTTAACTCCGTTGAATCTTTTGCCTCATAGTCATACAAAACCTTGGCTTTTATCTGTTCTTCAGCTTCTGGCGATTCATCTTGGAGTGTGAAAGTTGAGGTGTGAGGAACAGTGCTGGCTAAACTACGATAATAATAAATAAAACTATATTTACGCTTGACTAACAAAAAAATTGGTGTATCAAAAAAAATATTTCAAGCAAATAGTACAACATAAAATAGTGTTTTAGTGTGTGGCTAATGCGTGTTATTAAGTGTGTTTTAATTATTTATCATTTTATGCATATACCGTATGTCCATTTAAGTTGGTTGCACATGGAAAACCTTTTTATTTTTATTTTACGGGAAAAAGTTACTATTTATAAAAATTTCTTTAAAGTTTATAACTCAAAATAAAATCATTACATATCAAATGTGTTAGTCATAAGAGGTTCGTCAAGTTTGTCATAAAATAAGTAATGGTAAGGTACCTTTATTTTTGTGCAATATCATAAAATGTTATAGAGGAATGTCAATTTACTGTTAAAATTAAAGTTTTGTATTTTTTTCCACACTTTCCCCTAAAACAGGGAAAATTAATATAAGTACATTGACATCAGTACATTTCTAATCATTATTGCCGTTGCAGTATTGTATGCAACTTGATATCTGAAAAAATCAAGGGCACAGAAGTTATGAAAAGAAAAGGTTATTCAGTTTTAAAAATTAGAATAATTTGTTAGTACAACATAAAATTGAATGCAATGTCAAATGCAATTTTATTTCTTTTCAAGCAATTTCCTTCAGAAATTTTAAGGGGTAACACCACTGCAACGGTCGAAAAATAGGGCTAATTTTAACATTTTTTGGGAGTGTGGAAGAGAAGTAAAAAAATTCTTTTCAGAGGGTTCATTCAACACATATTGAAGTATAAAAAAATATTATTATTTTGATGCAAAAGTTCGGACCAGGAGTTTTTCCATAATTTGGAGTGCTCCGCACTTTTTAACACGAGAATGATGTGGATTTTTTAGCTTAGTCATGATTTTTCTATTTAATTTTAAATTACACGGACAAAAACTTATCTATTTAGTTATTTACTTGTTTGGCTTTGAAACACGTTAGACGATGCTCTCATGGGATCGTTTGGTGCGACACGCAGTTTTGGCAGCTAAAATTAGCAGTAAGCCTGGTTGCTAGTACCGAATAATGCGACCCCTATCCTTTGGGTAGCGCGTTTCGTGTACTCGATTGTATATATTTCTGTTTTAATTCACCGGCGCGCCACCACTTGGCGGTTTTTACAAACTTTGTTAATTTGTGTGGTTCTTGTGTTATCAAGTGAACCATCGAGATGTCGCCTTTGTCGTCTTGTTTGTTGTTTTTGATTTTAAACTCAGCTTTATAAGATGCAAAGGCGAGATGATGGTTTGTCCCGAATGCGGTGGCCTGACGAGTCCCATATTAGGACGAAACAGCGCTGTCGCCATCTTTCGGACTCGGAGTTTTTCCATACTTTGGAGTGCTCCGCACTTTTTAACACGAGAATGATGTGGATTGACAAATTTCACGTCCGCTTAGACAAAGATTTTTTTCTAATTTATTATATATATATATATATATATATATATATATATATATATATATATATATATATATATATATATATATATATATATCATTGGAAGTTGCATTTTTTGATTTGCTCTAAAAAAATTTCCATATGCAGCCAGCTGAAGTAGACATATTGACTGAAAATCTTGAAATGTGACATTTTAGTTTTTATTGTTAAATTTACCAGCAACGTTAATTACATTAGAATGACAATATTTGTACAAGTTAAAAATGCAACGATAGAAAAAAATAGGTCATTAACTGTCAGAAAAATAATTAATATTACATTGACACTATTTTTGATTTACGTTAAAACATAAAAGAAAATTTTGATTAACTTAATGTTAAGTTCAAAAAAATGTCTATTATATGCAAGTCAGAATGTTTATAAACTAAATTTGGAACATCAGTAAATACTATTAGATAAATTTATACATTTAAAATCAAAGAAAAGCGGAATCCTTAAATCACAGTATGTTTACTTATCAAGATGATATGTAATTAGTACTGGTCAAAACAAGAAATCATACATACTAAGAATATAACAAATCAATGAAAAAAAAATATAAAAATTATTCCACCTATTGTCACAATACTTTTAACAAACAACTAGCAGCAACTAGTAAAAAGCTCTAAGCAAAATAAAATGTTCAGTTTGGATAAAGTGAAAATGATTAAACTAAAGCTCTAAAATTTTTGTTCAGTGTTTTCGGAAGACCTAATGGGGACAGAAGTAAATGAATCATCATATTTATTAGAAGGTAATGGCTCCAGATCTTCACTGTTTAGACGAAGCATTGGGCTTGGTGTAAATGAGCTGAAAATACATATGCAAACGCTTAGTTATACTAAAAAATGATATGTAGTTAGGAAATTTCTACGGCATTAAACAAATGAGAAATTAGGGTTTAGGTCGTGTCGTAGAAAGACGTTTCTCACCGCCTTTCTCCGAAGACATTTCATTTCAAATATAAGATCCAACAATATATTAGTACGGCAAGTGAGTGCCTGGGAAGGTGTCAGTCGGAATCCCACTGATGAGTCCTACGACTGGCACCGGGACGAAACACTCTAAAATTTTTCAAATGTATAGGAAAGCTGCTTCCTCAGGCACTGGCGCTAAATGAGGAGCCGAAAGCCAGGGGGCGTAAAGCCGGTAACGTAGCTTCCTATAACACAACATGGCATCCCTGGTGTTGTTTGGGCTGTTGCAGACAGGGGTCTGCACTGCGCATTGTGCTAATGCTAGATCCACGACGGGGTGTTAGTCCTCGCTGTTCTTCAGTTACATCTCGACTTGTCGTATATTCAGAAACAAGAATACAGATTCTAAATAATACGCCTAGTGAGATGTCTAAAGGGGGGGGGGGGTGTCGTAGAAAGACGTTTCTCACCGCCTTTCTCCGAGGACATTTCACTTCAAATATAAGATCCAACAATATATTAGTACGGCAAGCGAGTGCCTGGGAAAGTGTCAGTCGGAATCCCACTCATGAGTCCTACGACTGGCGCCGGGACGAAACACTCTAAAATTTTTCAAGTGTATAGGAAAGCTGCTTCCTCAGGCACCGGCGCTAAATGAGGAGCCGGAAGCCAGGGGGCGTAAAACCGGTAACGTAGCTTCCTATAACACAACATGGCATCCCTGGTGTTGTTTGGGCCGTTGCAGACAGGAGTCTGCACTGAGCATTGTGCTAATGCTGGATACACGACGGGGTGTTAGTCCCCGCTGTCCTTCAGTTACATCTCGACTTGCCGTATATTCAGAAACAAGAATACAGATTCTAAATAATACGCCAAGTGAGATGTTATAAAGCTCGCGAACCCCTAGGAGTTAGCGAACTACCGCTTAGGAAACGATGATGTAGAGCAACCGAATAATCACGACGGTTTCAAATTAAGTCGGAGATAAAACTGAGGTTTATGTACTCCTTTGACTTAAGCCGGGTTTTCCTAGCAACGCACATTTTGCATGGCGTAGAACGTAATTCGGCCGACGCAACGCAACAACCAATGCGCTGTCGAAAAGTGTTTTCCTAGGATTGTCAGTTGTGTAACGACCATCGTGATGAATTTATCTAAAAGTAAAAAAATAGCTTTGGCTTTATTAATATTACAAGACGAAATTTTGAATGAAGAGATTGACTTATTAACCACGATTCATAGTGGCACTAGAAATTCTGCTAGTCAATTATTACAAAATAGAAGCAGCCAAGGAGCATTTAAATTACTTATCCATAGACATCTGCTTGACGACGAAGTAAAATTTAAAGCGTATTTTACATTTTGTTCTTTTCATTCCAAATTGTGTCCTTTATGACAACATTTTTAATTTTGAAGCTTCAAGTTCCAAAGAATAATGTAACCACTCACTATTTCTACCAATTGTTCATCCTCGGTAGCACTAAAACGGATCTGTTGTTTTTGTGAATTCATTTTTAACAAAATATCGGAGCACTTCTTTCATTATACGCAGCGTACAACTGAATAGACTGCTCTCGGAGCAGTCGTCCTGTTGAGTCGACCGTATTAAGTTGGCGCAATAAGTTTTTACGCAGTGTAGGAAAACGCCTGCATTTGATTTTCATTAGAGAAGTTCTCGGCGTTTTACGCCGGCCGTATTAAATTCTACGCCGCGTAAAATGTGCGCTGCTAGGAAAACCCGCCTTTAGGTCAACTAAACCGAAAAATTAAAATAATGTACAACTAGATCGTAAAAAGTTCTAAAAATACGTCGGCGACAACATATGCTTGAAGAATTGTCCACAATAAGTGCATTTGTCTTTAATAACTGACAAAAACGTAAAAAAATATTGTACTTATGCGACACCGGTGCCGCTAGTACTGAAATAAAAATAAGTAAACATTTTTTGCTAGTTTCTTAATGTTCATTAAAAACACTAATCTGTTTTGGGTAATTAAATGTTAAAAATGTTATTTTTAAGTTTAAAATGCCCCTAATTTTTTTTAAGAAAAAAATATCAAAATTTATTATAACAACTTTACATGGGTAAAAATGATTTACCAATTTAAGAAAGTAAATGTTTAGTCAAAAATAACTGACAGTCACTACTTTTTATTTTTATGATGCTATTCGTCAGAAAGAGTAACAAACCTACCTTGACAATTCTCGTTGTAAATCGGTCATAATCGTTGTACACTGAGAATAAAATCTAGCTTGAGTTTCAACAAATTCATATAAACTTCTTAAATGAGCAGCATGGGAAGAGCTGAGGCCTTCCAATAGCAATTTTGTAATTTCTGTTTGTCTGTCGAACTCTGATTGGGCAATTCTTAAATCTCTTTCAGCCTAAAATGTAGAAAAATTTGCTACTTTTCATAGTATATAAAAAAATAAGACTAAATGATTTTATGCTGTTTAGCTAGAGCGAAGCAAATTCTTCATAATCCTGAACAACACCTGGTTTAACACACACATACATATATAATATATAATATTACTAATTATCTTTGTTGTGGCTCCTATCTAATTTAGTATTTTTAATTTTTACATAAAAAAATATAACATTTAATTTGGCCAAGGTACTGTTTAGTTTCATCATGGTTTTTGTGTTCAATATACAATTTATTACATATTTTTGTAAAATCTGTATGTTTCGATCTTTTTAAATGAATTAGCTTGAATAAAAAATATTACTCAAATCACAGTAATATAATATGTTGAATGATTTGTTCAAACATTTTAATAGTTCTTAAATGAATTACAAGAAAATTACTTTTATTCTTTTGAAAAATAAAAAAAAATTATTGGTTTATAAATTACGTTAAGGTTTGAATATGAATTTTGATTAATATGTTTGAAGCCGGTATCCAATTGTCTTACGCTTATGTAGTTATAAACTTCATTTGATATGATTTATTTTCGCGATTAGCAGTTTACAGCTAAAATTGCTTTTGTGTTTTTTACAAGCTTAGAATTAAAAATGTTAGATGTCAAATGATTTTTTTACTTTTATAAACCGGTTTGTTGAAAAGAATTTGCTTGGTGACTTTTATCGACTATAAAAATAATTTACCACTCTAATGTCTAATGTACTACTTATACCTGCTCCAAAAGTATTTCTGGTGGTACGTCTTCCTTTCCCTTGCAGCATAAAAGTATTTTTTTATTAAGCGAAATTTACAATATAACATTCTAGATTGTGTTACTAGAATTTGTGTGTGGATGAATGTTACGAATTTAAAATAAACTTTTCCTATTACTCTTTCTTTGTTTTGTAAGTTACTAGGTGCTATTAGTTAAATGCGTACGAACGAGTATAATCTGATTACTTTTCCATACCATTCTTAAAACATATTTTTATGTATATTTATGAAACATAAAGTAAATTAACCACCATGGATTCCAAAATGGATTGTTAAAATGAAGACTTGGTTTTAAATATGTGTGATGATAAAAAAGGCAAAAGAAGTTGCAGTATTACTCGTTAGTTTCAAAGATGTCGGAAACAATGGGATTGTATATTTTATTAGAAAGTAGCAAGTAGTGTAAACATAAAACTATGAGTACATCAACACATTAAAATAAATAGGAAACAAATAGCAACGTGTGCATGAGCTACTCCTCTGAATTTTATGACATGATTGTCAATAGAAAGTTTTTTTTATCTTAACAAATCAGTTTTTTTTGGTGTTACACGCATCTTTATTTATCAATAGAATGACGTGAATGAGTAGACGGACCGATTCGATTAAGTACAGTTACGCGACACGCCCATCGAAATGTTTCCTAATGATGATCCAGGTAAACAAAAAATTGTCGCTACTACATTAACCAAGGTTTAGGACCCTACTGATCCATCTCATCTTAATGTTATTAGATGCCAGTCTAGTGACAAGATTTTAAACTGTTTAAAGTACAACCAGCAAAATCATTTATGTGCTTTAATCACGAAAATCGGAATGATTGTGCTTTTTGAACCAACTATGAGGGTATCAGACTTTTTCAGGTTCATTTATATTCGCTGATTCTACAGGAGTCATTTTGATGCCGTATTAAAACGTCTTTAAGTTATAATTCTAAAAAAATACTATAAACGAGAAATGGAATCATATAGTTAAAAAGTTTACTTTTTAAAACAATTAGTGAGACAGTACGTTACTTTATGGGCAGTAAAATTGTGGAAATGCCTACCATAAGTACGCATTTAATAAACTTCATTTTATAAACAAATAAAGATCAGAAAATATTTTAGTTTTTCGATAAAAATATGCATTGTATTGTATAAGAAGGAATTTCAAAAATATTTAGAATGGACCTAGTAAATCTGTGTTAAACGGTTAGGATGCTATTATCGTTTTTATATGAAGGTAGCTGTTTATATTTCGGGAACTGGCAACGTTGACGTTGCTAGGTGCCATCTAACATATCCATTAAAAAGTTAGGCATTTTAGACGATATATGTACTAGGAACCGTTTAACATACGGACCCTATTTCATCTCAGATAATAAATGGATTTAATTCGTGAGGATTTTCGTTAGATTATTTTTCCCAATTTTCATTATGGCTTATGTCAATAAGAGTGTATCAATGAACTTTTTTGGTTTTTTGTGGCGATAAAAACCACTGTATATTGCTAGTTTAGTAAATTCAGTCGTCGCCGATGTTCGCTTGCGGACTAGTCGTGTGAAGATCGTCTTGCAAGAAACACTGATGCTGTAAATGAACTGATAATGGAAACTTGTGATGTGACATACCGTGAGATTGACGCATCCCTGGAAGAAACACCGGAACATATAATTTATTAAATGAACATATGGCCTTGAGGAAGCCGTGTTCGTTCAAAAAAGGCCTGTGTCGACTGGGGCAAGGATAAGTTTAAAAAATACGATCACGGTGCTTCAATAACATTTATAAGATCGTGACAGGTGACGAGTATTAGATCTATGCTTATGAGCCCGAAAGTAGACACACGTCGAAGGAAATGGTTGCCTGTTTTATCGGAAAAACTGACCATGTCGTAACCGTGCCTCTCGTCAATTCTGAATATTACACATCCATTTGTTTACTGGATGTCTGCGGTATATTGAGAAAAACAAACTGGAGACGACGCATCATTTTTTACCGTTACAACATGAACTCTCACACCTCGACTCAAACAAGTGACTTTTTGAGCAAAAAAAAAACATGGAATTGATGGGCCATTCGCCGTACAGCCCTGATTTAGCACCCAATGATTTCTATTTGTTTCCGTACATGAAAAACAAACTGCATGGTCAACCATTTTCTACGACGGTTGACGAGTTCAAACATATGCAAAAGTAGAAAACAATAAAACGACTTTCAAAGATATTTGTTTTTGTTTGTTATCGCTGAATTATAAACGGCTATCCTAGTATTACTAGAAATTAGGTTACTTGAACCATCTCCTTTAGTTAAAAGTTAAATACAGTATTTTGCAAGCAATTTAATATTTTAGTCAATTTTATCTAGTTAAAAATAAGACATGCTGATAATGTATTTAACTTTTTTGTTAATAAATCATGAGATGTATTTTTCCCGTTTATAGCAAAGCGAGTATGATGATTGTATATATAGTAATGGTTGTGTTTATAAATGACAATGACATTTTGCTGTTACGTAAGACGATTATACTTACGCGTCAGCAAAATTGTAACTATATAAGAGTAAATAAAAGGCCTTAGGTAAGACAGAAAAGAAAAGCTTACATAATTGTTTCTAACCTAAAACAATTTTTAAAGGATTCAGGGCTTCACGTAATTCCTTAAATATTTATAGTTCAAAAAATCATTAGGTTGTGTCAATAACGACATTGATTTGATTTTTAAGACTCATTGTCATTACTCCTTTTTATTCCCTTAGTTTAGGAATACTCATGACAGCAATGACATTATATATAAATTGACAGATTATTCTGTCAATTAGTACATTTGCCAGGTTAGTTCAGGTTCTGTCAATAGTAAAATCTTTTCATTCAAGTCCTTTCAGTTATCTGATTCAAAAAATGTATTATGCACATGATAGGGTGTTGTTTAAAAAGTTTGTATAGGTAGATGTAACTAACAATATCAAAGCAACGATGAGCTGTCTTTCCCGTATTTGCTGTTGACATGTTTTTACGAATTCCTAAGAACTAAGCAGGTTTAGTATTAAGGAGGAAAACGGGTAAATATCTCGGGGATTGTAAATCATATTTTAGAAAATATATGGAAATATTCCAAAACCTTTTTAATTCTTTTTTTCAAAATTATAAATTTTTAGGTTTATTTATTATTAAGTTTCTCAAAACATTTATATCAAGGATTAATTAATTAAAGTTTTGTTTGTAGCAGAACAAGAACAGATGGACTTTTGGAAAAACTATAGCAGGTACCGAAAACGAGATCGCACATTTCCGAGATCGGTTTTGAACACAATTTCAATCATCATGTTAAGAAAGGCCTTTAATTGTGTATCACATGACGTGTTAGTTTCAAATCTTATAGGATATAACACCTATTCGAGTGTTGCTGCTTCTACTTGTCGGATCAACTCCATTATTGCTAATATCAGGGCATTATTAAATATGTTGTTCCACAAGGCCTCGGATTCGACCTAAGTTTATTTTTGTTATATATCGACACCATATCCACGACTGGTAAGGTGGTACTATTTGCAGATGATACTATAGTATTCCAGAGTACTGATGAGTGACAAACTCTTTAGCTTAGATCAAATTAAGCACAAGCTTCCTTGAGCGAATGGTTTAAATAAGCTTA
This sequence comes from Diaprepes abbreviatus, assembly GCA_034092305.1. Classification (NCBI taxonomy): domain Eukaryota; kingdom Metazoa; phylum Arthropoda; class Insecta; order Coleoptera; family Curculionidae; genus Diaprepes; species Diaprepes abbreviatus. Next base: position 25,643,810 of record JASJET010000055.1, on the reverse strand, counting down.
ACATACAGTATTATTCCTTTAATTACTACTATAATATACATAAACTTAGATAAACGGCTATCCAGAGAATATTCACTTATCTTAAATATATTGGCATCAAAAGAAGGGGTCCTTTCTATAATATCGGGCTCTCAGTGACGTTATTGTCCACTGTATTTCCTATAAACTTCCGGACAATTCGAGCGGTCGCAAATAGCACTGTCTTTGACATGGATCTGGCGGCTGAGTGTTAAGTATCCATATCAGCATTGGTCGTTCTGGATTGAGGGGGTCTCTAATGATATATTTCAGATAGTTTTCTGTTGGATGTGATAATTTGATGACATTTTCCTGCTTGACCTCGTTTAGGTACTGTTCATGAAGGGACTTCTGCAGCCAGGCTTGAAGCTTCTCTTGGTCTGGTTGATAATAGGAAGCCAGTTTACGTTTCCTCAGCCGTAGCAATGTTGAGTTCTCTGCCCCCATATTGCTCGGTATACTACAGAAGAATTTGCTAACCTAAACGCACTATGAACGCGAGTTTATTATCAATTTGTCCAGTGGCTAACCAATGTTCACCAATCCTTTTCCTCCATAGTATCTTGGTAGGATAGTCCGTTTGGTAGCATTCTCCGTTCGGTAGCATTGTCCATTCAGTAGCACTAAGAAGATGATGTTTGTGAGTTTGTCTCAAGTGTTCCAACTTTTCTATTTCAAAAGAGTAGCTGAAGGCCGAACATGCATGCATGTTGAGAGCTTTACAAAGAGTTTTTCGGTTTAGACTCCTTCGCGATATCTGTCTTAACGGTCTTTGGATCGTTTGTTAATTCGGTCTTTATAATCTGTAGATCCATTCTTTGTGCTTGCTTTATGCCAAAGGACTTACATGTATTTTTATGTCTGTTCTGCCTTTTTTGCTGCAAGGGTATGACCATTATACATCTCAAATGTTCCCGATTGAATCTTTGTGTTTCAGATGCGGCACTTATCAAGATTGAACAGCATTCCTATATCCCTGGAGAACTCTACCGTTTTGAGCATTTATTTCAGCCAATTTCTGGTGACAGCCATCAATTTAAGATTATCTATATACAGAAGGTGATTTAGTCTTACCACCTCTTCACGATTGTTCCTAATACTAAAACTGCATCTGATGGCTTTTAAACGGTGTGATGGTGAGGTCGTTACAAGGAAAAATCATAATGGGCTTAATGCAGCGGATAGAAATATTCCCGTTCGTATCGGGAATTATTACTTATTATTATTATTATTTACACAGACCTTTAACTTTCTTTTCTATGCAATGTTTTTTTCTGTTCAATGCTTTCGTTTAGTTTTTGTGCTTATGCAAGTGTATTTATTTCTTGCAGCTTCTGCTTCTCTTTATTATATGTTTTCAGTCTGGGTTTCTTAAAGGATCTGCGTGTTTGCAAATTTATTTACAACATTTTAAGTTTTCCAAGTTTTGGTTGACGTCGATCTGAATACCGTACAAAATATAAACTTCATGGAGCGAAGTTTGCATTTACTGTTCGCATTTTACTTCATTGACACACTGAGTTGTATATAGTTGTATGTTTTCTGAATGCGATTTCAGCACTACAACAGCATAACGTGGAAATAACCACTGCTATTGCATCTCACACGGAGGGATCCGTGAAGGCCACTTAAACATATATACGCTATCCGGCAGAGGTCGGCGAAGCTGCATTCAGGATTGCATACTTCGGTCCGATCGGTCCTTTGCACAAACAGGTGCATTTCTGTACTCTGGTGAGTCTAGTAAGAGACGAAACATGTACCCCTGCCGATCACTGTACCGGGAAGAGTAAGTTTTGACTTTCTTCTAGATATGGTGGTACAAGTAGGCCATCATCTCGATGGTGGTGGCATAGAATTTTTAAACTGTGCACACGGGAAGGATATAATGGAGCGAATTTGCATTTTACTTCATATATATATATATATATATATATATATATATATATATATATATATATATATATATATATATATATATATATATATAATTTATATTTGCCCAAAATGACGTGTATTTCAAAAATGAATCAAGCTGGCTATAATATGATTAGAGCATTGAAATTAAATTGTTTGTAAAATCAAGTTCGGTGATGTCTGATCACATTTTCGATATCTGCTATAGTGGCAACAAATGCCTCTGGGCGCTTTTTCGGTATGTCAAAGAAGCGCCACCCTGACTCGATTTTGTTCGAAAATGAACACTTTTTAGATTGGCAGAAAATTTTATGTGCTGTCTTTTGAAAATAACCTTTTGTTTTTAATGAAATGACAGAGCCGGCAGAATTTCCAACGTTAACTTCTGACTACATATTAAATTAATCATATTTCACAATCAATGAGAATTAAAAGAAGTACAATAAATCTGAAAGTCCTAATGTTTGGATTCTCTAGATATGTTATTTATAAAGTATATATAAGGGCATAAGTTATTGAAAAATAGAATGCAGAAATTAAAAATTCATGAATAGCATCTGAAAGATCTGAATACACGTTTTTAAATATTTGTCCATCTCCACTATATATATATATATATATATATATATATATATATATATATATATATATATATATATATATATATATATATATATATATATATATATATATATATATATATATATGATACTTGCTAAATAGCAAAAAAATAATAAGAGTTTATAAAGAGTATGGCTGTACATTTTTTTAGCACTTATCTTCTTTCCTACACAAGGCCTTAAATTAACTTTACTAAATACTTACAGAAGACTGACCTAACATAGATCTTGCCTTTCGAACACGATTTTTGCACGCATCCAAATCCAATCTAAAAAAGCATAAATAATTTTATTAAATTATTTTACGGCAGATCAATAACGGTATATGTATATCACATTATATAGCGACGAGCAAAAGTATTAGGCACTCCTATTGTTTATCTCTGTATTGACAAGTGTCCAGATAAGCTTCTTATAGTTTTATTATTGCATTGGGAGTATGTTTTCAGGAAAAATAAATAATTATGACACGTAGGTGTGCATTAACACATTATTTCTTAGCTATTTCACGAATTTTGGGATTTTAGATTGTTGTCAGAGTTTGATGTAAACACACGGGTTGTACGCAATTATCTTTACCATATTCTTAAAGACTAACATTTATAGCATAAACCATGACTAAAAAAACTGAACTTATTGCAGAACAGTGCCTAAAAATTAAGATTTTACATAAACAAGGCATGTCTCAAGTAAAGATAGCCCGAGAAGTGACGTGATCACGTTGTGCAGTGCAATATGCATTAAATTGTTTCAAAAAGACCGGATATCATGAAAACAGGCCAGAAACGGGCAGAAAGAAAGTTACTACAGATCGTGATGACCGATTGTTGATTAGGCAATTTTTACAAGACAGAAAAAAAAACAGCTTTCGACCTCGCTGCAACTTTATCTGAACCAAAAGGCAAATGTGTGAGTGCACATACTATGAGAAGAAGGCTTCTTAAAGCTGGATTAAAAGGTTATAAGGCAACGAAAAAGCCGTGGCGGTCGGAGCACAATAAGAAAAATCGATTGGAGTGGGCCCTCAAAGATCGAGATTGGACAGTGGAAGATTGGCTCAACGTACTATGGTCAGACGAATCTAACTTCGAGGTATTGTTATTTACTTTATGGTTTACATTAAAACAAGTCAATATCTTTGAAAACAAATTCTACAAGAGAAATAATGAAATCTTATATTAAACAGTTTTTTCTCTTTCCACAGGTGTTCGGAACTCCCGGTGTGACTTATGTCAGGCGCCGGATGGGCGAAGAATACAACCCAGAATGTGTGGTGCCCACTGTTAAACACGGTGAAGGCTCAATGATGATTTGGGGTTGTATGGCTGTCTATGGAGTGGGCGAAATGGTGTTGTGGGAGGGGCGAATGAACAGTAAGAAATGCACTGAAGTTCTAGAAGCAGCTCTAGCGCCGTCGGTAACCCAAATTTTCGGCGAGACACACAGTGACGGAATAAAATTTCAGCAAGACAACGCCACTTGCCACAAATCGGCTCACATTATGACGTGGATGGCTCGAAACGGTATTGACCTTTTAGACTGGCCACCACAATCGCCAAACCTCAATCGAATTGAGCATATTTGGTCTATTTTGAAGAAAAAGATCTGAAGACACTCTATAACTAATAAACAAACACTATTGGCTGCTTTAAGACATGATTAGAAACAGTTTTCCGTAGATGAATGTTTTGAGCTGGTAGAGTCAATGCCAAAAAGAGTGTCTGCTGTCATTAAATCAAAAGGTGGACCGACCAAATATTAATTACTTTAATATAATAAATCATCTAAGTTATAATATCTGTTTTATTTACATACCCTATGTTAAATGACTCCAAAACTAGCAATTTTGTAGGGTGCTTAATACTTTTGTTCGTGGCTGTCAAAAAAATTTAGGAAAATATTCAGGATAATTTTCAGAAAAGTATGTTATTTTATTACTTTTCAAAAAAAAACATCTCCAAAGTTCATTTAAATTTAATTAAAGCACAGTTAACGGCTCGCAGAGATGGATTATCAAGTGTAAAAATTTCGGGCCTGCAAATGGAAGAAAATCACTTTTAAGTTCGCTCTCGATTTCTGTGTGGATTAATTAACATCATTCAACCAGAAACTGCTGATTTCTACTCAAAATAATAATTTCCTTATTATACCATAATAAGTACCAGCCTAACCAAAAGCTAAAGTCCCTTTGACACTTTTAGGCTTAAATTTTAATATCAAATTCATACAAAATAAATACTAACTTACTGGTGAAATTTGACTTTTTATTCACTGTGGCTGTCGGATTAATAAAAATTTATAAGTTGCTTCGTTCCTCGTTCTATTTTTGTTATGTTGTGATAAGTTACGGGAAATTGGATAAAAACCATTAAATTTTAATTTATTATGACTTAACCAGCCTGTTTTAAATTAAGTCGGAACTATTGCCAACTTATTTTCGGTTAGAGCACGTCATCGATCAAATTATCTTTTTTTCTGAATGGAGGTATTTTCAAAAAAAACAATTGTATGTCGCTTTTTAAAGATAATTAGTAAAACGGGCGTTTTAAAATGGAACATATTGTGTATTATTTACGAAAAAGAAACTAGAGCAAATTTTAAACAAAAGTTATTATATGCACCCGATTCCCAAACGCTTAAAGGTCTATTTAGGCATTTCAGTGAAGTCACACTTTGAATATTTTAGAGTGAGAGAAAGATGTTTCAATATTCTTCTACAGAAACTAGAAAGTAATTTAATAACGAAAGATACTCCTTGGAGGAAGGAGATATCGCTAAGACAGAAACTTGCAATTTGTTTAAAGTAAGTTATCAGCTATTGTCTTTACTCTGTCCGCTGTACCGTGTTTAGATTTTCAGGAAAAAATACTCATTCAAATAGTTTTTATTGCTTTGTTTATTGTTTTTATACGATTGGTAGTGCTAGTAGGATTCATGAAATACAAATATGTATTGATCATATTTATAATTATTATTTGTTCCAAAGTATTTATTATATGTCTGAAAAATTTCTAACAAAATTCTTTAGATTATGTTGACGGTATATCATGGCGTCTTCTATTACAGGTGCTGCAGTAGAGTTTAAAATGGGCTACGACAAAGTGTATTCTGTTAGAAGTGCTACATTGGAGCTTAAAATAGACTGCGACATTATTACAGGTGCACAATCTCCAGTTTCATATCCAGTTTGTAATATTGCTGTATCTATAGGTGACACATTTCTAATATGGACTGGTGGAAGTAGTGTTGCATTTTGCTTTGTCAACATCTTCATATTTTTGCATAGTGGCAAATATTTCCGACTTGGCCAAACTTAAATAATTTTGATTCAAATTCTTTAGTGTGGGTGAAATACCACTTAAAAAAGCATCGACTGGGTGCTGTGTGAGTTGTGTGTTGGCTTCATTTTTTTCCAAAACATTCCATTAACGAAGCTGCTGTTATTTTTTGTGGATATTTTATTGCACCTTTTCTTGTTCATGAAGTAGACGAATTAGATGAAAAGGAAGTACTTTCGTTTTATGGTGATGCAAATGGAGTGGGAGTGCATATATCAGATGTTAATGGATGGGAGTGCGTATATTAGATGTTGATAAAGTGGGAGTGTGTGTTCTATATGTGGTTCTTCATCTTCAGCTGTTGTTTCTATACTTCAGGACTTTGTAGTTCTTTGAAATATGTGTCCAAGAAATTTAATTGTTCGTGGTACTTGTACAATTTGACATTGATTCCTTTTTCACAACTTTTAGTTTCCGTCTTTTTTAGTGATTTTTGATAATTATCTCTTATGGTGTTCCACCGTGCTTTGCATGTTGTACCTGCAAAGAAAATAATGTTATACAAAGTATTAATTTTTTCAGGTACCTATCAACAGTGATTCCTCGAAGGCAATTTCGTTTAGTTACCGCGTTGGGCATAGCACAGTACACACCATAGTAATGGAAGTGTGTAAGATAATAAAGGAAACTTTGATGACTGAATTGCTACCAATACCTACAGGAGATAAATGGAAATCTATTGCCAATGTCTTTCAGTCTTTTTGGAATTTCCCTGTGTGGGAGCTCTGGATGGTCAGCACATCACTATACAGGCTCCGTCGAACAGTGGATCTCTATACTACAACTATAAGAAAACGTTTTTAATTGTTTTAATGGTCCTTGTTGACGTCAATTGTAACTTTATTACTGTAGATGTCGGATCTTATAGTAAAAGTAAAAACAGTAACGGTGGAATTTATGGAAATTCTAACCTGAAATTCACCAGTGCCAGGAACATCAATCGAGACCTTGTATGTCATTATAGAAGACACAATATTTCCTCTCAAAAATTACTTAATGTGACCTTATCCAGGACAAAATTGAGATGACGCTAAGCGAATTTTTATCGTTTTTCAAGAGCAAGAAGAATTGTAGAAAATAGCTTCAGTATTTTAACAAAAATTTTGAATTTACTATAGACGAATCAAGGCTAACCCAGAAAATGTAGATTATATAGTACTTGCAACTTGTATCCTACATAACTTCATCAAAAAGTTTGATTCAAACACAATAATATACGCATCAGGTAATCAGAAAATATGAGTCAACTGAGTACAAGCAGAGCAATACTGGAAAATTTGCAATCTCAAGGTGGAAATGACATAATGGACGTATTTCACGTCACAGGATTATCAAAAAACTATTTTATTTCAGAGGCCGGATCAGAACCCTGGCAAGAAGATAACATATGATTATTGTACCTTGTCAATTAAAATAATTAACTTAATTGTAATAGTACAGCACATGAAACTGATTCACATTGGTGGCGACGTGGCGCGTGTGGATTTGTAAAATTCATTGTAAAATGCACAGGGCACTCTATTACATTATAATACTAATATTGGTATTAAAAACTAGCTTGTATGTATAGTCTAGTTTAATAAATAAAATAAAAATAATCTACTTACCGTCTAACTTTATTTGTTTTCCTATTTTGTTCCACAGATTTGTTTTGTATTTAGTATCAATGTACTATGAGACAAATCATACAAAACAATATTTTCACGAACCATTTCAATCAACCGTTTGTCTTCCATTTTGTTTTCGATTCAGCGGAGTCCGTGATCTGACAAAAAATATCATCGTCACCGATCCTCGTCCATGAGACAGCGACAAGTGTGAATGCGTTCATCGAGAATGTATGAAACAATAATTCTCACGGTTAAGGTACCGTGCCGGAACTACTGTGACATCACTGAGATGTCTAATTAGGCCTTAAATTAACTAAATATTTTAGAACTAGACTTTAAACTAATTTTCTTCTATAGTTATACAGTTTTCCAGCAGACAGGAGATTTAAATAATAATCAAAAAATTATCATTAGAGGCACTGTAATACCAGAGAGCAATATCCTGCCAACCAACTCAGAAGGTATTTCTTGATTTTGTACGACAAATTTAGGAAAAATGAAATAGTTTTTGCAATGATATTTTTAAAATCGAAAATCTGGAATGCAATTATGGCATTGTACTTCCAAATTTGTAATAACCAATAGAGTTAGTAACGTATGCTTTTTGTTTTCGTTTTAACGTTTGCTGTTTATTCTATATTCAACGTGACTCAGGAACAACTTTATAAATTATGTCAATTAACTACTGAACTTGATTCTATGGTTAAGATCACCTGAATATTCCTTTTCGAGCTCACCAATTTTTTTTGCTAAATGGGTGACCTGGTTATTTAACCTTGAAATTAGCCTTAGGTGACATTTTGATACATAATTTGACTATATATTTAGATATGAAATTTTCTACAGCTTCCCTTGCAAATATCAAATAGGGGTTCATATTCTGCAAGATCAATTTAATCTTTGAATGATTTTAAAATTCGACCTTGAGGTCAAGGTCAAAATCATCTTTTGATGTCTTTCCTCAAGCCCTAGAAACATTATTTTTTAACTTGTTCTCCTACATAAATTTTATATTAGTGAAGTACGAATAGTTGTTTGACCTTAAATGGTTTCTAGGGGTCTTTTTGTCCAATAACTCATTTCAATGAAATTATCCATAGCTTTAATTTTTGGGGTCAAAAATAACTGTCCCCATTTAAAAAGATCAACTGGACTTATAAATAACCTTAAAAGTCGACCATAAGGTCGACGTCAAGATCACCAGTTTCCACCAGCCCGTTTACTTCGCGAGATTTTTGCGTGTATTTTTTTAAAATAGCTGACTCTGTATATAGAGCATTTGCAGTAATGAAACAGAAAATTTATTTTTTAAAGCAGTAAATATGATTTTTTATCATTACTCTTAAATAAGATAATTTTTAGTACTCCAATAAAATGATATAATTTTATTATTTTACTAACCTTTTCATTTCTAGAATACTTTGTTCTTTTAAAATCGTTTTCATCTCAGTGTCGAGGAATTTTCTTAAAGGCTGAGTGAAACACATTCCAGCTGATCCTATGAAATCGCGTTCGGTTTGTCCTAGCTTTTGTTCCCACTGCCCAACTTTGATAAGAGCACTTCCATATGCTGTTCCTGGACCTAAGCATGTGCCAGCTTCAGTCATATCAAGCCCTAAATAAAAAATAATTCAATCAGTTATAGATAATCATGTATTTTGTTCGCTTTCCCCTAAACGGTCAATTTTTCTATACTCAAAGTTCTGAAAAAATTCGTTAATTTAAAATACAAGTGACGTACAAATGACATCATGTGATATAGGGAGTTCAAAGTAGCTAATATTATAATTTAATGCTCTGAACTTGTTAATAATTTTGTGTGGAAATAAATACACAAAAAATTTGTTTTTTGCTCTATTTTAATCTTTTATTTTCGAGCATATATCATTGGAGGCAGCAATCAGCAAAGAGAAAGCGCTGGCTCATGCTATCTATCTCGCTCAGAACGTTCCCATAATTCAAAGCGCGGGCTGGCCAAAAACTTTTTGCCATGTAAAGGCATGCAGAATATTGCAGGCTGTCTCCAGTAGTGTATGCCTGAAGTCTTTTACGCTATCTATTTAATGTCTTAAAGTAGAAAAATTTTATATAAAATGGCGCATTAAATCTAAAGTCCAGTCCTGGATTTTATACCAAAGTGATACCAATTGAGTTATATAAACCAGAACCGCTCAGGCATGTCGCCAATGGTATATGCCATTTGTAAGTTTATTCAGTACTTTGACTATAAAAATCAACTTACTCCCCCAACTTAGTTGCTAATTTTTTGGTTCAGATTTTTTCCAGAATGTTTAAAATTTTTAATATTTTTATATTCACTTCTTAATTAAGATAATAGTTACTATTTCGTTACTAAAAATCACAGAAAAGTTCTATACCTACTAGGATTTAAAAGTAACCAGAATTATACATGTAAAATAAATACAATATAATTGTATATAATAAGTAATAATATACTCGATCAGAATTGTCGAATATTTTTAAATTTTCATCATTTGCTTTTGGAAAAATAAATTTTGATAAATTAATAGAAAACTTGACTTAATTTACAAATTTCAAGTTAATAATTAAACAAGGTGTCCGGAAAATACATGTACAGCGTTTGATGACAGACTCGTGACGTCAAAATAGGTCGATATAAGCCAACTTACAAGGGGGTTGCCAACCGTGTCATCACCGATTTTAATGAGATTTAAGAATTAAACCGACTAGGGTCTTCTAAAGGATTCCCTAAAAGCGTTCGTGCCATCGCTCATTTAATTTTTGTGAATTATTTTTTAAAGTCGAACGCCTTATATGCTGACAAGTGCGATATCCTTTTAGAAATGCTTTCACATCAGCCGCCATAGCGCAAATGTGTAAGCGCTTTACTAGTATTCCAAGAATTGTGGGTTCGATCCCCGCTCTGTAAAATTTTTCTTTATCATTTCAAAAAATAATCATCACCGGTTTTTCCAATTATTAATTATTCCATGTGGTTTTTACACACGAACTTTTAAATACATACATATATAATAATAAGTGACGAAAAACATTTACACTTTTGATTGGTTTTGTTGTTCAAGTAAAAATAATTGATTTCGAGATTTTTTGATTACTGCTTTTTATATAAGTTTAATTTTTCGTTGATTGTTTCTCAAAAATTAACACAATCTGTTTTAAAAAATTTTACCACAACTGTGAAATTGAAAATGAAGGTAATGCGAGAACTATTAAAAAAAGCACGTTAAGTATGTATTTAAATGTTCGTGTGTAAAAACTACATGGAATAACTAATAATTGAAAAAACCGATGATAAGTATTTTTTAGATGATAAAAAAAAATTGCATCGAGCGGGGACCAAATCCTCAGCTCTCGGTGCACTAGATCGCTTACCCAGTTGCACCACGACGGCTGATGTGAGAGAGCTTCTAAAAGAGTTTCACACTATCACGAACGCTTTTGGGGATTTCTTTAGATGATCTTAGTATAATTCTCACGTTTCATCAAATTCAGTGATGGCAAGCTCGCGACCTTCTCTTGTTAGTTATATCCGACACTGCTTCGTTTAGGCGGTAGAAGACGTCAAAGTTTTAAGAAAATATTGATTTTTCCCAAATTCTTGAAAATGTGGCAACTGAATTTAATGATTTTTGGTATGTGGCCTAACACTATGACCTTTTCTAGTAGTATAGCGACAGGCTATAGAGTAGTGAAAGTAGGGGGCGGATCCAGCCTCTCTCTTGGGGGGGGGGGGGGGGCGGTGATATCACAAAAGTACAGTATGGCAAGTGAAAGCAAGTTGTCGACGGGGGGGGGGGGGGACACCGGAAACATTCCCATTTCTAGTGTAATCGGGTCAATTTTTTTGAATTTGAAGCTCTTAGAAAGGGAGGGGGGCGATGACAAGAAAAAACAAATTGCTGAGAGGGGGAAGGATGCGAGCAGCATACACATTCCTAGTATGAGACAGAATAGGTTCTATTTTCCTGAACTCTAAGCTCTTTGCGGGGGGGGGGGGGCTATCGCAAGAAAAATGAGTTGTCAACGGAGGGACAGTGCCAGCAGCATACACATTCGTAATATAAAAGGCAGAATCGGTTCAATTTTCCTGAACTCGAAGCTACTGGGAAGGGGAGGGGCGATCGCAAGCATATACATTCCTATACTCTATTCAAAAACTAAAGAGAGTAATAAAACTGTTACCGAGACCTCCAACGTACCTACTCCAGTGCCGCAGGTAACTAAGGACTGCCGTAAATCTAATTATATTTAAATATTATAAGCTTTTATAAATTTACTGCAACAATAAAATCTCTGATAGTTCAATTTATAATCTGTCAGTGAGCAAAGTACACCTTATAGTGTGTCCTTAGTGATTTATCTTGTTTGTGCTTGTTTTTATATATTATTTGAGATTAGTGAGATACCCGAAAGATATGGCTTCCACATCCATAATTATTCCAAAATCGTTAAATCAGGCGTTTTTGTCTTCAACGAAAAACTTATTACGATGAATGTTTATGTTACCTTAAGATATAGATATCAATATCTAGATAATAATGTTAAAAGTTCTATTTAGATATGTTCCAATATGACAGGAGTTGGAAAATCTACTATATATGTACCGAATACTGAATGAGAAAAAGCAACTGGAATTGTTAGTACTCCCAAGCCACCTTCGATCACAGGCAGACGAAAAACCTCGTTGGAAGAAGAGATGTAAACTGCAATAAAAGGAGTTGTACATACATTTTATTATGAGAAGCAGATCCCAACCGTCGACAAAATTCTAACTAAAATCAATGATGATCGCGATTTACCTGAAATTAAAAGAATTGAGCTCTGGAAATTGCTCAGAGAACTTAATTTTTGTTGGGAAAAACCAGATGGGAAATCTGTTCTTATAGATCGTCCGGAAACTGTCCTTTGGAGAAGGAAATATCTCTCTCAAATAGAAGATAGAGTTGCTAGAAATAACACAACTTACAAAATTAGTAATTTAACTGAACTTTTGAAAGATTTTTATGAATAAAGTTACTGCAGAAAATTGGGAAAAATCCATATAATAAAAGAATAAGCGACTTTGATTACGAATTAGATACGTATTCTTTACCAGAGTAAACACAATTTATTATTTAGATTTTCTGTAACATATAAAAATTAATTACATTTGAAGTCCTTTTTAGTGTTTAATTTTAATTCTGCAGATGGTTTAAGAAATAAATAAAGTGAAAAGTCAAATCTCCCAAAAATGTGTTTAGTTAATATTAAAATGACCGATAGCCCAAAAAAAAAATTATATTATATGGACGAATTTATTTTTTTATTTATGTTTAACATCTTGTATTTTTGACAATGGGTATTTTGTAAGTATTTAAATTATAACTTAGAATTTTTTGAGAGAAAAATGCTACGTTTGAGTCTGAATGTGCCTAAAACGGTTTCTATGCCAAAATTAAAAATAATAAAAATACAAGATATATTTTAAATGAGAGAATTTCACTTGAAAACTGCTAGAGATAACTACTAGCCGAAACGTCGTGATATTTAACAAAAATAAAGCCAATGGAAGTCCAACAGATATCTACTACTTTGCAATAAAAATATAGTTGTGATTTGTGTTAAATATGTCAAACTTATCGATATTTTCTAATGTACGTGAATTATTAAGAAATCGTAAGAAATAATATTATAAAAACTTCCGATGCCTCTGACAAGAACTAAAATCCTTTTTAACACTTCACACATCCAAATATCCATTGTTATCCAACCCAGATAGTTCATTATTATAGACCGGTATTTTTGATTATAAAATTTCTAACCCATTCCTATGAAAAATATGTGTCTAACAGATGTTGCCAAAGACACCGGACTAAAGAACACAGGTAGTTTGCGAAGAAAAAAAGGGTAAAAAATGATTTATTATTCTCTCTAGTTCTTGAATAAACTATAGTATATGAAGCATAATCGGGTCTATTTTCCTAAACTTAAAGCTCTTGGGGGAGGGGGACGATCGCCCCCACCGCCCCCCCCCTTGGATCCGCGCCTGAGTGAAAGTGGTATAAAAGTGTTATCACTCATAAACATCGATTCTGATTTTTAAGTGATCAACGTGATAACAACCTAGGTATTTCTGTCGGATAATAATTTTTTTTACCTCTTGAAAAATTTTCGTTGGATGAAAATACACCAATTAACTGTAATAATAAAAAATATCACTTACAATAGTTTTTTGAGTGACTTTGTTGTTAAGGCATTTAATAATATGACTATTGACAAATTACCATCACTGTCTAAAAAGTGGGCTAAAGTAAGATCAACATTCTAAATTACTAAGCCTATTTTACTATTAAACATGGACAACTACATGCACTCTGAGAAGGTTAAAATGCTCTTAGGTTTTATGAAGGAAATGGGCGAATGCCAAAGCATCAAACATTTGCCGATATTAAGCGTCATTTCCGAAAAATGGACAGCGCTGAGAAAATAACTGAAATCAGGGATAGTATTCGAACTGGAGCAGTCGAAAAACAAGACGAAATCTTGGAAAGAGAAGAAGAATTAAGTGTTAGTAACCGTCGCTTACAACGTGAGTTGGATGCCCTTAAAACTACTGTAAATGGTATTTTAAAAGAACAGGTGTTACATCCATGTTACGTCCAAAAGATTCAAGAACCTTTACCGATTGATCCCCCCATGTGAATTTATTCGAAACAAAAGAATTCGGGATCCAAATTTTGGTAGAAAAATTTTGTTTACTGACGAGGCTTGCTTTACAAGATCTGGAGTCATCGACCTGCATAATGAATATGTTTATGCGGATGAAAAATCCATATGCTATTAAAGTTACACACCATCAACATAACTTTAAAGTAAATGTTTGGGCAAGTATTATTGATCGCTATCTTATCGGCCCTGTTGTAATTTCAGGCAGGATAGATGGAAATATTTATCCAAATTTTTTGCAAAAAAAATTACCAGTTCTTCTCGAAAATTTACTTATTTTACTTCGGCGAGAATTATGGTATATGCAAGATGGTGCTCCACCCCATTTTTCCATTGCGGTTCGGTAATATCTACACGCCCAATATCCCAACTGAAGGAATGGAAGAGGCAGTGAGGCATCAGTAAGATGACCCCCACGTTCTCCAGAGTTAATTATATGTGGCTTTTTTTTGTGGGGGAGCTCTTAAAACAGAAGTATACAAGACTCTGCTCAACACTCGCGAAGTATTATTGATGCGCATTTTAAAAGCTGGTATTCTTTTTAATAATCCTGAAATATTACATAGAGTCCAATTTCATTTTTTAAAAAGTGTTAATAAGTATATTCAGCAAAATGGCGGCTACTTTGCACATTAGCTTAATTAATGTTTTCTTTTCAGTTAGTTTTTCAGTCTGTTTAAAATACATACATGTACTTCCAACATTTATTTTAAAAATTGTTTTATTTTACAGCAAATTGCATGTAACTGAAAATATTTTTTTCCTGACAAAACCGCTCATCCAATGAAAATTTTTCAAGAGTTAAAAAGCTCCCAAATAACTGCGGTTATTCGACAGAAATAGCTAGGCTGTCATAACGTTGATGACACACACTTTTATAATATATTACTTTATAGTTGGTCGCTATACCACTAAAAAATGCCATATTATAGTGCTAGACCACACACCAAAAGTTATTAAATTCAGCTACCTTGTTTTCAAGAAATTTGGGAAAAATCAATATTTTCTTAAAACTTTGACTTCTATCGCCTAAACAAAGCAGTATCGGATATAAATAAGTTGGCTTAAATCGATCTATCATCTGTCTGTCATCAAACGTTGTACACGTATTTTCCGGACACCCTATATACGAAAAAAAGTTTTCAAATGGCAAATATTAATCTTTTGATTAAGGTATTCAGTGTGGCTGACATATGGCAAAACATGATTTTGTATGAGATTTTCGACTTAAAAGTCACATTCACAGATATATACATATTTGGGCATGAATTGATCAAGGAACTTTGAAGTTTAATTAAACATAAGTTCATAAGACGGGTAAGAGAGCAGTGGCGTAGCATAGGTTCCTGCCGCCTGGAGCGGCTGTACAATTTGCCGTCCGGAACAAATGACAAAATTGCTGCTCGGGGCAGATGAAAAAAATTGCCGCCCGGTGTAGATTTAAAAATTGCCACTCCCTCCCGTCTACAATAAAAGACTAAAAGATAATAATCTTTTATCATTTAGATAAAATTTTCTAAGTGAAGGAAATTTAAGTTGCAAGTATTAAAACTTCCAATAAAAGAATTCTTTCTAAAAAATTTTGAATTTTTTAAAACACCAATATTTAATTGTAAATACATATTTTTAATTTTTATATTAATCATTTTTTAAAAGCAACATTATTACTTTAAAAAAAATGTAGTGTTAATTGAAAATAATAAAAAATATTATTAAAATTATTAAACGTAGCATTCTTTTGATTCATTGAGAAAATGATTTTTAACATTAACTTAACATTAAAATTATCAATTCCGTATAAAACAAAAGTGCAGATAAGAGATCCTGGAATTCCATTAAAAATGTCCCACATTTTATAAAAAATTGATAATAATAAGACTAAATTTAGATGTGTCTACTGTAAATCAGGCAATGCGTATAAAAATCCGTAATCGTTAATTTTACATATTAAACTTTGAAAATTCGAACAAATACGGACATATTCATATATACATGGCAATATACTCTTCATTTATAAAAAGATATACCCAGGTTGTAAAATACAGGGATGAACATATTCACCTACAGATAGGAAACTACCTCTATCAACGAAAAAATTTTAAAAAATTCTATGATATTCTATATATTATGAACAAACCTAAGTAGTAAAAACCTATTTCACACACTCAAGAGTGGCAAGCTACCTCTAATATTGTAAAGTGCTACGTTGTATACATATATTATTTTATTTTAGGTGATAAAGCAGTTTATTTTAGAAAATCTTGTCTAAAATAATAAATAATGCTACTTTTCTCTTAAAGAATTTTCAGGTTTACTTAATTTATTATTATATTAATTATTAACACTCTCTATATCTGATCCAAAATTTTTATGTGTTAAACTCATTATTTTTGACAAGTTGAACTGAAAAGAATGACTTTTCTTCATATAATCAATATTGAAAATTTTTTCCTTTTGTGAACTTCATCTATCAATACACTATGTATTCAAGGCTCCCAATACCAACTTTTTGTATTCTTCCAAATATGACTTGAACCAAGCAAGCGATTTTCCTTCAGAACTATCACATCAAAGCTTTTGGCAGGTTACAGAAGACCGCCCCAGCCATCTTGTCTTTCATTAAGAAGTAGATATATAGAGTCATCCATTCATCTCTTTGTTTTTTGGAAACCATACTGGGCAATGTTTGATATATTTATTTTCCTGTAAAGGAGTTTCCTCTTTTCTTTACTAGCTTCTCAACTATTTTTGAAAGTGTGGGAGTTTTTTTTAAAAGGGTAATCAGAGACAAACTTTGGGCTCCAGTACAGAATAATTTATTAAACACATTGGGCTCTAAAGCAGCTCGTCATTTAACTTGGCTACCATTGCCCCTTAATTCATATACAATATTCCAGCTTTCCCTTAATGTGTTTTGAGACTTGATAATAAGATCTTCAAAACAATAGTCCTTAGTTAATCTCGAAAGTTTTTTTTTACTGTTAACTGTAACACAGCATGCTCTTTGAGGACACTTTGGTTTTTGATTATATAATAGTTAGAGTTACAGGCGATATGAATATGTTAAATCTGTACAATCCTATGTACGACTGTTTGGATTCTCACGCAGATAGAGAATTACCCAAATGTTATTAATGCAGTTTCCATCATTACAAAATTTTTCTGATCACAGTCTCGTTTTTTCTGTGAGTTGTCTTTAGCGGCATTCGGGGTCTGCCCAAAAAATATATATTTATAAATACTTTAAGCCCGCTCTTTATGAATATAAGCGCCGGGTAGGCTGAAACAACGTCTTTATAATTACATAAATTATTTTTTTTGACTGAAAGCCTAATAGGAGTTTTCAATATGAAAGCGATTGGGGTTGTGGGAGTGCATTTCAAGTCAAGGCGATAAATGCCTGAAGACTTGCAGAGCCCATAAGCTCTTAATGACTATTACCTTTCAGTCTTTTCTGATTTTGGGGATGACGTGAAACTTGTTGATTACTTTAGTATCACCAGGTATGGTAAGGCTCATTTCCTTTGTGAAGGTAATTTTTGCTTATAGTAATAAGCACATTCTTAAGTTGAACGCTAAAAAAACTCAAGTTATACTCTTTGCAACTAAATCATGGGCGGAGAATTTACAAAGTTACCATAACTTGCAAATAAATAGTCAGCGTTTTGATTTTACCGACACTGAACACATGAACAACAAACTTAGATTTAGTCAACATACTTCTTTATCAAATCTAAGTAAAAAGTGTCATATCTCTTTAAAGATATTGTAAGCAAACAAGCATATTTTTAACGTTACAGTTTGAAAACAATTATATGAATCATACATACTGATAATACTTTCTTATTGTATTATTTTCTTCTATCCTTGTCTAACTCAAGATGATAAACAACATCTTCAAAAAAATAACCTCCCTTACACTTTCAAAAAAGGGCAAACATAGTTGCCTTTGATGCTTGCAGTATGTATATTTTGTTCTCTGTAAGGGATGTCAATTTATTTATTATGGAACTGAAGGGTATGTTGTTTCTGTTAGAATGTAGTATAGCGCAGAAATAACTTTGTTTTAGATTACAAATTATTATGTTTGATTTTGTATTGATTGGTTACTTTGTTTTGTTATTATATCAATAAATAGCGAGGGTTCCAGTCCTATTTTACTGATTATAGAAAATCTGCACATTTCCCAATGTGCTGTGTTGTTGGACGTCCAAATAATTAAAAGGGAAAAGTATTCAGGAAAGTTTAGGGTAAAATTAGAAAATATATATATTTAGAAATAATTATATAGTGCATGGTGACACTACCCTATGAGCTATCACTGCTTTGTTTTCTCTTTGTAATTTACATAAAAAAGGGCAGATTTTTCATTAAATATATTATTAAAGTTTCACGATTAGGACAATTATTAAGAGCCAACCTTCTTTTATGAACGAATGTGACTTCACTAGGTTATTTTGTATCCTAGGGTACAAATTTTTTTTATGATGCAACTTATCTGCAGTTTGATCTATGAATTTTATGCTATAGCCTAATCCAAGATTTGAAAATATCAGCACTGAAGATTATAGACTGATGATGCTACAAAAATTAATCGAACTTACAAATAAGATAATTATGTTATTAGTCAGTATTTAGATATGTAAGAATGTCTCTAGGACAAAATATTATGTAAAATTTCTGCCTAAATAAAAACTCTTAAAATTTTTTGTATATCTTAAAAAAAATTACCTAAATATTCTAAGTTACTCAGCCTTGAGGGGCGTTTCTTTTCAATTTTTTCATACACAAAATCTTCAATTCGATTTCCAGGGTTTGGGATAAGAACAGCTTCAGCATTTTTAACAATTTTCTCTGTATACTTTTTTGTGTTTTCCGCCCGTTCCCACAAATTTTCAAAATGTGCATCCAATTCAGTTTTCTCCGATTTTCCTAATTTTTCTTCAGTAAACTATGAATTACAAAATCAGTAACAAATAAATAATTTCTTAGCAATCTGATATTTTGAATTTACTTACTTGTACTACCCGGCTGATAGCTGTACCAGCATCTTTAACAATGTTTTTAAAGTTAAAATCCATTTTAAATTTAAAATTCTATAATATTTTGTTTATCGATTTGTGTTTATTTTTATCAAATGACAATGACACTAAAGCCGCATGACGTCAAAACTGTCCGACAGGGGTATGTTCGAAGCTGTCCTACTTTATTTAGTTACCGGTGACATCTTTTATAAGCGACTAGCATTGTTCGCTGAAAATTGTACAGGGGTATAGGAAAAACTACTGGAAAAATAAGACTGGGATTTTATAAAAATAAGGGAAAAGATAATGTCACAATAAGGATCTTTCCTCTTTGTTAAGATCGTGATTTTGAAAGAGATAAGAAAAGGGAATGTCAAAAAATATGGTTACGGAATCAGGCCGAATTATTCGTGCATTTTTCGGTACTATTAGTCATAGCATTGTATGCGGATCCTATAGAATCAGGTTCATCAAGTTGGCTCACGCTTAGAAAAAGATAAGAGCATTTTCTAATGACGGAGCTGATCACGATATCCCAAACGTCATTGGATACCCCTGTGTTAGGCCTATTCTTTTGATTCAATATCACTTTCACTTCGATCACTTGAAGTAATCATGATCACTTCAGCCCAATGACAAGTAAATGCATATTCAAAAGAACATGAAGTTATCATTTTCACTTTGTTCACTTTGATCAATTGATAATTACTCAAAAGAATATAGCCGTTATTGTGAATAATCTTTGATCCTCTTTACCTCTGGCACCGCGATTAGAAAGAGGGGTACTACTAGTCGAAAACTCTCTGTCTCTTTTTAAGTGTAGTGAACATTCTTCTATAGGATTCGCAGACTATAGGGCTATTCTTTTGAGTGATTATCACTTTCACTTCTATCACTTTAAGTAATCATGATCACTTCAGCCCAATGACAAGTAAATGCATATTCAAAAGAACATGAAGTTATCAGTTTCACTTTGATCAATTGATAATTACTCAGAAGAATATAGCCTATATGTTTAACTTTTATGTCTTTGTAAAAAGCCGAGTTGGTACGGCCGATATAACCATAGATAAAAGAGTAATTAATAGTACTTAATATAGACTGCGGACCCTATAGAAGAAAATTGGCTCATGATTAGAAAGAGATAGAGCGTTTCCGTTGAGTCGCACCTCTCTAATTTCGGTTAGGTGACAGTGGTATCCAATGACGTTTGGAGTATCGTGCTTAGTTCAGTCATTAGAAAGAGAGGTATTGCTCATGGAAAACGTTCTCTCTCTTTTTTAGCGTGAGCCAACTTGTCTCTATAGGATCCGCGGTTTAGTATCTTTATATTGTGTCTATGGATATAACACGACCTAACCTTTTTTGTTCGGGGCTGAATCTGGGTTGAAAATTAATTTCAAGTCACTTTCAAACCAGCACGCGAACTCCGTAACACGATAGAAATAGAAACAGAAAAGAAATAGAGAAGAAAGAAAATTTCTTTCTATCAACGGAACCTACTCTCTAAGATATTTTCTTTACAACTTCGGGCTAGTTCGCATAGAAATAACTACAAACTACCATCTCTAAAAACATTTATGTTTTCTAGGGACTTTATAATTAAAAGAAAAAAATACTAAACATATTTACTTTGTAATTTTTTAGGTTAATTGACCAAAAATTTTTATCGTGAAATGTCCAATATCATATTTTAAAGTATTTAACTCTAGACTTTTTTTTTTTAATAAATTACCTATTAGAAAATATGGATCCGATATTTATGTATTTTGTATAAAATATTGAAGACTAGAGAGATATTTTGTGTGCTCAACCGATATTTAGCAGAGCCGTGTCAGAAGCTTTTTGTTCCAGGGTCTAGAAGTTTGTGCAGCTCAGTAAAACAACCTGAACTAACCTTTTTTATTCCGGGAGTAAAACGGAATTAAAGACTTTTTCAATTGGATATATAATATGTATATATTTATTTATTTTTTCTTAATTCAGCTCTAGTAATTTATTATTGTTCTCATTCTTAACGTTAAGAAATAAACAGAAATAAAAATAATTATTGCTATTTTGATATATTTTTCTTATATAACGTGTAAATCTATACTTTTAGCTAAATAAAATATAAAAATAAATTTATGAACTTCATTTTACTCTTAGAAACAAATATATCTCATATTCAACATAACCACAAATTCAAACACACGTAAATCAGGAAAAAAATGAGACAGACTTATGCAGCATTTAAATTGCTCTGAGAGAGATAGAAAAACAGAAACAAGCCCGAGACTCTTTCTATTTCTATAGCACGAGTGCTTGTTCGGATATACCCGACCGTTGCCGAATATGCTTATAGAGTAGGTTTTGAATGCTTTTCCGTAATAGAAAGAAATAGCAAAGAAATTTCTTTTCTATCCTCTTACGGAGTCCGCGTGCAGTTATTTTCATAGGTGTAAGAGAAATTAATATTACCTAATATAGATTGCGGCTCCTATAGAAGAAAGTTGGCTCACTCTAAAAAGAGACAGATCATTTTCAAGGAGTAGTATCTCTCTTTCTAATTTCGATCAAGTGACAGGGGTATTCAATGACGTTTTGAGTATCGTACTAAGCTCCACCGTTAGAAAGAGAGGTACTATTCCTCAAAACCTATCTATTTAATATAAACTGCGGATCCTATAGAAGAAAGTTGGCTCACGCGCAGAAAGATATAGAGCCTTTTCGATGATAGGTACCTCTCTTTCTAATTTCGGTCAGGTGACACGGGTATTCAACACCGTTTGAAGTATCGTTCTTAGCTCCTCCATTAGAGATACTACTCATCGTTCCGTTTCTTTGTGAGTCAACTTGCTTCCATATGAATCCGCGGTTTAGTTTCCTTACATTATGTTTATGGGCTGGATATATTTATGGTCGTTGATGAAATATCGATATGTCGATATTTTTTCTCTATAATACTTTTTAATCCGATACATCGATATCAAAAGAACCGTATAATATAAGCTAAAAATTGTTCGTATCGTACTCTGTTATATAATTAGTTGGAGTAGTTTTTAAGAAAACTATTTCTAAAGATTTTAACAGCTTTTACATTTATTAAAAAATATGTAAGGAAAATGAATACTGTCCATCAATCTTATTTGGGATCATTTTATATGGATATGCGATATTTACGTTTGAAAATCTTGATATTTTTAAAAATAACATCTCCAAGGAAATTGGAGAAGGCAGCTCCAAATACCGCGAACCTCTAAAATATTCTTGGTTGGCATTAGGAATATTTCTTTTCAGCAGTTGTTTTCCTACTCGAAATATTTCATTGATAGGGAAATAACTCTTTTAAGATTTTTTCAGCCTTATTTAATCTGTTACACAACCAATATCACCTAAAATTAATTATTTTTTAAAGAACATTTTGCTTGTCAATTATAGAATGTAAGGAATTGGTCACTTCGTTTGATGAGGGACATGAACAATAAATTAGACGTCAGATAGAGAGGGGTAGAAAAAAAAGTCTGTATTACGTGTGGCCAACTGCTAATCTGTAATTTTTATAATACTGTCGCGCACATTTCTAGTCATAAAAAAGCATACAATATGAAGATATTTTAAAAAAATACCGACGTAAGGGTTTTTAAAAAATATGCACAGAAAAATAAATAAAAATACGTCATAAACTAAAATAAAATATATTAAATAAAACGACTGTTATTATATTACAATAAATAAAATTTGGTTTAATTTACATAAATATATTTAAAAATTAGTTTTATATTTTTTCATTTCGACCATAATATGATGAATATTTACTAACTGAGATCTTATGTTTGGTGCCAGTAATTTGTGGAATCTATGATAATATTGCACTAACTGTGTAAGTGCAAGCTGAAGTAAACTGCCTCCTGTTACAAGATTTGGAAAAGAAAGTAGAACTTCTCGATTTAAATCTTCCAGTGACTTTTTCCAATTTTCTGAAAAATTATGAACAATATCCAAAGATTTAGTTTCCATTGCTTTAAGTTCTTTTAATTTGGAATGTTCAAATAAATATTCGCATTCTTTTACATACTGTATCATTTCCCCAAAATGAGGGAACAAGATTTGTTCCGCATATTCGCTACTTTTAGCTGCTAGTCGTGATTTAAAAGTCTCGGCTTCCTTGCAATTATCTCTAGTTCTTTCCATTATTATACTTAAAATCATATCATAATTGTTAATAAGAAATATAAGCTGGTCTTTGCGTTCAGTAAAAACACCTGCCATTCGAAATATAAACATTTCTACCTCTTCTTGCATTTCTGCCAAAAGTTTGTTGATCAATTCATTTGGAAAATTTTCGCTAATACTGACTAAGGCTGCACTGAACTCTGCATATCTTCTGGCAATCTGGAAAATAAAATACATTCTTCAAAAATTACGCTTGAGGATATTTTTGTGATAAAAGTTAAATTTTTGTCAGGTTTCAGGAGAAATTTTAAACGTACATAATTTAATTAAATAAATAATTTGAATAGGACTTACATGAATTTTAACAGTAATTGAAATAATTAAAATTAAATTGTAGTCAGTTCATGTAACACAAAAAAATTAGTAAACCTTAATGTTACAACTGAAATAATACATAACTAAAAACATTCAAACCTGTTCATTAGATTAAAACGTTATAAATTCTTACATAATGCGGTCCTTTTTCTAAGTTAAATTTGGTAACATCACAGTCTCTGATACTATTAATATTGAGTTTGACTACATACTCAAATCTTGGTAGTAAAATTTTCTCCAAAGTGTCCCAATAATCATCCAGTGCTGGAACACACCTCTTATGACACATAATCTTATATCTCAAGACTAAGTGGAAACAAAGGAATATTGCAATAGAATCATAACATGTGGATATATGCTGTTCAATGTTTTTCTATAACAAAAAGTAAATTTAAAAATATTACAATAGTTAATCTGTAAATAAAACGAAATAATATTTTATTTTAGGTTAGTTCCACTCTATACAAATTATGTTTATAGTTCTTAAGAGAAATTTGGGATGTAATAAATTTATTTATAGCTTAGCCTCGATATTTTCTTCTACTATCCATACTGGTTTGCATATAAGCGTTGCCGAGAGTCAAATAAAAAAAGTACTGAAATATATTTTAGTATCCTCTGGTGGCAAGTTAGGGGCATTATTTCACTTCCAGATGACATTGTTCATAAGATTTAGGCACGCTAAACATCAACTTAATCCATTTTATAATATGTTAAATATAACATAATAAAATTCACTTTTGCTGTTACTAGAATACCTTTGAAATTTTGACGTCTATTTAAATGACTTACTACCTTGATTTTATCATACAAATTGACTGAGTTTTACAGTAGTGGAAAATACATTTTATTATTTATACAGGTATTAAAACCATTCGAGTTTTGGATCAGCGAATACATATGTACATTTAAAATTTAAATCCAGAAAGGAAAATTATTCTTGAAATGGAAAACATCTGTAAACGAGAGACCACTACATCTCAAATAACATGCCTATCAATCAGGAAAATGATGCGATTCAGCTATATACCACCTAATACGAAAATAAAGTCTGCCATGAATAACAAGGAAATAGCGCGAACTGCCTTTTATAATACCATTGACTAAATAAACACATTTAGTCAGTGGTAATACTAAAGGAGCATTTGATCACATCTTCATCTTTTTCATGATTACGACAACCAGAAGACATGGCATAGAAGACACTTTAAGCAAATGGAGATAAAACATGCTCTAACGCAGACAGAAATCATTGGAGGAAACTGTGGAGGTGTGGGTAGCCAAAGTCTGCCCACAAGGAGGGTTTCAATCCCCTTTCCTGTGAGATCGGGTGGTTGAGGAACCTCTGGTAAACCTCAACAATAAAGACTATTACACTCGGCAGCGTGCTGATAATTTAGTCATACTCATTGTGGAGATGAACGGCAACACGCTATCAGAACAAAGGGAGCTTTGACTATAATGAAGGAGTGGTGCACTATGGAACATCTTAGAAGAAATCCTGTAAAAACCACATTTTTACACTTCAGTAAAAGAGGAGAGCCACCAATTATCTTAAATACACAACCACGGATGTGCTAGAAGGTTAAGTACCTAAGCTTAATCCAAGCTTACTTGGAACTCACACTTGCAGAAAATTATATGGGAATTAAAATCACAGGTTGTATAATGTGGTGGTAAGACACATGTTTACCTATGATTCAGTTGTATTATATGACAGCAATCAATTAAAGATAAATTTGGTTTAATGTGATCTAAATAACCACAATTACCATAATAATTACTCATTCTGTCTATTTCATTTACAGGTTTTTATATAACTCTGGCAAAAAAATATTTTTTAGGATAACAATGATTTTATTTATTTAGGCATTACTGGCAGCACATTTTGCAGCCGAATCCATGTTTTCTTAGGTAGGTTTTATATAATTTCAAATCCATTTTTTTAAAAATTAAGAATAAATAGACCAAGTCTAGGGAAATATTTCAGGAAATCAAAAAGTGTTTATAGTATCAAAGGGAATAGTATAATCAATAAAAATACTAAAATATTTAAGTCTTGTAGAGGTGCTGTTAAAGAATTAGGTATTGATACTAATATTATAATGACCTTATATAAAAATAAATTTGTAGAACTTAGTAACCAAAAAAGTTTAAATCCATTACATAGCCTAACTGCAACTGAAAATAGTTCCTATTACATGAGTATTAAGTTATATGAGGTACCTGCATCAGTCAAGTATATTATAGTGTAAGGATGTAGAACAAAACAAACTATTGACTGATATAGAACCATATATAAAAACTTTTTAGATTTGGACTTATGAACTTCTCTTTTTTTTCCTTTTCTGTTCATAGAGTAATTTATTTTATATACTGCTTACTTTTTTATAAGTAGTTATAATACAAAATGAAGAATTATAATTATTATTTGTACCCTAACCTAAGTATTACCACTTTATGTACTACGATAGGAAATGAGTTAAAAGAAATAATTGGTGTTTGGTAAACTTCTACATTTGAAATGTGTTCCATTTTTAGCTCTAAGTTTATTTTACCTGTAATAATGCTAATGTCTTTCCCATTATCTTGTTAAACAATTGTAAAGCTGGTTGGTTTTGAACCATGAAATATTCACTGCCAAACAGATATTCCCTACAGGCATTGTCAACTAAAGCATATTGGACACTTCTGAATATGGCTTCATATGGATACTAAAATAAAAATTAAACTTTTAATAAATACTTATCAAAATTACAACTCATGAACTAAGACAGTGAGATCCTTCAATTAATATTTTCAATATAATTTTACTATTTACTTTATTTTTAGTTTCGGCATGGGGAACTATTATTGGAGCTTCAAGTTGTTGAGCTAAAACCTCTCCTCTATGGCCAATGGTAAAAACAGTTGCTTTATGTTTAAGACTTTTGTTAAAAAGACTTCTGGTTGCTGTATCTTCAATACCCATCAAGTCATCTTTAGTGGTACTTTCATCATACAGAAGTTTCATTATCCTTCCTTCATAAGATTTAAAATAGGAAAAGTATATTTTACTTAAAGTATCAACATATTCATTGCAAATTTCTTCAGCAGTATTTCTTTCATTCATAAGTAAAAATTCATAATGTACTTTGTGTTTCAATAATGTATTTTGTGGAATCTGATAATTAGTCATGGGTTTTCGAAATTTTGATATTTGTTCCAATAAGTAGGCTCTGATTTTAGACATTGCTTTTATCCTTAACTTTTCAAGTACATCTTTTACATCTTGACAAGACTTTGTGTCCCGAAAGCTTTGCTCTTTGATAAAACTAATTTTGTGACTGAGATTTTGAAGTTGTGATAGAAATTCTTTATCAGTTACTGGCAAGTCCATAATAGCAACGATAAGTGTTTCAGGGACAGAAATATCATCAATAAATTGACTAAGCTGGCCCCTTATTGCTTGCCGATTAGTTAATTCTTGACTCATGGATATAGATTTACGTTGCAATGTTAAAATTTCACTACTTATACTTCCTAAGTCATTTTGGAATGCGAGTAACATATTTTCCATTCTCTCCAGTATCGAGTCACAGGCTGATATTTGCGAATGCAAGCTACTTATATTCTCACTTTCTTTAATGTAAACTTTAATGGATTTGTTTTCAGTTGTTCTTAGCTCATTTTCTATTTCCCTAGAGTAATGTCGAAGGTCAGTAAATGTGTTCAAAATCTCCTGAACCACTTTGTCGCTACTCGTTATACCTTGGCTACTTCCTGCCACTTGAACATATTTATTCTTACTCATTTTTAATGATAATATGATAAAACACACTGAAATTTTTTAAAAAACACCTTCATGAAAACAAATGGAATGACAGGTGTCAAAACAAACAATTGCGCACCATGTGGTCGCAGGTGACACTGGAGTATGGAAGGAAGCATGACAACGTTGCTTGGTTCACAGAATAGTCGTCAATGAGATCGTCTAAAAACAGTTTCTATTTTGCTCTGTTGACACTACTATAAGGATTTTCGCTATTATGTGTTGTCAAAGATTATTCGTTAATATGAATCCTCTTTGGTGTTATGATGTCGGTTTCTCCACCATCCAAAAATGAGCTGAAGACGATTTTCTCAATTTTCAGTCACTAAATTCTAGACACCATCAATATTTTGTTGTTGTTTCGACTGCGTTTGTAAATGAGTTACAAAGTTTCTTGCAGTTCTGTTTCTAATTGACCATTTTTTTCAATCACATTCATTATGCCATCGTAATCCTTTGTGATACGAAAAATAATAAAACGACAGTGGGGGTTGTAAGGAATGGGTATCACCATTGTATAAGCTACCTTATACAATGGTATCACTTTTATAACTTTGAGGTAATCATGATCACTTCACATGGCATATAAATGTATCATCGCTTAATTAACTGTAAAGAATTCCACTAAAATCTCAGGATAAAAAAAGTACTTTTTTAAATTTGGAAGGATTAATTCACAGAGTGACCAATATTCTTTAATAAAGTAAAAGTACAGCAATAGAAATTTTTGAATTTAAGAGATTTTACTTTGGTTACACCTTTGGCGACATTACCGAGAAATTATCCGTACATTCCAGAATTGAACTCTAGGCCTGGGTTCAGATTGATGAAACTTGAATCTAATGAATTAAATATACTACCGGAGAAAATTGACCTTTACCACAAAAATATTATTATCTGGACCCAGGCTTAATTTTATCCACTGTTGTCGCATTTAAAATACCGAAGCTTTGACCATAACCAACACACTTACTAGCTTCTATCTCTTATTAATTAGATAAAAAGAAAAAGGAAACAAACAACATTTATCTTTCTCGTTCATTCAATTCAATTCCAATAAAATATGACATTTTATTTCTGTCATCTGTCTTTCTTTCTGTGACAAATTTTCAGCCAAAATGGTAGGTTTTCATAATTTATCTATAAAATTTTAAATCTTTAAATAGTGCAGTCATCTAAAAACATAAGTTTGTGATTTTATAGCATAAAAAACTATGGTATTTTTATATATCATTTTTGTTAATATTTTTATAATAGTCTTGGATAGGTAAAAATGTTCAATATTTTAATAAACATTGTATTTGTTTTTTGTAGTCGCTGGTAATTCCAGAGAAATTTCAACATATTCTTCGTATCCTCGGTACGAATATTGATGGAAAAAGAAAAGTAATGTTCGCTTTAACCGCCATCAAAGGGGTTGGTAGACGTTATTCCAATATAGTTCTCAAAAAAGCTGATGTCGATTTAGATAAGCGTGCCGGAGAATGTTCTGAAGAAGAAGTTGAAAAGATTATTACCATCATGTCAAATCCTCGTCAATACAAAATTCCAGACTGGTTCCTTAACAGGCAAAAAGATATTGTTGATGGTAAATATAACCAAG
The DNA here is from genome assembly GCA_034092305.1 of Diaprepes abbreviatus. Taxonomy (NCBI): domain Eukaryota; kingdom Metazoa; phylum Arthropoda; class Insecta; order Coleoptera; family Curculionidae; genus Diaprepes; species Diaprepes abbreviatus. Next base: position 25,614,631 of record JASJET010000055.1, on the reverse strand, counting down.
TAAGTAACATCTTTTTAATATATAATTTTCAGGGTTGTGTGCCAAATATTAATTTTTGGTTTTATTTATTTATTTTTTTTTTATTATGAATTAAACTGTAGCAGAAACCGCAGGATAGTTTTACAACAATCTCTACCGGAAATGACAATTCCAACAAGTTAAAAATTCTTAAATATATTGTGATATCTGTCAATTTCATTGTTTGATTTAGTATTTATCTACTTTCAAAATTCAGAAAAAAACATGAATTTGAAATAACTATAAAAAATTGTTAAAATAACATTAATTAAATAAAACATTGATAGTAACACAAATTATTTGGAATAGTGGAATCACTTTTTTTTTCGAAGTTTTTACGTACCTTTTCACTTGTATTTCCCAAACACTACCTTTAATTTTGTCCATTTCTAGTAAAATTCATAAACACAACTCAATATTTAATCATTTTTTTAATAAAATTTATGTAAAAAACTGTGGAAAATGCGAACTTTCCATAAAAAGTAAGAAAGACTGTTGTCTCTTCCTTTTTTTTTTTAAGCATGTTCACGATATACACCAAAACATGTGATTTTAGAGGTCGGGAATCCGTTCTGTGATTTACTATGCGATATTGTCATGATCTGGATTTTAAATTTCATTAGGATGGAAAACTTGGTGGTTCAAATCCAATTAATTGTGGTCATTTCAGTGTTGTAGCTTAAAATGTGGGTAAAAGTGCAGAATTGGAATGCTAAACATAAACAGATCGTTCGGCAAGCTACATTGCTCTAAGATCAAACCTGAACCAAACTAAACTAGATTTTACAACATAGGTTTGCCGAATAACCTGTTTATGCTTTGTTTGGCATTTTGATTCTGCAAGTTAACCCACATTTTATGCTACAATACTGGAATGACCAAAATTAATTGCATATGAACTATAAAGTGAAATTTAAAATCCACGTTAATATGACAATATCGCATCGTAAATCACAACATATTGCCGGCCTCTGTAAAAACATATTTTGATCTAAATCGTGGACATACATAAAAAAAATGATCAAACTACAAGCCAATGAATGGTCTTCTTACTTTTTATGGGAAATTGGCGGTCTTCTATGTATGTAAAAAATCATCGGAAAATTTCGTGTTTTCACTATTCTGAATGATTACCATAGTAATCATGTTAAACTTGGAAGAATTAAATGACTATTACACTATGTTAACTGAAAATGACCCAAGGATAGCTAAAATCACTTCATTGCAAGTAGTGAATATTATTTAAAACTAGTAAATATTCTTTGCTATGACTTGAACATGCTATGTATGTCTCCAGAGATCATTTTGAAGGCAAACTTGAACATTCAAATTTAGATCTTAGAGTCAAAACTTTAAACCAGATCTAGTAACCATTAGATTTTCTAGTTGGCCAGTTCTATTTTATTTGTGATATGGTTAAGAAGTTGTCAATAAACCTTTGTGCAGGAATAATTGTTTCCCAAAAATAAAATTTTTCTTTTTTGTCGGTTTGATAATAAAGCAAAGTATTTTTAGATTTTTGTAATTTTAAAGTTCAAAAACTTTATTGATTTTTCGTTACACTTTTCAATTACACCCTTATAGGCAGATTCACTAAAAGGCTATAACTTTTAAACCTGATTTAGTTGCTATGGAAGATGGTTAATTCTATTTTTCTTATGGTATTATTATTTGCATTATATATGTCATTACATATAAAAATTAAATAAAAACTTTGAGAAAAACTCATGCAGTCAGAGGAGTAGTTGTTTTCTGCAAATAAACAAAGTTTACATTTTTCCAATGATTGGAAATAATAGAAAATTATTTTTTTATGCTTATATTTTTAGAGTTAAATCATGTGGTAAACTGTTAACTTAGGCAATTTTAAAAGTTAAACCATGTTAGTGAATTAGGGTAAAAATTTATCATTGTTGGCAATTTGTAGTGTCACATGCATTTTTTCATTAAATTTATAGTAGAACGCTGAGATTACTTATAAATAGAAACATACATTATTTCTGCCAGAACCATCATTTAATTAAAGTTTAATTTTAGCTTTAAAATTAAAATGTATGATTTGGCTAAATGAATCTTGAGGAGTAGTCTCAGAATATCAACTAAAAACATTAAGTCATATTTAGGGTAATTTTTTCTTATGTTTAAATTGTGTATTCTGATACATTCTCCAAGGGTCATATTAATTTTTGTTCAAAGGTTTACCCGTGTTAGTATATGGTACAAAGTAAATTGTTGGTTTTACTCATTGAGATTTGTAAAAAGAACTGCAATATGCAGTAGCACATTAAAACGACCTGTATGGCTTTATTCAATAAGTATACTGGTTGGTAGCTTGTGCAACATAAAAGTGCAAAGAGTAGTTTGTTTTCTAAAACGTCTAATTTTGTAGATCAGTCATTTATTATGTGATATCTGAAAAGCATTATTAGGTATTTTAATAAACTACTGCTGAAAACGTTACTTGTGCTTTGCTATATTTTGGTTAACTAATATCATATTTTTACTCTTTTTTAATGCTGACTCTTTTGCATGAGAAAATAAATGTTAACTTTTATGATCAATATAAAATAATTCACATAATTGTTTTTAGCTCACATCCTCATCATTAGATTCAAAACTTCGTGAAGATTTAGAAAGGATGAAGAAGATCCGTGCACATAGAGGTATGAGGCACTACTGGGGTCTTCGTGTCCGTGGTCAACACACGAAAACTACTGGACGTCGTGGTCGCACTGTTGGTGTGTCCAAGAAGAAGTAAATTGTATTTAATTTTTTAAATAAAATATAAAAAATTTACTATGGCTTTTAATTAGTTTTTTTTTGGCGGTGGTGACTGGTGAAATGTAAAATATTGGTGTATTTTTTATTGCTATCTATATAAAAGGAACATTAAAAATGTGTTCAATGGATTGTCAAAAGTTAAGGTGTGAAGCTAGCTTCTTTGGTTTGTATATAGAAAATGTTCTAAACCTAAAGGTTCATAAATTTTATCATAGATTATACTTAGTTTAAGTATGGATTAGCATTTATTGAGTGAGACACATCAAAAATTGTAGGCAGGGGAAATCTATCTTCCCAGCTAAGAGTATCCAGTAAAAATAATTTAACTAATTTAAAGGCATGAACTTGACATATAAAACCAAGGAAGTTAGATTTACCCTCTCCAACTTCCTTGTATAGAACCAAGTTAGTATCTAAAGGAAGGGAGTTAGATTTACACCTTCCAACTTCCTTGATCAAAGCTCAGAACAAAAAAAGAAGTCTAAAGGTTATGGTTCAAAAGAATATGGTGGACGTATATACCATGGATGTAACGTAAATTAATGTCACGAACTTCGTTTTAAAATGTTAAGTTCATGCGAATCTTAATTGGTTTACGCTTTAAAAAGAGATGGAGCGATTTCAAGGACTAGTCAGAATGCCAGATCTAGGGAAATTTCCCTAAATATAGGGAATTTTGCGACATGTAGAGAAAAAAGGAATTATATGTCTATATTGGGGAATTTTTGATAAGATACAATTTTTCTAATTATTATATGAAAACTAATAAATAATGTTTTCTTTTACGTGTTGACATACAAAACAGCTTACAAATCTTGAACGCAGTTGTATATGCATTAAGAAATTTCGATGATTTCCCATGCTCCCCAGCTTTTAGTCAGTAAACTACCGGGGAAATCCCGACCGCTTTATATATTATGCAATTTTGGTAAAAAAATACGCAACGTTGCCGGACACATTGTGTGGGATTTTGCATACTAAAAGTTTTTAAAGTCGAGCAATTGTTTTAATCTCTATAATAGCTCGGAAATTGTTAAGATTTTTAAATCGGAAATTTTGTATCGAAAGAATAAAAATCCATCATACATTTAAAAAAAAGTGCTGTGTGCCAGCGATTGGGTATATATATGAAGAACCCACTTTTACATTTTTTAAAGTTTAGATATATCATTTGTAGATAAATAAACTTAAAAAATAAATCAAAAAATTTTAAAACTATAATTTACTTACGGGCGTAAATTCGTTAATTTCAAATATCGCGTCGAATACGTGAAATATGGTAAGGGTAAAGAAAAGATAATAAATGTAAAATAGATGAGGAATTCTATCGTAAAATAGAGCCTGCCGTAAATTAAAATATCGCAAATTGGAGATTCCAGTGAACTTGCTTAGGGAAATCTAGGGAATTTCTGGTTAAAAATCTAGGGAAATAAAATTATCTGGCAACCCTGGGATTAGTACCTCTCTTTCTAATTTCAGTCTGGTGACAGAGATATCCAATGACGTTTGGAGTATCGTGCTTAACTCCGCTATTAGAAAGAGATGTACTACTCCTCGAAAACGCTCTATCTTTTTTTTAAACGTGAGCCAACTTTCTTCTATGGAGTCCGAATAAGCTGACGTGACTGAGCTGTGACCACGGATTTCTGAACTAAATGGATGACAGGTGGTAATGGAGCTGTCAACGGAAAAATGTCCGGAGTATGCTCGGCGCCATTTTGGGTAAGAGTGACGTTTTGGCACGTCAAATTAACCGTCAAAAGTCAAAAATAGTGTCATTGTTGTTATTATTGTGAAATAATCTTTGTTTTTCCTTGGATTAAATTTATTTTAAATAACTTAATAACCAAGTAATATGCACCAAGCCATCAGTCAAATATTTAGGTGTAAATATAGACCACAAAATTATCTTAAATTGGCACTTTAGAACTGTTAAACAAAAAATGTATACAAAGGGTCAAATACCTTAGGAGTCTAATACACAAAAAAAAAGGAATCTGAAGAAAAACAACTCATATATACAAAGCAATATACTGACTTTAATAGGAATACATACCTCCTATATACAGTAATTGCAGGAAGCCAGCACTCGTAAAACTTGAAACGGTAGAAACCTCTGCTCTATGTAGTATTACTCAAATCCATCGTCCTAGCTATCCACCAATCAATTATTGTATGAATTCACTTAACATCTAGCCGATTATTGTAAGACTTCCTGTCCTGACAAGTAAGTTTGAAAGAAAACATGAAACTTGACCGGTGATAGAGGAACTGAGTACGAGCAGGGGCCGGAACCATAGGCCAGCCCGAAGACCCCCATTAATGATACTATTCAACCCTACTTTTTTATTATTTTGTGAAGATTTGTAGGGGCTTGAAGACCAAACGTACTATAAATAAGCTTTTTATTCTGAAGGACCTCGTTTGTTGGCTTGTATGGTTCAAATTTATATGTCCTAATAAATTATAATCAATAATATTTATTTAATTGTAGTGTAGTATAGTGTTTAACACAGCCTAAGGAAGTAAAATGTTGTATTTAACATTATTTGAATATAAAATTGAATGTTACTTATTTTAATAAAAGTTTTAAATATCTTACAAATTGTTACTTCTCAATTTTTTTTATAAGTTGTGTTGATGAAAACAATTATGTTACACTTAACTGTTTAAAGTAAGTTATGGACATACGGACACAGGTGTTTATATTAAATCCATAATTAGAACTAGTCGTAGGAAAACAATTTTTAAGCAGCACGCTCATACTATTGAGATATGAACAAAATTTAGTGTAATAATTTTGTATGTCTATAATCTCAAATTTACTTGAAATTTGCGAAACATTCAACTTTCTAAGGAAATTTTAACTAGAAAATACTGAAAATAACGGGGTACTACCTAATTAATATTTCAACTGTTTTTTCAAAAAATAAAACGTTTTGAAGAAACGGTTCGTCAACATATTGCTTTTTTAAGGACTAGTTATTTTTAACAACCAAAAATATAATAAAAATTATTAATTTATTTTTACGACCGACCAATAGTATGACAAATATCCACACATAACAATCAATTGACACCAATTGGATTAGTTGAGTAAGGTTATAACGTAATACTGTAATTTTATCTCTTTCTACCATTCGTTTCGTTCAATTACTTATGTCGATGAAATTTCGGAAAGGAATGCAAATTGCTTCAAACCTTGTCAGTGGGAGGTAAACGATTACGTTTAGTCGTTATAATTTTTCAGTGGCGACAGCGTATTCATTGTTATTATAACTTCACCTTACCCAAAATGGCGCATAGCATGGTCCGGACATTTTCTGTGTATTTGACGATCAGTACATATACTTTATACGTGCGTGGCTGTGACAGATGACAAGTAAACAAATAACCAAAGTAATTGTCAAATTTGGTGAAAGGGAAACTTTTTTGGTAACATTCATAAAATATTTTTAATAAATTATTGATAAATGATAATTAATTAAATAAATGTAATGACTACTTCACGAGTCATTCGTGGTACTAAAGCCAAAATCTTTTTATACGTTTGTGCTATTTTAGTGATAACAGGTTTAATAGCGTGTTATAACAATACACTTTCACAACTTGATGAAGTAAAAAAATCAAACGAAATATGCCATCAGCAACAGGAGAATTTATCGACACAATTACAAGGTATGTAAATATCAAGCCTGTTTGTATTATATTCTGCAGCATTCTAAAATATATTTTGTGAAATTTACAGTTGATTAAGATTTTAGATGCGAATATTGATCTTAAATTTTAATAAATAATTTGTAATTACAGTAATAAATTAACACCATTCTCAACAATTCAATTAATTGACTGTTTCATTTCGGTAATTGCATACTCTCATACCAGTTTTAATTGTGGTACCTTTTTAATATTTCTTTTTGAATTTTTAACTAAAATCATTTATTTATTCTTTGATCTCGATATACTATTACAATTGCCCACCCTTTAATTACTTGCTACTTTCTCAAGGAGGCGCGCCACACAGTTTGAAAATTGCTGAATTAATCTATAATGTTTTACTAATTGCAATAATCATACAACATAAACAATGTAAAATGTAAAATTACCCAATGGGCAATGCATGATAAGCATGTGGTCTAAACATAAATTTTTTTTTTAAATAATACATAAATCTCATATATAACTTTACTTTTATATTGAGAATTGTTACATTATAATTCAGATCAAAAAAAACTGTGGTTATTTGAATTAATATAAAATACTGATAATAACGAAAGTAAAAAACTTTATTAAATTTATGCATATTAGAATAACTGAACCTATTAGAACTCAAAATGTATAATACTTCCATCTAAAAAGGCAAAAAACTATTCATAAATAAAGTTTTAAATTAGACCTATTGTAATAACTATGTATCTGAATAATTAAGTCTATACAGTATACAAAAGAATAGGTGCTGTATTTACCATCACAAAGTGATACTTATAATAGTATTTTAACTAAGGATGTGTCTGTTTTAAAAAGTAACAGTAGTTTTTGACAATATAAAATTAATCAATAAAAATATGATTTCTAATTTTTGCTCTTAGCTATTCGTTTTAACTAAATGTTATTAAAATAAATATTCATTTTTTCCTCAATTTAACCAACATACGTAGAGTTTTATTATATGTAATTTATGAAAATTACACAAATTGGAGTGTGAATTGTATATATTTTGATAACATTTAATGGTTTTATAAGTCCATTGTATTGTATATTAGCTTTCACCCGCGACTTCGTCCGCGTGAAACTTGAGAAATAAATAATAAATGCAGTTGTAATAAACAAAAACACCCTTTATTACTCGTGACAATCACCTCTTCATGTTTGTAAAGTTTCATCGAAATTGGTTCAGTCATTCCAAAGATTAACTCTTACAGACAGATGGAGATAAAAAAAATCTCTATAACTTCTAACAACTTCCTTTTTATTATCTATAAAGTTCCATTGAAATCGTTTCAGACATTTCGAAGATTAGCCGGTGTAGACAGACAAATAAACAAAAAGCAGCTTTTATCACTTCTAACAACCTCTTTTTCATTTCATTTCATAAATAATTGTTTATTCACGGACCAGTCATCTAAAGAAAAAAAAATACAACATTAAATAAAAGTAAAGCCCACACTCAGTTGTAAAATTACAAATATATGCCTATATACAACAGACTTTTTAAATATTATTAAATAAAAAATCTAACAATTAAAACATTGCAGCAGTAAGTTATTTGGAACAGTCTCAATAAGTAAAATGACATGTGTATAAACAAAAACCAACAGATATTCTAAAAAACAATTAAAAAATTAAAATAACAAGTGTAGTCTTACAGAATATTTTTATCTTAGTTTTAAATAATGTTAATGGATCATTCAAAAAATCAATATCAATAGCTTTACTTATTTTATTAGCTTATGAGGAAAAGCATGTGATGGACGATGAAATGTCATAATTTATTCTGTGATAGGGGACACTAAACAGACTGATTTCTCTTAATTATTTTTGCAGAATCATTAATTTTACTTCTGTAAAGTTTCATTGAAATTGGTTTAGCCGTTTCAAAGATTAACCTGTACAGACATTCAGCTATTTCATAGATTATCCCGTATACACAGACAGATAGAAAAAAAGGGGCTTATATCACTCTTGACAACCCCCACTTTATGTCTGTACAGGGGCACAATAGATCCACCAGGTCGCAGTCTACAGACCCCCAACTCTATGCACATACATGTCTGTACAATTTCATCGAAATCGGTTCAGCTATTTCGAAAAATAGCCCATGTAGACAAACAGATAGAAAAAAAGTAGCTTATATCATTCCTGACAATCTTCTCTTCATGTCTGTAAAGTTTCATAGAATTTGGTTTAACCGTTTCGAAGATTAGCCCGTGTAGACAGACAAACAGAAAAAAAGCAGCCTATATTACTCTTGATAGAGAGACAGACAGACAATTTCATTTATATGTGTAGATTTTAGGAAAATAATAGTAATATAAAAATTGCACACTGCAGTAAGATTTTTTTAAAGCAATAAAGTTGTGACCAGAGTTGTCAAAATAGATATTTGAAGTACTAATATTAATAATAGACTTATCCATAGAGAAATTACAAACTAGTAAACGCCAACTAGAATTTGCAAAAACAGTCAGATGACAGCAAACTGAATTCGATGTTTCAAAAATTTTTGGAATAAATGAGAAGAGAACAACAGTAATAATTTAATTGACAAATAAGTAAAACAGTTGCAGTTTGCACTGCTCGGTTTAAGGTATTTTCAAGTAGTCAACAAAAAGCCTTGCAGACATCAAAATATAACAAATCAAGATTTTCTAAAAAGAGTTAAAATTGCAATACCATACGCGCCTCAATTGGAATTAATAAATACAATATTAAATTTGGGGATACTAAAATATTGAGTGAATTTTTCCTAATATCATGAAGGAATTTATACAATGTAACTTGCAAATATTGCAATAAAGAAATCAAAACTTGGTAAGAAATGTCTCTTCAAGAAATATATGGTACATGAAAATATTTACATTAAGTAAGACATTTTGGAAATAATCAACAAAAATAAATATTTATCATTGAAAATTATTTTATTGTTTTTCAAATCTTCCCATGATCAATATGATTTTGCATGCATTTGAACCAACCAAAAGGCATTTTTGCCACTGTGAAGACTGTATCCCCAAAAACATGGTTTTTGAATGTATCAACCTCCTCTTCAGGCGTAGAAAATCTTTGACCACGCGGTTTTTCTTCATATACGGAAACAAAATGAAATCACTAAGTGTCATATTAGGCCTTATGGCGGATGACTCCCCAATTCCACGTTTTGAGTACTCAAAAAGAAGCGATGTGTCTGAACTCGCATTGTCACGATGAAGAATGATCCGTCGTATCCGGTTTGTTTTCCTCAATTTGCCAAAAACTTCCTGCTAACAAATGGTTTTGTAACATTCAGAACTGACCGTTCCACAATTCTCTAAAAGCAGGGTTGCAACATGGCTACCTTCGTATTAAGTATATCATATTTAAAGTGTTTTACTTGGCAAAGTCGAGATATATGATATAATACTTGATACGTTGAGACAAAATCCTAATATTTTTAATCACAATGTAGGCGCATTTAATTAAGGTGTAGGTACAAGTAATTAATTCAAAGAGGTATTTGATTAAATCATTGTAATTACGAGGGTGGTTCAATAAACAAAGTAAATTAGTCATAGATGACGCAACTATCATTTTGATATGCATACGATTATCTAGCTGGGCTCTTCAAAGAAACCTCCACAACGTTTCAGTATGATCCGATGCTTAGTTTATATGTGGCAGTCATTTGAAGCAGGTCATCACACCATTGCTTAAAATAATGGAAAAAAACAAGTTTCGAGCAGTGATTAAACATTTCTATGTGAAATAGTGGACAGCTGCCCATATTACCACATTTGGATACTGTTCACAGAAGTTCTGCACCGATTTTAAAAACTATTTTTTGGATAAACGAATAAAACGAATTTAAACGTGGTCAAAAATTAACTAAAGATTAAACACGCTCGGGACGCCCAGTTGAGGTCACGCCATCAGAAATGATTGAAAAATATATCATATTGTTGACAACGATCGACACATAAAGGTTCGTCATATAGCTCAATGTAATTGGTACTGTAGAAAATAATGTGTAACAACTTTTGTATGCTAGATCGGTGCCGCAAATGTTGATAGCTGAAAACAAACTCACCCTAAAGATCAATTCTGAGCAGTGTTTATCGATGATTAAACGTAATCCAACAGATTTTTGGCGTAGCTATGTTATTGTGGACGAGACCTAGATCCATCACTACACTGCTGAGTCAAAGCAGCTGTCAAAACAGTAGAGGGCGTCCGATGAGAATACGCCAAAAAAGGCGAAAGTTGTTTTGTCGACCGGAAAGGTTATGGACACTTTTTTTTGGAATTCTCAAGGCACAATATTTATTGACTATTTAAAAAAAAAAGTTCAACAATCACAGGGGATTACTATGCAAAACTTTCTGGTCGTTTGGATGAAGAATCGAAAAGAAAAAACGCAAAAAAGTTGTTTTTCATCAAAACAATGCTCGAGGTCACACTTGTGCAGTTGCAATGTCAAAATTAAATGAATTACTGTTTGATTTAGTACTCCATCCACCTTATTCACCAGATTTGGCACCTAGTGACTTTTTAATCTTTCCTAACCGGTGGCTTGGAGGATCGAGATTTTCATTAGATGAAGCGGTTATTAGGGCTGTAGAGGATTTGGATACTTCCTACTTTTCAGAACGCATAAAGAAGTTGGAATACCGCCAGACCAAGTGTACAGAGCTCCAAGGAGACTATGTTGAAAAATAAAAAAAACATTCTTTTTATTCCTCTTGTACCTTACTTATTGAACCACCCTCTTATTAAAAATTATTTGAAGTATAATTCCAAATACTTTTCTTGTTTTACAGCTCTGGTTGCAGCAAATAAAGTTATGTTCCTTTAAATATGACACTTTAGACATTTTAGATATTATGGTTTTACCATTAATTCTAAATATATTACTTATATAGATTTTGGATGTTGTTATTTAAAGAAATAAGTTTTTCTTGAATTTACGTTTCTACACAACTTCTGACGATCAAAAAAAATAAAAAAAAAACTATTGAAGTTGTTCTTATTGATCATTACAGCTTTTTGGAATGCAGACAGTGTTATTTAAGATGTTAATATCTCAGAAATAAAAACTTTAGAATACAAAAAAATCTCTCAAAATTTACAAGGTGTACCATTAAAAAAAGTATGATTTGCCTCAAGTTTTTTGTCCACTTGTAACCTGAAACATTTTTTATTGGCTAATAATTTTTATATTTTCCAGTTATTTCTGATTATAAACAAAAATTGGAAAAAAGCTTAAAAAATGAGAAGGCTGAGCACCAACAAAGTAAAAATAACTTGGAAGTAAAAATAAATGAAGAAAAAAGCAAAAGTGAAAAGCTCTCGAATGATGCTCTAATGAAGTATAACTCTTTGCAACAACATTATAGTTTACTTCAGGTATAGATTATACAGTTTTGCAATAAAATTAGCAGAAATTATTTTCTGCTGAATATTTAAAATAGTCTTTTGCTTTATTTACTTTACTTTTTAACATTTAGCAAACCTGTCATAAGAAATTTGCATAAAATAACACATAATGTATATTATATTGCAAATATTTACTAATATTTTAGACCCAACATGACGATTATAAGGAAGAAAGCAGTAAAATACAGAAGAAACAACTTGACGAAATTAATAGTTTACAATCAAAATTAAACGAAGTAGAGGAGGAATTAAAAAAAATTAAATCCTCCAAAGAGAGCCTTAAGGTAATTTTTCATAAATTTTTCATTTTAAAATATCTTAAATATATCAAGTTTCAAAAAAACTTATCACCAGTTGTAAGAAGATCTTATTGTTATTGTTAAGTTTTTGGAGTTATTTCAGTAGCTACAATTAAAAGAATATTCATAGTCTAATGTTGATTACACTTTTTTCTTTGGAATATGATCGCTTATGAATACATTTTCAGTTTCTTCACACAACTCTGAAATAATTTTAAGTTAAGTTTTTGTTAGAATATCACTTAATAACTGAATAAAATTTATTCTAGGCTCTAAGTAAGTATTCTTTAAAGAATGTCCACTGTTTTTAAGTTCTGCTACTGAATGATATTTCAAATGCGTAGAATAATTTTTTAGTTTTACAATTATATAATATATAATGTTTTATTGTTTTAGACCCGGTTTACTGAGTTGGAAGTAGAAAACCAACAACTTAAGTTAACTTTGAAACAAAAAGCTGATGACAATGAATCTCAAAAAACAGTACAGTTTTTTTCCGATAAATATCACGATCTTGAGGAAAAATTTAAAGCACTTCAGGTAAGTTTTTGTGGTACATGGCCAGTATAAGAAGAAAAATCATTACATTTTCAGTTCTATGGTTTAATACATATATGTGGTCCATGAAAGAGATATCAAAATGATTATTTCATTTTTGTATTATGTGAAAGATTATAAAAAAAAATTTAATGTAGTCTTAGGATGCAATAGCAAAATAACATTTTTAAATATGGAACCTTGTCTTTCATCCGTTTTAGATTAACTCTTTTATTACAGGAAGTCTGATATCGTAAACGGCATGGTTGCTAAACAAATTTTACCTGGATTTGTCATTCCATATTATACGTTTCCAGTCATTCTCTATCCAGTTGCCCTGACTTCTGGTGATTTCTAGTTAAGTTTACTGTTTGTCTCAGACAGTAAAGGTTTGGGTTGGTCTTCTTGTTGGTAATGTCATCTAATAAACTATTTTTCACAGTTCTTTATTCTTCCAGTCCAGTTGGCCGGACTTCCAAAGTTTAGTCAGGCATACTAATTTTCTTAGACATTAAAGGTGTTTTGGTTAGTCTTCTTGTTGATAATCCGGCATCTAATAAACAGTTTTTAATAGTCTGATGATATTTCATTTCCCATATCTCTAGTATAAGGACCTTTATTACTGTTAAAGTTAAAATTTGATTTTCTTGAAAATATTTTTAAATTTTGTTTGTCTTGGTATGTATTTTTTGAGTTTTTCTGATTTTTTTTTGTGGTAATACACATCCAAACATTTCTGGATCATGGTTTATAGAGACTTTTGGTCCTCTTTTGATGAATATTACAATTCCTCAAAGTACTTTGCACAAATTAATATTTCGAAAACAGAATATGTTTATTTTCGCCGCCAAAACAATAAAAAATTTTGATTTATAACTTTAAAGTCAAGATGAGTTTATTGCCATATCTAGGGTGTACACTAAGGGTATTATCCTTCGATATCCTGTAGCCTGCTACATAAAGAGATAACCTTAAAATAAAACTTTTTTGACTTTAAATAATATTTTTTAATGTATAGAATGTTTTGAATTTGCTGGACACTTATATTTATTTTATTTTAAGGGAAAATGTTAATTTTTTCAGGTGTATATCTTGTGATATTTAAGTTAATTTTGAATAAAATATTATAAATAAAATTTCAACTATAAGTTTGCCACATGAATTTACTTATAAAAATAAAAATATATTGTTAATAAACTGTAAGAAGAATACAAGCAAATTTCAAATATTCTATTAAGATTACGTAAATTTATTACAGGTTTAAAGTCATATAGTTATAAAATTCGTTATAGAACACCAGAATACTATAAAAAAATATTTTAGCAAAAATATGGCGAGAATCCTCGAGACACTGTTCACGAACCTCACAATGTAGAAATAGGAAACAAAGCTTCAGAACAAGCTATTGAAAATTTGCCAGTTTTTAAATTAGCGGAAAAACCAAGCAGTTCGACTAAAGCTGTACCCAAAATGTCACCATCTCAAGGTAATTTAAATGGGGCTAGGCCACTGCTCTCACCAAGTGTTACTCCAGAGACAGCCAAAAAGGAAGCAAATCTAAAACCCCCTCAAGGTGTACCAGTAGTGCCAGAAAATAGAGAGAATCAAAATGAACAACCAGAAGTCCAGTTTCCCAAGAAAATAGAAAAAGGTTTGATTTTTATATTTTCTGTAATCCAAAATTCACTATTTCACGATACACTTAAGGCAGTTGTTCTTTAATATTGATATTCAATCAAATAAAAATGAAGTGAGATTCTTAACTGGATATTTCTTTTGGGAGCCTTTACTTATTAAAAAAGTTATAAGTTCTTGGAATATTCCAATTTTTGGAAATGAAAAGATTATTAGGCACTTAATATTTGAGAGTTACTAAAACTTGGCGGCAGGTAGCTGTAAATAAATTTTACTTTTTATCCGCTCAATACTTTTACGTAAAATATGCACCAGATACACGTCTATAGTCTTGTATTTGATGAGCAGAATAAATAAAATTTTCAATTTTCTCGGTTTTTTCTGTCTTTTGTATTAGTCAACTTAAACGCCTTATTGCCAGTTTTAAAGTTACACCATGTTAGTGAATTAGATGGTAAATGTCTCATTTTAGAATCTTCATAATTAAATATCCAAACAAGTAAAGTTTTCGAACAGAGATATGGAGTTACTAACAGGATATATTTTAATTTAACAAATATAATGTCATTTTTCATTGTTTTTACTAAGGATTTTTTCTACTGGATGCTTTCATCCAATGAGATTTATATGGTAACTTAAATATATAACTGTTTTTTTTCAGTTCTAAAAATGCTGTTCATAATATTGTGCTTCTTTTTCGCTTCCTGGCTCCAGAACTTGTTACATATCTTAAGAGTTCTGTGGTATAATAATGTAGTTTTAACAATACAAAAATACGACATATCCTCTGCCGAAATGTCGTTTCCTTCCGTTGCTAGGAATTGGACAGAGTAATAACAATAATTAACAATAAATAGAATAACTAACAATAATATAACATTTTGTTCTGTAACATTTTAAGATAATGAACTATATATATATATAGGTTTATTTTCAAGAACAGTTAATATTTTTTTACATTTATATTGGAAATTCATTATTTTTTTCCCTATTTTATAAAAAAAGTGAATTATTTTTTACGTTTGTAGAAGATCCAGATAAAGATAATGGAGCACATGAAGTCTTTGATTTGCCACAGAATAACCCTGATGGTTTGGCGTTTGGTGATGAGGGACTCAAACAAGGACCTAATCTTGAAAGGAGACACGTAGATGCTTTAGGTGTGCCTGACAATAAAAAACACGAAGATCCAGATTACAAGGATCTTCAACGAGAAGAGGAGGGAGATGGTAAATAAATGTAGATTATTTAGAGAAGAACTAGTGCAATTTAAAAATACAGTTGAAATTGTTCTCTTAGTAATCTCCATATAAACTCTTGAAGGTGCGTTCATTGTTCATTGAACTTATTTGTATAATTTTGGTCTTAAACGTTAGTTTATTTACAAATTTAAACCAAGGATTACATTTAGAAATTTATATAGTATAAAAGTTCCACATCTGTTTGTATGTCCGGGCTAGTCTTGAAAGCTACTGAATTAATTGGACCATTTTTGAGGAAGATTTTGGTACAATTTATCGATATATAATGTAAAGTAGCTGAACAATGTCATTGATTTAGAATCCTTTCTTCCCCTTAAGGTGATCAAAATGATTTTACTCTCTCTGTGGCTCATCAATGTACAATGAAACAATTGTTTTTATTTCAGTATTTGTGTTCTGATTTGACATATTTTAATGGGTTATTCAAAAAGGATATTAATCAAGGTTAAAAGTACCAACACTTTTCCTATTTATTCTTTTTTGTGTTAGTTTTTTTGTTATTTAAAGTTTTTAAAATTGTGTGTCTTTTCAGATGATATTGACGACTATGTTGATAATCCAGCTAGGGTCGAAGGGCCAGCGGTTCGAAACTAGAAAAGCCTTATTTTAAGGACAATTTGTATTAAGTAGGTACATTTTTGTAATTATGTAAGTATTATTAGTTAGCTAGTTTTTTTATACCTTTTGTACATAGAAAAATTGTCTCGGATATTTTTATTTAG
Source organism: Diaprepes abbreviatus (assembly GCA_034092305.1). Taxonomy (NCBI): domain Eukaryota; kingdom Metazoa; phylum Arthropoda; class Insecta; order Coleoptera; family Curculionidae; genus Diaprepes; species Diaprepes abbreviatus. The sequence goes on along the minus strand of JASJET010000055.1, from coordinate 25,598,248 downwards.
GTCCTGAAAACTTAATAAAAAATTGGGTATTAAATTTTAAGTTCTTATTCATATTTTACCGATTACGGTTGCTACCCTAAGTTCTAATCACAAATCTGTATAGACATAAATAACCTCTTTGGTCTACTACTACTACTACTACCACTGTTCCTTAGCCGATAATGCAAGATGGCTGAGTGGTTAGATCTGCGTATCTTCTACGTCATTCATCAACCTGAGATTTTTCATACCAGTTTTTCCATTGCTATCTTTGTCTCTGTTTTTGACTTCTCACCATCTTAGTGTGATGCCTTCATCTTCTCTTGTTATAGTTTTCTTCCAGCTATTATCCAGTGTTTCCCTATTTCTCTCTCTTTCTGGTTGATGCTTAAGGTCCTCTCGGGCCATATAATTTTGGTCTTTTTTTAACGAGACTCAGTCGCTGCCCACGTTGAATAAAAATTATTAGATCATAAGAGAAATCAATTTTTTATAGTAGTTTAAGTCGTGATCTATACTATCGCGGAATTTCGGTTAATTTTACCCAGTAAATTTTTGAGAATTCGATTTGCAAAAATGTAAAAATTAGCACAGATTCTTATGTGAAATCATGATCTTGGCATTTTCCTATGAATTATACTTCCATTTGTTGATTAGATGTAGTTGAAAAAATTAAAAATTAACTTTTGAAACATACAGATTTCTTTTTTTGCAATAAAATTCTAGCTTACCGTGGGGTTTCCTGAGATATCAATTGAAAGAAATGACATAAAATTTAAGATTAACCTGCAAATGAAGTCAAAACGTTTAGCAACGTTGCATGAGCGCGCTATATAATACTCACTAAAAGTTAAGCTGAAGTTAATGTCGTAACGTTTGTTATGTGTATTAATTTTTTTATTACTACTTGTCTAAACTAAATTTGTACTATTTTATGCATTTTACATGAAAAATACTTATTACCCTAAAAATTTCCTCTTTAACGACATGCCTTATTGTTACTGGTAAATCACAATTTTTACACCACAAATCATCAGTTATACATTTTATTTCTATCATTCGATTATTGATATGAACGTATACATTTTGTGGAGGGAAATTTTTTTTTATTTACGTTTTTTTTGCATTTACTATATTCTGACGCCATTGTTTACGTTTGAGACTTGCAAATTTACTTTGCTATGAAACAGTCGAATATTATGAATACATTTTACTATTTTTTAAACTTATTTATCAGGTTAGACTGCGTCGGAGATAAACATGAATAGTAAAAGTACAACATTGTCAAATCATACACTAGTTACGACCAGCCGATTTAAATAAGTTAAATGAAGTTTCTTATTAAATTATCTTTTTTATAATGAATGAATGAACAAAAATTGGGATACTTGATCATCGATGCCTAGGCCTCGTTGGACCATTTACATTCCAACATTGCTGGAGGTCATTCGAGGCCGATGACCTTTGCGAATCCAAGAAGCCTCGTTAATTGAACTTGCCTAACGTTTTCTGGTGACAAAATTATATCTCCGAAATGTCTACCTTAGTCTGTTGAGTGCTGAGCATTCTCTGAGGACACGGTCAACAGTTTCATCCTCCTCTAGACACCATCTGCACATCGGGTCATTAACGACACCAATCTTATCAAGTTGGCCCCTTAAGTGACAATGTCCTGTCAACAGTTTCATCATAATTCGCAGCTCCTTCTTTCCTAAGGAGAGGATCTTCCTGCTTCCTACTAAGCCGTGCGCTAGATCCAAGTATATTTTCCTAGGTACAACGGTAATTGGAACAGGTAGAATTGGTTGAGGTCCATATGGTTCGATTGAGGACTCCATCTTTGCCAGACGATCCGCTTCCTCATTTCCGTGTATACCCGGGACCCACACGAGTCTGATTGTGCAGCCGTTCTTTGTCAAACTGTTCAGTACTTCCTTGCACTGACATCAGTCGCGAAGTTACAACTCTAGGCTTCTGTACCATTATCGCAGCCGACTGTCTGAGCATATGTTTATTATCCTATTCCTGTTTATGTACAGTTGGCCACACTGCAGAATAGCATAAAATCCCGCTGTAAAGATCGTCGCACGTTGTCCGAGTGAGTAGAACTGCCTGAATTCCGTGCTCCTGTCGAATCTGTCAACTACCAGATTCTAATCCTCTCTACTTGGAAACAGTGTCTCAAGAGGGTGGTTGGGTTTCAAAAGCGGCGCCATGTAATATGTTTGCATCTGAAGTGATGGATATCTCCACCACGCTTTCCTAGACATCTGAGTGCTGCATGTTCCATTTCCGAGATGTCCTAGGCAACTGAGACGAAAAGTAGCCTTCGGGGCCTTGTCTGTGTGTAAGTGGAGAGGGGATAGGCTCACTAGGACCTTCAAAGCTCTAGTAGGGGTCGTCCTCATTGCACTTATTACTCGCACCCAACCCATTCTTTGAACTTTGTCAAGTTGAAGACGGTGTTTGCGCTTCATTGTACGTTCCATACACACTGGATCAACATGGTGTATATTATTGTATTCTTGGAGGATTTCGATAAGCTCTTAAAATTCTAATATTTACATTTGCTACCTTAGTTTTCCGAGAATTACAGTTGAAATTGACCCAAAAGTTTACAGCGGTGTTTCGTCCACGATGCCAGCGGTTGGATTCGTCAGTGGGCCCACTAGCATCTTTTCCAGACACCCTGTGTTGACGTACTATGTATATTTTGGTACTAATATTTGTAGTTATTTTAGGGCGGAACGTGTCGGTAGGATTTTACTGAAATCTGTATTTCAGCCATCGACCTTTGCATTCTTGTCTTTATTTCATTATCCCGTATTACTACGACAATATCCAAAATAACTCTCGGTGTCAACTCCCACGTATAATATTTCCTATTTTAATGATAGATGCCTTGCAGACTATTTATTTTTAAATTGTATTATTTTTTTACTAGTATTTTAATTTAATTTATCAAATATTTTGTACTACACTTGAATCATGTGCAGCGAATGGGCCTCCTTAAAAGAATAACAATAAAATAGTGCTGTAGACAAATGAAGCTTTACGCCACTGTTGAATATACAGTGGTCATCATTGCACTTGGTATATATAGTTTATAACAAACGTGTGCTCTGTGCGGACTCTGTCACCTCAACTGTATATATTTTTTCTTTTCACAATTGATCCACGAGATTAAATATTTTATCATTTGACTACCAGTTGCACAATTTTAACTTGGTTTTAAATTTATATGTAATACTTTTACGATAGTATTAAATGGTATTATCACTTCAATAATAAACGATATGAACAATTCCATTATTATACGAGCGTGCGAAGTTGTGAAAAAATAGGGTCATTTATTGAGAACACTATATTAATAGACTTTTTAAATAAAAATTTATTTTTGTTTTTATTAACCTTAAATTGCCAACCAATTATAATTATAAAAACTTGTCTACCAATTGCATTATTTTAGAAAAAAATTATACAGTTTTTTGAAAATATTACATTTTGGGTCATAATTAAGTTGCTACTTTAAATTAAATTGTAGCTTAATTATTTTTGTACTAGATATAAATAAATTATATTTCCTGTTATGCAACTGTGATTGTTACGATAAGATATTTTTCGTTTTAAAATAAATTTAGTTTTCTGATATATCCTTAATACTGAGTTATATGGCTAGCTATAATATCAGAATTTTCAGCTTAAAAGTTTTACGAATTAGTGATCAATTTTGTATCACCAATTTATCTAGTTGTTTATAATTCAGACAATATAATTGATCTAATTCGATCACTAAGTTTTTTACCGACAGCTCTCATTGATAAGAATAACTATTTCGCATCGCTAGAGGATTTTTATTTCACTTTTGAATATCAGTTTGTAAATTTCCTAATTAGTTTGCCATTTCAGCATATTTTTTACTTGATGATGTGTTATATCAACACAGCGGATTTTTGTTTATTTTTGGGACATTATTAATAATGATATTATCTGTTTTTGTAAGAAATGTTTAGCTTGATTTGCTCTAGTAATTACAATGAATTTTTAAAACCATTGAAACATCTACATATAAATAGGTCGTGTAAAAATTAGTTTAGGTTCATGAGAACAAGGTGTCTTAATTCCTGAACATGATCAAATACTATAAGTATAGCGGTTTCAGCAGTATGTTGGGGTTCTACTTTACGATTTCTGTCAACATATTTGCCAATTGAATGCAAGTTTTGTTCAAGAATGTTCGCATTCCGATTCTTTATTTTTATGCAGGTCTGTGACTAGCATTAAAATTGTACTAAAACAAGATATGAAAAATAGTTTTTACCTATTTTACATTTTCAGATTTTCAAATGTTAGTACGAATAATGAGGAAAAACATATTTCGTCTTTATTATTCATTTTATATTTTTTATACTATGCTACCCAGATCTATAATAAACTAACAGGTTTATAAAAGAATTAAATTGCACTTCTACGAGAATAAATTAAGACAGAAGTTTTTTTATTGATAACTGCAAATTTACAGTCTACTTGGCTAAGTAATAAGTAAATAATTTATAATTAGTTGGCTTGAGTTAGGTACCGTCTATTGACAGTTCTCTGGGTTCATCTAACTAGGTCTTCTGGCTGTTTTCGTGTGGTGGGTTGAAGAGTTCACTTACTAGCAGGTTGCTATGGTTCATGCTTCTATTTTTATGTTTGTCAGAGTAGTCACTTATAATGTCATTTATGAATGGTATTTTGAGGTCTTCATGAATGGTTCTGTTGGAAACATACCAAGGTGCGTTTATAATCATCCTGAGTGTCTTTGACAGAAAGGTCTGGAAAATTTTTGTATTGGATGGTTTGCTGCAGCCCCATAGTTCGATACCATATGTCCAGATGGGTTACAATATTTTATTTGTTATTTTCAGGTCAACTTGGCGTCTTTTGGCTTTGATGTGCGATTTTCATGTTAATTTTTTATCTAGGTAAAGTACAAGGTATTTCACTTCATTTTTTACAGGGATGAGGGTGTCGTTTAGAGTAAGTTGAGGACATTTTCCTCATATATTTTCTATTGCTTCAGCCAGTGTTGGATTTGGTCGAGGTGGTCTGGTAATTTCTCAGAGGTCGTTAGAGGATCATGATCTATAGCAAGAATTGCTGTATCGTCAGCGAATGTTGCCATTAGCGTATTTTCTGTAACTGGCATGTCCGTAGTAAATAGTAAGTATAAGAATGGTCCGAGGACACTTCCTTGCGGTACACCAGACTTAATGGAGTGGTATTGAGATAAAGTGTCTTCATGTTTGACCTGAAGGTAGCGGTCGCTTATTTAAGAATAAGGTATAATTGGCTGGGCAGTTAGTGTTTTAACTTGTGTAGTAAGCCTTTATGTCGCACTTTGTCAAAGGCTTACTTGATGTCTAGAAATGCCGATGTGCACATTTTTTGCTCCTGATTTCTCTTTCATTTTATTGACGATTCTATGACACTGTGGTCTTGTCTAAAACCGAATTGGTGATCAGGAATTAAATCATTAATGTTTAATATTTCTTCAAGTCTGTTAAGAATAAGTCTTTCGATAATTTTAGACATAGTGGGAAGAAGGCTTATTGGTCTGTATGAACTAGCATATGTGGGTGGTTTACCAGGTTTCGGTATCATGATAACTTGAGTGTATTTCCGAAGTACCTGGTAGTAGCACAGTCGCAATACACGATTTTTTCAAATTTTGCCGATAATAAGATCCTACCCAGGTGCTTTGTGTAGGTTTAGTGATGTTATTTCTTTTCCGACTTTCGTTGGCGTAATATTTCTTATTGGTAGAGACAACTGGCAAGGTGCATTCAAGAATGTTTCTACCTCATTGTTATCCTCATTTTCGCTTTTCGTAATAGAAAATACGCTAGCGAGATGTTCAGCAAATCTGTTTGATTTTTTAGTGTTCGTTCGCCCCCAGCTACCGTCATCCTTTCTTATTGGAGGAATGGATACTACGGGTCTAAATTTCTTTGTCGCTTTCCGTAATGAGTGGTCATGTATAGACAGATTGGCGATGTGGTGCTCAAATGACACATTTTTGGCATTTTCAATAACTTTGCGTAGGGTGTGCATTAACCTATTTATAATATTCTTGTCTAGAGGAATCCTAGTTATTTGCCACTGTCGGCGAGCTCTGCGCTTTTCGATAACTAATTTTTTTGATTTGAAGTGGAATATTGTGATGTTCTTGGACTATTCCGTGGGTTTCAGGTCTGAATTTCCATGAAGCGCGTTGAATTAGTGTGATTAGATACTGCACAGGCTCTTCAATATCTTCTTTTTCTTTCAAGGAAAAGTTTAAAGACACAAGCAAAAAATTATAATTTTTCCCATATATCTCTGAAAATAGGTTCTTTTATTATATTTGAGATTACATATAGGCAACTACATAAAAAAATATCAAAATTTTGTTTAGTGTGGATTTAATTCTGTGACATTATTTAGCAAGTTAATAAAACACAATTAAATAAAAGTTTAACCTAGTGTCTAGACATTCTACATTATTTTGTTGAAATATAAAATTTAAGGGTTTATTTTTTTTTTAAGTTTTTAGGTAAATATTATTAATTATGGGGGTTTATACAATACAATTAAATTTTGGTTTATAACATGTTTAGTAGAAACTAAAAATGTACCACATATGCAAACTCGGTTCTATTGTGTCGTTTGACCATCAGTTTCGAATTCATGTCACTAGCTAATTATAATTGTTACTACCATTTCGTCTCATATACCAATACTTGTAATTTATGACTGCTCAGAAATTAACAATATAATGTCTTAAGTAAGATCTGTTTTATTTAGTTGACAAGTTGATTTTATGTAAGCTAGTAATTAATTGTCACATGTTGGTTGTACAAGTAATTTTAGCATTTTATTTATATTTAAGATTTACTTGTTTTTATATTAAAAATGTTTCATATAATTTTGAAGTTTTATTTTTTATGGTATAAAAAATATCAAAATGCAGCGAATTTAGCTAATATGTTATTAAGTTGTGAGCCAGTTTTCATTCAGACTCATCATAAAAAAAGAAACGAGAATACACAGTCATTTATCCTCTAATTCACAAACATGGCCTGACTTTAAAACTGGTTTGGGTTGATATTAAAAGGCTTAGGTTGATAAGTGCCACAATAAGTTAACCAAAGTTTGAAGCTTAAAAATAAAAGAATTAGAAATCGATAATTTAAATTACCAAACAGGCAGAAATAGAAAATTTTGTTTATGTTCAGCAGACAACTATTCCGCTTATCTATTATTTTGTTCCCTTCTAGCCAGGTGTGTCCCGGTATCCACAGAACGGTGACCTTATTATTTTTACTTAATTCATGTAGTTTCTTTAGGCATTCCAAGACCATCTTGGACCTGATTACTTGATAACTCGGCGCACTGATGGCTGCTTGACTATTCTTCTTGGGTCATGTCCCAGATTTGTACATTTCTGGATAAGAGATTGGGCCTTCGTTTTATTACTTCATCGGTCATCATACTATATATTGTCTTTTTCGCCATACTCTTTACAAGTATATGCAGAGGTGTAAGGTTTAGGATTACTTCCCTGGTGGCCGTTGGGCTTTATAAAGGTTGAAGGGTTGAGTTTCGGCCGACAAGCATCAAAACACCAAAACAATTGACTTTTTGTGTTCTAGTTTCATCGGTTGTCGAAATCGTTCCATTTGAGATATCTAAACTTTCGTGTTCGTATTTAAAAACTAAAAGCAAGCAGTGCCTTCAAAAAATATGAAATGACAATAAAGTTTTTAAATGAAACTGAACGCACTGAAAGTACATTTTTTTCTGTTATTTTTCAAGAATTTTGTGGTGGCTCTAGTACATCTTCTCATAAATTGAGCTGCTTTTACATGTCCACTTATCATTTAAAAGCACAAACCCGCGATTAGAGCATTCGAACATTTAGATATCCCTAATAGAACGATTTTCACAATCAATTATAGTATAAAAATCACGTTTATGTGTGTTCTGATGATTGTGGACCGAAATTAAAGTACCAAAAAATTTAATGACGATGGATATTCTTCTCTGGCATCTAAAAGAAAAATTTTGCCAAGTTTTACCGAAATTTAAATTGGTGCGGCTTCACTCATTAAATGACTTAATATACTTAAAGTCCTGAGAGAACTCGTTGATTTGACAGACTCATGACATCGATCATATGATATAGGAAGGTCAAAATTTGCGTAGATCAGTCAATTATTGTTGCGCCCAAAGTGGCTGAAATTGTTACTTTATTGTAGTGCTTTAAACTTGTTAGTAATTTTGTTCTCAAATCAATACAAATAAAGTTGGTTTTTCCTATCCTTTAATCTTTTACGTTATGTACTTAATGTCTTATTTGAAATGATTGAAAAGGTTTTCGTAAGATTTAGGTTACTGACAAAATATGTCAACTTTATGATCAAATGTATTATTTTTTAAAAAGTCATTAGTCTGCGAAAAATTTGGTAACATTGTTTAGGCGAAAACACAAGATTTTCTGTAGAAAATTCACTTGCAATAGTCATCTTCTGTCTTCAAGATAGATTTATATTTTAATATACTCAAAATACTGAAAAATTACTCTATCCGCCAATGAATTACAATTTGTTACAAAAATCTACATACGCTCAGTAGATTTCTTGTTTACTACATACATAACTTGTTAATTTGTTCTTCATATCACGAAGTTTGAAGGCTATATAAATGATAAATATGAAGAAAATAATGGTTTGTTTTTATTGCTTCTCCAAAAACACTGCATAAAATTAAAATTATATTTCACAAAGTTTACATACAGTCGAGAAAAATAAATTAATTTTTTCTACTTGTTTATTACTTAAAAAGTACAATGAAAAATTACTTGTACTTCATTTGATCCTAAACTTCGTTTTTGTTGGATTATTGTATATCAAATGTTTAATATTATGACAAAATAGGAATTTCAGTCGCCATTCTATATTTGTTAAATTGTGAAATCAACGGAAATCTTGTGGAGAAACAGCGCACACTGTCAATTATACTCAAAGTACCTTCCAGACAATAATTAAAAATTATAATAAAAATGGAAAGATATTTAATAAGGAGCAAACTGACGGTCCAAGAAAATTAGTTGAACGAGTTGTTCTTACCATTATAAGAAAAATTAAATTTGAACCAAAAACAAGAGCCCCATAAGTTGTTCGAACAAAGCTACTTTCAAGTTTGGACATGAATATAAAATAACTTTGAAGAAGCTCACTATGTTAGAGCGAAACGTCAGAAAACAACAATTGTAGTTAGACATTTAAGGCTTGGCGAGAACTTGATTTTCCAACAGAATAACGATCATACAGCATGAATTGTGCGAGAATGTATCCTTTATAATTTTTTAATATGTTTTAACAAATGTATTCTACTGCAGTCGGTTAACTTAAATTCCATAGAATATTTTTGGGATGAGTTGAAACGAAGAAGATGAAAACACAACGTTATCAATAAAGAATCGTTAAAAAATGCGTTGAAAATTGCATAGGCAAAAATACCTCTAAAGGTCAGTAATATTTGGTTTTATCAATGACAACACTGCAAGCTGGCTTAGATGCAAGTGGAGGGCCTACAAAGAGTTAATTATTATGGACATATTACTTTTTTTTGTCATTAAAGTGTATGTAAACTTTTGTGAGACAAATATTCTGCTTATTTGTTTTTTTTTCTAATATAGAATACAATATCACTTTCAAAATATAGTTTTTTTTTTATTATAGTACCGACTTTCTAAAAAAAGTTATCACTATTTATTAATTTTTAAAAATTATTGTGGTGTATATAGACTCTGGTGATTGACTGTATGCTTCCAGAAGATCGGTCCAAAGCGCATGAAGTATGTAGCCTACAATAAGACAATTGTGGGTGGTAAATATTTATTGGCTATTTTGGTACACAAGCAATTTCTAAATTTCTATAAACTTTGAAACTATCAGCAATTTCTTGATTTCGTTCAAAAAGTTGATTGTAAATTTCGGCGTAGCTTAAATTCTGATTTCTGCCTCCATACTCTGTTGGTAAATTTTCTGGATCTATAAAAGTATGTAGGGCTTCCCTGTCATTGAAGTGAAACTTGACCTAAAACATTTCTTATATAAATACTCGTACGGAGCAAACGTAAATTATTGTACAAAATAATTTGTTGACTAAACAAGATATATTGGGTAAAATTTAAATTAAACGCGATTATTTATAAGGCTTTCTAACATAAAGTCAAAACATATCAAAAAGGTGCACCGGGGATAATATCTGTTAAAAACTTTTAAATGGACGCCATGATTATATGCGATAGCATATTGTTACGAAGGACTAAAAGAACTTATTGATGCGCCCTTGTATCACAAATAATATTTCGATGCGATGAGTCATCTTAATTATGTGCCGAAAGGAATGTTATATCGATGAGTCATATTTCTAGAGAGTTCTCAACTTTTATGCTATTATATTTCTTGTTATTTCTAGGAGATTCTATAGGTATATAAATAGGGATAGAATATGAGTTTTAATATGGCTTGATCTGAATAGTGAACGTATATAGAAGTAGTAATTACATAGTCGTGATTTAGTTGTAAACGTATTAAGTATTGGGTGCAAGTTAGTGAAAAGTGTTGTGTTTTATCCTGCGGACCCTGTGAGTGATTTTAAAGAGACAAAATCGTAACAGTATATGTTCAATCTGACAAAGACTATCCGAAATTTTTCATTAATGGTAAACCATCCATCCCCTAAATTAAACGTTTAAAACAAATTATTAAATCCTTCAAAAGTGTCATAATTTGTACGCTCTTTATGTATTAAAATATCGTGTTTGCTTTTTTCAATATGTTGTTGAAATCGGGTTGATCAATTTTCCATATAATCAGGTACACAACATTTATCGTAATATAGTGAGATTTTTTCTTAAATACGAAAAAATATTATCAAACCCCGGTCGAAATAGCGTAGGTCAACAAACAACTGTTCAGATTTGATGTAACGTTGCCAGGTATAGTTCATCGCTTTGCCTGTATAGTAATTTTTAAAAATTTTACTTGAAAATCTAATAATAAAGCATAAAACATGGTTTTCCGTTGCAGATGGTGATATTATTAATGAAAAAATCATAGTAAACAGGACAAAGGGAGTAATAGTTTGATATTGTCTTCTTTTTTAAGACTTAAGAAAATTCTGCTATAATTTGATTGATTGACTACTTTAACGCAGTTTATAAACACGTTACAAAAGCTTTTCTATTTTTAAAATGTGAGATAGTCTGACATTGTTACCTTAACTACATATTACAGCAGTTGTTGCACGACTGAATTATAGGATTGACTAAAATGTGGTTGTCGGACTTGCATTGTCTTTATTTTTATTTATTTTTACGACGTTGCGATTAGGTTGTAATTCTAATCGTTATCAAGTATAAACTAAATATTTTGTCTTAAGACTACGAGTTTATATAGGGACTGTGTCTACTGAAGCGCAAAGTTTCACTGTACACACCTCAATGATTTGATGTTACAAAGTAGTGGTTGCCAAAGATTAGGTATCTTAACACCCGGTTTACTGCAGATTCCATTATTGGTTTTAATGTAAGCTGCTTCTATAAATTTTCTTTTTTTCATGTTGGGTTCCATATATATTGCCGTAACCTCAGACCATTTTATATGGTATTGTTTATCCCAGGTGTGTTCTACAATACCTGATCTCGACGTTTCCCCTTTTTGTGTATGAGTTTTATGTTCCTTAATTCTAACTTCTAGTGGTCGTGTGTTTTCTCCAATATACATTTCACCACACTCACATGGAACTTTGTAAACACGTTCTTTCTTATCGGTACTTTTTGGTTTTGTTTTTGTTAAATGAGCTCTATGTGTATTTCCTGATTTAAAGGCTGTTTTTATATTATAACCACTGGCAATTCGTCTTATTTTCTCTGAAGTTCCCTTAATGTACGGAATTGTGAAGGAGGAATGTGTTTCGTGATGTCCAGTGTTCGTTCTTCTAAAGTTATTTATAACATCGTCAATTAGTTTCATTCTGTTGTAGATCGGATTTAATATTTGCTACCTCTTTTGCCAATGAATCGGCATTATTGCATATAGAAATACCTAATCGAAACGTCGTAAAAATAAAGTCAATGCAAGTCCGACAACCACATTTTAGTCAATCTTCAACTTTGTCTACAACCTTCAAACAAATGTATTATAGGAGTTACGGAAATGTAAATGAACTGCTGAAGTCTACAGGCTATGACGTCTTCGAGAAATTTCATTTCAGCACTCTGTCTTGTTGTTGGGTAGATCCGTTCGTTGCCTTAGGAAAATCTTACCATTTCTTTAATATATTCTGGTAAAAATGGCCAAATAATTTTTATAGCAGCATGAATCATCATAGCATCATTGACAATATGAAATCTGTAATCTTTAAAAGGTAAACACTGAAGTTTCTTCAAGCCCAGTTTAATATTATGTGGAGTAACCCATTTTATTTGTTTCCATGGAAAGTCAGCGATATCGAAAATAACACAAAGGCCTTTTTCCGTGTAAATATTATTTAACAAAATTGATTCTATCCATACATCATCTACTGCTATTACATCAAGCAAATTCATTGTGTCAACATCAACATTTCCTATAAAAGAAAAAAGTATATTTTAAAATAACAAAACACAGGGTGAACTATAAATTCTTTTACTTTTGATAATTGAATAAAAAAATTATTAAAGTAAAAAATTTGGTAACTCTTTATTGCTTTTTCAGACAAAATATGGGTAATTTATATCTTAAAATAAGGTCGTTCAGGTGTTCAATTTATCGCCCCTGACATTCTTCTAATCGACCTTTTAAATTTTTAAGGATTCACCGATATAATGCTTGTAAGATTTCAGCCAGCTTATTATAGATATTCTATTTTTATTCGACAATCGTCATTGATTATTAACGTACTTGACCCCTCAAATAACTTTATAAACATGAATCTACGCGCGACAGATCTAGTAATCTGGACAGTCATACGTTATCTCGCCTCTGATTGTAACTTTCGAATTCCCTTAGGGTTGGTTCTATAAACTCTTTCTAGCAAAAATAAGGTCCAATGATTTCTGAAATAGGTGCCCATGACATTAATTTAGGAGTCCTTTGATGTTTCAATTTAGGATTTTATGGCTAAAATATATCCACAATGGGATGTCTGGAATCTCACAAGCGATGTACCGGAGGGTTTAAAACATCCTTTAAATTTATAAATAAAAGATATTTCAAATTTATATAAGCATCTAAATATAATTCTTTAATTTAAAAAATTATTAGGATTTTTTGCTACAAAATTAAGTTTTGTAATTGAATACTATTAATTTTATCGATTGCTGTGATTATGTCTTTATTTTATAGTATAATTATACAACAAACACTTTAGGAAAACTACTATGGTTTGCAGAACACCATTTTGGAATAGTGATACATGTATTTAAGACACGCCCACACGTTTAAGAAAACCTTGTAAAGTAACATATTCTTGTTACATATTACGCTACGTGTAGAAGGTATTCTGAATCGCTTGTCAAATTTGTAATAGTGTACCACTCGCGGCAGGTCATCAGTTGTTACTGAACCAGTGAACCATCAAAGGATTTGATGAATTAATGAACCGATCTGATGTTTCAGCATGTAGACGGAATTCTCTTCCATAAATTTGTTGGCTTGACAGAATGTTAGCAATTTAATTCGTTAAGATCCCTTTCAGCAGCATATCTTCTAACAAATTTCGAACCGTATATTCTTTCCTTAGTTCGCGATGATGTTACGTTATGAGGTTGGGTTACGAAATTCTGTTACACGTGTAAACATGTCTGAACTGTACTTTCTTCCCCGGTTCGCGACGATTTTAGGTTATGATTTCGGACTGGACGCGGCTTTAGAACTTTTATCGGGTACATAAAGTTCGCACGCTTCTGTTATTTTTGGCTGAAATGACATTTTATCTATTTCTAATTAAAGAAATATTTTAACTCGGAGGATTATATATATAGTTCAATAATGACTTAAAGGTTACGATTTTTTTAAATTCATGTTTAATTATCAATTAAAATGTATGCTAAATAAAAAATTCAAATTTTTTATTACGTGTTCAATTTTATCATCTAAGATACTGCGAAAAGGCCGACACACTCTACGTATAGATGTAACAGATTTAATATAAAAATCACTTATTAATAATTTGTGGAAAAATGTACTTTTTAGTTTGTTAAGGTAGTTTTACCTAGTTTAACTATATAAATGGGCCTTCCTTCCTTATCTGTGTCTGGTAATAGTACACGTATATCTTTTTGAATTAATTCCTTTTTTGATAAGGGTGGTTCTTTGGTAAACCAATCCGGAAACTCCAACAGTAATTCATAATATGTTTTTATCTAAAACGTGTTTATGAGATATATATCCCTAAATATGAGTACAAATATAGATTAATAAATATATTTAAAATTTTATTTTTCCGCTTACCCTGTCAAATGCTTTCTTTACATTAAAATCAGTACCGCCCAAAAACCTTTCAAGATAAGCATCATCATGTGGAAATTGAGTTAGTTTCTCATCTGAAAAATAATAATAATAAAATTATTAATTTTTGTTTTACCATTATAAACCAGCTGAGTAAATTAATTTGGCTTCATGGAATGGAGCGGGTATGCCTTTTGTTTTTTTTGTCCGAAAATAAAGTGTTATTCATTTATATATATATATATATATATATATATATATATATATATATATATATATATATATATATATATATATATATATATATACATACAACCCATTTAGATCTGTTGAAGAAGCGAAATAAAGCATAACTGTTGTATCGTAGTTTGCTTCCAGCAAATACCGTTTGGGGTCGTCAAAACACAGTGGGTCGAAATGTTAGAAATGAAAAATATAGATTATCGGATCCAACATAGCAGACTGAATCTTTAAAATCATGAAAATAAATTTAAAAAACGTCTAGTGTGGTTCAATAGCTGTTAAATATGGAATTTAAAAACAAAATAAAAAAAAAATTATATTTCTATGAATAAAATATTTCGCTTGGGTTCAAGGTGCATTTTAAAAATAAATATATGGTTAGTCTATGATTGTAGCAAACTTTTAAAGCTGTTGCAAGATGATCGATTTATTAATATGGAAAAGAAAAACTTTAAATTAAAAATGTTAAAACAAAATGTTTTTAGAAAAAATTAAGTAGTGCCGTGGCATTGTGTTACTGCCGTATGAGCCGCAATGCCTGGTCGATGTGAGCAGCGGGAGATGGCCGTTTAGGATGTGCATCCTCTTCAATGTTTTCACGGCTCTTAATGTCACTCGAAAGACTCTTCTATGCGGCACAGAATCCTTCAGATAGATCGGCACTAATTGTGGTAATGTTAATTTTGTTTAAAAAATAAAATTTAATGCAAATTCTTTGCTAAATTGGGTTTGTCGTGGTAAAAATTTACACGAAGCACAAATAATGTCCAGCCAAAACCACTATTACTTGTTTACCAATATGTGGAGCGTCAAGAAATTTGCCCGATTGTCATACAATTGCAGCAACTTAAAAAAATACACCTGCTCTTAGTATAAATCCAAAAGTTCCCCTTATTTCCTTCCGGATCGAAGGTATGTTTATAGGGTAAGACGTTTTACTGGTTCGTTTCTAAGTAACTTTTGAATTTTGTCGAGAGTTCTTATAACGGAATTTTATCACGTTAGATTTTGTGGTGATAATGTAATACATATAAAAATAGAAGTGAATAAAATTGAACCGACTTCTAAAAAGCGCTAAAAAGCGAAAAATAATAATATAAATTTTTATATGAAATTGAAATTTTTGACGTCGCCTCCTAACTAATAGTTGACAAAATGTGGTTTTGTTTTTGTATATATCTCATGTTAGTAGTTGTTTCATTTAGATATCATTCAGCGCCGATTTCAAAAATTTGAATTTCATGTAAAAATTTATATTGTTATTTTTCGCTTTTTAGCACTTTTTTAGAAGCCTGTTCAATTTTTTTTATAAAAATTTTATTTTTCGTTTTTTAGTTTTGAATTTGTTATGATATTTATAAATTATTTGAACTAGAACTGAACCAGGTTAATGTATCTCGCAATGATTTCAAGGTCGAAAAAAATCGGAAATTTTTTTTTTTTTGGTTTGCCATATTGGATCCGCCATACTGATATTTTTAAAATTTATTTCAGATTTTTTATGTTTGATCCCGAAAACTCCCCTAAATCAATTTTGGAGAAAATCGGATAAAGTTAATTTCTTTTGTCCGCCATATTGGATCCGCCATATAGTATTTAAAAAAAATAATTTCGCATTTGTTATGTGTGATCCCGAAAACTCGCCTATACCAAATTTAGAGAAAATCCGACAAAATTAATTTTTTTGTCCGCCATATTATCAGCGCCATCTTGGGTTTGACTGCATTAATTTCATCCAGAATGATATGGGACCACCGCAGCAACTTTTTCAACATAACGTAATTGAAATCGGGTCCGCTGTTCCGGGGAAATCGATGTACAGGGTGAGTCAACGATTGGATGAAGTAGGTTTGTGCCTTTTCGGTGAAATTAACAAAGAAACTATATTTATTGTTTGATACAGTTTTTTTTACGCAGATTTTAAAAATATTTAGGACTCTACAGGGTGAGCCAAAAAACTAGGACAGCATAAAGTTGTATTTTTTTAAATAGAACACCCTATATACGAATCGTATTTTCGATTTAGCTTATAATTTTAAATCTTTTTTATTAAGGATTTACTATAACAAAACTTTATAGTTTCTGAGATAATTAAGTTTAAAGAAAAAAAGTCACATTTTCAAGCATCAATTCAATCCTAAATAACGTTTTCAATTTTGTGACAAATATATTCAAATTTGGAATTTAGCAAGGCCAAGGACAAGTTAACATAATTTTTACCTAATATTTGCAATAAAAGCTACAGGGTGTTGAACACATCGGCTCAAATTTGAACAAGTTTAAATGAATAAATATCTTTTTTTTTTAAATGGTACACCCTGTATATTTTCATGTTATTTAATAGAGTAATAAAACCCCTAAAAGTTTTGTTCAATATATCCTATACCTATTTATAATAGTTTTTGAGATATTTCAGTTTTTCTTATTTTCCATACTTTTTTACAGAAATAGTCTTCATATCATAGTAGTCATGTAAAATAATAAAAAGAAACTACAGAAACAAACAGAATGTGGTTAAATATGATGAAATACATTATTCGTTATATTACAACGGCAATAGTTTAATTAAACATAATGTGAAAAAATTAACACAACAATAACGACAAGGCAAATACATATTTACTTTTATACTAAATTGAAACAAAAAAATTACCTATTAAATACTGAGATTAATTATTTCTTTTTAATAAGTGTTCGAATAAACGACCCTCTTGTGCAATGCACAAATTTAGTCTTTTTTGCAGATTTTCTCGGACCCTGGACAAAATTAGTGGCGTTATTGTTCTACAGGTATCCCTAATCCTGTTTCGCATATCTTCCACTGTTGGTGGATCAACATACACCTTATTTTTAATATAACCCCATAGGAAGAAATCTAATGGGGTGATGTCGCAAGACCTTGGTGGCCACTCAATGAAACCCCCACGTCCAATCCATTTTTGCGGATATCGTTGGTCCAAAAACGCACGAATTTCACGATGGTAATGCGGAGGCGCACCATCGTGCTGGAACCACATACTGTCGAGCTCATCCCTATCGAGACCTTGAAGCAGTTAGGGTAGTTCTTCTTGTAGAAAGTTCAGGTAACTATGGCCATTTAATGGTTCATTAAAAAAGTGGGGTCCAATAATTCGATTATGATGAATACCACACCACACATTTAATGACCAGTGGTTTTGATGTTGCACCTCTCTAATCCAAAATGGGTTTTCTGTGGCCTAATAATGCATGTTGCGTCTATTTACGGCACCGTTACTTCTAAAAGTAGCTTCATCACTAAACATTACCTTGCATAATAAATTTGGATTTAATTGAATCTCCGCATTTATTGTACGACAAAAGTTTACACGACTTTCACAATCCTGTCCATGCAATTCTTGGTGTAATTCCATGTAATATGGATGATACCTATATTTCTTGGTAGTACGATTAGCGGTGGATTGTGATGTTTCACATAATGCTGCTAACTGACGGCTACCAATATAAGGATTTTCCTGAAGATTTAACAATACTTGTAGTTCTTTTTCTTCATTAGTTACTGGTTTGTTGACCACTTTACGTTTTGGATAATCAACAGTACCAGAAGAATCAAATCTTTGCATTAAGTTTTGAAAAGTATGGGTATTAGGCTGGCGTCGATCAGGATACTTCATTTTGTAAATTCTTTGAGCAAGAAGGCAATTTTTTGAGCCTCTCCTATTGTATAAATCATATCTATTAACTCATTCTTTGGAAACTTCATTTTACAATATAAGATGAATGCAAAAAAAAACCAAACTACACTACATAAAAACCAAAAGAAGCGATTGCGGTTATAAATTTGACACACAGAAAAATGTTCTTTTACATTGTTTTTGCCATGGCTACTATGATAATGAAGACTATTTCTGTAAAAAAGTATGGAAAATAAGAAAAACTGAAATATCTCAAAAACTATTATAAATAGGTATAGGATATATTGAACAAAACTTTTAGGGTTTTTATTACTCTATTAAATGACATGAAAATATACAGGGTGTACCATTTAAAAAAAAAAGATATTTATTCATTTAAACTTGTTCAAATTTGAGCCGATGTGTTCAACACCCTGTAGCTTTTATTGCAAATATTAGGTAAAAATTATGTTAACTTGTCCTTGTCCTTGCTAAATTCCAAATTTGAGTATATTTGTCACAAAATTGAAAACGTTATTTAGGATTGAATTGTTGCTTGAAAATGTGACTTTTTTTCTTTAAACTTAATTATCTCAGAAACTATAAAGTTTTGTTATAGTAAACCCTTAATAAAAAAGATTTAAAATTATAAGCTAAATCGAAAATACGATTCGTATATAGGGTGTTCTATTTAAAAAAATACAACTTTATGCTGTCCTAGTTTTTTGACTCACCCTGTAGAGTCCTAAATATTTTTAAAATCTGCGTAAAAATAAACTGTATGAAACAATAAATATAGTTTCTTTGTAAATTTCACCGAAAAGGCACAAACCTACTTCATCCAATCGTTGACTCACCCTGTACATATATAAAAAAAATACATAGCGGTGGAATTGAGAACATCCTTCTGTTATGTCCGTGAAAAAAGTAATAAAAAGTACGCTATGTAACAATTTTGGCCTGCTCTGTGAGCGAGATGCAAAAAGAATATTTGGAAGACCTGAGGCCCGATTCTGTAAGCATATTTTTTGACATTCCCTTTCCTTATCTCTTTTAAATAGTGGCATACTTATGTTTTACTACAGACTGAACAAAGATGGAAGATCCTTATTATGATATTCTCGTTCCCTTTACTATTATAGAATCGCAGCCCTGTTACCATTGTAAAAGTGCACTCACAGAAACACTACAGAATGCCACTTAAATTATAACGACACAAAAAATATATTTAGGTAATATTCGAAGCCAGGGAAGCACAGCTTCCCCTATATAAAAATCGGAGAACATAATAATTATTTTCATCCGCCCAAAGAAAATAAATAATTTATTAAATACTGGATACGCAACACCATTTTGTAATTGTGACAGAACGTACTGAAAAAACGGTGTCGTACAGCTATAACTTAATATAGTGATGTGAGAATATGTATTAAAATACGTACAATCCAAATAATAAATTAATGCGTATTAATCCAAATACTTCCTTAGCATACGGAATGGGAAATACGATGAAAATGAGATGGGTTTGGATTATATAAAAATAAAAAAGAAAGGGAATGTTAGAAATAAGATATTTTATCTTTGTTACGTTTGGTGAAACCTGTAAGTATGTTATTGTCTGCTAAGCGATAAGGAAACGTTAATGTATATCACGGGATGTGCCAGTTTCATTCGTATTTATTCACACTGTCTCGCCAACGTTCTGTAATCCATATTCTGCATTTTCAGCCGAGCATCTGTATCAGTAAATGGACTTTGTATTACGGATGGAAATGTACTAAAGTGACGCCGAATACGGATTGTCAATTAATCCGAACATTAAATTCATGTTTATCAGTGTCTCAATTCTCAATCTGACTGCCAGAAATGCACCGAGAAAATACGGTAGTCCGCTCGTTACGAGATCGGTCGACGCATGGACACCGATAGGGGACTCTGAAATCAAACAGCTTATTGTTTTTATGAATTGGAGTATTTAAACGTGCTATTATATGGGCGTGTTTAGTTGCATAAATATGAATTTTTAATTTTTGGCGAATATCTGAGTATTTTTGTGCGAAGTTTTTCGGGCAAATTACTTTAAAAGGCGAGCCAACACTATTATTGTAAATTTTAACAAAGAAGACAAAATCATAAGTTAGACATCTTCAAACTAAAAATTATCAGAAATGTGAATGTTTGACTGGATGCGAACACAAATATCTCATTTTGCAAAACAAGATAAAATAATTCCACATAAGTGTAAATAAGGTAAGTTTCTTATTAGACTTATCTGTGTATCTTTATTTTTCGTTAAATATGATACAAGCGTTTCATGGAAAAAAATAAAAGTTTAGATGGAAATCTTTGGTTACATATCAGTTGTTTCCTTTACTCAGGTCCCTTCACCCAACAGCTTCCTCCTTCGTAATGGCTCATATTTACCACTAAAGATATTAAAAATGGTATTGCTAGAGACAATTTGCTTCCAGATTTGTTTTTTTCTGAATATTTTTTCATTATATCCTTATAATAAAGATAAAAGGCTTGGTATATTCTTTAAAATAAAACTAGATATTTGCCGAGATGGCTTAAAATAGTTAGCCTTTTCCAAGTTTCTGTTATACCTGTATTTTGCCAGAATATTTATTTAGTAGTCTAGTGAAATAAATTGAGTTTGTTTTTTTCATATCTGTTTTCCAAAGAAGGCATAATAAATACATAACCTATAATTTTAAATCCATTATTCTCTCTTAACAATGTTTATTGTTACGTGGATTACGTACTAAATATTAAATTAACATGAAAACTAAATATTAGGAGCTCATATAATAAGTATAATTAAAATCATGTTTATTATAGATGGAATAATAATTACTTTTATTGTTGATTTTTATGATACATAGGCAGTGACACTTAAAACTAACCGAGTCCGTAAAAGTTGGTAACTAATGAAAATAAATAAAATAAAAAGAACAGTTTTTCAGATGTTTTAACATTTTAATTAGATGCAATAAATGGCCATTTATACAGATTTATACATTATGTTTTTCTTATTTCCATAAATCTTTTAAATTTTTATTAAATAATTTGTGTCGTACCAGAAGATTTAATACTGAATGTAAAAAATATTACTACACGCTTACTTGAATAAATCAAAGCTATTTGCTAGTCATCTATTTCCTGGCGGATCTCATCTAACCTGACTAATGTAACTTATTTAACTATATGTAATTACAAAAACTGTTTAATAAATTACTGCTTGTATGCTATGGAAATGATTTATTAATTAAGTAGTAAATATTAGATGTACTTTGATACTTTGTTATTATTTAGAATTCTTACTTGCTTATCAATTAAAAGGTAATTTACTCATGCAGTTACCATAAAATTGGTTTAGGGTAAAATTGGTTCCTAAAAGTAGATTATTAGTATTCTAAACACAGATTGATGGTATGTCATTTCTAAATATTTTAACGATGCAATATATTTTTTTCAATAGTGAAAGTCCGAGGGAACAATGTGTGATACATTAAAATCGTTAAGAATTTTAACATGAAGACTGGTACATATGCTTTAATATACAGGTTTTTAATTAATTGAGGTCATATTTTCAAGGAAAAATGATTCTAAACCTTAAACCAAATAAAAAAATCTTATTTACAAAGCTGGAAAAAAATAAAACAATAATAAATCAATCTCACTCAACTTTTTGTACAAAATAGTAAACAGAGAAATCAACAATAACATATAAACTGGCCAAATATTAAATAAGAAAAGCGTATATAAATAATCAGTCCTAGAAAGCAACAAAAATTAAAATATAAGAACATTTTTTTAATAAATGAGAACTTTAAAAACAAAATAAAATTCTAAAATAAATATTTACTTCATAGTCACAAAATATCTTCCTAAAATTCGTTTAGGCTATAATATGCTTTATTTAATGGCATTTTTTCTAGATATCTGTTAAACTGCCTGTCACATTCCCTATATTTTTGCATTCCACAGGCGAGTGATTTTATGTGTTTACAACTTCGTATCTAATTGAGTACTTTGTAAAGGTACTCGTAGGAAGGCACAAATTGAATTTTACTCTATTGTATCTTATCACATAAGCATTCCGTCTAGAGTCCTTGTATTTTTTGCGGACCAACTCTGCTATCATGCGGATAAAATACAGGTTAATATGAGAATTCCCCCTCCAATAAAAAGCGCTTTACAATGATCCCTGGAACTGGCATCACTTAAATATCTTACAGCCTGTTTCTGTAAGACAAAAACAGACACTGTATGAGATGCAGGCTAGTAAAGCCCCAAAACTGGGTCCCATGTCTCAAACGAGACTCCACCAAAGTATACACATCTTGTCGTTTTTGTTTAGAGTTCATTACGAACCAATTTGGTGGCATAGCAAGCAAAGATCAATTTTTTTCTCAGCACAATAATATGCGAGTCAAATTTTAATTTATAGTCAATGAAAACTTCCGAAAATTTAGCGCAAACAATATTTTTTTGTAGATTCACCATTTAATGGGGGATTTGGAGCAACTCTCTCTCTCCCCCAAAGGTGTCTTAAGACTGGTTTCACTTATGTTAAAAATTTCCTTATAACTTTAACATCATTACTTATTGCCCATCCCAAAGTAGCCTTACTTGTTCCTAGCTACAGTATTGTGGTGTTATTAGCAAATAACGCTGACGGAAGTCAGGTCATTGATGTAAATAAGAAACCATAATGGACTAAACACTGATCCTTGACTACATGGAATACTGTGCGGTTCATTCACCACCTGCCTCCTATTTGCCAGATAGGACTCAAGTCAATCCATAACAATAGCTTTTACAACAGTATTTCGTGATCCACGCAATCAAATGCCTTGGTAAAATCGCAAAACACTGCCGCGGCCCCCACTCTCTAATTCAGACCCAAATACAGTCTCCCGTCCTGAAAACCAAATTGGTTCTTTTTAACAATTTATGTCTTTCCAGAAAAGAAGACATTCTAACTTTAAAAATTAGTATTACAATGGGTCATACGAATTGGGCTATTTATCCTATGTGATAAGTGCTATCTTTTCAACGATTATTAAATATGATATTATAATTTGTCCCAGCAGTGTTCGGTGAGGAAAGGGAACTAATTGGTAAAGGAAAATTAATTTTCCTTTATAAATTAATGAAAATTGGTTAAATTATTTCCAGCGAGTGCCGGAAACATTCTTTGAATTTCTTTCCTATAAATTGTTCTAGAGGGTCAGTGGGGGCTCGTAGGGTAGTGCCACTGTGTCATGGTACTACTTAATTTTTTCTTAAAACATTTTTAAAAAATTTTACTTTTTTTGAATATTTTTCCTTCTTCATAATAATAATTTGGATGTCTGTCAACATCCTAAAGGCGTGATATTTCTATGATAGGCAACACAGGATTGTGTCATTTATTGATACTGCATAGTGGGAAAACGAAGATGTAACAGGAATTATATGTGAGCTAAGAAAATGCTATGGACTAGAATTCTATTAAATAATTCGAATGAAGAACACACTGGGTGAAAAGTGTCATTAGTTTATTTGGGCATTCGCGTTTGTTTTGTTTGTACTTCTAAAAAACATATTTTATTTAGTTTCAGTTATTTTTTTGCGTATTTACTGAGGTACTTACGTAATATTTATTTACATCGGTATCTATTTTTATTTTGTTACTAAAAGTCATTTTATTTGCCGCTATGACGGCCAACAAAGTTAGTTTTTCAAAGAACTCTTTTAGTGGGCTCTCTTTAAAGGAAAGAAAGTGGTCTGTGTGGATGTGAGGTAACACATAAACTGTTTTGTTTAATATTTGTGTTGTTTGGAGTTGACGAAAATTGATCGAAAAAAAGGACCATCTTGTTATTATATGGAAGAAAATAAATACTCGTGAAATATCCAAGGTTCACATGAATAATGTTTGTTGTTCTTCTGTGCTTGGTAAGCTAAATATAAAACACGGCGGTTTAAATACATCCTTGGTTAATTCTTATCACTTTTATTTTAAAATTTAATCATCAATCTGACAACTTGTTAACAGTTCAAGTGAATTTCAAAAGCTGTATCTATATACCTTTTGTTTGTCCGAATACAATGCTTCAATATCATGTATATGTTGTGTGTATGTATGTGTGTGGAATTGCGGGTCAGTACCCTGCTATCTAATAGATTCATTGTGTTCCCCTTTCGCCAACAAGAGCAGCACTCTGAAAGGATTTGATTAGAGGTTTCGTCCGCTTCTTCGCAAAATGTGCTCTTTTCTTTTTCTGCCAATCAGAGTTTCTTGAGGTGTCCCTTCAGATGGAAATGCCCCATCAGGATTCCTGCCAGAAATCTAAGTTGGTTTTTGATTAGGCTTATGCATTCCTTGAATCTCTTTTGTTTGTAGTTCCTAAGAAGTGTGTGTATGTTATATTTCCGTTTAAAGGGAAACTCTTTAATACGCCCCTTTTCCTTGACTGCTGAAATTTAGTAAATGCCATTTGACTTTTTTTGGATTGCACAGCTAAACTTTTTCTGTAACCATAACTCACCATTTTCAGCTGTAAGGTCCTAAAGTGATTTTACTTTGCCAATTTCCAGACGGACAGACGTGTAGAACTGTCTGAATACATATACCTCAGTTACTTTGTAGTTCATTATTCACATGAATTTTAATCCATTAAACAATTCTATTTAACTGTGAATGATGTGGTATTGATTTACTTTTGTGACTCCCCAGAAGGTTACATAGGAGGTTATATCTTAATCAAACAAAAAAACGTTTTGTCGCATTTGTTCGATAGTTTTCGTAACCACTAAGAAGCTAACTTAGTGAAATTACTTTGGAGGGTAGTACAGTGTGGTATTTATAGCTTTTGCTGTCACAGGTTTCTCTAACTGTTTTTCATCTGGATATATATATATATATATATATATATATATATATATATATATATATATATATATATATATATATATATATATAGAATAATTCAATAATTAAAAACTCATGCCATAGAGTCAGCAACAGTAAGGCGTAACACATAGTGGATAATATCTTAATCACGATTCTAATCATTCTGTTGTAACAAAAGGAGGAATTATACACAACCTCTATAATCGCGCTATATATATATATATATATATATATATATATATATATATATATATATATATATATATATATATATATATATATATATATATATATATATATATATATAATAAAATAGAATCAAATATTGGCGAAGCGGACGTGAAAATTTGTCAATCTACATGATTCTCGTGTTAAAAAGTGCGGAGCATTCCAAAATATGGAAAAACTCCGGGTCCGACAGATGGCGACAGCGCTGTTTCGTCCTAATATGGGACTAGTCAGGCCACCGCATTCGGTACAAACCATCATCTCGCCTTTGCATCCTATGATGGTTTATACCGAATGCGGTGGCCCGACGAGTCCCATATTAGGACGAAACAGCCCTGTCGCCATCTGTCGGACCCGGAGTTTTTCCATATTTTGGAATGCTCCGCACTTTTTAACACGAGAATCATGTAGATTGACAAATTTTCACGTCCGCTTCGCCAATATTTGATTCTATTTTATTTTAAATTACACGGACAAAAACTTATCTATTTATTTACTTACTTGTTTGGCTTTGAAACACGCTAAACGTTGCTCTCATGGTGGGATCGTTTGGTGCGACACGTGGCTTTGGCTGCTAAAATGAGCGGTAGGCTTGGTTTGCCAGTACCGAAAAATGCGACCCCTATCCTTTGGGCAGCGCATTTCGTGTACTCGATTTTACATATTTCTGTTTTAATTCATCGTCGCGCCACCATATGGCGGTTTTTTTTCAAACTTTGTTAGTCTGTGTGGTTCTTGTATTATCAAGTGGACCATCGAGATGTCGCCTTTGTCGTCTTGTTTGCTGTTTTTTGATTTTAAACTCGGCTTTATAGGATGCAAAGGCGAGATGATGGTTAGTACCGAATGTGGTGGCCTGACGAGTCCCATATTAGGACGAAACAGCGCTGTCGCCATCTGTCGGACCCGGAGTTTTTCCATATTTTGGAATGCTCCGCACTTTTTAACACGAGAATCATGTAGATTGACAAATTTTCACGTCCGCTTCGCCAATATTTGATTCTATTTTATTTTAAATTACACGGACAAAAACTTATCTATTTATTTACTTACTTGTTTGGCTTTGAAACACGCTAAACGTTGCTCTCATGGTGGGATCGTTTGGTGCGACACGTGGCTTTGGCTGCTAAAATGAGCGGTAGGCTTGGTTTGCCAGTACCGAAAAATGCGACCCCTATCCTTTGGACAGCGCGTTTCGTGTACTCGATTTTACATATTTCTGTTTTAATTCATCGTTGCGCCACCATATGGCGGTTTTTTTTCGAACTTTGTTAGTCTGTGTGGTTCTTGTATTATCAAGTGGACCATCGAGATGTCGCCTTTGTCGTCTTGTTTGCTGTTTTTTGATTTCAAACTCGGCTTTATAGGATGCAAAGGCGAGATGATGGTTTGTACCGAATGCGGTGGCCTGACGAGTCCCATATTAGGACGAAACAGCGCTGTCGCCATCTGTCGGACCCTGAGTTTTTCCATATTTTGGAATGCTCCGCACTTTTTAACACGAGAATTATGTAGATTGACAAATTTTCACGTCCGCTTCGCCAATATTTGATTCTATTTTATTTTAAATTACACGGACAAAAACTTATCTATATATATATATATATATATATATATATATATATATATATATATATATATATATATATATATATATATATATATATATATATATATATATATGCAATAATACCAATTAATTTCAAAAAGAAGTAGCAAACATTGAATCCGATTTACAGCACAATGATTATCCTCTAAAATTAATTAACGATGTTATAAATAACCTTAGATAAAGACCATTGGACAGCAAGAAACATAATCCTTTTTCATAATTCCGTATATTAAGGGAACGTCGGAGAAAATAAGACGAATTACCAGCAGTTACAATATCAAAACAACTTTAAAATGAGAAAATACACTCAGAGCTCATTATCAAAAACCAAACGAAAAACTACCGATAAGAAAGAATGTGTTTACAAAGTTCTTTGTGAGTGTGGTGAAATGTATATGGGAGAAACCAAGCGTCCAGCAGAAGCTAGAATTAAGGGACATAAAACCCTTCCAAAAAGAGGAGAAATGTCAAGATCGGTATTGCAGAACGCGTCTGGAATAAACACCATCATGTGGAACCCAACATGAAATAAAGAAAATTTATAGAAGTAGCTTACATTAAAAATAATAATGGAATATTCAGTAAACCCAGTGTTGAAATACCTAATTTTTGGCAACCATTACTTTGCAACATTAAATCAATGAGGTGTGTACAGTCAAGCATAACTTTGTTGTTCAATGGATACAGTCGCTATATAAGCTCTTAGCCCTAAGACAAGACATTCAGTTTATACTTGATAACGATTACAGACACAACCTAATCGAAACGTCGTACAAACAAAAAAATAAAGACAACGCAGGTCCGATAACTACATTTTAGTTAATTTTTTTTATCATGCATGAAATTTTTAATGAATTGGAGATCTTTAAATTTAAAAGTAAAGTGAAAAAGGTATTTATATTTTATGAACAAAATTAAAATGCAATTCCAGTCATAATCTTTAGATATTCTTCAACTTAGAGTATCATATTCAAATCAATTTCTATTTTATAGTTTATAAGTCGAAATTTCCCAGAATAAAAACAATCTTTTTATAATTATTTAAAAGAAATTACACTCTGTATAATACCTGAAAGCCGAGATAACTTACCACGAAGTAGAATTTTCAATTCTTCTATTCTTTGCTTTTTTTCTTCTACGGAAATACAATTGTCACACTGATTTTCAGGCATTGTTTTTAAATAACTACTAACCGCAAAACATTCGCGATTTATCTAAGTTAAACAATATCACTGTTTAATGACGGTATATTCAAATGAAACAATTAAAATGTTTGGTCCTCTATTCCGTTTCCTTTTTCAACACGTATTTATTGTTTACAGTCAAGGTAAATTATACTTGTTTTATACAGTGTGATTCAGCAAACGTGTCGACTTGTATGATACTATTAATATTGGTAGTTTTCCTCTGTTTTTTTTATTAATAACTGATTATATATATATATATATATATATATATATATATATATATATATATATATATATATATATATATATATATATATTGTTACGAACTTTATAGTGTTGTACATTTCATAATATTAGTTTGTGTTCGTAGGGTTTTAGGTATATTTTCTATGAGTTCATAATGTATTTAAGTAATTTTACCTTTGTTAATTTCCTCAGGAGACGACTATGAAAGAAGGTCTGGAACTTTTTAGAGAATTCGATTTCCTTATTTTTAACATGGAACGCCTATGATGGAAGGTCTAGAAATCGCCGGATTATTCCTTTTTCTTATTTTGATTACCCCATGTAGTATGGAAATCCTTCTAGAGAAGTAGGGAATCTTCCGGTATCAACCAAAAGGGTATATAAAGGGTCCAGATCGACTTTCTTAGTCAGTATATTTCGAGAGTTCGTCGACGCAAGTTGAAATAATTTGACAAGTGTCAAAAGTAAGGTTGACAATAAAAAGTTGTTAAAATAATACAGTGTGTATAATTTGTTCGAAGACCGGCCGTCCGGAACAAATTGGTGTCGGAAGTGGATCAAATCCAGAAGAGGTTAGTTCAGGTTATAAAATTAGAAAAAAGTAAATTGAAATTGTATGCCAGTGGAAACTAGAAAACAGAAGGCAAAAATGGAAGAACAACTTCAAGGTAGTTTAAACCAGATACTGATGATGATACAAGACATGAAAACAAGCCAAGAAGATATGAAGAAAAGCCAAGAAGAGATGGAACAAGAATTGAAAGAAGATATGACGAAAAATCAAGACAATATGAAACAAGAACTGATGACACTAAAGACAAGCCAAGATGATATGAAACAAGAATTGATGACACTGAAAACAAGCCAGGAAAACATGAACCAAGAACTGAGAGAGGACATTCAGAAAAATCAAGAAAGTATAAAACAAGAACTAAGAACAAGCCTAGATGACAAGAAATGCAACAGATGAGTAAAATTAGAGAAGACGTACATTGCGAAGTACAACATGAAGTGACGGGAATCCAGAAACAGATGCAACAACTACATCTACAAATTAGAGAAGACGTACTTGACGAAGTACAACATGAGATGACAGGAATGCACAAACAGGTGCAGCAGTTACATTTGCAAATAGAGAAGGTAGCCAGTACAGGTGTAATAAAGGGAGATGGTGTTCCTGCAACTAGTGTGATGAAGCCACCTACCTTCGACGGCAAGGTACCTTGGCTTACCTATGTCCGTCAGTTCGAAGCCGCCGCCACCGGCAATAACTGGAGTTTACCGGAAAAGGCACGTGCTCTTGTTCTAGCACTAAGAGGTGAGGCTATGGAGGTCCTACGTAACATTCCGGAAGAAAAACAGAATGATTACGAGTTCATTGTTAGTTTTCTGGAGATGCGCTATGGGGAAGCCCACCTCCAGGAAGTTTATAAAGCCCAACTCCAAGGAAGAAGACAAAAATATAACGAAAGTCTTCAAGAATATGAGGCGGATATCATGAGGTTAATAAATTTGACCTACCCAACATACCCAGAAGAAATAAAGCAAGAGTTAGCAGTAAATAGTTTTATTGAAGGTTTACGCGACCCAGAAACAAGTCAGACACTAAGAATGGCCAGACTGAAGAGAATATCCGAGGCTCTTGCTTATGCCCTTCAGTTTGAGACAGCCAAACAGACATCAAGGAACCAAGAACGCATCATAAGAGGAGTTAATGTTTCCCGAGATTATCGCAAGATCAACGAGAAAACTTTCATGAGGCTTATGAGGGAGTTGCTAGAATTTTTGAATGAAGCGAAAACACAAGATAACAAAAATACAACCTTTCGTAGCAGAAATAGAATTTGTTGTTGGAAGTGTGGTCAAGAGGGGCATCTACAAAGCCAGTGTACTCGTAATACTGTTCCTGACAGAGGCTCTGATGGCTATGGGCTTCATATTGCTAATATAGGTGATGATGTTCGAAGAAGCGACTTGGAGAAAGTCTTTGCTCCTTATGGTGAACTTAAGGAAGTCTGGTCAAGTAATAGTATTCCCTGTTTTGGATTTGCTGTTTACAAAGATAAACGAAATGATGCAGTTGCTGTTAAGGCTTGCGATGGAGTTGAAGTATGCGGTTGTCGCATTAGAGTAACTTATGCCAGACCGAGAAGAAGGGATCAGGGTCGCCGGTATCATTCGAATATCATGCGTTGTTACCAGTGCGGAGACAAGGATCACTTTTACAGAGATTGCCTGGAAATTACTGTTGGTGGAAACGATAGGAGAAAGGACCATTCCGGAAGACATAGGAGTACTCGCGGCAACCGAGGAGAACGTGACGAGAGGGACCGTGACCGCGAATGGGGCCACGGAAAAAGAACGTTCTACAGGTCATCCTCGAGAAGGTACGTTGAGAGGGACCGCGACGGTGAAAGAGACTCCGGAAGAAAAATGTCTTCCAGCCATTCTTGGGAAGGTACAGAGAGGACTACAAATAGAAAGCGACAGAACGAAGATCGGCTATGACGTCAAAGCCGGTACTGATGAATTCATGGCTGGTGAAAGAGTTTGGTTGTATAATCCGAAAAGAACCAAAGGGCGTTCACCAAAGCTTCAAAAGTCATGGGAAGGTACCGAATTCAGAAAAGCCCTCATGCGAAGATGAAAGTCGTGCATCTGGACAGATTGGCCCATTATCGAGATCAAGATGGTTGATCGGGACGATCAAGGCTTGAAAGGGGGGCAATGTTACGAACTTTATAGCGTTGTACATTTCATAATATTAGTTTGTGTTCGTAGGGTTTTAGGTATATTTTCTATGAGTTCATAATGTATTTAAGTAATTTTACCTTTGTTAATTTCTTCAGGAGACGACTATGAAAGAAAGTCTGGAACTTTTTAGAGAATTCGATTTCCTTATTTTTAACATGGAACGCCTATGATGGAAGGTCTAGAAATCGCCGGATTATTCCTTTTTCTTATTTTGATTACCCCATGTATTATGGAAATCCTTCTAGGTTGACAATAAAAAGTTGTTAAAATAATACAGTGTGTATAATTTGTTCGAAGACCGGCCGTCCGGAACAATATATATATATATATATATATATATATATATATATATATATATATATATATATATATATATATATATATATATATATATATCAAAGAAGCTTAGAGAGGTCCATGGGCGCAAGTTGTTAATTTAAAGATATATTTAAAAAACGATAAATAATTTTTGACTATAACCAATTACGCATTAAAAGGTAGAAAATAACATATATATAAAGTTAGCAAGACAAATTGCTCGAATCAAAAAATCGTTTGGATGATTATTTGCCGCAAAATAATCGCTAAGTAGTTGTGAAAAAAAAATTATGGTTTCTTGTTTTTAAAAAATATTGCATGTTTTGCTCACTTGGTATAACGTTAGCGAAATACCTAAGGCGTTTGTTATTAAAAAATAATTTTTAACATCAATTGACGTCCTAGGAATTTGCCGTAACAGAATGACAATGCGCGGAATTCATTCGAGACTGATTTTGCCATGTATTCGCGATTATTTTTGCTGAAAATCCCGAGAACACCCGTATTCGCTAGCAATTTTTGAACAGCGTATGCTATAAATTTACACGGCCAGAAACTGATTTCCGGAAACTTTTTGTCGGAGCGCCGAATTCGTATAGCGTATTCGGGGGGCCAGATATCGAATCCGTTTGTTACCAGTATTAAATATCAAATACCACCCCTTGATAGATGGTGTTTTCCTGAGATGAAGGGAATATATATATTGTGTGAAAAATTCTCGGTGATTCCTCGAGCCTCACGATTAACTCTCCCGGGGTGAACAACAAATTTCCAGGACTAATTCGCGTGCCATGAATGAATGAATGAATGCATGAATGAATATAGGATGGTGATACTTGATCATCGATGCCTAGGCCTCGTTGGGCCCTTTACATTGGAGGCCGATCATCCTTGCGAATTCAAGTAGCCTCTTTAATTGAAATTACCTAACTGCTTGCGTTAGCAAAATTGTATTTCTGAAATATATCTGTCTCAGTTTGTTGAGTGCTGGGCACTTTCTAAGGACATAGTCAACAGTGTCATCCTCCTCCAGACACCATCTGCATGTCGGTCATCTTCGACATCAATCTTGTGAAGATGGACCCTCAGGTGACAATATACTGTCAACAGTCTCACCACAATTCGCAGCTCTTTCCTTCCAAAGAAGAGAAGCTCATTAGTAAGCCGTGCGCTAGGTCCAGTTATATGTTCCTTGGCACACTTCATTCAATAAATTTGCTTTCTAGCAACAATTTTAATTTTCTTTAACCAAAGGCAACTGGGATAGGTGGAATTGGTTAGCGTCCATATGGTTTAATTGCGGACCCCAACTTTGCTAGACGGTCCGCTTCTTTATTCCCATTTATACTTACGTGACCCGGGACCTACACGAGTCTGATTGTGCAGCCGTTCTTTGTCAGACTGTTCAGTATATCCTTGTACTCAGACACCAGTCGCGCAATTACGACACTGGACTTCAGTGCCATTATCGTAACCCTACTGTCTGAGCATATGTTTATTACGCTATCCCTGTTCATGACCCTTTCACGGAGATAGCCACACTGCAGAATAACATAAATTTCCTCCGTAAAGATCGTCACACGTTGTCTGGGAGAATAGAACCTTCTAACTCCCGCGCTCCTGCCCAATACTCCAGCTCCAGCGGTTTCATTTTGTCGAGATCCTTCTGTAAATCATCAGGATCCATTTTTCGGAAGATTTTGCTCTCCCTCTCAGTCCTCTCTACTTGGCAAAAGTATCTCAAGAGAGTGATTGGGTTTTAAAAGTGGCGCCATGTAATTTGTTTGCATGGGGAGTGATGGACATCTCTCCACTATGCACCCAGACATCAGAGTAGTCATTCCAGTTACGAGATGCCCTAGACAGCTGAGGCGATAAACAGCCTTCAGGGCCTCGTTCTCAATGTGTAAGTGCAGAGGTGGGAGGTTCACCAGGACCTCTAGAGCCCTAGTTGCATTGCACTCAATATTCCCACACATGCTATTCTTGGAATTTTGTCAAGTTGAAGACGGTGTTTGCGCTTTGCTGTACTAAGCCACCAGATAAACGCGGTGTATGTGATCGTGGGGCAGATCACCATAGTGTATATATAGAATAGCACTGTTGATGTCAGCCTCCATGTACACCCAAAGGCACTTTTACAAGGCTAGAATGCACATAAGACCTTCTTGGTTTGAGCCTCAATATGATTATTCCAGCTCAGTCGTGTGTCAAAAAATCCCAGGTATTTAATTGTTGCCTGGTATTGAGTCCTTTCCGACCATGTAATTGTGGGAAGTCTCCCAGTTTTTATCTTTTTTGTAAAGAGTACCACCTTGGCCTTGTCTGGGCTTATTCCGAGCCCCTCCCAGTGGCACCATCACTCCGCTATCCGGAGGATCCGTGTCATTGGCCCCACAGGTCCCGGATATCGCTACCACGGCAGAAAATGGCCAGGTCGTCGGCGAAGGCGTGTGTGTATAAACCAACCATAAATAAAGTCTTACTCTTTCCGAGGAGTGTTTTGCTGCGAATACCCCAAAAATTAGTTCTTTCGCGAATAAGTCGGGAAATTCTATCGCGGAAAATTCCCCAAGTCCACAACTAATACGCCCTGGGCGAATGTCACATTATTTGTGGCGCATAAGAATTTATCGTCATAAAATTTCGTAAAAACCTGAGATTTTCGAGACTTCTACGCATTTCACTGTACTTAGATTAGAATATCTATACGTAAAGTTTAAACGTATTCGCTTTTCGAGAATTATTCGCGAAAACAGGGACTTCTCAGGATTTTCAGCAGAAATAATCGCAAATGTATGACGAAATCCGTCTCGACTGAATTCCGCACATTCTATCATGGCAAATTAATGACAAATTCCTAGCAGGCTAATTGTTCTTAAAAATTATTTTTTAATAACAATCGCCTTAGGTGTTTCGCCAACTTTACATCAAGTTAGCAATAGTTTTTAAAAGTAAAAAACAACAAGTTGAAATTCATGATTTTTGTCATCATGTCAAATTGCAATTATTATCCGACTAATTGATTCGATGTTCTAATCTCGTGGATTAAAGATGCCTCACGTAATCGCAGGCGGAACGTCGGATAGTAATTGCAATTTGGCACGGTTTAAACTCAAGAACCACGATTTTCAACTTGACCAAAGCCGTGAGAGCTTTTGTTCTCTTTTAAGAAACATTAAATTTTTTTTCACAAATAATTAGTGACTGTTTTGAGACAGATTATCATGCAGACGATTTTTCGATTCGACCAATTTGCTTTGCTAACTTTATATACATAAAAATAGCTCTTTTAACTCTTCTGCTATCCTATTGTCTTCATGTGATCAAAATACTGTCCTAAGAGGATAGCTAACCATTTCCAGAGTGAGGACCATCTGTTGGATTATGAGAATATGTCCATTCTCGAACGTGAGTCTAGACTTAGAAAGCGCTTATTTTTGGAAATGGTGTATATAAATAATGGAAACAAGGCAATCAATTCCCGGTCTGATATAGATTCACTCAGTACCATTTATTGTAACATTTTAAAACAGTAATCTGCCCTTCTTGGAACATCGCTTATTGGCTACAAGTTAGTTTGAGATAAATTAAACTATAAGTATGTGGATCTAGCTAATAACCCAGCACTGTTTATTTGATATTAAATTAAATTCTTATCAGAAGGTAAATTTTTTCTTTGATTTTTTTCGGCATCGTATGAACCTAAAGTAAGGATAACTGTTAATGTTCATCGTGAAAGTAATTTAATTTAATTTTAAAATACAATAGATGTTAGCCAGTTCGTTACATTCGAGATTTTTTTTTTAATTTGTGTGTGGAATGTCTTTTTTGTGTAACACTGTAATAAATTATCTTTCAGCTGCATCCTCCTTATGATGCCATAAATAAATGGTGAAATATAGAGGTAAATAGAAAATAAAATAAACTTATATACAGACCGCAAACCCGATATTTCATTTTCCTTTATCTTAAACTACGATCAAGAAATAAATAAATAAATATCAGTTTCGAGACTGGCACATAGATGGCGACTCTAATAACATATCTGACATAACATAGGGCTATTCTTGTGAGTCATTATCACTTCCAGTTCTGTCATTTCAAGTAATCATGATCACTTTGACCCAATGACAAGTAGATGCATATTCAAAAGAACATGAAGTTATCAGTTACACATCAATTGATAATTACTCTAAAGAATACAGCCCATAATGATGCGTGTCAAAATTTGACGATATTTCAACCATTAGTCATCGAAATATTGAAGTTTTAGTGATGCACCTTTTGATATTTTCAAAATAATTGAAAAAAACGAGTTTCGTACGTCAATAAAACACTGTTATTTGATGGAAAAAAATACGGTTAAAACTCAAGAATGGCTTGAAAAGTGTTATATGGAATCTGTTTCTTTGAAAATAACCATTTGCCGCTGATTTTCTGGATTCAAACGCCGTCGGATAGACATAAATTATGCTGAACGCTCTGGGTCCCCAAATGAGGCTGTTACACGGTAAAACATAAAAAAATCGACAAAATCGTTTTGAACAATCGTTAAGTAAAAGTGCATGAGATAGCTGACGTAAAGGTATTAATATACCGTATATATCATGTTTTGCTCGAATAATTGGGTATGTGAAAAATCTGTTCGAAATGGGTACCGCGTTTGGCCACAGCCGACCACAACATGTTGATAATTTAGAGCGGTGTTTGGAACTGTTTAAGCGAAATAAAGGGGATTTTTTCAAGCGGCATGTGACAATGGATGAAACATGAATACACCACTACACTCCGGCGTCAAATCGGTCAGTCAGCTGAATGGACAGTGAAGAATGAAAGACAACCAAAGTGAACAAAAAAACAACAGTCGGCTGATAAAGTTATGGCGTCCATACTTAGGGATGCGTATTGTAAAAGATTCATCGACTTTAACAGGAAAAACCTATCAATAGCAAATATTATATGTAATTATTCTTGCGTTTAAATGAAGAAATTGCATAAAACGGCCCCAAATGAAGAGGAAAAATGTACGCTTTCACCAAGACAATACCCTGTGTCACAAGTCGATCGCAACGATGGCAAAACTGCATGAATTACATTTTAAATTTCCTTCGCATCCATCGTATTCTCCAGATTTGGCTCCCAGCGACTATTACCAGTTTGCAAATCTCAAAAAAATGCTCGCTGGAAAAAGATTTGATCGCATACCATTCACGAAATTACCAATTTTTAAGCGGCTGTGTTTGCCCATCTCGATCGTGGAGATAAGTATGCGCCAAACGTGTATTTTTCAAAAAACTTCCAAACTATATTTAATACTCAATAGTTACTTACTCGAAATTCAAGACTTCGTCTTTTGCGAGAGTATGCATAGGCGAGTGAAACCTAACGGTAAACTTTGCCGCTTAGCTAATAATTGCTTTGGAAACTTCTGCCAGAGCTTATTTTTTAGGTAGTATCATGAAGAATGAGTGGCTAAAATAAAAAAAAAAGAATGAAATTTCTTTTTCTTAATTTTTCAATAAATCGTTATTTTTTTCGATGTTTTCCCATCTTTAGGGAAAAATAACTTCATATTGGTGTTCAGCGACCCCGAAAACATAAAAAAATGGTTTTAAGGACTGGATCCTCGCTGGTCACTGCTCGGTGATTTTAGGAGTAAGCTTCGCTCGCTCATAAGATAAAAGGGATAAGTTGAAGAAGGTTATTTATAAACTACGTCAATTTTCGAATTCGCAAGGGGATAAGTTATTTCTTTAAAACATAAACATATCTCCACTCCACTAAACGGAAATAGAAAAGATTTGGTTCCTTGTTTTTTAAAATCAACCATAATAAGTCATATGTATCACCTTGGATAGCTTTCGCAACAATATAATTTTATTTTTATTTGTGGTTGACATTACGTATTTCATTGCTTTTTAATTTATATTTTTTTATTTGCCTACTAATTTGTCGTAATTAAGCAGGATATTAATTTTAATATTAAATAAAGGTTCTAATTACGTGATATTTGAATAGTGATACTACTTAGTTTACACAAAATACTATCTTATCTGTCTTGGCAAAAAAGAAGACTATTTAATACATTAGGCAGGGGCGCAATATAAGTTTACATATTCAGTACATTATTCTTTCTTATTAAATTATTTTATTTCGACGAACTTTCCCGAATAAGACAATTAAGAAGAAATATAATTTGTTGTAGAAATCCATTTTTACCTCATAACTTCCTTGTAAAAAATTATTAGAATTACGAACGCTTGTAACAAATGATGTAAATTTTTTACTTGGGAAAGTCTTTAATTTTAAAATACATTTCGACTAAATGAAATCTAGCAAAAAATTTTGTTTTAAATTTCGTTTTCCACAATTTTTCTTCAGTTTCCTGGAAAACACAAAAAAAAACATGCGTCATTTCACAAAGTCGCTTTTACTTATGGCGAAAATACCGAACTTTCGTAGTTATTTTCAACAGTACTAGTTGAAATATATCTTATACGTAATGTATGTGTATTTCAACTTTCGTTGCATAATTTTAGCAAATAAATTAAGAAAAACTTGTATTTTCAACGTAAACTTCGTCGATCCTTATATAACTGAAAACGCCAAATATTTGCTATGATGTTGCCAAGTGTAAAATATTTTCATTGTATAAACTTTTATTTTAAAAAACTATAAAATATGTTTATCTAAGTTAACAACATAGGTTACTTTTTGTAATGTAAAAACAAGTGTACACTTATTTTTAACTAATCGATTTTTTGGTTAGTTCAGGTTTAACTTGGTTTTAGTCATAGACGTAGAAGAAATTAAATAAAATTACATTTTATTTAATCAAAATGCATTTTATTTAATTTCTTCTACGTCTATGGTTTTAGTTAGTTTAGAAAACTGAAACTAACCTCAACTAAGCTAAACTCACCTAGATATATTAATTAAAAAATGTTATTGGCTGCAAAAAATATTATGGTTAGTAAAATTATAAGGCCAAAATGTATAAAAATGAATTCATTTCGATTTAGTTCGATGGAGGAAAGGTATTATTAATGTTCTTCCTCATTCTGAATAAAAGAGGAGTTATAAAATGTTTCATATGTTTTTTTGGTCGAAATATTTTTTCCGAAAAAAATGTTCTGCTAAGTAGTCGTGGAAGTATTCTTGGCCCCGACCAAATTGCGGAACCCTTTCTCATAAATCCCTTCAGGCCCTTTCAGTATTTTGAGTCTAGGCTTGACTATCGAGATTTATGAAGTTTTGTGAACGATTCACGGTTAGGTGCTAAAAGCTCTAGTCTGCTAAGCATTCGTAATCTTTCCAACAACCCGACACGATCGTAGTTTTCGGTAGTATCCAATTTTTAATGACGTCCAAAAGAGTCTCCTTTCGCCGTTCCATAATGGGGTCGAGAAAGAGCCTCTTTGTTTCCCGCTCTGTCCCTCTGAAAATCCACTGTCCGTCAATAATTCTACCCCTCTTGTATTTTCTCTTGCCCATTTTGATCTCATCTGTTAAAACAATTTTCTCTTCCCTGCTTAATTTTTCAGAATTTTTTCATTTGTAATATAAGCCTCTTAAAACCGTTAATATTTAAAGGGAAAATCATGAATAATATAAAATTAAAGGAAGAAAATACACAAAAGCAAATATGATTCTTAAAATCATTAATATTTGGAGGGAAAATCGTTCATAAAATAAAAGTCAAAGAGAAGAAAATATGTTTTTCGGGCCCTTTTCTTTATAGCTTTAATAGAAAGAAAAGAATATATGTGTATTTAATAGAGATCGTATTTATGCTTTGGCAACAGCGCAAATTATTTCCCTTTCGAAGCAAGTTATGTCGCTGAAAGTTAACCGCCGATTTTATTTCATAAGTTTTTTTGGTCGTTTTTCTTGATTATTTCTATTAGTCGGAGAGTTCAGTGAGTTTTAGATTAAACAAATATTTTCAAATTCTGCCAACAACAATTGATAGTTCAAGTCAAGAACTTCAATATTAGTTTAATCGTATTGGGAAAATGTAACGTTTTTATTGCTTTTTAATGCTATAAACAAATAGCGTTTCATCAGTTTATCGTACGTGCCGCCGTGTATGAAGGGAAGTGGAAGTCTACTTATAGGCCTTCACCTAGCGTACAAAATTCATTATAATGAAAACTGGTACACAACATTTCCACCGTTATTTCAAAAAATAAAACGTTTTGAAGAGACGGATCGTCAACATATTGCTTGTTTTAACGACTAGCTATTTTTAACAATCAAATATAAAAAAAATATTCTATTTTTATGACCGACCAATAGTACGCAGACATCCACAGATTACAATCAATTAATACGAATTGGATCAGTTGGGTGAGGTTATAACGTAATATGTCATTTTATCTCTTTCTACCATTCGTTTCATTCAACAACTTATGTCAATGAAATATCGGAAAGGTATGCAAATTTCTTCAAATCATGTCAGTTAGAGGAAAACGATTACGTTTAGTCGGTATAATTTTTCAGTGGCGACAGCATATTCACTGTTGTTATCACTTCACTTTCCCCAAAATGGCGCATAGCATGGTCCGGAATGTCTATGGTCCGGACATTTTCTGTTTATTAGACGATCAGTACAGTTGCTTCAATATGTGCGTGTTTTCAATATGGTACATTAAAGTAAGTTTATATTCTAAACTTACCTACAAATGTCCTCTAGGTTTATTTTAAATATTAAACACCGTCTTATATTCCCTAAAAAAACATAACACAACATTTTCTTATTTTTGAACAAAAACACCCCTCAGGGTCAGTCCACACGACAAGAAAAATTTGAGCGTTGGAGTATTTCGCGCTTTTGTGTTAAAAATGTATCGTCCACAAGGGACATTTCGTTACGTGGTCATAAGGGGTGTGTTTTTTTTTTGTCTTAACCTAACTTTTATCACGATTTTTGTTTATACTTTATCTAAAAATTAAAAAGAAGCAAAATAAATAATTAATTGCAGTATTTTAATCTAGAAAAAAAAGTTACAAAATGTAAGAAGAATATCGATATATTCTTTATAAAAAAAAAACAGAAAAGTCGTTGCTACTGGGTCCGGTCTGTATTTCAGGAAAACATTGAAGAAAGACTTGGACATACTAATAATTTACTTCAAGAAATGTGAGAAAAAGATCCTGATTTTTTAAAAATATTTTCTTGTTACTATTGGTGAATTTGAAGAGCTCTTCAATGTTGTTGGGCCAATAATTAAGAATCAAGATATGGACATGTGTAGAGCTATAACCTTATTACTAGGTTGGAAATAACATTGGGATATTTAGCTGATGAAATCAGCATGTGAAAGCAACAGTGCAAATTCCGAATCGGTAAACAGTGTTTCTGAATTTATTCGAGTTATTTGTGGCGTAATATGAGACTCTAAATGAAGTTTTATTTCCAAAGTTGTAGTTTTTAGAAGAATACATTGCATATGATAGTAACTGGATTTCTGTTATTAAATTTCCATGAATGTAAACTTTTATTTTACCAGACAACAGGAATATTTATTAATCATTCTAGTAAGAAAAAACAAATTAATTAAACGTTAACAAAATGAGTGAATTTTTAATTTAGTATATTAATTAATTTAGTTTCGTAGTTTTTATTGCTTGATGTTTCTTTTATAAACATTTCATAACATTCTTCACATGATATGTTCTTTAAATTAAATTGTGTCTAGAGTAGAACCTTAACAGAAGACACTGCTGCAAACCAACTATAACTACAAATTATTAATTATTAAATTACTATATATAAATATTTTTAAGTTACTCTTATGTATTAATAGATAATTATAGTCTAATTTTTAATACTCTCTTAAGAAGAAGTTATGTCTTAAGTAAATTCATATTCTAATAGGCTCAAACAAAAGCATGCCTTAATCTTCGAAACTCTAAAACTTTACTTTTTACAGAAATCATTAGCTTTGTTCATATTGTCTTATCGTCCCATAAATACACACTTTTTCATTTCAGTATTCATGTAAATAAATAGTTATAAG
The DNA here is from genome assembly GCA_034092305.1 of Diaprepes abbreviatus. Taxonomy (NCBI): domain Eukaryota; kingdom Metazoa; phylum Arthropoda; class Insecta; order Coleoptera; family Curculionidae; genus Diaprepes; species Diaprepes abbreviatus. The sequence goes on along the minus strand of JASJET010000055.1, from coordinate 25,556,574 downwards.
TTATATTTGTTAGTACGCCTATGACTGTAAAATATTAATTTAGATACAGAAATAGAATATAACTAGGACATGAAGATAGAGACGAGGGGAACTAAAATTAAGAAACTACAATAGTGACATTAAATTAGTAAGTAAGAAGAAAAATTGTCGTTACCTTATGATTAAAGGGAATATTTTAATAAAATATTAAAAGTGGTATTAGAAGATTTATTTGAATTCATCGAAACCCGTGATAAACCAAAAGCAGAATTAGCAAAGTTATAACATTGGTGGCAGCGAAAAGTAAAGCTTATAACAATATAGGCAGCCTATTTCTCTCCTTAGTCCACCACGCTTCCATTGAGAACACTCGCTAGATATTCGCATTTGATGCTTCGATTGCAAATATTTTGAAAATCTCACTGCCTTAATGTACCACATACAACATTCAGACAAAATGTCCGGATATTTACTGAAAAGTGAGGGATATTGTCAGGAAATCTCATTATTTGGTGGTAACCATAGTTAAGGACATGTCTGTGGATTGGCGTCCCGATATCAGAGATTGTCGTTGAGTAGAAATTGTATTATAAAACGGCCTTTATTTCATATGCTTCAATTTATATAACGAACAACTGTATTATTGCAATTGTTATAGAATTAATAAAAAAATGAACAAAAATTATCTGTTTTTTTGAGGACCAAGCAGTAATGATCTTCGGTAACAAGCATTTTTAATAAATTAAAACAATTTAACATAGTTCATAAATATCCATTACCTCAAAACTCTCAAAATAAAAAAATATATAAAACAACAAACTTCAGAAAAATAAAGTAGGTTATGTTCATACAAAATATTAAAAATAAACAGTTTCCACCATATTTAAAGCAGTCCGCTGAAAAGTTAAACATTATTTTGCGTAATGACCTTGGAAAAGGCGGATTTAGGGGGGAAATCTTCGGTCTTTGTCTTTTTTAAATTTAACATATCACAATGCTTGAAATTTGACATACGCTCAAATTTTTCTTCTCGTGTGGACGCCCTCTCAAGGGTAACGTACTCCTCCTCCACCTAGTATGGGAGTGACGACCCCGTAGTAGGTTTCTGTCTTAGACCCTTGGCCGCCCACAGGCAATCGGAATTTGGCCCTTACATTTTAATTTATTAAATTAATTACTCTCATATACACATATAACGTTTTATAAGTTTTTACGTCCTTTGAAATTAAATAAGGGAAACGATTCGAATACTTTCGAATTATCGGCCTGGCACTGGACGCGCTGTTCGTTCCGCATGCGGGAGGTGAGGCATACTATGTGCAAACAGGTGATTATAATGAACAATTGGTTACGTACGGCATTATTTAGGGAAACCTTTAGTTACATTCAGCTAATTTCTTTACGCTAATTGATGATCGTTTGGCCTGTCAGCCATCTTGCTTCCCACAAGGTATCCAGGTCATATCTGTGCTGTCTTGTATCGTCCCCTCAATGTAAAGTATTCTCAAAGTGTTGTGAACCGTACTAGGCGATACACGTCATTAAGTTTTGAAATTAAATTAATCTTAAAACGAACGTTTTAGTTAGAATGGGAAAATGTAAATAAAATAACAGAACAACATACATTATTTGTACTATCATATTATTAATATTAACATAAAATAGAAACAACTCTTCTTAATATATAACAAAATTTAAAAAAATACATTTTGTACTTTCTTATACCTATGTTAATTGACAAGTATAGTAGTAAGGTCACTTTCAATTGTCACAAATTAGTGTTTGCTTGTAATTTCAGTGTTATTTATTGTTTCTGAATAAATTCTCTACAGCCGTCATATCCACATGATGTGATTTCTTCTAGGAAAGTTTCATTATCTTTTAAAACTGTAAGCCAGTCATTATAAATATAGTCCTTATGAATACCACCGAATCTAAAAATAAGTTTTGGGTTATTTTTTTCTAATACTAAAAATAACTTTCAAACATTTTGACAGGAATGATAAATTCTTGTCCGTTTTATTAAAACACATTTATGGTGACCATATAATAACACAATAATAAAATATTACTTTCCATCGAAGATGATTGTTACGAAAAACAAACAAATACTACGAACGACATAATATTTTTCTAAAATTATTTAACAAATACATATAATATAAATTCACCCCTACATAAAGGAGTCCCTCATCTAAAATTCAATAGGCTGTTACGCGTTTATGACAATCTACATATGTGGAATGATCAAACTTGCCAGTAAGTGGGAAGTTCTTAGTTTTACTCTAGTATGTCAGCACCACAGTTTTAAAAAATACCAGATTGAGTGTTCCAAATGCCGGTCATTTCCACAGTGCGAGAGAGGAGGAGAACTAGACATGGAGTATTATTCGCACTTGGTCTATGCTTCGCATATTAGAAAGAAAGGAGACTACTGCTTTCACTCTTCCTCCTTTTTCACAATGTGGGAATAACAGACATTGGGAACATGCAACCTAGTATTTTTTAAATCTGTTGTGAGCATTAAGTAATTATAATGTTCGGTCTGAAGGTGTGGACGCCCGTTCAGATTGATATGATTCATTGCCATTTGTTAATGAACCTGCACGTTTATGAGTCGTTTAAGTGAAAAAGGGCGAGAAAGTATGTTTATGCGCCTACGCACATTGAGCGCTAGTCAGATCTTTCAAAGTTCAGGGGCTCTATCCTCGAACTGGGGAACGTGAAGTGAACGGTGAAAAGGTGGCGAACGCGTATTCTTGAAATGTTCATCATTCATATCCTCGTTCGCCCGGTGGAAGGCAAGCGAACGGTGAAACATGCGCAAATGAAATGTCAGCCGCTAAATGACATATTTAACGCACGGATTTCGAAAAATAAAATAGTATTAAAAATTTTTATTTTATTTTTGGTTCTTCAAAATAACTCGTCATTAAAAAAAATAATATGTTGACGAACCGTTTCTTTAAAATGTTTTATTTTTAAATAAACAGTTGAAACGTTAATTCGGTGGTACCCCGATATTTTTAATATTTTCAAATTTCAAAATAAAATATGCTTAGAAAGTTGAATATGTCTAGCAAATATTAAGCAAATTTGAGATTACAGACATATAAAATTTTTACAGGAAATTCTGTTCATAACTCAATTGTATGAGCGTGCTATTTAAAAATGTTTTTCTAGGGCCAGTTCTGCTTATGGATTTAACATAAATATTTGTGTCCATAACAGCCGAGTATCTTAGTTTTAAACAGATAAATCTAACATAATTCTTTTCACGACGCAACTTATAATAAATTTGAGAAATCACAATTTGTAAGCTATCTGAAACTTTTATTTAAATAAGTAACAAATTTTATATTTAAATTATGTTAACTACAGCACTTAACTTAATTAGACTGTGTTAAACACTATACGACATTACAGTGAAATAAATATTATGATTATAATTTATCGGGACATATAAATATGAACCCTACAAACCAACGAATGAGGTCCTTCAGCATAAAAACCTTATGGTACATTTGATCTTCAAGTCTCTACAAATCTTTATAAAATAAAAAAAATATGTATTATAAGTTGAATGTGAGATCCGCCAGTATCTTTAATGGACGTCTTCTGTCTGGCCTTTGGTTGCGGTCCCTGGTCATAAAGAGTTTCTCTATCATTGTCCAAATTTCAGGTTTTCTTTCAAATTTAGTTGTCAGGACAGAACATCTTGCAGTAAGAGGCTGGACATGTTGTGAATTCATACAATAAATAACTGATTAGATAGTTTCCGTAGTGGATTGGGATGATGGCTTTTAGTCATACTACGTAGAGTTGTAATTTCCACCGTTTCAAGGTTTATCGGTGCTGGTTTTCTGCAATTACTGTCAGTATATTACTTTGTATATATGATTGCTGTTTTTCTTGATATCCCTTTTTCGTTATATATTAGAATCTTAAACTACTTGGCTCTTTGTATGCATTTTTGTTTAACAGTTCTAGAGTGTCAATTTAAGATAAATTTAATCTAGGCAAAGTAGAAATATTGTAATGGCAATTAATAACTTCTCAAAAATAACAACAGCACTATTTTTTTTTTTACTTTTGACGATTAATTTAAAGTACCAAAACTATTTTTTGTCTAAAATGGCAACAAAATATGCTATGGACATTTTCGGTCTGACAGCTCAATTCAATCTGTCATCCATTTTATTTTTTGAAATTCTGGGGTTTTAGCACGTTCATATCTGGCAACATTGGCTTTTCAAGAATATGGCTTTTACTGTCAAAAAGTTCATATCGCCATTCCCATCGCCATTCACATCACCTTTCATATCATCTTTCACATCACATTTTCGAGGATAGGGGCCCAGGAGTTATCAGCTTGCGCACAACCGATTTGCTGTGAACTATAGCTTCTTTCGTAAATGAACAGTACCATTTTGACATCATTTTATGGGTTTTTGCTTGGTGAGCTGTATAGTTCGATCATACCAGTGGATTAAACAACAATAAATTTGTTTGAACATTGTTTATGGCCGGTGGAGGATGGACTTTTTTAATGTTTGATAGATACAACTATTTTTATCTAATTTTGCTATAGATAAGTGTAAGGAAGAGAGATTCAGCAGTGTCTCTATTATAGATGTAAGGCAGGCTAGCCGTTGTATGTTTTGCAGCCTACTTTGGGTTGTTTTCCTGTGCCATTTTTGATTTTCAGAATAATAAACTGTCCAGTTAACCAATTTTGTGATATCAGTTTTGAAGTGGTTGATAGAATATAAAAAACTATAACAATCCTGACATTCAGGTGAAGATTTAAAACACATTGATATTTTTGCTTTGGATTAATGCTTAAAGAGTTAGTAAATTTAGTATATTTCGGAACGTAATATCATTCTACAGATTTAAGAAGATATGGCTTCTGTGATAGTTGAAATGTTTAATTACCCACTACAAAACTCTTACTCTCAATATGCGAATAGTTAATAGGCAATTTTTTCGCCCTAAATTTGTCCATATAGAGGCTTTGTCACATTAAAGCTTCTAAAATGGTTGGTTCAGTTTATTATTGGTTTAAGTGATGAATTAAATGATATAGCAGGCTAGGATTGAGAAAAGTTATCTTGGTTTACTCAGGTACTGTTTAAGCAAAAAACAAAGATTTCTTATTTTTGCACAGAAAAGATTATTGCATAGAACCCAAGATTAAGCATTAGCTAAATAGTACCCAAAATAATTTTTAGGTTAGCATGACAAGGTTTAAAAAATATGTTCTGTTCGTCTAAAATAAGTCCATATGTTCACTGTAATTATAGATTGTAAGAAAGTTCATCTAATTTTAAAATAATAATAATATAATAAATCTGGTGTTCGAGCTTTTTGTATAATTTCTAAAGCTTGTTTAATACGGTTTGAAACTTACACTGTTGAAGCCGCCGGTCTTCAATGCTTAAGTTTCAGTTTTAAAGGTTCTTCCAACTATTTATTACATACAGGGTGACTTAGATCTAAATGTACATATCCTAGTGGTGTATTTTACTTAATTGGGTAAATATTTATCTGCTATGGAAAAGTTCTGTAAGCGACCCGTAATGAGGATAAGTGTGTTTTATAACATTTCACCTATACATGTATTTGTGATATTAGGTTGCTAGTTGGTAATGATATATTAGTGATCATATATGAATATTTTATGCTATAATAAGTTCTGATATGCAGGGCCATACTAGAAAATAGGCATTTTTTAAATAGCAAAATATCCTATACAAATTTTTAAATAATTTAATTACACGTTTTAAGATTTAAAAAAAATGCCTAGAAGATAAAAGTTTATTTGATTGATATACCCATTTCTTCCGAGAAATAAGAAATAATTTTTTTACAAAAATTATTTCCTCCGATAAAAATTTTGTTTACAATAATGTTGACATTTTTATAGCTATGAAATAACAAAAATCAATTTATTCATCATCAAATAAATTTCATATAAAATTAAATCAACAAAATTTTATTAAATATTTTTTTACAGATATATCCTAAAGCATTTGATATTAGGTTGCTAGTTAGTAGTGACATTTTAGTGCACCTATGTGAATATTTCATGGTATAATAATTTCTGACTTGCAGGGTCCAACGAAACACCCTATATATTTTTAAAAAAATTTAATTACACGTTTTAAAATATTAATAAATACCAACAAGTTTGGTAAAATATTGTAGTTGCCGTATGTATTTCTTCTGAGAAGTAAATAATTTTTTTAGAAAAATTACTTGTGATAATTTTTTTACAATAATGGTAATTCTTTTTAGCCACTAAACAAAAAGACGTAAAGCATTAGGTACCATTTACTTTTATATATAATTTTCAACAAAAAGGGTAAAAAAAAACAATAAGTAATATCGATAACGTGCTGTAAATGTCTACAAATAATTTTTTAATAAAGCCATAAATACTGACATAATTGACAATGGTGTTTCTCTGATTTTGTTGCGACCCAATAGAAAATAAGTTACTATGAATTTAAAGTAAATTAACAGTTCGTAATTGAAAAATCATGTACTTTATTGATCTAATTTTATTTAAAATTTACTTTATGAAGATTAAATCGACCTTTTTGCTATTTAACAGCTATAAAAATTGCCTATATATATTCTCCTTTTAGAAAGTTTATTTCCTGCAAATTCAACTCTGGTCCTTTCTCCAAACGCGTTCCGAACACTTAATGATCTCATCAGTAGAGCTGTATCGAACGAAGATCAACAGTCGCAGGAAACAAGTGTCTATATAAAAAATAAATTTCGAGATATGTCGACAGAATATTAAATCTGCAGACTTTTTTGATGTCAGACTCATAACTCGCCCGTCCAACAATATGTATACATCCACCAGAGTAATTCGAAACTTAAAAATTAAAATTTCAGGAAGATATAAATACCTCTTTTAATTCCTGTTTACCAAGTTACCTATATTTACTCTCCTTTCAGACAGTTAAAGGAAAAAATTTATATAGATAGTTAATTTTTTGCAAATACAACTCTAGTCCTCCCTCCATATGCGTTTCGACCACCTAATGGTCTCATCAGTGGAGCTATATCGAATCAAGAGCCACCTTCGCAGGAACAACTGCTTATATAAAGTATATTAAACACGGCAGTAATAGATTTATTTATTTTTTCCTGAAATTTTAATTTTTAAGTTTTGCACTACTCCGTTGGATGTATAAATGTCGTTTAATGAGAAAGTCTATAGGTTTAATATCCTGCAGATATATCTCGGAATTTATATTTTATATAAAGAATTATTTCCTGCGAATGTTGCTCTTGGTTCGATACAGCTCCACTGATGATACCACTAGTTGGTCGAAACGCGTATGAAGAAAGAACCAGAGTTGCATTTGCAGGAAATAAACTGTGTGTATATATTTTTTCCATGAAATGCCTGAAAGGAGAATAAATATAGATAACTTGTTAAACATGGCTGTAGAATATTTATTTATTTTAAGTTTCACACTACTCCAGTAGATGTATTGATATCGTTTAACTGGCGACATTTTTCAGTCTGACATCGAAAAAGTCTGTAGGTTTAATATCCTGCCGCCATATCTCAGAATTTATATTTTATATAAATAGTTGTTTCCTGCTAATGTTGCTCTTTATTGGATACAGCTCCGCTGATGAGACCATTAGGTGATCGAAACGCATATGGAGAAAGGTTCAGAGTTGTATTTACAGGAAATAAATTGTCTCTGTGTATGCTATAAAAATGTTAAAATTATTGTAAACAAGATTTTTATTAGAAGAAATGATTTTTCAAAAAAAGAAATTATATACTTTTGAGAAGGCAACGAAATAAATTTCACTAATCTTTTTAAAAGTTATACAAAGGGTTGCATTTTTTAAAATGATAAATATGCCCTTTTTCTGGTCCGGCCCTGCAAATTAGAAATTAAAATAAGATGCTTATTCATATCTGGCTATTAAAATAACATCACAAATACTTTAATAAATATATGGTCAAATTTTGTAGAATACACCGTATCTTCATTAAGGGTAGCTAACAGAATTTTTCCAGAGCAGATAAATATTTACTCAATTAAGTAGAATACACTAGTTAGGCTACGTAAAATTGGATTTGAGCCTTCTATTAATAACCCAACTTCCCAAAAAATTTTTCGCTTTTGCAAAAACAAAAAATATATTTGAAGGTACTTAAAACATATTTTTATCTGCAAAATAGACTTCTTCACTAAAATTAATTCAAATGGCCACCGTAATAGTATTTCAATAAGAAAACAACAAAAAATCTATAACTTGAAACACTTTCATCAGATACTCATATAGAATTAAAAGTCCGTTTAAAAATTGAATATTTTCTCAAATTTAACTTCTTAAATATGTTAAACGAATACCTTTTGGGTAGATATTTGGGGGCAATATACTTATGAAGGCTTTCCATGTCCGGATGAACAATTATTCTTTCCTTCATGACATCAGAGAGAAGTGGCTTAATTATATTAAATGCGTAATCAAAAATTCTGGACCCATTAACAATGTGCACAGCTTGGATTCTGTGTGGAAGAGAACTCTAAAAATAGTAAGAGTTAGAAAGTATTTTGAAGCTAAAGTTAACAGCGATATTAAAACAAATATTTGCAAGTGCTTGTCAAATTTATAAACTTAAAATTTGCTGAAAAATGCCAGTTCAAAATAGATAAATAAAAAAATAAAATACAACATAATAAGCGATTTGCTACTCTGACTCTAGAATCATATCATCCATTAAATGCTTGAAATGGGTCTGATCATATTTCACGCACTGTAGTATTTAATAGGATTGTCGATCTACTTCTTGTTAAAATATATAGTACATATGTAATGTAAATGTTCGCCTTGATCTAGAAGATATAATGGTATCGAGTTTCCAGTTTAAATAGTTTTATTGATACTAGCGCTAATACCACTTAATAAATTTAAAACTGCACATGGGCCAAGTTACATTTTTTTGTGAAACCAACTTGAACCTAAATTATTTTCTAAAGTTTATAATATTTATTGTTTAAGGTATTTTTTTAATCAAATATACTCTCAACTTAAAAACCTAAATATTATATTTGCACTTACATATGCAACAGCAATTAATTGCTTAGCAATAGTTGGTGTTAAGTACCAAGCATGCCCAGCACCTAAATTTGCAACGTCTATTATGCATACTCCGCCCAATATCTGATGTCTAGGTTCTAGAATCGCTGTTTGTATAAAAAATATTATAGTTTGAAATAATTCGTTTGTTGTAAATTGTGATGTGTCCCATTTTTCTGAAAATTAAAAAAAAAATTGTTTAAATATAAATTGCAGAATGTATTTAAAGGAAAATATTGTGAAAAACTCATACCATGCCTAATACCAGAAGTAAAATTTTTATTAACATGTTTTTTTTATCTAAAAATATTTATATATGGCATCGGAAGGAACTCGTTGTATGATAAGCGAGACGAGAGGATACTTCATAATAGTATGTAATGGGTACTGGGTGCTTCGTTATAATAAAAAAAAATGATGCTAAAGGAGAACTGCTAATATCAATACTTCATATAGATAGACCATCTTCACCTGCTAATCTATCAGAGAGAGGAAACATCGAAATAATTATGAGCTTCCACGAGACAATTTGCGACAAGAAATAAACAAAGGGATGTCATCCAAGTTTTTTCATAATGATGGACTCAAAATGGCAGACCAAACATAAAAATTATGAACAATTTTGGAAAATTGAAAAAAATCACTATCTGGGTTTTATAGATTTTAATCTCTGCCTCTATATTAGTCCCCGTAGATGAATTTCAAAATGGCGAACACAGTAAGGCGCCCAGATAGCGTGTAAACCACCAAATTGTGATAAAACCAAGAGTTCTCGAAAAAAATGTTAAATTCATAAGTTGTAGGATTTTTCTCTGACCATCTTCTGGCGATACGAAAGATACAGAATATTTTTATGGTCGTATGGAGGTTTTAGGTTAAGACTCCCTAGATCGCGGAATAGAATCTAAAATATTTTTCAGTGAATTTCAGGTAGTGTACAGACGCGGATCCAAGGGGGGGGGGCGATCGCCCCCCCCCCCCAAGAGCCTTGCGTTCAGGAAAATAGATCCGATTTTCCCTCTTATACTATACTTTATTCAAGAACTAGAGAGAGTAATAAATCGTTTTGTACCCTTTTTCTTCTTCGCAAACTACCAATGTTTTTTAGTTCGGAGTCTGTGGCAAAATCTGTATTTTTCATAGGAATGCGTTAGAAATCTTATAATCAAAAATACCGGTCTATAATAATGGACTATTTGGGTTGGATAACAATAGATATTTGGAAGTGTGTGTTAAAAAGGATTTTAATCCTTGTCATAGGCGTCGGAAGGAGGTTTACTTTTTCACTAAGTATTTATGGCATAGAAAATTTTTTCGGTAATAAACGTAAAATAAAAAGTTTTTATAATATTATTTTATTTCTTATGATTTCTTAATAATTCACATACATTAGAAAATATAGATAATTTTGACATATTTAATACAAATTACAACTGTATTTTTATTTATATTTAATTTTGGCATAGAAACCGTTTTAGGCACATTCAGACTAAAATGTAGCCTTTTTTTCTCAAAAAATTCTAAATTGTAATTTAAATACTTACAAAATACCCATTGTCAAAAATATAAGAAGTTAAATACATATAAAAAATAAATTCGTCCATATAATATTAAAATTTTTTTGGAGCTATCGGCCATTTTATTATTAATTAAAAACATTTTTAGGACATTTAACGGTTCAGTTTATTTATTTTTAAACCATCTGCAGAATTACAATTAAACACTAAAAAGGGATTCAACTGTAATTAATTTTTATATATTACAGAAAATTTAAATAATAAATTGTGTTTACGCTGGTAAACATTACGTATATAATTCGTAATCAAAGTCAGTGAAGCTATCTTCGCTCAAATTAATTATAATTGGTTCCTTTATCTCTCCGATCATGAGACAGAATTTCCACATTCTATTTTATTGTTTTATTATATGGATTTTTCCCAATTTTCTGCAGTAACTTTATTCAAAAAAATCTTCTAAAAGGTCAGTTAAATTACTAATTTTGTAAGTTGTGTTATTTCTAACAACTCTACCTTTCACTTGAGAGAGATATTTCCCACCAACGGACATTTTCCGAACGATCTATAAGAACAAATTTCCTATCTGGTTTTTCCCAGAAAAAATTAAGTTCTCTGAGCAATTTCCAGAGTTCAGTTCTTTTAATTTCAGGTAAATCGCGATCTTCATTGATTTTAGGTAGAATTTTGACGACGGTTAGGATCTGCTTCTCATAATAAAATGTATGTACAACTTCTTTCATTGCAGTTTTCATCTCTTCTTCCAACGAGGTTTTTCGTCTGCCTGTGATCGAATGTGGCTTGGAAGCACTAACAATTCCAGTCGTTTTTATCTCCTTCAGTATTCGGTTCATAGTAGATTTTCCAACACCTGTCATGTTGGAACACATCTCAACAGAGCTTTTAACATTATTATCTAGATATTGATATTTTAAGGCATCATAATAAACATTCATCGTAATAAATTTTTCATTGAGGAAAAAATGCCCTGGTTCAACGATTTTGGAATAAATATAGAGATGAAAGCCATATCTTTTGGATATCTCACTAATCTCAAATAATATATACAAACAAGCGCAAACAAGATAAATCACTAAGGATACACTGTAAGGTGCACTTTGCTCACTGACGGAAATTAAATTGAATTATCAGAAATTTTATTGTTACAGTAAATTTATAAAAGCTTATATTATTTAAAAATAATTAAATATAATTAGATTTACGGCAGTCCTCAGGTATCTGCTATAATGAAACAGGTACGTTGGAGGTTTCGGTGACAGTTTTATTTCACTCTCTAGTTGTTGAATAGAGTATAGGAATGTGTATGCTTGCGATCGCCCCCCCCCCCCCCTCCCAAGAGCTTTGAGTTCAGGAAAATAGAGGCGATTCTGCCTTTTATACTAGGAATGTGTATGCTGCTCGCATCCTCCCCGCCTGTTGACAACTTGTTTTTTCTTGTGATCGACCCCCCCCCCCTCTCCAAGAGCTTCAAATTCAGAAAAATAGACCCGACCCTGCCTTTTACACTAGAAATGGGAATGTTGCTGGTGTCCCCCCCCCCCCCCCGTCGACAACTTGCTTTCCCTTGCCATACTGTACGTTTGTGATATCACCCCCCCCCCCCACAGAGAGAGGCTGGATCCGCCTCTGGTAGTGTAACTTTGTAACCTCCAACATTTTTAGTCGTTCATAGGGAATATTATTTGAAATGGCTTCTCCTTTTTCTTCTTTTTCATCTTATTCTTTTAGTAGTCTTTTATCTCCCGAACATAGGCCTCTACTACCACCTTTCATGACTATTTTTTGTGCCAGTTCCTGTCAGTATTCATTTTGATATCGCTGAGCTGCGCGTTTGTGGTTTTCAGATGTTTCTGTTATGTAGACTTAGTCTCCATTGCACAATTCGCATTATTTACCTGGAATCTTGACGGGTCCTGCCCAGGACCCACTTTAGCTGAGCTATTCGCATTATTGCATCGTCTTCTTTGGTTCTTTGTATGATGGTTTCATTTGTGATATTCTCTTTGAGGCTAATACCGAGCATCATTCCTTTACGCTGTTTTGATTTTATAGGGAAAGTCGTGATTTCCATTTCGTAAGTCAACACAGGAAGAATACAGGTATTAAATACATTTTTCTTAAGACTGATTGTGATAGTTGCGTCTTCAAATATATGAGATAGTTCCCCAGTAGCTGCTCAAGTCAGTTCAATTCGGCGACTTGATTCTCTCCACCCAGGTTGATGCTATGTCCCAGTAGACCTATGCATACATTTACTGTTTTTATATATTGTCATAACTTTCGATTTTCTAAGGTTCACAGTTAACCCAATACTTGCTATTTTTGAATGAAGTTTCACAATGATATCCTGCAATTCATGTCTATTTTGGCTCATCAGTATAATGTCATTGGCGAAACGAAGATAGTTTAAATATCTTCCGTCGACCTTTATGCCCTAGCAATCTCAGTTCTTCTGCTTAAAAACGTCTTCTAGTGCTAGAGTGAATAACTTGGGCGAGATGGTATCTTCTTATTTTACTCCCCTTTTTAATGGAATTTTTTTCGTTCTAATACTATTGGTGATGTTTATTCCGATAGCTGAGTTGTATATATATTTAAATAAATTTTTATATCTGGAATCTATACTTGAACTCTCTAGAGTTTTGGAAAATAGCCTGTAACTCCATTAAATCGAAGGTTTTCTTGTACTCAACAACAGATGTGGCGGATCGACATGCCGATATATTTTAATTTTGATTCTTTTTTTTTTTTTGACTGTGCAGTTATAAATTAGATTTTTCTTTTTTTTTTTGGTTTCGGTCATATTATTACTTTATATAGAATTACTACATGTTTTTATTTTTACGTTTCGATTTATTTCATTATTTAAACTATCTTCGGAAAATAAACTGTAAATAGGAATAGGAATTTGTATTTTGTTAATATATAAATTGAAGCGTCCCTGAAGTAGAACTGTCCTCTATTGGGATTATAAAATAGTTTCCACTCGTATTTTACAAGGACTAGTTATAAAAATTTCAAAACAATTATTTTTAGAACTTTATGTTTTTAGAAGGTAGCCAATTGAACTTTGATGATATGTCGATAACATAGGTTTACAAAAAAAAGATGCCTATTTCACCAGACTATTTTATTCTTATGAGGTCGCTGAATCCGAATTCGTAGTTTCTTTAATCCCTTAAGGTCGACTAGAGGTCATTTTAGGGTCATTACAAAGTCAGATTGAGAAAAATCCCCTAAATAAATCTGAAAAAGAAGATATGTAGGTTTTTGGGATCGCTAAATCTAAATTCGTAGTTTATATAATCCCCGAAGGTCAGCCAGAAGTCATTTCTGCGTCATTTCAAGGTCAAATTGAGAAAAATCTATTAAATAGATCTGTAAAAGAAGATTTTGAGGTCGCTGAGTCTGAATTCGTGGTTTGTTTAATATCTCAAATTTAACCAGAGGTTATTTTAAGGCCATTTCAAGGTCAAATAAAAAAAACACTAAATAAATCTGTAGAGGAAGAGAACCCACGCGCAGCTAGATCAATATTCGTTACATAGTAGACAAGCAAGCGGATCAAGTTTTTGAGCCGCAAATTGAGCTCCCAAAACCTCGTACCCCACGCACAGCTAGACTGATGTCCGTTATACAGCAAATATGCAAGCGGAGTTAGTTATTATGAAATAGTAATTTAAATCCCAAGCTCCCAAATTCATACAACCCATGCACAACTAAATTGATATCCATTACACAACAGACAGGGGAGCGGATCGAGTTTTTAAGGCGAAACCTAAGCTGCCAAAACCACACCTTCTACATGCAGCTAGATTGATTGCCACTATATAGCAGATAGGCGATGGGACCAAGTTTTTATAAATATGCAAAAACATAAGCTCTCATAACCACATATCTCACGCGCAGCGAGATCAATCCTCGCAGTTGAAAAGTAAGGATTTATGAGTATATGAAATAAAACCCAAGCCCTCCGAGAACCATATACCCCAGACACAGTATGTATGAGAGTTTGGAATTTGTGTCATATACTTATAAAAACTCGTTTCGCTAGCCTGGTTGTTATGTAACGGATATCGATCTAGCTGCGCAAGGTGTATGTGGTTTTAGAAGCTTGGGTTTCGCCTTGAAAACTTGCTCCGTTCACGTGCCTGCATTAGGTACGTGGTTTGGGGAGCTTCAGCTCAAAAACTCGATCCACTTGCCTGTCTGCTGTGTAACGAATATCAATCTAGCTGGGTCTGTGTTTTTTTACAGATTTATTTAGTAGATTTTTCAATTTGACCATGAAATGATTTTGAAATGGCCTCTGGTTAACCTTGAAGTATTAAACAAATCGCGGATTCAGATTCAGCGCTCCCAAAAGTCTATATATATTCTTTTACAGATCTATTTAGTAGATTTTTCTCAACTTGACCTTGAAATGACCCTGAAATAACCTCTGGCTGAACTTAGGGGACTAAATAAACCACGAATTCCTATTCAGCGACCTCACGTACGTATCTACTTCTTCAGGTTTATTTAGTGAATTTTATTCCATTTGACCTTGAAATGGCCTTGAACCTCATGTGATAGAGGTTATCGGACCTCAGATTTGGATTCAGGGCGTCTAATTACATAAGAATAAAATGGTCTGGTCAAATAGGCATCCACTTTTTTTTTTGTAAACCTGTGTAATTGTTCTTAATATTTCAACAACTAAAGTAATATCCTTCATTCCTGAAAAAATCTGCAAAAATCTGGTACTAACTAGACAAAAATAAAATTTTACGGTTTTGAATATAAAAAACCATAACAATACTAATAATTATGTATTATAATTGTTTGTTGATTAGCATCAACTGATTATCATTAACAAGTTGACTTTCTGCATCGTCATTCAAGTTACTTAATCTTTGAATAATTTATATATTAATTTATGACTAATGGTAATTTAATCTATTTTGTAGAATTTTATAAAAGATTTTTGATTGATTGTTTAGAATTTTTTTGTCTTAAAAATTAAAAATTCTTTAACTTATAAAACAAGGTGTCCGGTAAATATATGTCAAACTCTTTGCAGTGTATAGAAGTGTTTCATTAATTTTTTTCCTTAACTGCCCATAATGGAGATATGAGATGGAATCCAAAAGGAATACTCATTGATGTACATTTTGGGCTGTAGCTTTTGAGAAGTACATTTTAATGAAATTTTGGCATGTTGTATAACCGAAATTACCGTTATAAATCCAGGCTATAAATAACCTTTGACATTATAAAGGAAGTCACTAAACTCGTAGTCCCAAAATTTTAATAGGTGATCTAAAAAAAAGTTACTCTAAAGTTAATTAAAAAAATTCAATCAGTTTCGAGAAAATTTGAATCAGTAACAGCAAAAATTACCATTATGAAATTAATTAAGCTCTTTCTTATGATCTACTACTACACAATTAACATACTTATTTAATATTAGTTATCATTAGTGACCAGTGGACTTAATAATTTGGAGTAAGGCTAACATGTAACATGTATTTAATTTATGGAAGCATAATACAATTCTCTACAGACCAGAATAATTTATATTCAGAAATTTCCGAATCGAAGAATATTTGAAAGGGTTGGTCGTATCATAAGAGAAACAAAAAGAGATGAAGTGAACCTAAAAGGTCAACGAAATATATAAATTTGTTTTTGGTAAAATCTTGGAAATCAATAAATTGTCCCAAAATCCAAAACCAGGATTAGAAGGATTATTATCAATTTCATCCAAAATGTGTTCTTCTGCCTCATGATTGCTTGCTCTTTCTGGACGCAAACAAGTTAATTTATCTCAAACATGATTGATTTTTTCGAAATAAGTGTGGAGTACTTTTTTTAGACAATTATCTAAAATAAGCAGCGGATTCTTTCAACACAAAAGAATCCACAAATTTGCTTGGGAACAACGCATAAAATAACAGAAATCCATTATCGACAGAACACAAAACTTCGTATTCAAGATGTGAGAGTATATAAAGGTGCTACATGTGGTTCCGATTTCTACTCATTAATGTGAAGAAAATATTTACCAAATTATATTAGCAACTCACCAGAGGAAATTAAGGTCGATTTAGGTAAACAAACAGCAATTACCCCAAATACAACCTGGATAGCTTAGACGGGGAAAGCACTAGATACTGATACTAACGGAGATTAGATGAAAATTTGGATGAATCTCAACAAAAATTTCCGAAACTATACCAAAACATTATTAAAAGTATATATAAAGTAGCAAGGGAAGCATTAGGACACAAAGAAAGAAAATTAAGCAATAAGTCTTAGTGGATGAAGGAAATCGAAGATTTGGTAAAAATAAAGCAAATCAGACATATGAGATCAGAAGAGAAATAAGAACTGTCAACTTTAGAGAAAACGAAATGTGGGATAATAGATGTAAAGAAATAAACACATATATTTGCGGAAGAAAATGTTCTGAAACTTGGAAATTCATAAAAACCATAAAGAATACAGGACAGGAAACAGCGTCAATCGAAATAATATCTGAAAATCAATGAATTATGCATTATCAGTAATTGCTAACTGAAAGAAGGGTTGAGTATATAGAAGAAACAACTATAATTAATATACAAGGAGAACACATCGAAATAAATAGCAATGATGTCGCTAAAGCTATAAAAAAACTGAAAACGGAATATTATGTGGTCCTGACGGCAAGGGTGGGTCTAGGATTTTTTCTGGGGAGGGGGAGGAGCAAGGTGCACTGGATTTTTTTTTGGGGCCGGCACATGGGGGAGTTAACAACAATAACTGTAACAAACAAACTTGATATGTTTAATAAAGACAGTTTTCATTTATGTTTGGTTTTTAACCGTCTCTTGGAGGGGGGGAGGAGCAAACTGTGAAGAAAAAGTATTAACAAAAAACGAAAATATAAAATATACAACATAATGATAAAAAGTTGTTTAATTGACGGGGCTGATACTTGGAGACTAACAGAGATAAATAAAAAACGAGTCGAAGCTGTAGAAATGGATCAGAATTTTGGGGCTATGAGTTTAGTTGCGAGTCCGTTTCTGACTTCTTTGGTAATGACAAATGTTTATGACCTGGATTCGTGAGTTTATATCGACTATGTAACATGTCAGAATTTCATTAAAATATACAAGTATGTTCAAAAGCGTCAACCTGAAAAGTAAATCATTATGAGGCACTTTAGTAAACAAATTATATGAAACACTAGGATTATTTTGACGCCTTCTGTAAACTGCAGAGATTTTGACATATACTTACCAAATCTTTTGTATACTAATAGTAGTAAGTTGCTAAGCGAGAGTTAATTTTCAGGAATTAATCCTTTTATAATTAGGTTTATGAATATTCTTGAATTTAAAACCTAATTTTAGGAATTTTTAATAAAAATAAAATAGATTAGAGTTGGCAAATTTTTTTACAACAAATTTTATTTTTTCATTTTTTCTTTAATAGTTATTTGTAATACAAGTGTTAAAGTGATATTTTATTTTATGAATGGGGTATATTACGAAAAGAACTTAATCGAATGGAGCAACCCCACGAACAAAATAAAATCATCTTTAACTCATGTAACAAACACTAGTTTTTTTTTCTCCAAACACTGTGTATTTAGATAAAAATTTTTAATAAAACCTATGACAAAAGGAGTCTTTAATATAATTTAATTTCAACAATCGCGACTGATGAATTTTACATTTCTTCAGCAACGAAAGTTTAATCATGAAGCAAGTTTGTTTGTTTTAACATGTTTGTCAGTTGTGAGTTGAAGTAACTTCATTATGACAGGTTATTTAAAATATTATTGATGAGCTTTTGCCCGCGACTTCGTCCGCATACATCTTGGAAAATAAACATTTGTTGAGTTATAAGAGTTTCCTAATTTTTTTTTAATGCTACTTACTCTTCATTTATGTAAAGTTTCTTTGAAATCCGTTTACCCGTTTCGAAGATTAGCCTTTATAAACAGACAGACAAAGAGAAAATAGTCAACCTACATCGTTCCCGACAATCTCTTCTTTATATCGGAAAAATTTCGGTGAAATCGATTCAGTCGTTTCGAAGATTAACCCGGTGCAAAACAGACAGACAAAAAAAAAATTAGCCTAAAGTACTTCTGACATCCTTCTATTCATGTATTTTCATTTTCATCGAAATCGGTTTAGCCGTTTCGAAGATTAGCCCGAACAGACAGAGAGACACAATTTTATTTGTATGTATATATGTATAGATAAGCGGCTGTCAATTTACTTTAATTGCTAGTGTTAAAAGTAACCTGAACTAACCTTCAACACTAGTGAAATAAAATATTACTTTTAAGGCAAGAATGTTACATCCAAAGGCCTAATTTTAATAGCGTTTGTAGAAAAAATTATTTTTTTCACATAGTTGTATTGACAATAAAAAAAGGTATAGTGTTAATTTATTGTTTTTCCAAAAATCGGCTCAAAATGCTTGAAAATTAAAAACGAAAACATTCTCCGAAATTTAGAAATATATCAAAAAAAAATTCGATTAATGACAATTTTGATTTATATAGTGTTGGTGACCTAATAAAGGGAATTACGTTTTTGTTTCATTACATTCAAAATCATAAAATTTTCCATTTTTAAACATTACAGAAGAGTTTATATGAATATTCCTTCTTTGACATTCATAAAATATCTACACAAAGGCAATTCTTGCTAATTAGTAATGTAAATTAGTGCAGAAAATTTGAGTTTTTGTGACATACGAAGTGTGTCCCAAAAGTATCCGATCTACGTTTATAACTTTACACCAAAAGTCATAGGGAACTATATGGGTACTGTATGGAGACTGGCGAAGTTATGTGTTGTGTTTTGCCAAAAACTGTTGAACAAGATTCATCAAATACGCTGGCAAAAAAGAAGTCAGTCGCTACTCTGTTAAAAACGCGGTCGTTTTCTTCTCACTGCGTCGCGCAATCTTTTTAGTACATCAAGATAAAATTCCTTATTGATTGCGTGACCTCTCGGAGCATATTAATGGTGCACAACATCTTCATAATCGAAGAAAACAATCAACATGGATATAACATTGCTCTGACTTTGATCTGCTTTTTTCGACCGTGGCTCAGATGGGAGCTTCCACGGTGAAAACTGTTGTGTTGTTTCAGGATCATAACCATAAATCCACGATTCGTGACTGGTAATGATTTTGTTCACTTTCAAATTGACAAACAGGTAAATGAAGATTTTCTGCAATCGCAACATTTCCTAATGTTATGGTGTTCAAAGATCGGTCAGATCGTGGATCATTATCAATAGAAGTGCGGCTATCTTTGAATCGCTTATACCACTTTTTGTCAATACATTTGTCCCCAAAGGCCTTTTGTATCATTTCAATAGTTTGTGCCAAACTTTTTGCGAATTTAAAACAAAACTTGATGCAAATTCTTTGTTCACATTTCTCCGTCATTTTCAGCGAAAAAAAAATCTATCGAACGTAAAAGAATACTATACGCGGGAACTAGCATGGCCAATTGCTTGTTGCGGTAATCAGTGACTTCGTGAGGGATCACTGGTTATGCTCGTACCCTACAGAGGTCGCTTGAACGTTATGATACGAAGTTGCAAACGCCATTCGGATATTTGTGGGATAAACCTCGTAATAAAATTTATGTTTGTCAAGTAAAATATCTTGTACTTTACAGGAAAATGGTCCAGGGTATAATTTTAAGTTTCTATTTGCTTGTCGCAGAATAACTTAAGAAGATATCTGCAAAATTTTATGTCTTAGTACAAAAACTTGTACTAATCTACTGGAAATAATTGATACGAGGATAAAGATCGTAAATTTGCAAAGATAAATCGACAAGTGTCCTTTCACACACATACATTTTATCAAGTTGTAGTACGTCGTCGTAAAAGGTGCCGTTAATCAAAATACGTATATTTCTAGTAAAGTAGAATACTTTTACATTTTATTAAAACATACCTAACAATACGTTTGGAGAATGGGGAATTTAATTTATTAGAAGAGTCAAATCGCATTTAATCTAAATGGAACTTGTTTAACAGTTTTGCTTACATATACAGAGTGTGATGTTGGTGTAGCATATGAAAGAAGAATAGTTGAAACTTACTTTTTTTTCTGATATTTCTAAGGTTTAATGATTCCCAATTGTTTATTATATAAGAAATGAATTCTTATAAGAAAAATGAGTTTTGTTTAATTTATGACAGAGCTTTCTTATAAATAGTACGAGGATAAGTTCTCGGTCTGATAAAGAAAACAAAAGATTTTTGAAAATGATTTATTTATTTTTTAACATAGTCCCCTTGTACTTCAATACGTTTAGACCAACGATGTTCTAACACTTTAATAACCGTAGTATAATGAGATTTGTCCAACTCTGCAAAATAAGCAGTTGTCGCTGCTCTGACCTCGTTATTTGAAGGGAATTTTCTTCCAGCGAGCCATTTTTTCAAGTTTGGGAAGATAAAATAATCGTTGGAAGCCAGATCTAGTGAATATGGCGCATGTGGAAGTACTTCGAAACGTAGGTCATGGAGTTTTGCAGCAACGACCATAGATTTGTGTGCAGGCGCGTTATCCTGATGAAAGAGCACTTGTTTTTTTGACAAGATGTGGACGTTTAGCCTTAATCACATGCTGCAAACGGTCCAGTAGTGAAGCGTAATACTCCCCGGTGATGGTTTTGCCTTGTTCTAAATAGTCTATAAGCACCACACCATGTGAATCCCAAAAAACTATTGCCATGACTTTTCCTGCAGATGGGACCGTTTTTGCTTTTGGCGCATTTTCACATACCCCCACCCACTGTTTAGACTGCTGCTTTGTGTCTGGCGTATAATGGTGAATCCATTTTTCGTCTACAGTTATAAAACGTCGAAGAAACTCAGCAGGATTGTGTCTGAATAAGTCTAAACACTCTTGCGAAGTGTTCATTCGAAGGAGTTTTTGGTCGATTGTTAACAAACGCGGCACCCATCGCCCAGAAAGCTTATTCATGCCAAGAAAATCATGTAAAATGTAGTGGACATGATCTATCGATATGTTTACTATACCAGCAAGCTCTCGTACTTTCAGTCGGTAGTCACGAACTATGACATTATGAATTTTTGTGACAATTTCGTCAGTTGTAGCGGTTTTTGGGCGTCCCGACCACTTATTATCTTGAATTGATGTTTGATCATGATTAAATTCAGCAGCTCATTTTTTTACTGTTGAAAACGAAGGAGAAGAATCCTTGAAAGTAGAATCTAACTCATTTTTAATGTCTGTAGGAGTTCAGCCCTTTAAAAC
This sequence comes from Diaprepes abbreviatus, assembly GCA_034092305.1. Lineage (NCBI taxonomy): Eukaryota > Metazoa > Arthropoda > Insecta > Coleoptera > Curculionidae > Diaprepes > Diaprepes abbreviatus. The sequence continues at coordinate 25,534,633 of JASJET010000055.1, read as the reverse complement.
AAAGTACTTTATAACCGCTCGAACTTCAATTTTATCCATCATTCACAAAATATCGAACCTTATGTGTTCATTCAATTGTTACAAACAAACAACTGCATGCAAATATCTAAAACTTTGCAGGGCGTCATCTCGAGGTTATTGCTTACAAGATATTAAAGTTATTTGATCCTACTAACGCCCTCTATGTTTCAGGCCGAAAACTTATCAAACCACCCTCGTAATGTGCAGTTTTTATGTTATTTTTTGAAAAATACAATCGTGTGTCACAATTGATATAAATAAAATGTTATAACTACATATGATGAAATTGTTTTCTCTATCTTTGTCTTACTCATGGTGCTCTTTTAGAAAATTGCTTAGTGTTACGGATTCTCCAACACAACATATTGTTTCTACAACATTACTTTTTCTCAAGCTGTCCATGTTTGGTTCTAAAGAAATATATATCTGAAAGCTTGGTTATCTTATAAAAGGCAAATGGACAAAATATTGTTATATTTTCTTCTAAAATTAGTAAAAAACATGGAAATTGTAACTGGTAGAAATCACGAGTTTATCATTAAAAAATCAAAAAACTTGTGTTAAGTCCTAAAATATATTTTTTCAAACACTTTATTTTTTGTTTTATTGATGAAATATGACCAACAGAAAATTTTTGAAAAATCTATAAAGGATCACTTAAAAAATGTTGGGAATCACTGTTCTAGAAAATCAATCAACACTTTATATTTACAACTCTTAAATAATTTTAATAAGAATACTTCTTATTGAATAGTTCTGGTATCTGTTAATAATTCTTAAATCAGGTGAAATCAAAGAAGTAACAAATAGATAGTTCAATAAGATATACACTCATGGTTAGTTACTGAAATAATAAGTTATTTTAGACACGCCCATTTCACTAATTTATTGTTTGGAATTGTTAAAAATAAAATTAGTACCTTTCTAAATATTTTAAGTACCCTAAGGTATAATGCGGATATTAAGTTGGTAGCTTAACATGATAATTTGATCTTGTAATATTTTTTCCACTATCCATGTGGATCTATTTAATGTTGTTTCTTTCTGTTTAATATAGTGTCGTAAAATTTACATGTTAATTTTAAAATAATAATTTTATATGTCTGAAATTTAGTCCTATCACAAGTTTTCTTTCAAAATGTTTTGGGTAGTTGGAGATACTAACATTTCGGAAATGATCATATCCAATTTAATCTATATAGTTTTTTGACCATACTAAAAGAGGATTAGACAAATGGTAGTCTGTCTAATTGATGGACTTTGAAGTCATGTGCGAAGGTGACTCATTATACTGGTCGTCCACTGGGTCGAATTCATGCGAACTGCAAATGTGCAAATTTTGACGAAATGCTATTCCCGGTAACTGCATTGAACGACATCCGAAATGCGACAGATCCTATCAAGATCGGATTTTTAGCGTCAGTTCGGACGAAAGTGATGTCATAATGTAGAAAAGATCATCAGTGAAATAAATTTCCTGTGGGACATGCAGGACAAACGGTACAAATTTAATCGTAAACTTTTCTCTCATCTTTTATAATACATCAGAACATGAATGGAAAAAACTCGCCAAAAATATTTCTTTTGCTCAATATTGGTTCCCTTCAAGAATTCTTTGATAACTATGTTTAAAGTGTATGTTTTTTTCATTTCATCTTGATTGGCTTGATAAATTTGAATTGTCATACAAATGTAAATTTTAAAAATGAATAAAGTTTTAGGTAAAGTAAGGAGGTATCCAGTACTCGAGGTAACGTTTATCTACTAGTCGCCTTCTGATTAAATAGGGATTGTCTAAAAAATGTAATTACTAAAATCCATGATATGCCACTGTCTCATCAAAACTAAGGCGATTGACTGAGAAAGTGGATGTAGTGGGACAAGCGATTTCTGATGAAAAAATCGTTAGAACTAGTACAAATTTCAAATCAGTGGATGATCAGTTCAAAGTTAGCAAAAAAGGAACATGGTTAGATCATGGTAATACAGCTGACTTTTTCCTAATAATAGGTGTAGTTAGGGAAGGAAATATGGCGATCTGGTTTTAAATTTTTTGGCGGTTTTTTAGGGGCTATTGGTGTAGTTTTTTTCCTTACAATTGGGTAATAGATGACATCTATTATTTTAAATAGAATACAATTACATTAGTAAATATTGTCTAAAGGTCTATACATAATATCCAGATATTTGTAATGTGTAGATGTGAATATTTACAAGCTTCTATTGCGACCTTGGTTTGTATCTTTTAAATTTTTAATCGACTTTTAAAAGAAGGAGGTTCTAAATTCGACAATTACGATTTTTTTTAAGTATGCACATCGAATATTCCGGAACGGCCACCTCGATTTGAATGAAATTTTTCGCATTACGTTCAGAAAGTTTTTGCGGTGGTGCCAAATCATTTTGACTGAAATTAGTTTTCAATAAAAAAATAATTTTGTCCGATTTTCTCCAAAACTAGTATGTGGAGTTTCCGTGGTCGCACATAACGAATCTAAAATTATTTAAAAAATAATCAATATGGCAGATTAAAAATTTTACATCTATGTGTTTTTTTTGGTGTAAATTACGAGCTTAAAATTACTTTTGAAAAATTCAATATTGGAGATCCAATAAGGCCTTCTAAAAATTTTACATCTTTCGATTTGGCCCAAAATTGAAACAGGGGGGTTTTTGACGAAGTAATTAAACATATAAAATTATTTAAAAGAAATATGGTATTCTAAAAACTTAATATCTGTCGGTTTTGTTCAAAATTGGTACTAGGGGTTTTCTGTGGTTATTAATCACACATTTACATAAAAAAATTGTATGAATTGTAATAATTCAAAGTACTGAGGACATTCATCAATTTGACAAACAAAAGACGTAAAAATGATATTTTCATGTTTATAGGGAATTTAAAATTTTTGTAGATTAGTAAATTATTGTCCTGCGCCGGATTAATTCAAAGTCGTCAAAATTATTATTTTTTTGAGTGTTTTGAATTCGTGTGTGTAAATAAATACAAAAAAATATAGTTTTCCGGTCTTTAAGTGGAATCACTTTATATAAAAAATTGAAGGAAATTTAAGGTCTGGTCCTAAATTTTATACCAACGTGATTCCAACTAATAATAGTTATATAAACAAAAACCACCAAGGGCTGTCACTAATGTCACATCTCTTTTCTAAATTTATTCACTACTTTAACTATATAATTGATATTTATCGCATAAATAATTTTGACCTAGATACATGAAGGTATTTAAAAGAAATGTCTATATTTTTAGATAATAATTTAATTTATCAATGCCATGTATAGAAATCGGTACTACTGAGCTGCATTAAAAATGGAAAAATCATACCCTAATATGTCCTTGACCTTAATGTTTATTTTTTTTTATAAAAGGAATATAGTCAACTAGGATATCATGAAATCAATGCCTGTTTTCAGTTAAAAAGATTGAATTTGAATAGACACTAACTGAAAGTTAATGTTTATACGTAGGGTTTAAAATATGTGGATTGGTTAATGAATTTTCCTCTTATCAGTACTTCTTTCTTTTTTTAATTATCTTTACTTCAGATCTTATTAGATCGAAATTTATTTCGGCTGAACTGCCTATATTTCAGTCACGGTTATGTGAATAATTATTAGATTTGTGTATAGGGTGTTTCAAAAAACATGCGCCAACGCTTGTCTAAAGAATTACCAACCCAAAATAGTAAGAAAAGTTCTTATAAACATGGGTTCCAAATGGTCCTGTTATTAAACACAAATTAACGAAAATTGAAAAAAAGTGTGTTTTTTTGAAACACCCTGTGGGCGTTCTGTTTCTTAAAAACATTTATGCATCTTAGAGTAAATGAACTTTTACAGATTTATGTACTATAAATAAAACCTAAAGCTTACCAAATCTAACAATTAAAATTCGTCTGCCATCTTGGTCCATATATGGCGGAACACTAAATACTTCAGATTCTCCTATTTCTAACATTTTCGGGTAGTCTATATCATAAAACAGTTCTGGGTTGGTTTCTCTGAATAAGTAATAGTTTACGATCTACAAAATTAAAAAAAGAAAATGTAAATAAATAAATCCATAAAAGCCTTTAATGAAGCAAAATTTACGAAAAATGGCCCTTTTAACAGACACAATGTTCATTTTTGGAGTGATTTAAATCCTCATGCAATAAGATTGCGGAATTTGCTAAACGTAAGAAACGATGGAATAGTAAAACTACATTTTCATGCAGAAAACTTAAATGGTAATTCATTAATAATACAAAGCAAATTATGTCTCCATTTTAAACTTTGTATTAACTTTTGTACTAGAAAGATATTTAAATATTCTAGAAGAGTTTAATCAATGTTTAAGCAATTTATCTCTGACGGAACATAGGCAAATTTTTTACCAACACGATCGGCCGCACCGCACAGAGCCGTTCCAGTTACCAACTTCTTACAGCAACATTTTATGATAAGTGAATTGCCAACAATGGACCTTTTCTGTAGTGTCCTCGTTCTCCTGATTTGACAGTCTTAAATTATTTTATATAGGGAACATCGTTTGTTGTAATCTGTTGACAACGATGAAGGACTGTGTGGCAAGGGTAAGTGATGAGTTCGAAAATTTATCTCCAGATTCAATCAGAGCGGCCACCCATGACGAACTAACTCGGAGATGCGAAAAATGTTTGGAAGTTCAGAGCGGTAATCTTGAACATTTATTAAAATAAGTTGTTTTAGCATATAGAACGTCAAAAACGCCGGAAGCATACAATAGGTATAAACTAATTCGTAACGAAACTAATCTACTAGTCAGGCAACTAAAAAGTGAACATTGGGAGCAGTTCTCTAAAAGAATGGAAGGAGACTTCTATAGTGTACAAAAACAAATGTGGCGACTGATAAGACAACAGCGCAAAGAAGTATCTGAACTCTCCCAAACAAACAAAATATCAGAGGAGAAATGGATAGACTACCTAACAAAATTATTTGATGGAGATGTTAACATTGGAAAAAACAACATACCAGCAATAAGGAATAATGTGGAAGTCACCATTCAAGAAGTAGAGAAAGCTATAAAATCCTTAAAAAATAGAAAGTCTCCCGGACAAGACGGAATTCATAACAAATTGTTGAAATACGGATAGGACAGCGACTAACACAGGATCTCACAAGCTTCATTCGAAAAATCCTGACACAATGCAAAGTACCAGATAGGTGAAGAACCAGCACAATGATGCTTATGTTTAAGAAAGGTGACAAACAAGAACCAGGGAACTACAGGGGTATTAATCTACTGGACACAACTCTGAAACTCGTTACGAAAGTAATCAAAAATAAAATTAATTCGGGTACAACACTGGAAGATGAACAGCAGGGATTTAGATCAGGAAGGTCTTGCGTGGATGCAGTATTTATTCTACGACAGATAGTCGAAAAATCTATAGAATACAATAAACCAACATTTTTATGCTTTATAGATCTAACAAAAGCATTCGATCGCATAAAGCTAGATGACGTAATCCACCTGTTATATAAGAGAAATATTCCTATCAATATAATTCAGACCTTCGAAAACATATACGCAAACAATAAAGTTCAGATTCGCACTAACGGTAAATTATCACCACCCATACCAGTCAACAGCGGTATTAGACAGGGACACTCGCTTAGTCCTTTGTTGTTTAACATGAAAATGGACGAAATAATAAAGGAGGTGCGACTTGGTAGAGGATATAAAATGGGTGATACAGAAATAAAAATTCTCTGTTACGCTGATGACGCTGTGATATGTGCCGAAAATGAAGACGACCTCCAGAGATTGTTAAATACCTTTAATCTTCCGAGAAGAAAATATAATATGATTATCTCAGCCGAAAAAACTAAATGTATGACAACCTCAAAAGAACCCCTCCGATGCAAACTAGAACTAGACGGTCAAATAATACAACAAGAAATGAGTTTCAAATATCTAGGAATCGACATAACTAGTTATGACAACATGGAAGATGAAGTAAGAGGGCAGGTGGCCAAAGCAAATAAAGTGGCGGTTTGTCTCAACGACGTGATCTGGCGAAACAAACATTTACAACAAGAAACAAAGGTTCGGATCTACAAAACCACAATTAGACCTATTATGACATACACCTCAGAAACACGGCCAGAGACGATAAAAACGAAACAACTATTGGAGACTACAGAAATGAGAATACTTCGACGAATAACAGGAAAAACGCTACTAGACAGAGAAAGAAGCGATAACATTAGGCAATCATGCGACACAGACTGCATTAATGAGTGGGTCCTACAACGTAAGACACAATGGAACAAACACATAAGCCGAATGACAGAGGATAGACTGGTAAGGATCGCACGAGATAAATCGCCTAGTGGTACACGCAGTAGAGGTCGACCACGGAAAAGGTGGAGCGATAATTTAAGTCCAGAATGAGGAAAATCGAAGAAGGAACAGGTCAGGGACCTATTATAGAAGGTAGAAGAAGAAGAAGAAGAAGTTGTTTCTTTGTGTAAGTAACGTTATACAAGTCGGTTCAAAACTTAGAGCCGAAAAGGTACCCCTTTAGAGCTCTGTATCTCAGTTAAGGGGCACATTTTTTTTTTCTGTGACAAAGTAGGGTTATTTTGACCTTCCCTGTATACTTCCGAGAAATTAGGAGGTACTTTCCGGACACCCTATATAAATGTAAAATAATTTTTTTAACTTTTTGTTTCCATTTTCAAAAATTTTTCCTTATTAATTTATTTATGATGAAAAAGAATTTAAACTTTTTTCGATTTGACTCAGTTTCTAATATTCAACTATTTGTATTCGAAACTGGCACAAATCGAAAAAAAAACTTGAATTATTTTTTATTATAAATAAATTAATAAGGATTTTGTAAAAAGGAAAATAAAAATTTAATAATTAAAATTAATATATATATATATATATATATATATATATATATATATATATATATATATATATATATATATATATATATTCTAATTATTCTATTAAAATATATATAATTAATAATATAATAGTTAAATCATATTCAGCACAGACTTTTCCTATTGTATTAAAATATGTTTTTTTAATAATCGTTGTTGAAGTAAAAATATAGAATTCGGCTTCATCTCCCTGTTTAGTATTTCGTTTTGTATTTTGAAAGTAAGATTTATTTTTCTAGAAATTGAAATATTATTTCGGAATTTTCTAGTATTTCCCTTAGGTTCCAATTTTCGTCACAAATTTAATAAAAGAAATAATATGATTTTAAATAACCGCAGCTTTGAGGACCTGTAATTTTAACATGGCTGTAACAAACGAGAAGGCTGGTAATTTTTTTATTATTGATATAGTGTAGACATAATATTAATTTCCATGGAAAAATTACCGTACGGTAATGTAAGGATCCTGGTTTTTTTTTGAAATAGCTTGTAGAATATGACTATATTTTCCGTATTAGCGAAAAAGTTTTGTGCGCTAAACTTTTTATTAAACACTTTGTCTTCAAAAATCGAGATCTTCAACGAAAAAGCTAGATAACTCAGAAAGTAAAGTTCAGATCAAAACATTTTCTTATTTTTTATTATTCTTGATATAATTTCACATAAGGATAAGCTATCTCACAGGGCCTAATTTTCCTGGAGAACTGAAAAATTGCGTGGAACATCAAAAAACAGTTTTCTTTATAAATTAAAAATACCATCTCTTGAAGTACGAAAAATTTTATGAAAATTTTAGAATTTGTATTCCAAGTAGTGTATATCTCCCAGGAGAAATCATCATCGCTTTATTAGTTGAGTGATAAGTGCAATTTGTTTATAAATTTTCAAAAAACTTTGGAAATGAGTTGTAGGTTTAAAAAATTAATGAAAATTTATATAACTCTTAATTTCTTTTAGTATTTGACGTAACAATCATTACTCTTTTTCAAAAATGTTGGTACCTTAAAATTTGTCGTGTCCAGAATGTTTTATAGTAAACACTGATATGAAAGTTATGAACAAATAGATTTCAAGAGTTTTCATCGCAGAAAATTCCGCTTTTCGGGGTTGGATGGTACTCTGAAAAAGGCCTGTTTAAAAAAAATATCCAAATATGTTTATTACATTCGGTGCTATGGGCACTCAAAGTTAATAAGCAATTGACAATTATTGTTTTATAAACAATCTAAAAACTATATAAAGTATTAAGAGAAGCCGGAAAGCCATCGTTGAAGGCACAAAAATTGTAATTTTTGTTTGATTATGATAAAAGATTTTACTTTATTCGATAGGAGATATGGAATTTAAAAATGAAACAACACAGTGATGTTATTTTGTTTCAGGTAATTATTTATCAATAAATTCTCTTCAAAAATCAGCTTTGATTTAATAGGGGGCCTAAAGCAGGTAAGCCGTTCGGGTAAAGAGGGTAAACAACATACCATCATCGCAAATGAGACAAATGTTTCTAAAATATATAAATGATGATAACAAAAGAAGAAATTACATTAACAACATCTTAAGAGCATTAAAGAATAAAATTTTATTAATCTTTTTTTAGGACGATGTTGCTATCTCAGGTATATAACTATCGTAAAAAAATAGCTTGTTCTTTTTACTTATACTTATGTAAATAATAATTTTAGACTCACTTAATCATTCTTTAGAACAAGGTTCAAGTTAGGTGTCGGTCTGATATTTATAGGGTTTACATGAGTTATAGGTGTCAATGGATCTGCTACTGATCGGAGAGAAATGACATTCACTGGCGTTGAATACGAGGCTCTGTCTATATTAGTCAAAATTTCTTTTTCAAAAGGCTGTGATACTTTTATAAGAGCAAGATCGTTGCAATTTTTTGTGCTGCATGAAACTGCAAGTTAATTACTTGTAGGGATTTCACTGGGATTGTGGTCAACGACTAGAGCCCTGCTTGTCAGAATGGATGACAAAAAATCTGCATCGAATTAGTATTTCACTTATACCCACAACACGATTCTTTACTTTTGTGTAAAAATTTGCGAGAAGTCTAAAAGTGTCCAAAATTGTTTAAATACTAATATTTGTAATTCCCTTCTACCCAATTTTGAAAAAGGGACACCCCGTATTGAATTAATATTAAACGCCAGAAGTGATACATTAACATAACATAGGACAAAAGAGAATCAGGTTCACTTATTCATTAGATATTTTCTGATTTTTGAAGTAAGTAAGTATGTTATTATTATTATTTTATAGATATATAACTCAAATGGCTTCGCACTCCGTCCAGGGAATTTTGACTCATACCAGGTATACAAAAATACCAAAAGTATGGAGTTCTGTGGGGACCCTTTCCATGTTATCTGGTCCTAGATGAAGTGGTCATCTGTGTATCCCATAAACTTTCGGACGGTCTGTGCCGTTGCAAGAAAAACTGCTTTCTGAATCGGTTTATACAGATGCTCACTAAGGCCCAGTACTTTAATGTTCTGCTGGAGATTCTTTGGTGTCACTCCAGTTGATAAAATTATGGGAGTCGCTTGGACGCTGTTCATTGCCTATTGTCTTCGAATTTGCACCTCCAGATCTCTGTATTTGGCGATCTTCTCGTTGTATTTTGACCTCACGTTGTTGTTGTTAGGTATGCCAATGTAAATAAGTGTAGTTCGCCTAGGAATTTTATCTGTTAGTATAATTTCTGATTTATTATGAGCAACTATCTGATCCGTCAGAACCATTTGGTCCCAATATAGCTTGAACTTGTTCTCAAGAATATTATCCGGGTTATATTTGTAGTAGCGTACTTTTCTTACCTGCAATTGAATTAACTTATCTGCTAACTCTTGGGGAGTGCTTGGTATCCTCCAGTTATGTGTTGGACTGTCTCTGATGTTTGACAGCTATATCTATATTGGTCGTTTTCAATTGAGGAATCCCTGATGATGAAAAGTTTTTCGTCGGAATAACCTGGTCTTGGATAGCTAACAGAAACAGACGATGAGTTGTCGACATTGTCCTGATTGACTTTACCTGGATGACGTCCACGAAATGGTTTCTGTAGCCAGGTTTGTAACTTATTTTTATTCTTATTAATATTAGAAATACTGAATTTTTATAACTGGACAATTTACAAATGATAATTGCATAGAACGGTAAAGCGCCTATTAAACTTCATATAAAGAACCTTAATTGATTTGTATCTTCGTAAAACTCGAAACGCATAGATAAAAGTAGACCGTTCTTTGTTTAATAGCAATTTTTGAAAAAATTGTTGCTGTCAATTTGAAGATAAATAAATGCTCTATCAATACATGCTACTACATAGAGGGTGTCCTATTTTTAAAAAATTATAATTTAAACAGTTTGGGACATCTTGTATAAAAAATCTGAATATTGTTCTATTATGAGATAAAATTGTCTCAGCCAAGGATTTTCATTTTTTTTTTAAAGATAAAAAACCGTGATGTGGATATTAAAATTTTAGTTAAATTCCGATTTCTACCACAAAATATTTTTGTTCCACTGTGATAGTTAAAAGCTCTCTTTCCAATATGTTAATTTTTTAAACAATATATAACTGTATAAAGGAATAAAATCAACGTTGAATAAAATTTTATGTAAATGTTAACTTTCGTTAATTTTTTTTTCTTATGCATAACAAAAATAATTAAGTGTTGATAAAAAGGTTAATACATTATAAAATTATATTACTATTATGAAAAATATACATATTATATAAAATTTAACAAAACAAATATGAAGACTTCGTCAGCTGGCACGCTGCGCCAACTGTGCTTTCACTACATCACTCTCTATTCTCATTCTGTAACTTACCAAATTTTCCATTGAGTTTACTATTACACATAGAAATATAAATTTTGGAAAAGAAAACTTAAAGAAACACTAAACTATAGTGCTTTTAGAACATTTATAAAACAGTTCGTTATCAACTGCTTATAAGATTTGAGTGACCGTAGCATAAAATGTAATAAACATTTTTGGAAGTTTTCTTCAGAGTACTATCCATCCCTGAAAAGTAGAATTTTTTACGATGATAAAGTTATTTCTATTTGTTTATAACTTTTCAAACCAATGTCAACATTGAATCGTTCTGAACATGACAAATTTTGAGATATCAACTTTCTTACGTCAAATACTATAAGTAATTATGAGTTGCATCAATTTTCATAATTTTACAGACCTACATCTAATTTCCAAAATTTATCGAAAATTTATAAACAGTTTACAATTGCTGCTAAACTATAAAGCGACAGCGATCAGGTATTATTCTTCTTGGAAGAAGGCACAAATTCTGAAATTTTCATCAAATTTTCCGGACTTCAATACGTATTACTTTTTATTAAAAAAAGTGCAGTCTTTTTTCACGCGATTTTCCAGTCATGCTTAAATTGGAATAGTTTATGCTTATGTAAAATTCATATTAGGAATAATAAGTAATCGGCAAAGTTTTTAATCTAAAGCTTACTGTCTGAGCTATTTCGCTTTTTTGTTTAATAAAAAGTTTAGTACAATTGTTTTGCAAGTACTAAAGAGATATTCTTATTCTTCATGATATTTCATTTCATAACTTTTTTGATTTTGAAAATTTTCAACTTATCTCGCCTAAAGTAATAATAAAAATGTTTGAAACCTTATTTATGTATATATTTTGAACTTATCTATCTTTTTCAAAGATCTACAAACCTTTAATATATATGTTCCAGCCTGACCTTATGTTACGCCCATGGCAGCCCGAAGCGTTCCGATGTTTATTGCCTAAGAGCTGCGAATCGTCATTCGACCCTTATATTCGACCCTTAATTCGACAAGCTAATACGTTACATTGTTTTCAATATTATTGTAATTATTTTTAATAAACAGACAGTTTATTGTTGTTAAAAAGTTGCGAATTTATTTAACCATATAGTCCACTACACGAACCATTGGTCCTTCGAGCCGGATTAATGCGAAAATATACGAAAATTCCGAAATTTATACGACAAAGTTGAAACCATAGCCATTAAGAAACATTCGTCCAGTGAAGTATTGCAGCAGAAGCAACAAGAAACTTTTAACACTTCGAGGTGGTCGAATCCAAGAAAGCCGGGTGAGTCCGTTCCTTTTCTTTCCTTCCCTTATTAATTACCGATGCAGTTTATGTGAATAAATAAGCATTATTTGATTATTTACAGCCTAATTCAACTTTAAAATATAAGTATTTTTAATATTTGCATTACTCCAAAAAGTATTTGCCCATTCTTTTATTAAAATTCTGATTTATCTTTCATATAATTAGTTGTTGTATTTTGCTAATTTAAAGCGTTTAAAATGTCAGAAACTCAAGTGCCAGCCTTAACAAAAAAACGTGGCATTTTCAAAGCCAAACTCTTTTCGAAAAATTCCTAGAGACATTTGAGAATTCCCAGAAGCGTCAAAAAATAGATCGGAAATAATAGAGCTAGAACAAAGAATTAACAATGTCAAAACCCTGTTAAACAGTTTTGACGAAGTTCAAAGTGAAATCGAATGCGCGACAAAAAACCCCGAAGAACAACTCGCTGAACGAGAACTTTTTGAAAATAGGTTTCATGCGATACTAGCAAAGGCTACATCTATTTTGGAAACATTTAATGTCGATGATGATGCAAAATCACATATCTCCGCTCAAACAGAGAGTTCTCATTCGAATCACTTTGAAAGCGTAAAACTTCCCGAAATACATTTACCTAAATTCGATGGTTCTTATGAAACATGGATGGAATTCCGTGATATATTCAAGTCACTCATTCATGATAACGAACACATAAATAATATTCAAAAATTTCATTATTTACGTGCTTCCCTGATTGGTTCAGCGCCTCAGGTTATTCAGTCATTAGAATTTTCTTCCATTAATTATAACATTGCCTGGTCTACTTTATGCGATAGATTTAATAATAAACAATTATTAATTCAAAATCATATTCGGGCTATTTTTAATACGGAAAGCATTACGGTAGCCTCAGCAAATAAAATTCGATTTTTGTATGAAAATTTATGTAAACATTTAGGAATTCTTAAACAATTAGGGGAACCTATTGACAAGTGGGACACTTTGCTAATTTATATAATTTCTAGTAAACTAGACAAAAATACGACTCAGGAATGGGAAACGCAAAGAGCAAATAAGGATTCTATTACATTAGACGATTTTAAAGAATTTCTTAAAAAACGTGCGAACGTATTAGAAACAATCGAGTTAAACTTTAAGGGCTCAGACGACAGACGAAACGATATACGGAAAACATCTAAATACGGTAACTATTCACGAGGCCTTGTAAGTCAGGCAGAAAAGAACGATGATAACGAACGTTTCAAAGGGAAATATACATGTTTTCATTGCAAAAAGGATCACAGTTTGTTTTACTGTCCCGATTTTCTTAAAATGTCGATTAAAGATCGCGTTTCCAAAATTAAAAATTAAAGCGTTACGATTATGCATGAATTGCTTAAGACGCAATCATCTACCTAAAGACAAAATACTCGTCTAGGATGGATAGTTGTTGGTTCTATGATTACTAAAACTACAGGTAACTCGAAATGTCATTTAAGTACAAATACGTCAGTTGAGGATAGTCTATCTAAGTTTTGGGAAATAGAAGAACTTGAAGCTAAAAAACCTTTGTCAGTTGAAGAGCATGCGTGCGAAGCGCATTTTGTGAAGCATTTATCTACTTCTGATGACGGCAGATTCATCGTATCACTTCCGTTTAAGGAATCACCGGAAAATCTCGGAGAGTCGCGCGAAACAGCAATTAAACGATTTTTGATACTTGAAAGGAAACTTATGTCGAACGAAACATTACGAAAACTCTATACGGATTTTTTAAAAGAATACGAATAGTTAGGTCACATGACCGAAGTTATTGACGATAGTAACGACAACGGATTCGAATATTTTATGCCTCATCATGGCGTGCTTAAAGAATCAAGTACTTCAACCAAACTACGTGTTGTCTTTAATGCTTCCGCGGCTACATCTTCCGGATTATCTTTGAATGACTTACAAATGACAGGTCTAACTATTCAACAAGATTTATTGTCTATTATTTTACGGTTTCGAATGAAATCTATAGTTTTATCAAGCGATATTAAAATGATGTATAAGCAAGTGCTCATCGCGCCCGAGCAGCGCAGTCTTCAAAAAATCATATGGCGGTCAAATGCTAACGAATCTCTCAAAACTTTCGAATTAAACACTGTTACATACGGAACAACGGCGGCATCTTTCTTAGCCATACGTTGCCTTCACGAGATAGCGTCCGAATGCGAAGCTGTGCATCCAGAAATAGCAAGCATAATTCGAAACGATATGTACGTAGACGATTTATTAACCGCTGTTGATACGCCTCAACAAGCAAATTACGTAAGCGAAATGATTTCAAATTTCTTTCGAAAGCATGGATTTGAATTACGAAAATGGAAATCTAATGATAAAAATGTGTTGTTAGGATTAAATACCGAATGCACGTCAAGTAGAGTTGAGTTTCCTGACAATAAAGAGCATGATAATAAAACGTTAGGTCTTTTATGGCAATGCAATCGAGATATTTTAACGTATAAAATTCAGCATACGAATATTACAAATACGAATCAGATTACTAAAAGGATAGTTCTTTCTAAAATAGCCACTATCTTTGACCCTTTAGGTTTAATTAGTCCTTGTGTGATAATCGCCAAAGTACTTTTGCGAAAACTTTGGTCCGAAAAGCTTACTTGGGATCAACCTCTACCTAATCACGTTCTTACTTCTTGGTTAGAATTTTCAGACGAATTAAATACCTTAAGTAATATAACTATTTCGCGTAGAGTCACATGCGACAATCCTACATCCATTTCCATGCACGGATTTTCAGATGCCTCAGAATCAAGTTATAGAGCATGTATATACACTGTGCCAGAAAATTCAGAGGGCAAGCGAGTCGCAAACTTATTATGTGCTAAATCAAAAGTAGCGCCCATTAAATCATTAACGATGACGAGATTAGAATTATGTGCAGCCCTTGTACTATCTAAACTAATAGAGAAAGTATTAAAGTCAATAAACATTAAATTCGATAACATCTACTGTTGGTCAGATTCAACCATTGTTTTAGGGTGGCTTCGAACATCCCCTAACTTATTAAAACCATTTGTGGATAATCGCGTCGCAGAAATTCAGAAAATTAGCCACGCATTTGAATGGAGACACGTACCAACAAAAGAGAATCCAGCCGATCTGGTATCTTGAGGCGTACGACCGAAAATATTAATTACAAACGATATGTGGTGGCCGAATTTAGATATCAAAATAGATGACTTACCAGAATTAAGAAAGGTAGCGTTAGTCAGTAACGTATCAAAGGTTAATTTTCCATTTGAAACCTTCTCCGACTTGAATAGATTAAAACGATCGGTTGCTTTCATTTTTCGCTTTGTTAAAAATTGTAAGCTCTCACGGGAAAATCGAAACCATTCTGTTTTAAATGTGACAGAAATAAACGAAGCCTTTTTTAAATTGATAAAAATTGCTCAGCAAGAATCTTTTCCGCAAGATTATTCGTTACTATTTAATAATAAAGCATTGCCTTCTAGTAGCAGAATTCTAAGCTTACACCCTTTTATGGATGAAAAAGGTATTTTGCGCGTTGGAGGCAGACTACCAAATTCTGACTATCCGTATACCAAAAAATATCCTATATTACTTTCACCTCATCACTATCTTATCAAACTGATTTTCGAATATGAACATAAAAAATTGTTCCACGCGGGACCGCAACTGCTTTTAGCTCACGTTCGTGAATGTTATTGGCCTATCGGTGGTAGAAATTTGGCGCGAAAAATTGTTCAGAAATGTATAACGTGTACCAGATATAATCCTAGAAGCGTTCAACCAATCATGGGAGATTTACCCGCCGCACGAGTTCAACCAACTCTGCCTTTTTCTAGAGTAGGTGTTGATTACGCAGGACCCTTTTTGTTAAAAGATAGACGTGGTCGAGGCTGTAAAATTATAAAAGGTTGGGTTGCATTATTCGTTTGTTTTCTTCAAGCCTTTTATCGTTTCATTAGTCATCGAGGAAAACCATTAGATGTTTATTCGGACAACGGTACAAATTTTGTTAAGGCACATAAGGAAATCCATTTGTTAGAAAATTTTCTAAAAGAGAACGAAGCCTCTATTACCGAAACTACATCCAATATGGGCATTAAATGGCACTTTATACTCACAAACTCGCTCCATTTTGGTGGCATATGGGAAGCCGCGGTGAAAAGCTTAAAACATCATTTGAAAAGAGTTATGGGTGACCATACTTTATTCGTCCAAGATTTTCAAACTTTGTTTATTCGCATCGAAGCTGTACTAAACTCCCGTCCACTTTCTCCTCTCAGTTCTACTCCCGATGATTTTTCCGTGCTATCACCCGCACATTTTTTGATTGGACGACCATTACTTACATTACAAGAACCAACATTAAATCACTTGACAGAAAATCGACTGTCCCAATATCAGTTATTTCAAAAATTGTACGAGCATTTTTGGGGCCGCTGGAGTCGTGAATACTTGTCGGAACTCCAACAACAAAAAAAATGGAAGAAGTCAAATGACAATTTAAAGGTTGGTCAGCTAGTGCTAATCAAAGACAGTAATACATCCTCGATAAAATGGCACATGGGCCGTATACTGGATTTAATCGAAGGAAAGGATGGAATCAACCGAGTGGCCACAATAAAGACAACAAATGGTGTTATTTCCCGAGCCGTCGTTCGACTGTGTCCGCTTCCAGTTTGAAAGACTAACCTTCCAAGGCGGGGGGCATGTTCCGGCCTGACCTTATGTTACGCCCATGGCAGCCCGAAGCGTTCCGACGTTTATTGCCTAAGAGTTGCGAATCGTCATTTGACCCTTATATTCGACCCTTAATTCGACAAGCTAATACGTTACATTGTTTTCAATATTATTGTAATTATTTTTAATAAACAAACAGTTTGTTGTTGTTAAAAAGTTGCGAATTTATTTAACCATACAGTCCACTGCACGAACCAATATATTTGTAAGATTTATGTTCTTGTATCCGTCCTCTCACAAATTTTAATCCCCATTGTATAAATATGATCCATATTTTCTCAATTAAATTTGGACATAGTGCTCTTTAATTTTAATTATTACAACTGCATTAAATTTTTGCAACTTTAATATATATGCGTTGTAAATAAGTACCAAATATTTCATATGCATTAAGTTTGTTTAATAGCACGTTTCAATTAATTTATAATATATTGTAGGTTAACTAATAGGTAGTACGAAGTATTGCATATAGGATATAATTTAGTTATTTTAAATAATGCGACAGTACAAGAATATATTTTTATGTCAATTATCGCTTTGCGTTCGGTTAAAATTTATATTAAAATATTTCAGAATTGCATCGATTCATATTTTTGAAAGATAGTAGCCGGTAAAAAATGTAGATGGCATAATGCTACTAATGCTACCTCTGTACAACCCCTATACTAAACTAGTAGTGTAAACAAGGCTTAAAGCTTAAGTTTACATTAGGGGACAAGGGTAAAGTACGTATCTAGTATGTACTCTACATCTTACTCTACTAAACTAGTAGTATAATTTAGGCTTAGAGCTTATTTTACATTATTAAAGTAATGGTTGAAAGCCTTGTTTACATTATTTGAGTAAGCAATAAAATACTAAGTACTAAAGATATTATCCGGTAAAGTAGAGTGGATAGCACTGTAGAGTTCTTGTACTTTTTTAATCAGTTTCTTACCCGATCCTTCTTTGTTTAACAACATATTTCTTTCAAACTCCTAAAATTCAACCATTATCAAAAACATTTACACGTTATGCGATGACGATACTGTGCGATTTTCATCGTAAAACATTTTAAACTGAACTCACTTTTATTACATACACTGGCTTCGTAGATAGTTGCTCTGCCAGAATTAGTAGAGTATAAAGATTTGGAAAAAATGTATGTTAATGGATTCTCACACTAAAAATTCAGTCAAATTTTTGAGGAAGGCAAAGCCTCGTGTTAGAAAATAAAAACGCAAAAACAGAGAGGAACACAATTTTGAATGACATAAACATAAAAACTTTGAGTGCATAAGAATTCTTAGAGGAACTCGAACCAGAACTAAATAACATTAATTATCGGAATATCCAAAACCCGCTTAATGGGGAAAAATATTTTACCCTTAAACTAAGTAATACTAGGTAACAAAATAATTGGAATTTTTACATCCACATAGGTGGAGTACCTATTATAGTCAATGAAAAACTGGCACATACCGTTTCAAGATATTAAGCGACATCGAAAAGGTAATAGCCATCACCATTACCATAAACAAAATATATAAGTTAACAATCATTCATTGATAGGAACCAAGAAACTAATTTGAAGAAAACGTGGCAGAAATATTTTACGCAATTTTTAGTAAACCTCCTCTTCAACAAAAAACACATTTCGTAATATTTATCGTATATTGGAACACGAAAACAAAGATACTTAATACATCGAATACTTCGGACTAGACGATAGAAATAATAGATGAGAAATACTGGTTGTATTTTAATACCTTCTTCTAAATAGGTTCTATATTAGTGGCGATCATGGAGCAAACACAAGAATCAATACGAAATTTGAGAAAATAAAGCTCTCTCATAAATTTTCATACTAAGAGTAGCAGAATATTTAAGTAAAAGATTAACATCACAAAAACTTCGCGAAAAATTATAGATAATATAAAAACTTTCACCAAGAAGATATGATCACAGATATCAACTGAAATTAAGCCCCACTACTACCATTCAATTACTTGATGAATAAAAAACAAGAACGGTCAGTTTTTAACAATGAAACAGGAGATTAAAGAAAAAAATTTAAAAAGAAAAAGAAAATACAATATCAAGATAATGGACGAAACTATTAATAAAAATTCTGAGGTGAACGAATCGAGATCATAGCAATTAGTGAGGCAAGATAAATTTCAAAAATGAGAAATCAACGAAATATTATAGTATACAACCAGGTAGAGATTGTCAACGCCGTTGAAGAATTTTACAATACATTGGTCTCGTCAAATAAAAAACAAATATCACAAATTACAGTTACTAGGTATAACTGTGGAATCTGAAGAAATACTGGAAATTACTAAAGATAAAATAAGAATAGCAAATGAAAAATAATTAATGCCTGAAATAATTAAATGCAGAGGAAATATAGTGGAAAAAGCTTTTAACGTTCTATTCAATATATGTCTGAGTGGAGAAAAAATTCCGATACAATGGTATAACATAGAAGTAATACCTCCTTTCAAATAATGTGACATCGCAAATATGTAAAACTCAAGAGCCCTCTTTTATAGGCTGCCATTAAAATAATCATAAACAACGTAACTTATCAAAATTATACTTTTAACAGCCTGTTGAGTAAGTCGCACCACAGATCACCTAAATACCATAGGAACATTAATAGAAAAATGTTTGGAATATAAGGTACCTAAACACGTACCCTTCACGGACTTCCATAAAGCATTTGATTCCATCGGACAACCTTACGTTCTCTAGATAATACTAGAGTTAATTCTAAATACACATAAATAATCAGAAACACAACATTTATAAAAACGGATCAAATTTATTTGAGCTCTAGAAGAAATCTTTGAAAAGCTCGAAGGCATTAACATTTATGGCTTTAATTTTAATCATTTCAGATTTGCCAATTATTATTTTAAATACCATCAACCGACATAATTTAACAAAATAAATCATGCATCCGTATTCACAATATCACAAATGCCAGAGTGTGGGTATTTTGGTCATATTATTAAAATGGGTAAGGAAAATTGACAGGTGGAATTTCCTAGATCAATTCGATTTGCATGAGCAACTTTTGGTAGATTTTCAAAAACGCGATTATATTGGTAGAGACCAAGGGTTATAATATTTCTACATTGCTTATTAATATTTACTGATTAGAGACCATAACAATTACAAAAACCACACGAATAAACTCAGAACAATACAAAGGGCAATAGAACGAGGCATTCTTAATGTAAGAAATGAAGCAATGGAAGAATAAAAGTTGCAGATATCATCAAGGAAGTAGCAATAGGAAATGGTAGTGAGATGGATACATGGCTAGATAAAGAGAGGGAAAACTACCGACTGGAAGCCAAGACAAACAAATAGAATCGAGAGACAACCCCAGAAAAGGTGGGTAGACGATATTAGAGCCTTAGCAGGGAAGTACTGGCTACGAACGACACAACATAGAAAAAAATGAAATGGATTAGAAGAGACCTAGGTCCAGGAGTGGTCAAACACAGGCTGATAGGCGAAGAACGAAGAAAAAGAAGAAACAGACTCTACTACTTACTCTTCATGATAAACTAGGCTTTAGCGATGAAACACTGAACCGATGTTATCGAAAATTGTAATAAATTATATTTTCTTTTGTTTTTAATTTTGTAGCATCATATTCACCTCTATACATAATAAGAGTAAGATTCTACTGTCCTTGACGCATAAGCCAAGTCGAGTTCCTGCATGTTTTAATTTGTTTATTTACGTTATCTATCTAACTCAGTTTCGCAGCTCAAATTGGAATGAGAACTTATTTACCACTTTTCTTTCATTGAATAAAATATTAGTTTCATAATTACTCATCTCTTTACGTTCGTTAATATGTTAAAGGAGGATATCCCACGCGTCGAATAGCATCAGTATTAAAAGTGAGTTAAAATATACTTCAAGGAAGTAGAAACAAGAGTCGACGTAGTTCAAGAAAATTTTAGCACTTGGTCAAAGAAGTTGCATCGTGTAGACACAGTAGAAATATAATTTGATATTTGATTACTGGAGCAGCATTATCGATCATGTAGCTAAAATTCCTCAATGTGATGTGAGTGGAAAATGAATTAATAGATGTACGGTAGACCAAGAACTACATAGAAGTAGATTACGAGCAATTAAAACCAACAAGAAGACATTAGTAAGAAAGATAAATATTAAAGCAAGATTAAACTAAAAAATATGAAGGCTGTACAGAAGAAGATTAGATAAAAGTAATTTGGTCAGATGATACAACGGTCAATCAATACACAACTGTTGATCACCAGTGGAAATAGAAAAGGGAAGGTGAGTCAGTAAGTCATATTTCATTAAGACTGTTAAGCACTGGGAAGATTATATTAAGGTTTGGGGACGTATGATGGCTTACGGGTTGGGGGCTATTCACAGAAGAATCGGAAATATGAATAAAGAAATCTATATAGATGTTTTAAAATATAATTTAATTGAAACTATCGATGATATGCCTCATTCGATAAATGAAGTTACCATTTAATAGAACAATGATCCAAAATAATAAAGAATTGCCTTACTTCTCAGAACTTTCAAGTATTACAGTGATCGGCACAAAGTCCTGACTTAAAATCAATTAAAAATTTGTGGCCAAATCAAAATTTGCTCCACTAAATAACTGTGATTCTCCACCGTCTTCGTTAAACGGATTATAGGATCGAGCCCAAGAAGAATGGCAAAATTTTTTACCAGGGGACTGTGAGAGTCTAATAAGAAGTAAAACGATTATAAGCCGTTAAAAAAGTTAAAGACCAAAGGGATAAATAATTAGAAAGTGTGACAATTCAGATATTTAGCCTGGTGGAAAAGTGATTCAACAATTTTTCCTATTTTTGTACTTGTGATTCATAATCTGTTGTGTCTAAATACTTGATAATAAATGCTATATGATGACTAATTTTTAATATTATTTTCACTACTTTCTTAGAATAAGTGATATTACTAAGAACTGGTTCCATATTACCATAGATATAAAAGTTAAGTAAATACAATGCTATAGAAGGAAGTTGGCTTACGTTAAAAGTCAGTGTCTCTTTCTAATGATGGAGCTAAGCACGATACTCTAAATGTGATTGGATCTATATGTCACCTGACCGCTATTAGAAAGAGAGGTACTACTAATCGAAAAGGCTCTATTTGTTTCTAAGCGTGAGTCAACTTGCTTCTATAGGATCTACAATCTATATATTTAACTTATATCTATGCATATTACATGATAGTGTATAAGCAAATATATGAGCGACTAAAACACAAACTAATACACAAACAAATTCATTAAGTTTTTTTTTCTTTCATAATAAAACGCAGGAGAGACTTACAATGTAATTTACAAGGGAGTAAATAATATAATTAGAAAAAAATTGGTTCCTTAAGTAGAAAACGCATTTAACAACTGGTTGTAATTGATAAATAATCGCTTACTAGCCATTAGATAATTAAGTTGTTTATGTTTATAGAATTAACCAAATTGTATCATTGTACTAAGTATACACATATAAAAGAAAGGAAAATTTAAGATTAGACTCTGGTCACTCTTCACCGCATTTGGCCGCTTGTTTCAAAAAAAAATAGAACTGATTTATTTTAAATCGAAACAAAAATTCTTCAACTTTTTACTATAAACTTTTTTTTAATGTAAATGTCAGACTTATCTGTGTATATTTCCACTTAAAGCTTGCATAGCGTAGATAAAATAAAGCGGATATGCTTAGATATTGAATATTTAATTATGGTAAGCAGCTCTATTAACAATTTTTTGCAGATGTTTACGCTATTCGCTAAGGCGCTTAAATACAGCTGATATAGGAATTAGTTACGTAACTTATTGCATTAATCCTTTGTTCAATATGCTTTGTATTATGTAATATATATATATATATATATATATATATATATATATATATATATATATATATATATATATATACTGGGTGTCAACGAATCTATTAGACAAGTCATAATTTCTAGAGTATTATGTGTATCAAAATGAGAATTGGTACAGGTAAATGTTATGTGAAGAGGAGAGTTTTCGCATATTTTCCACTTTCCGGTCACTTCCGGTTTCACCGGAAATGGCCCCGGTTTTGAAATCTTAAATAGAACATCCTGTATATTTTAACATCTTTGGATTTCTGAGACAATTCTAGATCAGAATGTGACATTTTAAAAACTTTTTACGTCTACTTCATTTTTTTAGAGCCACTTTTCAAATTGCATCTAGGTGGCCATGATCGGACGCAAACTAATCTAACGGCCTTAGGTGATGTCAAAAAAATACAATCGCAAAGTTTTAGTGACTAGTATGAAAGACAGGAATTGGATTAAAAATTTAACAAAATTAATAAAAAACTAACAAAATAAACTAATAACTTAGACGATGTACTTAAAATATTCGAAAGTACAGTAGCTGAATTTGTTAAAAAGTTTAGTGCAGTAAATGTTCAAAGTGCATTCCTTCTTTTTCACGACACATTTCAGCTCGTTCAATTGTTTCTGTCAACACGTTTTGTAGCATTTAGGGCGTTATATTTCTAAATGCCCGTAAAATTCTTTCTTCTAATATTTCAAGAGTAGCTGGGGCTGCTCCATAGTAAACCCTTTCTTTAACATATCCCCAGACAAGGAAATCGAGCACAGTAAGATCCGGTGAGCGGGCTGGCCACCGTACCGGGCCATTGGTTGCAATAATTCGATTATTAAAATGCTCTATTAAATAATTAAGAACTTCTCTAGTATTGTGAGGCGGTGCTTCATCTTGTTGAAAGTAAATTCGCCGTAAAACTGCTAAAGGTATATCATTGAGATGATTTTTGATTTCATTTTGAAGAAAACCTAAGTATTTAACCCCTGTTAACTGATCTTGAAACAATATTGATCCAATTATTCTATTTCCAACGATACCAGCCCAGACATTGACGCCAAATCTTTCTTGAAAATTGCCCTCTCTCATTTCATGTTGATTTTGTTGGGCCCAGTACCGAGTATTTTGCTTATTGAACATACCATTATTTGTAAATCGG
This sequence comes from Diaprepes abbreviatus, assembly GCA_034092305.1. Taxonomy (NCBI): domain Eukaryota; kingdom Metazoa; phylum Arthropoda; class Insecta; order Coleoptera; family Curculionidae; genus Diaprepes; species Diaprepes abbreviatus. Next base: position 25,510,723 of record JASJET010000055.1, on the reverse strand, counting down.
GATTCGTCGGAAAATAGAATAAAATCGATAAAATTTAACTCTATGATTTTGAAGCAGCCAATCACAAAACACTACCCGTCTATCGCCATCCTCAGTATACAAATGTTGATGTAACTGATATTTAAATGCTTGATATCAATGCTTTTTCAGTATTTTTCTTGCTGATTCATAACTTATCTGCAGTTCTTGACTAATTTTTCTTAACGAAACTGTTTTATCAACCTCAACCATAGCAAGTACATTAATCTCAGTCTCTTCATTTATGATAAACCTCTGTTCCGCCTCTTGATTTCCTATTTGCCTAAAACGAGTCTCGACATACGGAAAATACTGATGGGCTGGATGTTGCCGATTCGGATATCTATGAGCATACAACTCGGCAGCATTCCTTGAATTTCTATGACACTCTCTAAATATTAATAACATATCCACTTTTTCACTTTGAGTATACATTATTTTAACGAAAATTTAAACTAAACTTAACGAAAATTAAGAAACTTTTACGTCTGTTTTTAGAGCGTATGTCACTGTCATTATCTACTTAAGTGAGTGCTTTGTTTTCCAAAGAAGACTTGATAAAAACAGTTGCAAATTATTATGCATCATGGCTGTCCATGGCGCACTTGTCATAAGTAAATAAATTATCCAGTATTTTGCTTAATAATATTTAATTTCTGTTCTTATGTCTAATCCAATCGCAAATAAATTAGTACCGTTAGATTCGTCAAAGAATGCTTTTTTCGAAAAGTAGTTGTCAAAAACGGGTCGCCATTTGAAAATTAATAGTTAGAAATGAAAACGTAATTTTGTCAACTTGTCTTATTCCTGTCTTTCATACTAGTAACTAAAACTTTGCGATTGTATTTTTTTGACATCACCTAAGGCCGTTAGATTAGTTTACGTCCGATCATGGCCACCTAGATGCAATTTTAAAAGTGACTCTAAAAAAATGAAGTAAACGTAAAAAGTTTTTAAAATGTTACATTCTGATCTAGAATTGTCTCAGAAATCCAAAAATGTTAAAATATACAGGGTGTGCCATTTAAAAATTCAAAACCGGGGCCATTTCCGGTGAAACCGGAAGTGGCCGGAAAGTGGAAAATATGCGAAAACTCTCCCCTTCACATACCATTTACCTGTACCAATTCTCATTTTGATACACATAATACTCTAGAAATTATGACTTGTCTAATAGATTCGTTGACACCCGGTATATATACACTTTGTTTATAAAGTAACGAATAAATTCATTGTCTCCCCAATTTTACTTCTTTTTTGGAAACAAAACTCTCACACATGAATTTTATTTTGTAAAATCAAAATTTTGCTACTTTTTTTCTCTCTGTCTATCTTCCCAGACTAATCTTCTAAACGGCTCAACCGATTTCGATGAAACTTTACAAACATGAAGAAGAGGTTGTCAGGAGTGATTAAGATTCTTTTTTTGTCTGTCTGTCTGCACAAACTAATCTTCGAAACGGCGTAACCAATTTCGATGAAACTTTAGAAACATTAAGAATAGGTTGTTCGGAGTGATAAGGGTTGATTTTTTATGTCCGTCTGTCTGTCTGCATGGGTTAATCTTCGAAATAGCTGAACCAATTTTGTTAAAAAATTTGACATGAAGAGGAGGTTGTCAGAAGTGATATAGAATGATTTTTTTTATGTCTGTCTATCTTCACGGGCTAATCTTCAAAATGACTGAACATATTTCGATGAAACGCAGACGAAGTCACGGCTAAAAGTTAATCTTTAATAGTAAATATCTAGACCTACTTATCAATTAATCAACAGTAAGTAGCATTGAAAGTAAATTTCGATATAGTGGTTTATTGATAATTTATCAAAAAGTGGGCATCCTCTTGTTCACGAAGAGAATATACTTAATGTGTTCTGGTCCATAGAAGAAAATCCACATCAGTGTATTTGCCAGGTTGGTAAAATTTATGATGTTGCCTATTCTTCTGTGCAGTGATCGATTGTTCGGAAAAAAAAACATTATTCGCTCAAAACATCCATATTTACTCTAAATAGTGAGATCAACCATTAAACTTGCCATTACTGAGTGAAAGAAAACCCTAGATGGAGAGAACACTATACCCAGTATTCAGTACTTTTATTTGTAATAAACTTGCATGGTATCGGTAACCATCGATGATTATTAAAATATCCATATTTCCGAGACCATCAAGCTTAGACTCTAAGTAATAGAGTTATCTGTAATTAGCTTATCATGCAGGACTCGAAAATGAAAAAATATATAGAGTGTTTAGTTTCAAAAAAAAAAAAAAAATATCGATGACGTCACTGCCTGATAGGCATTACCATCAACATTCAAGTTAAATTTCAAAAAGTTGTGATTTTTTAAAATTAAATTAACGTGGATAAGATTTTCTATAAAATAGTAAAATTGGCGATATAATGAAATTATGAGTTACTTTATGAACATAGCGCATTCAAATTGTATCTACTACTGTCGTTCCACCTTTGTGTTTCGCTATACTGGCTACGATAACATGATGATAGCAACATACGTTTGTTTTTCAAATTCGATTTCCAAATTTGTCTTTCTAAATCTAAGAGAATTTTCGGAAAATTTTTCTTTCGAAAATGAAACCAGTGAGCTTATTTTATGGAATATTTTATGAGCTTCGTGTATCCCAGTTGTCCGATTCGGAAGTCGCTCATAAGTCCACTTTCTTATTTTAGTAAAAACTTTAAATTAATCCTCCTTAAGAATAAAAATGAGTAATAGACATTTTATATAAAATAGAAAATAAAATAATTGTAGACTTACCAATCTATGAGCCATTCGCACTATGAAATGTCTAGCTCTTAAAAATTTTAATAGAAACGCATCATCAGTTCTATGGGGTTCACATTCTCCTCTCTCTGAAATAATAAAAATTATTTTAACAGATAAAATACAACATATATTGTCCTAAAAATGACCAACAAAGTGTGTCCATGATTTACTAGTTTTAAAAAATGAACCTTTTGGCAATTTCGAAATACCAAAAATCACTTTTCAGGAGTTGCCGCCGACTTCCAAAGGAGTGCTTCTTTACTAATTTATTTTTTTAAAGTATATTTTATAATACTTTACTTTTAATCTATTAACTGACTATTTTTAATTTTTTAATATAAACTGTTACTGAAAATGCAATTATGAAATATTTGCTAAATATGGTTTAATATAATATAAAAAAAAACACTAAGGATGGTGATTAAGGGGATTTAAAATGATTAACCTGATACCAAAAATATAATTTTTTTTACCAAAAATCATATCCCGAAATTCTTCTATTAGTTGAACTTTGGTGTTGGGGTTTTCCTTAATATTTTTTTCGGCCCATTTCATTATCTGATCATCATCGTCTGGTTCATTTAAATTAAATTCTGGTAATAATTTGAAGTGATCATCAACATCATCATCGTTATTTTTTTCGTCAATATACATTTTCTTTTGTGCTTTTTCAACCTCATCCATTTTATTCCTAAAAATAAGCAATTTTTTTTAGTTAAATTTAAGGGACTTGAGGGTTTTGTTATTTGCCAAGATGTACTTATCTTGGCAAAGATTTTGCAAACTAAAAATTAGTGGCTAATTATAAAAAATAATATTAGGTTTAAGATGACAAATAGATATGTTTACCTATTAATTACAAAAATGTATTAATCATTGGGAAAAGATTAAAAAATGTTTTTCTTGTAAATTTGTAATTGAATCTTTAGCCTATATTTGACATGTGAATAAAAATGTAGTATAAAAATTGATAGTAGCCACCTACGATTACCTTGTGGTTAATAGCTTATTATATTTTTGTAGAAAGTGCCAATATATACCGCGTCTTTCTAAATTGAGATTTATTTTATGATATTTTTCTTTCAAAGCCAGATACACTAAAAAAATCTGATTTTTATACCCAATCTAGTTGCTATAGAAGTTGGACCTTCTAGTTTGTTACTTTTGTTTTGCTGCTGATTTATTATAAATAAGAACTTTATATCGATGTGCCCCGCCAGTCATTCATGAATGGAATATTGTCTCACTCCTACAAGTCTAATGTCGAGGGGGATGTGAGAGGTGTCTATAGCATATCATCAGTCATTAATCAATTATTCACCTTTCGCTAGTGGCGTACGTTTTAAAACTAGCTAACATAAAAGTCAACAAATATGTGAATAGTGAATATTTAACTATTTTAGATCGCTTTTTAGGGAAAATAAATGGTCGTACAGAAAATATAGTAATAAACATAGTGTCATGATGAAAATCTTATTCATGAATATAATCAATGCTTGTCCTAAACTGATGGCATAGATGTTTATTTTTTTTTATAGGAATGTAATTAGATCTCATAAAACATTTTTACAAAAATAAATAACTATTTGATACCAACGAATTTCCCCGTAGAATTAGCATATGGTCAGAACTAGCGCCCTTTGTGTGAAAAGTGTTGATAAATAGTGCGAGATCTTTTATTTCTTAGTACACGTACCAATTCTATTCTAACTGCATTATTATGTTATTTTTAATATGTAAATAATATCTATAATATTTATCAATTAAAATAAGTTTTTAAATCCTCTTTTTGTAGATATTAATTATAAACCTCGCATTTGTAGTAATTTCTAATACTTGAAAACACTCGAAGAAGTCACAACAAGCAAAAAAACTGAAAGTAAAATTAAATAAACTTATTTGTGTTTGTCAGACACAAAACTTCTCCCTCACTGACCATAAACAACGTTCCAACAACTGTATAGTTGTTTAAATCTGTTAGTATGATCGAAGGTTAATACCATCTTATATTATTGAAATCCTGTTTTTTCAACAAAGAAAATTAATTTTTATTTGGGTAATATACGGTTTTCTGTGTATCAAATTTAAAATGAAAGTATAATGTGAAAGTCTCTGGATTAATAGAAAAAAATAACCAATTTAATTTTATTTTTCTCTGTAGGTTTATTAGAGCCACTCCTCATAGATATGTTAGCCGTTTTCCTCAGAATGTTAAAAAAGCATTAAGTCAAATTCTTAAGAATGGGGGTAATTTAAACGTTCTTTTGCTCTTTGAGATATTACCATTTAAAGTAAAGTGTTACGAAGAAGGAACCAAGATTTCTTGACATTAATTTTGAGATACATTTCCTAGTTTGAGATTTTCAAATTGAAAATCATTTAATATATCCTTATTGTAGGTAAAAATTTATGAAATTGTGTTGCTAGGTATATTAAGATTATTCAAAAAAAAAACAAAAATGCGTCAAGAAACATATTTTATAGTTATATTTTTTTACATAAATAACTGAATATTTAAGAATCGTTTTTGCTTAATTATTTAAAAAAAAGGGATCATATAGACAAATTTTCGATTCTTTCGTCCTGTTGAAATCCGTCTGTAAACCAGCAGGATCTATTTCTGGGAAGAGTTTGCCCTTCTTCCCAATCGTCTTTACTTGGTAAAGGTACCTTAAGAGAGTGGTTAGGTTTCAAAAACGGCGCTAAGTATTCTGTTCGCATAGGGAGCGAAGGTCATCGTTCCACAACGCTCCCAAGTACACGAGTAGCCACTAGTTCCTGCAGCCGGATTCTGTTTCATGTAGAATTCTATTAATAGTTTTAATTTTATGTGTCTGCGGTATTCTGTGTTGCAAAATAATCGCCTGATATAAATTATTTTTCTCGCGAGGAAGCGTTCTGTCAACACCTGTCATTTTCTGTTAAAATCGCATAATCTAACCTCATTTCCTGTTCAGAGGTGATCCGCAGATGGTAACAACCTGAACTAACCTTTTTTGTTCCAGGATGGTAACATACTAAGCTTCAAACAACTCGTAAAGCTTTATGTCATATGGCTTTATTTTGGAAAAACAATAAAAATAAGCCTATCCACAACTTCTTACTATCTCTCACTAAATTTCAAATCATCTTTTTCATTTGAATAGTACGATATCCGAAACCGCCGGAAGTATAGACGATAGAAACATAGAATGCCGACAAATGCTATTATCGCTTTCGCCGATAGAGATTGAGAGTATAAAACTAGGTGTAGAATTCTACGTAACACAGAATCCCAGAGTTGCTCTAAGATGCCCCAGAGAACTGAGACGGTAAACTGCCTTAGGGGCAGTGGCCTAAATCACGACCCCTCTGGCCCCGTGGTGCGGGGGGACTCAATCAGTTTGTTTGGGAGCGTCCTCAAGTCTCTTGATGAAAATGAATAAATACGAAGGATCACGACGGGTGCAAAATAGTAGGACACATTCAAAAATATGCGAAGGGGGAGGGGGGCGCACATACTCTTAGTTACACCACTGCTTCTGGGCCCTATTTTCTGTGAATAAGTGGAGAGGAGGAAGATTCATTAGAACCTCCAGAGCCCTAGTGGGGACAATTCTCATCGTACTTATCATTTTTATAGAAACCAACCTTGACTAGTTGAAGAAGATGTTTGTGCTTGGGTATACTAAGCGATCATACAATAGCGGCTTACGTAGTCATGGAACGGATCACGATGGTGTATACTAGGATATCAACTTCGGTATTAGCTCTTGTGTGCACCCAAAGGCTCGTTTATTGGCCTTCTTGGCTTGAGCATCAATATGATCATTTCAGCTCAGTCATGAATCCTGTCCAAATTACTCCAGTTTTCTTATATTGAAGGGCGCCCTGATAGCATAATTGTGGGTGGGTTCTCCATTTCCCTCTTTTTTGTAAGTAGTAATACTTCAACCTTTCCCTGATTTATTCCGAGACTCTTCATCTGGCACCACTGTTCCGCGATCGAGAGAGCTTGCATTATCGGTCCGTCCACATCCCAGATGTCGTGGCGTCGCAACCATAGCAGGATGACTATCGGTTTGGCTTGTGTATAAAACCAGCTTCATCCATTACAGGGCTTCATAGCAAAGGTGATTAAACACCCCCCCCCCCCCCCCTGCAGATAATCCCCGACTTAACAGTGCTTTAACATTATATTGTTAAGCTCAGTATATAATAATCTTTGAGTCAACATTGCTCTGATTCAGATGACCACTGCACTTTAGAGCCTCGTTGTTTAAGAGAATTGCATATTGAATAGTGGGTTGTGTTATCAAGCGCCCCTTCGATCTGTTTAAATGGCTTTCACTTTATAAAAAAACTCCCAGTTACATTTAAAAAAATAAGACAAATTAAAAACAAAATTAAAGGTTTCATTACCAATTGAAGTATTCTATAAATGTAAAATTATATATATATATATATATATATATATATATATATATATATATTTATTTTCTTGATTCTTGAACCATAGATTATATCATTTTTCTTAATTTTGTATTTTCTTGGGTTTAGGTTCCATAATTAACAAAACACAAAACGATTGACGTTTCGCCCTTTATTCAAGGCATTTTCAAAATTTATTCCTTGACATTTTGCTGTTCTGTTTCTAAATCCTTAGATTTAGAAACAGAACAGCAAAATGTCAAGGAATAAATTGTGAAAATGCCTTGAATAAAGGGCGAAACGTCAATCGTTTTGTGTTTTGTTAATTATGGAACCTAAACCCAAGAAAATACAAAATTAAGAAAAATGATATATATATATATATATATATATATATATATATATATATATATATATATATATATATATAAAGAGACTTCTTAGATTACACATACTATGTTAAATATATGCAATAAAAATTATTCTAAAAGTAACAAAAAAATGTATAAACAAGTATAGAGGTAAAATTTTTCTTAGTTTTGGCGAATTTCTGCTGGTTGTGTTAATATGTAGAGAAAAAATTCTTTCTGATATATGGAAAAATTACACTCAGGTCTAGACTATTAAAATGATTTCAAACGTTTTTTCATGTAAAATGCACGCAAAAAAACTTTTTAATTACAGATTTGACACAATTACTGATTGTTACAATTTAATTTATAATGGAATAGGTAATAGATATTCAAAATTAAAATGTAAATTATACTAATAAAAAACTTGTTCAAAAAAAAAGAGGCTAACGATTTTAGTAATTAAAAGTGGCTAGAAAACCTGGTTCGAAATATGATTTCATGGTCATATGAATATTTTTTCTAAGAAAGAATGTTTGATTTATTAAATAATTTTGTCGACAGGGACAATAAATTCTCGCTTTTTAAACCACTTGTAAAGAAGAAGGTTCTCAATTCGACGCTATGTATTTTTGAAATTATTTATTTTTAATAATTTCGTACCGCTCCGGAGTATATTCAGTTGTTCGTTTGTACTGTTTAAGATAATAGTCCGGCATCAAGTTCTGCGGATAATACCCTGCCGATATTTTACGATATGGGGATTTTAAGTAAACAGTTGTTTTCTGTGCATTTGCTCTCGGTTCGTTATACCTCCACTAATCATGTGGTGGCGATTTTATACATCATTGTTGCTTTGTGTTATTCTTATGTTATTGAGTGAGCCATCTAGATGTCGCCACTGTGTCTTATTTACTATTTTTCAACCATGAAACCTGTTTATGGGACACAGATGCGAGATGGTGGTTTGTACCGAATGCAATGGCCTGATGACCCACACTAGGACGAAACAGCGCTGTCGTCATTTTTCGGACCCGGAATTTTTCCATGTTCTTTGGAGTTCTCCGCACTTTTTAGTATGAGAGTAATATTTAACAACAGTCTTTGTCCGCATAGCAGAGAATTTCTTATTTTATTTTAAAATTACACGGACTATAACTTCTCCTATATATATATATATATATATATATATATATATATATATATATATATATATATATATATATATATATGTATATATGTAAAAGAAAACTATTTATCATTGAACAATATTTCAAAGTGTGAGTATGAAAAGTACAAAAATGGATGGATAAAAAGTAAATTTTGTTTTAAATCACAATAATGCATAAGCAAAAAATGTCCCGAATAGTCCAACAATAAACGAGATAACGCAAATTTTTAAACGGGTTTGGATTTGAAGTCGTCGCCTCCACTTTCAAGCAGTTAGCATGCGATTACTTCCACCAAAGCGCCTTCGTTTTCAATATATTTAAATAACTTTTTCACAAAATCATCAATAATAATGAAAAATATAAGCTTTAACTATTCAAAGCCACCGAAACGGATTCTTAATTATTATAAATAAAGCTACAGTAATGTTTTGGAAAAAATCATCTCACTTCTTCTCATATTCGTCATAGAAAGTTTTTTTAGCCCTGAGGAAGCTGCTTAGCTCCCAGAAAATAGAGAAAAAAATACTTTTTTTTTAAATTGAAAAAGGTATGTTTTTATAAAAAAAATCGACTTGTCAATAATATTTTATAAAAATATAAGATCTAAGGAGTAAAACGCAGTTTGGTTTAAGAAAAAAAATTCGTAAGAAAGACAAATTTATAACACAAGTAAATGAAAACACATAGAAATACCTACAAGTATAATAACAAAAAGTCTGGTTAGTTCAAGTGTCAATTGATAGTTTAACCGGTTAAATACATATTTTGTTTCGTACAAAATGCAAAAAATTAAAATAAATGTGTAAAAAAATATTAAACACATCTAGTAAGCTACAAATTATTATTAGAATGTTTACTTGCTGTTAAAATAGGAGAAAGGTAATTAAATTAATACTGATATAACATGTTTCGTTTTCTAATGAATATTTTACATCAAAATTTCGTTATATAATAACAATAATGTTATTATTAAGCTAATTTTTTCTATATTTTTTAGTTCTATCATTTAGTTTCATCAGAGCATAACATAATTTTATGAAGGTACCTATAAAGATAAAATCTTGTGATAAAATCTTCAACAAAAATTGCCCTATTGGCAGTAAATTACTATAATGGTACATACACTATTGATTTAACAACCAGATAAAAAAATATAAAATATAATAATACCTGCAGGATCGATCTAATAGCCAGTTTAAAAAAAGTAAAACAGAATAATAATATGTGTTAAGAGAAAGCTTATTGATATATATTTTAATGTAATATCAAGATAAAAAAATTCTCCACTATACACACTGCATTCGATCATTTAAAATAAATTAACTCGTCCCGCTTTTTACAAAACACCCTGTATTATTAAAACTATTTTAAATATATACCTATAACAAAAAAACTGCTGATTTTTTTTAAATAACAGCAAAAATAACATGACATAATGATATCTCAGCATTTATATAACACAAATAGTTTTAATTTTAAAAGAAAGAATTATGCAAATTTGAAATTTATGAGTTAGGAATTGTTATAGTGAACACATTTCACAGATACTACATTTTTTAGCTTCGAAACTGAAACCTTTGAACGATACAGATTTTTGACTAATTTATATGATTAGGATTAGGCAAAGAACCATAAAATTTTCTTTAATAAAATTACCACTTAAGTGAAAAAATATTTTTGCAATTGGGATGTTGACTGTATTCAAATAAAAAATATAATTTTGCCGCGAAATGGTAGTTTCGATAATAGATATCCTAAAAACACAATATTTTCCTTTATTTTTAAGGAATTTAATTTTTATTTAATAATCAAAATGTCATTCAATCTCCTTGGAGTCACGTGATAACGAACACCCATCAAAGTGAATGATGTCACTCCATACTAACATCGCTGGCACTTCGTCCTGATATGGTTATTGTTTTCAGTCATTATTACTTTCAGTTCTATCACTGAAATAAAAGAATACAGCCAACTTCATCGCTGTCACGGACTTGACATAAATTTTTTGATTTTGTCACATTCATGATCGCTGTCAAGGGCTACGTTGCCTAGTTAATATTTTATAGTCATTTTCATGTAATTTCTTCGAAATTTGCTTACTTTTCCTTTTAAAAATGATTTTTGGATATTTTCTGATGAAAAGTGGATTTATTAAGGCAAATAGTTTGCATTTGCTGAGAATTACTTGTTTTATGGTGGTCAATTTCTTTACAACAAACAGTAACTTCTGCTCTGATGAATTTAGAAATGTAAAGACCTCCATGTAAGTAATTTATTTACCAGGGATTGTTATTTCCGAAACCGATAATGAATACATAATAGAAATCATAGGTATTTATAAGCTCAAAACTAAAATAAAACAAGTAGTGCCGAATCTTTGCGGGTTAGCTGAAGCCCTATTTTCCCATTATTTCCCGAAGACGGAACCTGAATAAATAACTTTTCAGGTGTTTTAGTTGTAGTACCTGTACACTGAGATACCGTATAATACTTAAAATGACGTAGAACTCATCTTTTATTACCAAAGTTACGAAAAAACTTTATTTACTTGTCAGTTTACCAGTATTTATATACTAGTGACATCACAGAGATAAAATAACAAGTATTGGCGTTTTGGAGGGAAATTTTGAAAGGGAATTTTGAAATATATGATTTTTAAAGTATTAGTTATATAAAATTTTTTTTTTAATTATTTGGGCTACATTAGGTTTTAAACACTTTACCAAAAATGGTCAACATCCCAATTGTAAATGTATAGCACATGGGTTACTATACAGAACTAAAGAACAAAACATATTATTTCAGATGTTTATACAGGGTGTTTAATGGCGACCGTCCATGAGAATATCTCAGGAAGTAATTCGATCTGAATCTTGCAAAATGAAATAATATCAATTTTGTACGACTTCCGGTTATACCGGAAGTTGTCCGAAGCTTACTTATTTAAAATTGATCACTCTATATATTATATATTTTTTTGTATTTCCTTCTTCATTTCGAATAACTTTTTCTCAACCTTTTTTCCTTACTCTAGCCGTTTTTGAGGAAAAAAATTTTTTTTTCTAAATTTTGCCCTTTAACAGAGTGCCGCCTAAAATTGTATATCGTTTCAAAAATAAATAGTGAAACTGGGAATTCCGGTTGTGTAATAAATTTTGAGCTTTATCAAAAAATTTAAAAAATAAATTAATTGTTCCAAATACGATGCTACGTTGTTGATTCATTCAGTATATAGGCAAAAACATTTCCTACCTAGTTAAAACAGTTCTTTTTATTCATGGCGAGTTCAAGAGGATTATAAGAAGAGTTTTGAATGAAAGATATCCTAACTTAATACCAAAGAAGAGAAGAAACTTGAGGAATTTTATGAAAAATCATCTGAATTATGATAACATTTATACAAAATTACAAAAATAATCACAAAAAATTATCTTAATCAAAATGTTCAATGTGACCCGCCACTGATTCTTAAACATTTTCGAATGTTAGACATAACAGCTTCTGTAGAAGCTTTTGCTATTTCAGCTGGATCGAGTTGACCGAAGGTTCTTCTTATTCGAGCTACTAGTTCTTCCCCTGATTCAACGTGCGTGGAGTAAATCCTTTACCTTATTGTTCCTCAAAGATAATAATCCAATGGTGTTAGGTCTGGGGACCTTGGTGACCAATTCCGTGGTCCGAGATGCCTAATCCATCTATCCTGAGACATAACATACAACTGCTAGTTTATCAGATTTCCACAATGTAGCGGTGCACCGTCCAGTTGATACCATCAATCTATCAAACAGCAGATTATCAACAAAATTTGTAACACCTGTTTATAAAATGGCCAGTAGCTTTTGGTATTCAACACTCCCTCATAAATATGAGCGTACTTGATCGTACATATTTAGAGCAAATACATTTACGCTAAATCTGTTTTGGAAATTTCTTTCTTACTAGATAGTAGGATATAAAAAAAAATAGGTCAACACATTCATTATGTTATATTCATTTGACGTTATTGGCTTGAGTAAAATTCCTTTTTCATTAATTGTTCTATTCAGACGTCTTCTTTTGTTCGTAAAAGATCTACGAAGGGATTTTCTATTGTGTATATTTGATGTGTCTATTTTCAAAGACCAGCAATAGTCTAATATCATGTTCACATCCCAAACATCATTTCACGAAGTCACACTCAACTGTTAAGTACGTATTTTTTCTTAAGAGATTGACTAATTCTTATGAACTTTCATAGAGGTAATATATAAGATATCTCGCTTCATGGATATCAAGCCGAGAGATTGAAAAGAAGGATTTGACATGCAGATGACCTCTAAATGACCTCCAGAGGTCACTTTGACTAAAAGGTCAAAGCGTATCTGGGCGTGAAATTTCCTGTTCTTTCAGAATTAGAGGTCAAAAAAATTATATCATTCGAATTAAGATGTTTGACCTTTATTTGACCTTGATCCAGACATGTGGACACCGGGATCTTCATCAGCGCCCCAAAAACGTAAAGGTCAACTGAGCTCAGAGATGCTTCACCTCGATTTTATTTTGTGGCCCTGTGTAATTAATTGCAACTGACAATGGCAGGCCTCACCATAGAAACATAGTAGGTATTTCTTTATCATGGCCTTCTTGCCACAAATCACTAAAACTGCTTGATATTTGGAGGGATTGCGAAAAATCCTAAATAAGTTGAAAACTTTTCCAGCTAAGAATGGAGACACCCTGTATGGACAGATAGGGAATGTTCTTGCCTTTATATTGAAAGAATTGACAACGTAGCATCATATTTGAAAAAAAAATTGATAAAGCTTAAAATTTACTACTATTCCACTTCCCTGTATCTAAAACATTAGCGGATCGTGACCATAAAAATTATTTTTATAGCGATAAAAAGAAATTTACAAATTTGTGTTAGAAATTCATTTAGCGCTTAAACATTTGAAAAGTGGAGCACTTTGTACACTGTACTGCACACTTGTCTATGCATAAAAAATGTTTGATAATAAGGTTTCTATATACTTACAAACATTTTTTCCCTTACTTATGTTTTTACTGTTTACACTAATCAGAAATTCAATATCGTCCAAAAAATAATTTTTTGTATATTAAATCGATTCTCCGATTTTTTACGAAGCAAATTTGTTTATGACACATCCACTAAAATTTGGGATTTCACTAATTAGATTCTTCTTAATCGACAACATCGATAAAGCCACTAAGCGATCTTCAGTCATGGAATTGCTTAAGTAAGTCTTTATTCTTTTTAGAGTAGAGAAAGATCGTTCAGCTTCTAATGTAGTCATAGGTATGGTAACTAAAATTTCTAATAGTTTTTTTGTTTCTTGATGCCTTACCTATTTCTTTATAATCTGCCCTACCATAAATAACAGATAATTCGTAATTCAGACGTTCCTTATCTAAATTTGGGTGTGCGAAACATGTTAAATTTATTAATGAATCATCAGAAACAGATCTACAATATTTACAAAACTGATCGCAGAATAATAATGACGCCGCCGATAAGTGGTCTTTAAAATCAAACCGATTTACTATCATTTCTTTGTTTTGTTTTGGCGGGCATCGGTTCACTACATAAATTAGTTTAGTTTCGTTAGCAATATCGTCTAGCGTATTCTTCATTAAAACAATATTTTGCTCAAAAATAGCTATTTTTTGGCTTATTTTTAATGAATCTGTTTTTTTTTTGTAGTTCATTAAACAAAATGTTAACATGGGCCATCACTTTATGAAAAAGTGTTAACCAAAAAATGAAATTTGCATCTACAAAAAGTGCTTATTATTCCATGTTTCGTTCTTACTCTGTATAAACCATCAACTGTTGTATCTTGTATTATGCCAAAAACATTTCGAACATCTCCTTTGGCTCTATTGAAGATGAGGATAGGTACGGCTACAGTTTATTCAATAGCGATTGGTGGAAATTTTAGTTCAAATAATTGTTTCATAACATTAGCTTGAGCTTGAAGGTCTTCAATAGCCTTTTTTTGTTTATATTTATAAGTTCTGTCTGTGCACAACGAATGCATGGAATTTCCCTTCGGCAGCCTTCGTTGCCTGTACAATGTGTTGTGTCCGCGTACACAGCATGCACGATCTGTTCACAAATTATGCATGTATGTGAGCCAGAACTCTCTTTTTAGCAAATACAACAAAACACATTTGAAGAAGTACTCTCAACAGTTGAAGAATTTTCTTCCTTTCTTGGCGACAACGGTCCAGGGACTTTTGTCAATGTGGTGATCCTTAGTCTTTTCTTCAGTTGACATATTGATATGGTCCAGGCGTTTTAATTTTTTTGGGGCTAAAATGAAATTCATATATTTGAAGAAATTATGAATAGTGTTCGATATCATTCGCAACAAGATCCAGCGCATGTTACTGCTCAGCAATGCCTTGATTCGCTGAAACAGAAGCCCTCTGCTATTGCAGGACGGCTAAAGAGATACAAGACCAGCAATAACCGAAAACGCGACAATGCGCTCTTCCAACAATCAGAAAATACTTTCTACTGTAAGCTGAACTTTCCACCTAATATAGCAGATAATAGATATCCCTATAGAGAGTAGGTAGAAGAGTTCTGGGGAAACCAACTTTCCACACCAGCCAATTGTAACATCGCACCCGGCTGGATTAATGAAGAACACCAAATCTGCCAAGACAACAGCCAGATGCAGTTTGAGCCATTCACCACTGAAGAAATTTCAAGAATAATCAAGGAATCCCATAACTGGGAAGCTCCAGGTCTCGATGGGATCCAGAACTACTGGCTCAAAAGTTCTGGTGTATGCACCGTCAGCTGGCTAATCTTATTAATAATGTTTTTCTTAACCTAGCAAAAATGTCGTTGTTCTTGACCGAAGGTATTACGTACCTACTACCAAAGGATCAACACAACACACATGACCCAGCTAAGTACAGGCCAATCACCTGCCTACCTACACTGCATAAGTTGATCACTTCCTGATTGTCTCAACGCATCAATGCACATTGTGAGCAAAATAACATCATTGCAACTCAACAGAAAGGATGCACGAGGGAGCAATGGGATGTCATATGTAATCAAGCCTGTACCAACCGAAGAAACCTCTTTGCTGCCTACATGGATTATAAGAAGGCCCTTGACTCAGTGCCACATGAGTGGCTCAAAACTATATTGAGAATGTACAGGGTCGATAATAATTTTGTTTCCTTTTTAGAACGCATCATGTCAACCTGGAGAACTAGGATCCAATTGCAGGTGCCGTCCAGCGACACCATCGAAACTAACACCATTCCGATACGAAGGGGAATATTTTAGGGCGATTCACTTAGCCCTTGTAATGAACCCACTATCACGCCCTTTGAATTCCACCACATACGGCTTTAGTATTAGAAATAACAACGAAGAGATAGTAAGAGTGAATCATCTTCTATACATGGAACATCGTTAAAGGGAAGATACAACCGGGGGCTTTTGAAATGCAGAACGGTGAAACTATTGCTGCAATGGAAGCAGACCAAACATACAAATATCTAGGTATTAAACAGGCTAAAAGAATTGACCATGGCACTATGAAGGCCGATTGTCCGCCGAATTTGTCAAGAGGGTAAGGCGGGTATTACGAATTAATTTAAATAGTAGAAATTTGTTTAAGGCGCTCAACACGTATGCTTGCTCTGCGCTGAGCTACTCTTTTGGAATTGTAAAGTGGAGCAGGACGGATATCCAAAAGTTGCAAAGAAAAATAAGGACACTCCTAACAAAAGCACAAAAACATCACCCTCGGAGTGCTATTGAACATACAATGCTTCCAAGACACCAAGGAGGAAGAAGATTGGTGGATATTGGTAAGCAGCTCGACCAACAAATAATAAACTTACGTTTATATTTCTACAGGTTAGCGGACTCTTCCACACTATATCGAGCAATATGTGAGGCAGACGATTCAACGCCGCTACATTTGAGGGAACAAGATAAAATTTCTCACCACCAAACAGATCAAGAGAAGTTACAGGCCTGGCTACGGAAGCTACTTCATGGACGGCATCCAAATGAGGTCAATCAGGACAATGTCGACAACTCAGCGTCGAACTACTGGTTGATTTCAGGACAGATATTTCCGGAAACGGAGGGCTTCTTGTTAGCTATCGGAAGTTCATCATTAGAGATCCCTCAATAGAAAATGACCAATGCAGATATGGTTGTCGAACATTGGAGACAAATCAGCACATAACGGGAGGATGCCAAGCGTTTGCCGCAACCAAGTATAAGGAAAGACACGACTCAGCCGCTAAGATACTCCACCAAGAGTTAGCAGAAAAGTTAAACCTATTACAGGTAGAAAAAGTGCCTTATTACAAGTACGATCCAGAGCCTATTCTTGAGAACAACCAGTTCAAGTTATATTGGGACCGAACGGTTCTGACGGATCAAACAGTAGCTCATAATAGACCAGACATTATACTAATAGATAAAATTTCTAGGCGAACTACACTAATCGACATCGCTGTACCTAACAACAACAACCTAAGGCCAAATTACAACGAGAAGATCGCCAAATACAGAAATCTGGAGGTGCAAATCCGAAGACAATGGGCAATGAACAGCGTCCAAACGATTCCCATAGTACTGTTAACAACTGGAGTGATACCAAAGAACCTCCTGCAGAACATCAAGGGACTGGCCCTTAGTGAGCATCTGTATAAGCCGATGCGGAAAGCAATTCTAGCAACTTCGCGAACCGTCCGAAAGTTCGTAGGAAATACAGCAGACCACGTCACCTAGGATCCGATAACATGGAAAGGGTTCCCACAGAGCTTCATACTTTTGGTATCTTTGTGTACCTGGTATGAGGGAGTGCGAAGCCGTTTGGCTTGTAAATCATAATAATAATAATAAATGTCTTTATTTCTGAATATTCAACTACATATTATTTGAGACTAATTAAACAAAATAATTAACAATATATTTAGAAAAAGGAGAAGTTCAGATGAGAAATTCTGGTCTGCTTCCCTGATCATACTCAACCCATGAGTTATTAAAATTTTTGTTACCTTATACTAATTATATGACTCACGTTAGGCGAAGAAGATAAGGAAATTAAAATAAAAAGTAATTATACAAAAAAGAAAAACAGAAAAAAAATAAGATAGATACAAAAGAAATGACCAGCGCTTACTCATTATAAATTTAATATAATTTATTTTAGAGGCAGATTATGAAAGCACATATGAATTTATCAGGCAAAGAATTGTAAAATTTGGCAGTGTTATATGAAAAACTACTTTTAAATATTGCAGTTCGATGATTTATGATCTGTAATTTTTACTAAGTGAATACAACAGACACTGTCAATTATGTAGACTGTTGGTGCCGTTAAAATTGCGACAATTCTATTTTCTTGTCATTCTGAAACTAATTCACTATGCGGATCTGTAAGCTTGTTGGGAAAAAAATGTAACCATTCCAATTGTCTTATATAGGGTTTTAAAGGTCAAATGTTTCCCATTTAAGAACAAGGAGTGATCACTAAATATACGTACGTTCATGTCTATTTGTATTAAAGTTAAGGAAAATAATATACTGTTAACACATTAACAAAGACTACACGGTTTTTAAGATGAATGTCTCATAAAAAAAATAGTTAGAAACAAATTATTTAATTAATTGGCGGGTTGTTTTAAAAACATTTTTAAATGAACGGATATGTATACAGAAATCTTAATGTAATTACCTTTCTGTGAGTAAATAAAAAATACATTTAATCGAAAACTGTTGAATAGAACTAAATTGTAATTACATTTAACCTTGTTGTCTATACAATTACCAATGTTACAGTTTACAACTAAAGAGCTTTAAAAACTATAATAAAAAATACAAAATACGTTTAATTCTTATTGACATTAGAATTATCAGAGGTCTAACATACTATTTCAATTACTAAATTGTCAAGTTTGTAAAATACAACTAATACATATATATTTAAGGCATTCATTAAAATGTCACTTTATTATAATAATTATATCTGGTATAAAATTTAAAATAGATATTTCTGGTACAAAATTACAAATAAGAAATCTACCAGAAGACGTATTGTTAAACTACAGATTAGTTAGCAATTATCTACTCGTTTTTCCTCAAACATTTTTTGACGAGTCGCAATTTTTTTTGTGATTGTTGATAAGTCTTTGTTCTGTAAAGAAAAGGTTGAGATTGAACACTTTTTCATTAAAAAAGTTATAAATACTCAAAAAGAGAGTATAATAATCGTTTAATAATTACACGTTAATTATATTATATAGGAGGTATCGGGATGCCAGATAAACGGATCTTAAGGATAATTAACCAACTCCCTATTTCTGCTCTCAAAAATTCAATCTAAAAATCTAAACTAATACAAAAAATACTAAAAAAATATCTATCTATCCATAATAGAAACAACTGACTGTGCATTGCCTAGTAACATTCCACAGTTACATCTTTTTAGTAGGGTTATCCATGTATTTGAGATGTTTTGTGCATCAGCTCTCTTGTAAAAATTTTTAGTTTTTTCTATTTGGAGAGCTTCTCAGATGATGCGCGTTTTATAGTGCTTTGTGAGTGCGATATATTTAATTTCCCGGAAATTTATAGTGTGTGCTATCTCCTGATGATGTTGGAATAAAGCTGATGTGGCTTGTTTATTCTTTATGCTATTTTTATATTCTTGGACTCCGGTAGAGATTTTTTTGTTTGTTTGGACGATGTGTTTTTTTTTTCACAGTCTCTACATAGGATGATGTATTTTGTCTTTGGAATTGCCCAATAATTTGTGTATCGTTGTTTGTGGTTTGTAAATTGTGCAGATGTCATGCTTCCTCAGAATTCTTCCAAATACGTCTGTTAAACCTTTTATGCATGGCAGTGTGGTTTTTGGTTTGGATTTGTCATCTTCTTCTTTTTTCTTTGCTATTGCATTTGTGTTCTGTTTTATGGCCAACCCCACACCTATAAAGCCAAAATCCTACAAACTCCAATTTCGTTAAACGAAAAGCGAATTCGAGCACTCGCGGGTCCATAGATTTAGGGTTCATGGATTAAGGCGTGGTTCCCGAACTTCTTAAGTTAGGGAGCGTACTTAACAGGTTTAGTGTTTTTTCACGGTGCCCTAGTAGAAATATGTATACAGTCGTGTTCACCAAAGGGTCGTACAAGGTCTATGCTGTACAACCTGCCAACTACCAAAGATTATTATAGCTTACGCTTATAATAATCTTTGCTACTACATAGTAGCAAAAACTACAACACTTCGTTGAACACGACTGTACATTGACACTAATGCCCAAGTATAGAAATGAAAACCACTACAATCTGAGGATCTGACTAGGTCTACTATATGTCTTCAGGGTCGCTGAATTCAAACATGCAGTCCATTAAACCTCATCACGTCAGGGTTTTTTCATAATCTCAAAAAATCCGAAAATTAAGAGTATTAAAAATTATTAAACGCTTTTAACCCAAACAAATGCTGTTAAACCCCTAATAATCTAGACTCAAAGACTTCATAATCGAATAACCTCATAACCTCATGACTCTATGACCCTATGACTCTATAACTTTATAATTATGATACTGAAATCATTTTACTCAATTTCGCATCGTAGAAAAACTTGTAGTCGTCTCATTTTCTTCAAAATATAGCTGTTGAGCTTCATTGTGGGTTATAGGGTTAAGCCTTTAAGTTGGTGATGGGTTTGAATAGGTTATGGGGTTTAACAGCTTGGATTCTCAGATTACAACTTTTTCTTAGAGTTATATGAGGATTTCAGTAACATGGTTATAGGGTTATAGAGTTCTGGGGTTATGTAGTCATGGGATTATAGGGTTATCGGATTATGAGGTATTTGAGTCATGGAGTTATTAGGGTTTTTAACAATATTGGTGAATAGCGTTCAATAATGCTTAATAGTCTGAGTTTTGGGTTTTTTTGAGGTTTTGTCAAAACACTGACGCGATGGGGTTTAATGGATCGCAGATTCGAGTTCAGCGACTCCGAAAACATATAGTAGACATACTCAGAATCCCAGGTCAGAAATTTTTTTCTGTATGACTGTGTAATCATCATGTAATTAATCCCTTTAATTGTATTAGGCTGCTAGTCACACGAAAATGATGATCTTAAGGATTAGGAATTATCTCCTGTTTGTATTGGTAGAAAATTTTAATTTATAAATCCAAATTAACATAATAAACATATATAAAATGAATTGTGGTGTTATAATAAGCAAAATAATACAAAAGAAACAGGTGTTGAGTAGCTGATAACAGTACTATGATTATTTAATTAAATTAATTTGTTGCAGTATTTGGAGTGTGTTTAAAGGTCAACAGGCAAACACGATAAAAATTTACGTTGCAAGGAGCTTCGTGTCCACAATTCTTCTTCGGTGTTTACGGGTCTACAGTAAACCATCTCTTTAAGAATTCCTCATATCAAGCGTTAAATCCGATGAGTGCCATATATTTTATTAATTAGCCAGTGGAATATCATTGATTTGCTAAATTTACTAGGTGTTCTAGGTAATTCAGACCATTTAAACGAGATGGTAAGATGACAGGACCAATAATAAATATATCAATGATCTCTAGCCATTCGTTAGCTTTATTTCATGTTGTCAAGTTTTCGCCTGCAAAAAATGTTCATTACGTAAATGTGTGATACCCCTTCTTGTAAAGCATTAGTAAGTAATTTTTTTATGAAATTTTATATTATGGCTCTTCGTTCATTAATGAATCGATAGATGACTGAGACTAGTTTGAGGTCAAGACGTAAAAGCTCTGGTTCTGTCTGAAGGTGGAATGGATGCAACAACTGATCTCTTGAAGTCGTACTTACTGTATCTTTCGAAGCTCTAAGATTCAAACCTAGATGTCTGGTGTTTAGGCTGGGATTTTCTTCAATTCGTCCTAAATTTTCTTTCTCAACTTCCGATATCTTGGTTGTAAGATTCAGTTCATAATCAATTACTGCAGGAGTAAAGCTGCCAGTTTCTTGAAGATGCCTGTCAACAGCGGCAAATGTTTGCTAGTTTGGTATAACAATGACCGTAAACTAATATATAATATCATAATGGTCATTTTTGCGTTAGTGTAATATTCGGAAATAGCAAGAAATTTTAGAATTAAATGGTTAAGTATCAAATTTAGTGTTAATCAAGCTATTATTAAGATAGATATATACTAAAAAGTTTTAAAAAACCATCAACTTTTTTACTAATGTAAATTGGACTAGATCCTCATGTTTTAGCTTCAGGAATTTCGCTAGTGTTTTGTACAGGACTTTTAGAGACACCCTGAATATTTAAGAAGGGTTAAAGATAGCGATATGCAGGTCGACATGTAAACTATTGCTCCAGAATACCTACAGTTGGAGAATATCGACGTAAATATTCTTCTATATAAATAAATACGTGAAATTCTGTCCTAGAGGGGTAAAAAGGAATTGTTTCAATAGAGGAGACTGAAAACTGGCATAGAGAGTCTCTAATATGAATCAGCATTTTCTCAAAATCTGGTACACAGAGGCTAAAAGGAGAGATATAAATAAATAAATGACTAAACTAAAAACGAAATTCAACAGGAGGTGAAAAAGTTAAAGCTAAATGATAGAAAAAATCTATAAGGTCCTATGAGGTAGTTGGTACGGTGTTTGCCTAAAAAGTTTCGGACTTTGGTTTGAGATTAAAAAAATGTATAGTTTTTAAATATTCTTATGACCCTGTGTGTTACTAACGAAATATTTGAGGATCTTTGTTTGCAGGAATTTTTCACTTTGTTTTAAGAGAGTTTTGCTGAAACAATCTATGTTTTAATAATTAGTAGAATATTTGCCTGATATCAATGTGGTAACATATAAGGTTTTATTCTTGATAATTTAAATTTAATTTTCAGTACTTACGTGTCGTTCATTTTCCAAATTACAGAGTAAAAAAAAAACAATATAAATTACCTTTAATAATGTTAATTAAACATACTAAATAATTGTTTGCAAACTAAGGCGTAAGATTGATGTGAACTATGCAATATGAGATACTATAACAATGGATATTGTTCGTAAAGTAAATTACAATTGTTGAATAAGAAATATAATGCATATTTTTAATCATAATTATAAATGTACATTTTTTATAAAAAGGTATTTTTTTGCATAAGCTGGACATGTTTCTGTTCATTATTAGACAGAATTGCTTAAATGTTTGTTACTTCATTAGCTTTCATACAGATGATATATGAGTTTCTGCATTAAACTTTTGTTTTAATTTGTTCCATAACTTATGTCTTTTTTGCTTTATAGGTACAATGAATTCATTTTTAAATGCTTTAGAAAGAATCAAAGTTGTCATTTGGAAAAGAGCATTCCTTTTAACCGAGTGCACCGATTTCGACTGTTTTTTTATTGGTTGTTTTATAATTCTTATTAAACATATCAATAAAATAAAAAGTAGTGTAGAAAAGATATTTTATTACACCAAATACTATATATAATATTGCACCAACTCTTTAGATTTATCCCAGTTCACACAAAGATAAAACTTGCTGAAATAAGTGATATAAGGAGGTGCTTTCAATACAACTGGAAGCCGATATTTTGTTTCAAATGATTCCTTTTTTCATATTAATGATATCGAAAGATAGTGTTAAAATATTGCTGTAGTTTTTTTCCTATTTTAAAAAGGTTTCTTTTTAATTATTAACCGACTTCTAAAAGAAGGAGGTTCTCAATTCGTCGACTATGTATTTTTTATTATGTATGTACACTGATGACTCCGGAACGGCGGAACCGATTTGAATGAAATTGTCTACGTTATGTTCAGGAAGTTGCTACGGTGGTCCCATATTTTTTTGGACGAAATTGGTACAGTAAATTCCAAGATAGTGTTGGCAATATGGCGGCCGAAAAAATTAATTTTGTCCGATTTTTCTCAAAATAAGTACGGGTGAATTTTCGGGGTCTTACATAACGAATCTGAAATTATTGTTAAAAAATTCAATATGACGGATCTAATATGGTGGACAAAAAAAAATCAGTTTTGTCCGATTTTCTTCAAAATAGGTATGATGAAGTTTTCGGGGTCGCAAATAACGAAACTGAAATTATTTTTAAAAAATTCAGTATGGCGTATCCAATATGGCGGATAAAAATTACTTTGGTCTGATTTTTTTCAAAATTGATATGGGGGAGCTTTTGGGATCGCACATTACCAATCAGAAATTATTTAAAAAAAAATTAAATATGGCGGATTCATGATGGCGGATTAAATATTCTACATCTCTCTATTTTGTCTAAAATCAGTATTGAGGGATTTTTGTTAATGTTAATTACGAATTTAAAATATTTTTTTTAAAAACTCAATCTGGCCGATTCAATATGGCGTTCTAAAATTTTTACATTTTTCGGTTTTCTCAAAAACTGATACAGGGGGTTTTGAAGGGTGTAAATTGTGAATTTAAAACTATTTTTTCAGGATTCAATATGGCTAATTCAATACAGCGGACAAAAAATTTTACATTTTTCGATTTTGTTCACAGGTGGGACTGAATTGTTTTTGAAGATGTAAATAGCGAATATAAAATTATTTTAAGAAAATCTAATACGTCAGATGCAGTATGACGGTCTAGAAATTTTAATTTCCAGATTTCATCCAAAATTGGTACTAGGGGGGTGTGAAGGGTTTAAATTTAGATTAGATTAAGACGTTAAAATTATTTTTTTGTAATTCAATATGGCGGATCCAATATGGTGGATTGAAAATTTTACCTTATTCCCTTTTTTTCAGATTTGGTATTAGGGTGTTTTCGGGGTCGTGTATTACGAATATGAAATTAATTTTTTACAACTATTAGGTTGATAAGATACAATATGAGGGACTGAAAATTTTACATTTTCCGATTTTGTCTAAAATTGATATTGCAGTGTTGTTGGGGCGTATACAAACTCAATATGCAGTAAAAAATATATTGGGCTAAGAAATTAACATCCCAAATTCTTTAAATATCGATATTGGAAGGTTTTGGAGCCTATATTACCAGTCTAAAAGTAATTTGAAATTTAAGATAGTTGAATTACTATGACAAATTAAATATTTGTTTGACACAATTTCGCTGGTATTTGGAGAACTCTAAGAATCAAAAAATTTTTAGTGGTTCATTTTGGGGTGATATATAACTTTTGATAAAATGGGTACTTTTTTGCCACCTTGGAATCATTGCGAGGTACACTAATCTCGTTTGGTACTTAGTTCAAATAATTTATGGATATCATAATGAATTAAAAACTAAAAACGGAAAAATAAAATTTTTATAAAAATTAATTGAACCGACTTCTAAAAGTGAGCTAAAAAGTGAAAAATAACTATAAATTTTTATATGAAATTGAAATTTTTGAAATCAGTGCCAAACTAATACCTGACAAAATGTGATTCGCGTAAACCGATTAAAAATACTTTATTTGTAATTTTTTTTTTTACCATAATTTGTATATATTAGTAATTATTTATTTCATGCAGAAATAATTTGGCGCCGACTTCAAATATTTTAATTTCATATAAAAATTTATTGCTATTTTTCACTTTGTAGCGCTCTTTTGGAAGTCGATTCAATTTTTTTTTATAAAACTTATATATTACATTTGTTTGTTTTGTCCAACAGGCATTATTTCAAGATTTTTTTGATGTACACAACATTTTTTTTGTTGAAAGGTTTTAAAAAAGCTAATTAAAAAAGTAATTTAAATAAGGGTAGAATTAATTAAATGTTTTCACTTCTTTCAATTTAACTGGTCTTGATATATTATGAGCGTTCGAATAATATTAATATCTTTTTTGTTTATATGAGAGATATATGAGGCAAAGGTATTTTTCCTCAGATATCAAATAATTAATAGAGAGCGCAATTAGTTAATCAAATATAAAAATGGGTTCTCAAGGTGAAAATTGTATATTATATGTTTTGATTTTTCAACAAAGGTGAACGATTCCATTGTTTTTCTTTCCGAACAAGCTAGCTGAAAAAAACTACTTACTGTTTTATACTTGTTTTAACAAAACTATAGATTCGGCTTTTACTTGGTGGAAATTCATTATAACTATAGGTTGTAATTACAGTAAAACAATTTTACACTTTCCACAAATTTTTAATTTTAATTTTAATCACTCGACATGTTTCGCAAACACTGTTGCTTCTTCAAAGGAGTATTACAAAATGAACATTAAAAGATAAAAACAAAGTGGTCTTGATACAGGTAAAATAAGGTTTACAATTCAGAATAGTAGGAAATTCCATAATTATATTTCCAAGAAAAGTTAAGGATAACTAAACAGGTTCAATAAGGGTGATGGGTCTAAATCTATTTGGTCATTAAGCAAATTATTGGAATTTTTGAGTTTATTTATTTCCAGGGATTCGAGCAAATTTAGTTTTAAACCTTTGTTTTCAATGTGTAATATGTCATAATTATTGTTGAAGGTATGGTTTTCTTCTATTAAATGATTGGAATAGTTAGAATCAGTTTTATTTTTTATATAACTAATGTGATGTTCATTAACACGTTTATTAAAGTTTCTACCCGTCTGGCCTATATAAACTTTAGGACAATCATTACATTTTAATTTGTAAACACCGCAATTGTTTCCTTTGTTTGATTTGGTTTTACTATTTTTGATATGTTTACCTAGAGTATTAGTGGTTTTGAAAGCTATATTAATATTCAAGTTTTTCAGAAATTTACTTATTCTATTGCTAATGTGGCCTAAGAAAGTAATTACTTTATATTTATTATTGTTTTCTTTTTTTGTAGGAAAAACTAAGTTTATGGCTTTATTATATAGTTTTTTATTTAGTATTTTGTCTATTATTTTTGGGGAGTAACCATTATTTATAGCAATTTGTTTAATGATGTTTAGTTCATTTTGAAAGTTGATTTTGTTAAGAGGTAAAGATATCAATCGATGTATCATACTGAAAAAAGATGCTAGTTTATGTTGTATTGGGTGTGAAGATGTATTGTGGATTGTAATGTCAGTATGGGTGGGTGTATGATAAATAGAAAAGTCATGCTTATTGTTTGTTCTTTTAATTGTTAAGTCTAAAAAGTTGATAGAGTTATTGAATTCTTTTTCTATTGTAAATTTTATGTTGTCGTGTATGTTGTTAATAAAATTTAAGATTTAAAAAAAAAAAAATTACAATAGAAAAAGAATTCAATAACTCTATCAACTTTTTAGACTTAACAATTAAAAGAACAAACAATAAGCATGACTTTTCTATTTATCATAAACCCACCCATACTGACATTACAATCCACAATACATCTTCACACCCAATACAACATAAACTAGCATCTTTTTTCAGTATGATACATCGATTGATATCTTTACCTCTTAACAAAATCAACTTTCAAAATGAACTAAACATCATTAAACAAATTGCTATAAATAATGGTTACTCCCCAAAAATAATAGACAAAATACTAAATAAAAAACTATATAATAAAGCCATAAACTTAGTTTTTCCTACAAAAAAAGAAAACAATAATAAATATAAAGTAATTACTTTCTTAGGCCACATTAGCAATAGAATAAGTAAATTTCTGAAAAACTTGAATATTAATATAGCTTTCAAAACCACTAATACTCTAGGTAAACATATCAAAAATAGTAAAACCAAATCAAACAAAGGAAACAATTGCGGTGTTTACAAATTAAAATGTAATGATTGTCCTAAAGTTTATATAGGCCAGACGGGTAGAAACTTTAATAAACGTGTTAATGAACATCACATTAGTTATATAAAAAATAAAACTGATTCTAACTATTCCAATCATTTAATAGAAGAAAACCATACCTTCAACAATAATTATGACATATTACACATTGAAAACAAAGGTTTAAAACTAAATTTGCTCGAATCCCTGGAAATAAATAAACTCAAAAATTCCAATAATTTGCTTAATGACCAAATAGATTTAGACCCATCACCCTTATTGAACCTGTTTAGTTATCCTTAACTTTTCTTGGAAATATAATTATGGAATTTCCTCTTATTCTGAATTGTAAACCTTATTTTACCTGTATCAAGACCACTTTGTTTTTATCTTTTAATGTTCATTTTGTAATACTCCTTTGAAGAAGCAACAGTGTTTGCGAAACATGTCGAGTGATTAAAATTAAAATTAAAAATTTGTGGAAAGTGTAAAATTGTTTTACTGTAATTACAACCTATAGTTATACTTGTTTATTGTTGTTATTGTTTTTGGGTGGCGATACTGATTAATTATTATTTTATCTTTAAAATTTATTTTATTAACCTGAAAATTGAATGCATCCTTTATTGGACGTACTTAGATATCTTAGTTTCAACACACCCACACTCCTTGGAAAGTTTTTGTGTCCCCCTACCAAAAATATTTTCTGAATGCCCTCTCGTATTTTTAATATATATTTATTCAAAAAAATTACCGTATTTTTCTATAAAAGCATATTTTTGTACCCTAAGCTGCTTTATGACTAACCGATTGCAGTAGCCATTGCAGATTTGTTCAATGTTATTACATTGCTATTTGTCAAGGTTTTACTTGGAATATAAACCAATGTTTTGTAATCGATCTGACACAAAACCTGCATGAATGCAATTTTAGATTTAATTTTTAAATCTGATTTCATTTGAAAACATAAATTTCTATATTTACCACATACTTGATTAATTATATTATATTGAACGGATATTTCATACACATTTAATTGCATTACAACCCATAGAGGTACATGTAATATATGAAAATTTACTGTTAAGTTTTATCATTCTTTCATTTAGGACCTAATTTTCATAAAATATAAATCTGCAAGCAATGCCAAGTTTGGAAAGTGAACTTCGATCAGTAAGCATTCAAAATGCCAAGTGCGACCTTGGCGGAACGTCTGCAAGATCCTTCAACAGGAAACAATGACGAACGGATGAACTCCCGGATAAACAATAAAGCACATACTGTACTGTATTTACACTTTTCTGTTTGTATATATATATATATATATATATATATATATATATATATATATATATATATATATATATATATATACAGTGCCTTCATTTCAAAACGAACCATCCTTAATAACTTTGTTAAATAGAAAAATTTAAAAAAAAGAAAAAACACGTCAATTTAGATATACAGGGGGAAGTTTAATTTTGTATTTGTTAAAAGTCTGTCAATCACCTCCTCACCTCCAGCTAACCTCACTTTGATATGTCAAATGGGAACCCCCACCTTGTGACACATCATTGTAAGCAGCATAAAATTGTCTATCCAACCGTATAAAAAAAATTAAATCGGTTGACGTACAAGCGAATAGTGTGCAAAAATGTCTTGTAATAATGCATAATATATCGGCCTCGAACTTTGGTATGTCAAATGATTACCCTATAGTGTGATACATCATTTTAAAGGACGTACGATCTGCTATCCAACGATGTCAAAAAAAAATTAAGTTAATAGACGTTATAGGCAATTAGGATGCAAAAATGTGTGTTAAATATAAGCAGTTTATTCAGTTTTATTCAGTTGAAGAAAATTATTTTATTAAATGTTCAAAATGTGCGCCGTTATTAGCGAGACAATAAAAAAGCCTATTTTGAAATTCCCCACGAACATTGGCAAGGGTTTCTCTGCTAATTCCTCTACATTCCCGAACAATTCGATCTTTTAAATCGTCAATATTTTCAGGTGGGGTTTTATAAACCTTGCCAATCCACGTCCCTGGAAAATGTTCATCAAGCCACTCTCGAATTGCCAAAGCGTAGTGCGGGGGAGCTCCATCTTGCTGGAAATGCAAATTATTTTCATTTAGTACCATAACAGCATTTTCATCCACTTGATTTTCTAAAGATTGCACAATGGCAGGGTATGTTGTGTTTTCTAAAAGGTTTAAATAAATTTGCCCAGTTAAATTATCTTCCAAAAAAAATGGCCCGATGATTTCATTGCCATAAATTCCTGCCCACACGTTAATTTTTTCGGGATATTGAGTATGCCCTTCTCGGAAAAGGTGCGGATTTTCATTATCCCAGTATCTGCAGTTATGTCTGTTAACCAGTTCATTTAGAAAAAAAGTTGATTCATCACTAAAGCAGATATTCTTAGGTAAATGGGGGTCCTCGTCAATTCGTTGGCACATTAATTCGCAAAATTGAATTCTCCTATCAAAATCGTCTTCTCCGAGTTCTTGAAGAATTTGAATTTTGTAGGGAAAAAACTTATTTTGTTTTAAAAATTTATGCACAGAGCCAGCAGAAATGTTGGTTAAATCTGCGACCTTTGAGATGGATAAAGTTGGATCTATTGCAAACTGTCCTAGTACCTCGATTTGGCATGCTTCATCTACAACCCTTTTCTCAATATATTTTTTATTACAAACGGATCCCGTTTCTTCAAACTTTCGTACCAATTCGAGTACATTTTTATGGCCCACGTTTTTGTCTTGATGCCTCTCGTTAAATGCTCTGGCGGTTCTACGAGCGCACCGATCTTCAGCTCCATAGAGAAAAATTATTTCTATTCTTTCGGCTAGCGTATACACCATTTATATTCACGTTTCAACTAGGCGTCACAATGACAATTTTGACAATAATAAACAACTGGTGTTTAAAGATCTTAAAAATTTTATTTATTGCAGTGATTTTTTGTACCTATCAGGTACCGCAAAAAATATCATTGAAATAAATACACTAGATTGATTAGACTGCAATGAATTTTGCGATGAATTTTAAAACAGGCTTAGTTTTTTTCTCGCAAATATTTTAACTGTTTATTATTTTAAAAAAATATTTATTTTAAATTTAAAATAATATTTTACTCTATGAAGTAGCCATTTGACATAATAAAGTTTAATGTGATAAGGTGTCTATTATTACCACACATCTTTTCTTACTATTCGCTTGTACATCAACAGATTTTGTTTTTTTTTATTGGCTAAATAGGAGATAGTATGCCCTTTAAAATGATGTATCACACTATAGGGTAATCATTTGACATACTAAAGTTCGAGGCCGATATATTATGCATTATTACAAGACATTTTTGCACACTGTTCGCTTGTACGTCAACCGATTTAATTTTTTTTATACGGTTGGATAGACAATTTTATGCTGCTTACAATGATGTGTCACAAGGTGGAGGTTCCCATTTGACATATCAAAGTGAGGTTAGCTGGAGGTGAGGAGGTGATTGACAGACTTTTAACAAATGCAAAATTAAACTTCCCCCTGTATATCTAAATTGACGTGTTTTTTCTTTTTTTTAAATTTTTCTATTTAACAAAGTTATTAAGGATGGTTCGTTTTGAAATGAACGCACTGTATATATATATATATATATATATATATATATATATATATATATATATATATATATATATATATATATATATATATATATATACACAAACAGAAAAGTGTAAATACAGTACAGTACAGAAAGAGAGAAAAGAAATATTATATACATTAAAAATACATAGAGAGTGTCTCACTGTGATGTGTTAGAATATCTCTGGAAATTATGCGATTTGAATCTTGCAAATTTGTATAATGGAGTTTTCGGTGAAGCTCTCTTCAGATGAAGTAACAGCGATATTGTGAGATTTCCGGTTGTACCGGACGTTGTCCGAAACTTACTTATGTAAAATGGATTGCTCAAACTTTTTTTGCCCTATCCCGTTTTGGAGGAAAAATTTTTTTTTGCAAAATTTGACCTTAATCAGGGTATCGCCTAAAATAAAATAATAAAACCCGGAATTCCGGTCGTAACTTTAGATGTTGTTGGGCTCGATAATGAATTATCGGAAAATGATATTTTAGATACAGGGAAGTGGAAAAACAACAAATTTTGAGCTCTATCAAAAAATTTTAAAAACCATAATTTTTTCCAATACGATGCTTCGTTGTTAATTCATTCAATAGACAGGCAAGAACATTCCGTATCTGTCTATATAGGGTGTCCCCAACCAAGCTTAAACAGATTTCAACTTATTTACGATTTTTTACAAAATCCTCCAAATATCGAGCAGTTTTAGTGATTTTTGGCAAGAAGGCCATTATAAACAAACTAATACTATGTTTCTATGGTGAGACGTGTCATTGTCAGTTGCAATTAACTATTTATCGACGATTTGCTACCGTGTTTGTTCGCGACATATATTGCCGAAAAATCAACAATATAATAATAATAAATTTATTTGTTATTCATGACATAATAAATTTATTTTTTATTAATAACAAGTGCAACAGAATTATAAATCGAGATATTCTAATGGATGATCATCGTATCCTGTATGTAAATAAAATACATATATAGTCAGAAAAAAATATATTAAAATTGAAACCGACGTCTAAAGTAAACATAAGCACATATTAAAAAAAATAAATTAATCAAGTTATAAAACATTAAAAAAAAACAAACTGAACAGAGTCGTATCATATAATATCAATATATATGCCTACTTTGAACAATCCATAAAATCTTTAATAGAGTAAAAGCCCCCAAGTAATAAAAAAGATTTATATCTCCCAACAAATCTCTCACCACTCAGAGCTCGGTGCTCAAAAGCAAAAGTTAATACAATTAGATACATGCGAGTTTTTTGAAAAACTTTTTTTTTTGTGTGGTGGGGTAAATCGTTTCCGCGTGTATTGTAGAGATATGTAGATTCTAGTCTATCAAACAATAAGTATTCAGGTGCAATAAGCATCTCAGTACGTATACACTGTGACATGTTAATATTTTGTTTAGGATAAAGATCTTTTTGCAACTCTCAGGAAAACTCAGATTTAAAAATCAACCATAATATTCTGTTTTTGTTATAAAAATATGGTTACACTTCATACCAGCATTACCCCAGCACATAAAATTAATTGACATGTAACAACAGGGTAATGAATAATAGACCGATAGAAGTCCAACAGTATCAACAGTATTTTTTATAGAAGTCCAACAGTATCAACAGTATTTTTTAGACTCAGAACAGCGAAGTTACCATAATTCAATTTAGAACAGACATGATTTATATGCTCGCCAAAGGATAGTTAAGGATTTATAAATGTATCTAAAAACTTAACCTTACTAGAAAGCTTAATATTAAGCCTTTGCCCAAATTCATCATTAACTGACTTACGATTAACCGTACTCATATACACAGTTTTGTCAATATTCAGTATTAAGCTATTTCTTTCACACCACATTTTCATATCATAACAAATATTTGCTCTAATGGTTCAAAGCTCGTCAGAAGTGTCAGCTACAGCAATAATCGTTATGTAATCCGCGTGCATAGTAACACGTCGTTGTCCAATATTATAAGGTAGATCGTTAACATACAATACGAAAAAGAGCGGACCCAGCACTAAGCCATGGGGACACCAAACTCTACTTTTCTTATTCCAGAAAGTGCACTATCATACTTCTTCATCATTTTTCTGTTGCTCAAGTAGGAATCATTCCTAAATGGCTCCTCTTACACCCATGATATATAGTTTGTCAACCAAAAAGGCCTTATTTTCTGTGTTAAAAGCTATAGAGAGGTCAAAGAAAATTATCATAACATGATATCCCTCATCAACAGGGCTTTGGACATTTTTGTGGTGTAAAGTCAAATAATCACAGTGACAAAGTTACTCTCGTCACTAACAGGATATTATCGGAAAACAAACAATAAGTTTAAATAATAAATGAGGAATAAAAAAGAGATAAGAACCGAACAAAACTAGAAGTAACAGTAGAAAATATGAAAATTGCAGCTAATAATAGGAATAATAGAACAACACCAAGTCTCGGAGGAAACTTAACTGAACTTATTAAGTAAAATGGAGGAGAATTCTTTGAGCATTCGGAAGCTCCATTGAGTAGCTGTATATCTCAAAGTAGAACACTTGTAGAATGGAAAATATCCTTTATCGTGGCGATATATATATATATAAAAGACAAGGGAATATGTCTAAATAACCACCAAGGATTAACCGTTAATAGCAAATCGAGGGTTTTCCTCAAAGCTTTTTCCTTTTAATTTTCTAACATAGTCTAATTTTAAAACTAGCCCTAGTGGACACTAAACGACCTATATATATAAATATATATATATATATATATATATATATATATATATATATATATATATATATATACATACATTTTTATCCTTCGTTATCTATATCAAAATTGTTTGCTGATATTTTTAATACAAGGGTATCTATTTAGTAGTCCGGTACTCTATATATCGTTAAAACAATGAAAACCTTGATGTTGAAAAAATTCGAATATAAGGTAGTGAACTCTATAGCAACCTTCTTAATTACAACAGCAGATGATTAGACCGTGAAACAAGTTGAAATATTCATACCTACAAGTATGTAAGGGATAGGTTATTCTAATATAAAATATAGAATAAAACAAAGTCGAAAGGTTGTATGTTGATAAAACTGAAGTAAGTAAATAAAAAAAAGGTGAAGAAACATATAAAACCATCACTAGTTGAATCGGTTCGTTGCTATGGAAGTCAGATACTGACTTCTAATGCTGATTTGAAGAGAAGAATAAATGCAATCCAAATGGATTATTTGCAAAGAAGCGAGAGAATGACTAGATTAGATCGAATAACAAGGAAAAAAAAGACTCGAGAGACAGTCTTGTACCAGGACAAAATGATTCAGACACTTGTAAAGAATAGAGGAAGTAAGATTGTCGGAAAAAGTATTTATACGGATACATCCTGGATCAAAAAAGGGAAACAGGCAACGAAAATTTGGGAATGAAGCATTACGGCAGGCTTAAATAATGCTTAAAATATGCTTTAAATAGAGACATGTGATTAGAAAAGGGCAGATGGTCACTAGTTCTATAGCTACTTTTCTTGGAACATTTTCCGGCTTGAGAAATAGCCTATGAGTATTTTGGGATACGCGAAGTTGCGGTTCAGCATTGACGAAACATCGCCACTATCACGAAGTAATGTAACTAAACCCTTTTATGGTTAGATTTTACTGACATAAATAATTTTCGTTTTTTGGGATGATTATAGCAACTGTTTTGAACGTTGGACAACGTCTTGCTTTCGACGCTTTCGCTTGACTTAAAACAGTTTTTTGAGAATACGTATACGTATATACACCAATAAAAAATTTTTTCGAAAACATGTTCCTAAAAGGTAATATTAATATCTATGTTATCTAAGTTTTTTGTTGAGTTGATTTATATATATATATATATATATATATATATATATATATATATATACATATATACATATATATATATATATATATATATATATATATATATATATATATATATAAATTGTTAAAATATATTTTATCATTTAAAAAGCGGAGGTAATTATTTCTTTTTAGTGTGTAAGACCTGTTATAAAAAAAGACACTAAAAAGTAGATCAAAGGTTTATTTTATAAATTCAACAACAAATAGCTCAGATATTTAAATAACATTTAAACCGTAAATACAAATCATAAATAACAAGGAATATATTTTCACAAAATAACACAACTTTTTACTGAATTGAAACAGCTTATGTTTTAATAGTACTAAAAAAGAGGTCCAAAATACTGGTAAGTTCACTTTGAGGTAACTATTTCACAATGAATTTTAGAGGTTATAGATCAACAATGCATAAACATTACCAAAAACTGCTTCATCATGAAATATATTCCAGGATTAACTAAACTTTTTACGGTACAGGTGGCTTAAGTGATTTTGAATATTTAAACAGGTTTACTTAATTACATTAAATGGAATATAAGGAAGAAAAGGTTATCAGTGAATAAAAAATTAGTTATGTTAATAATAAATTATAGATTAGTAATTAATTTAAAAAACAAACAGTAGAAGTGGGAAAAGTTTTTATTATCATATTTTTTAGTTAATCAAAATACAAAATAAAAAAAATGTAAATTAAAAAAAAAAATTCTAAAAATTGAAAAAACGTCGTTGGACACATTTTTAGTATAATGCATTTTTTTCTTTTATTCGAATTGCTTTTTAGCTTGAATGACTTGCATTCTTCTTGAAGGTGCCCAGTGGTCAGTTTTTTAAGACATGGTCAGTGATTTACCCTTTTTTAGCTTTAGGTAAATGAATTTATACCATTTTATAGTTTTTTTTTGGATCAAAGTTTTTATAGACACAATAGCTTTGTTCGCGGGTCACTTTCCGAACCGATTCAGGACTAGTATGGAATTAGTTCAGGATTGCCGTACAGCGCATGCTCAGTTATTAACCGGTTCAGGATTTGTTTTTACCGCGAACGATTTTGGAACTTTAAATCGTCCACTCTGGGATGCATACGGTGTTAAATGCTGATTAAACTAGTTTTTTTTTTTGTTTTAAATAACTTAAAACTGTCTTTTATTTGGTTTTATTAATTGTATTATTTAAAGAAATATTGAATTATAATTGTTATTCTTATATAATATAAAGTCTAACTGTCAGTTTCTTTTGGAATAAAACGTCTTGTTTTTTGCTGAATGAACAGATATATATTTTAACAGATATCTATTGTTTACTCTTTATTTTGTGTTAAGTTCATATTTCAGGAGCCTCAAAGTAAATCTAATTGTAAACATACGCCTAATAAAAAGATGGGGGTTTTTCTTTTTGATTCAAAAAACATTTTTAATAAAACTAAAAACCAGTCTGATACGTCCATAATACACGCCAGTTCTTGTCCATTTCTCAGCTTAACTGAAAATGGGGGGGGGGGGGCAAAATTTCCTCAAAATAATTAGCACTTTTAGGAATTTTGAGTAACTCTAAAATTTCTTTTAAGTCCTCATCGCTGGATGATAAATAATTTGACATAATGGGAGTATTCACTAAAAAATTTTTTTTTGGTTCAAACTAACATTTTTTTAACTTATTATTTAAGATTCTAGGTCGATCAACACTAATTAAAGTAAAACCAATATAATATAATAAAATATATACTGGAACATCAAATGCAACGAATGACATAAACAAGAGAAAAACCTAAAATAAAATAAAAACAATTGTCAAATAGTTGCACATTGCGGCCGCAGCATGAACGCTGGCGCTGTATAAAATTCCGAACTTACAGTTCTTCTTCAATCCTTAGAACCGGTAGGACTGGTTCAGAATCGATTTCGAACCGAATTATTTTCTCCGCGAACATGGAACTGTAACTAAAAATTCTGAACTTTAATATCCGCGAACGCTGCTATTTCAACTGCGCATGCGTATTAGTTCAGAATCGGTTCTAAATCCTTACCGCGAACAAAGCTAATGTCAGCTCTTTAAACAACTTTTTAAAGTTGAAAAAGTTATTGTTCTGAAAGGAATGCACGATATAAGACTGTTTATGCGCTGCAAGGCAAATGATGGAGTTTAAATGCGAAGGGATAAAAATATCACCAGCCCTTGTTATGAAAAGTGCACTGTCTTTCTCATTTTACCCATGGAATGATTTATAAACGTAATCCAAGTTACGCCCAATCGTGAGAATGAGCCTTTTATCAGATTCATTGGTTGCAACGTTTCCTATAATTAAAAAATTTACAGAAGTTACACGGCTTCATACTATTATCGAGTAACCTTTTTTATGTATTATAATTGACTTACTTTTGCTTTTAACAACATTTTTTGAGTTAAATAACTTCGTGGATGTCGAAAATCAATATTTGTTACATCACTAATTCTTAAATATAGAACTGTAAGATGATGATGATGGTGATTAAGATGGTAATGAAGATGCTTACGATGAAGAAGTGTGTCAGTTTTTCAACAAATTAAATACAAATATGTTTAAATATGTTATAATTGCCGATTTCCGAAATTAAACTTATAATGCAGGGATTTTATTTTAGACACTAAACATGTGGCAGTTCTTTTTGTACTATTCGCCTTTATTTCGTAATAATGAATTATAAAATAATATTGGTAACAGCTCAAATTAAATATTTTTAAATATATATATATATATATATATATATATATATATATATATATATATATATATATATATATATTTGTAGATTAATAGGTGGAAGTACCGGGAATCTACAGGTGTTAAGCTGTATTGAAATTCGGATTAGCCACCTCTTCCTAGAAAATTATTATTTTCAATCGATTTGAAGTACATTCACAGTGTTATCGTAACAATAAATACAGAGTGTCCGGTAAGTACCTCCTAATTTCTCCGGAGCATGCAGGGGAGGTCAAAATAACCCAATTTTGTCACAGAAAAAAATTCTAAAGTGCCCCTTAACGGAGATATAGATCCCTAAAGGAGTACCCAGCGATTTACCTAATCGGCTCTAGGTTTTGAACCGATTGTATAATTTAATGAAATTTTAATATTTTATAGAGGCCATAAAGACTCATTATACCATACTACAGTAGATGTTTTAGATCATCAGAGAAGTCAGGAATGGACTTGTAGTCACACAAGTTGCGCCTCATTTTTGACAAGTGTCGTTTTACAGAGCTGAAAACTAATTTGGTTAAAATGAGGTGGAGCACCGATATGCATATACCACATTTGCATTCTTCTATCAAGAGGAACGTCTTCGAATAAATTATTTAAATTTTGCTGTAAAAGTTGTTAATGAATCTCACCATTGAGTCTTCCAAAACAAATGGATCTATAAGGTTATTTCCGATAATATCAGCCCACACATTTGCAATAACCCTTAGTTGGTGTTTGTTTTGAATTATAGCGTGCGGGTTTTCATCAGCTCAAAAATGTAAATTGTGTGAATTTATTATGCCGTTTCTTGTAAAACCGGTCTAATCGGTAAACAAAATAAGGTTAAAAAGATTAAGATTTAGGTTATGTTGCTGTATAAACCGGTTGGAATATTGAAGTCTTGCGGTATAATCAGCCGGAGACATAACGTGTGATTTTTCAACTTGGTACGGGGTACGTAATGAAGCAATGAAGTAACTGTTCTGTTAGAGTTTCATGTACAATCCATTTTGTAACATTGTTTTGTGTCGCGAGTTTTCTTATGCTGTTTGAAGGGTTGTCAGAAATATCTTGCAAAATTTGTTCCTCTACGTGAGGGTCTCGTGCTCTCCTGGGAGGGCCCTCACCGCTACGTCACCATGTAAAAATTAATTCGTTAACTCTAATAATTACTCTATAATCATTTTTTACCTGTTTCCCTTAGATTTCGTATTTGTTTTATCTGCTTGTGTTTAGCATTAGTAATTTTGAGTTTGTCGCATAAAAACCGATTTATCTCGAAAACCGCCAGTTTTATCGAAATCAATTAAGAGTACGTTTTTTGAAGAGGAATGACCAAAATATCTAAAAATAAAAAATCAGTTTTCAGCTCTGTAAAATGACTCCGGTCAAAAAATAGATCCAACGAGTGTGACTGCAAGCCCACTCCTGAATTCTCTGATGATCTAAATCATCTACTGTAGTATGGTTTAATGAGTCTCTATGGCCTCTATAAAATATTCATTGATTTCTACAAGTCGGTTCAAAGCTTAGAGCCGATAAGGTAAATTGCTGGATATCCCTTTAGGGCTCTGTATCTCCGTTAATGGCCACTTTAGAATTTTTTTTCTATGACAAAATAAAGTTTTTTTGACCTCCCCTGTATGCGCCCGAGAAATTAGGAGGTGCTTACCGGATACCCTGTATAAAGGAAATATTTTTGGTCATTATTTGTGCGTGGCTAAATATTGCGAACATAAGAACAGATGAACAAAAATCTGCTGAATGCGAATCTTTATTTTCTCCTAAGTAGCGGCTTGTAAGGTAGTGAGTGCCACAGTGCAATGGCACTATTTCATTTTATCTATTGGCACTATCTATCAATCTATCTATCAATACGAATATTTCACTCATTTATAAGATTTTTGATCTTTAGATATTTTAGTCATTTATCAATAAAAGCAATGAAAACAACAGAAAAATTTTAAACAAAATATATGCTGTATAATTCGTATATTTCTGGGGCAGACATACGCTTTCCTTACCTATTTATCTTATAGTCGCTCTTTTTGACACTTTTTTTTAACGTTAATGGAGAAAACACTTTATATCAACAGTAAATACTTTCCAAAATGTATTAACAAGAACTATAAAAGTGGAAATATAAAATAGTCAATTGTAAATTGTGATACTAATATTTATTTTGTATCATCAGACAGTAAATATGTGAGTACGTCGAGTGTATTGATAATAATGGCATGAGGTCATGACACTTTAAGATAACTTTATTTTAAGGTTATATTTCTAAATAATTATTTGCGTATAAACATAAATTCATAATTTTGTTATGACGATTATACATAAGAAGCTAAGAAAGATAAATGATTTTAAAATTGCAATTGTTATTTGGTCACTTTAAAAAATAATTAACCCAATGAGTATTTAATAAAGATAGTTTGATCCTTAAAGTTGAACCAGTTGGTTACTCTAAAGTTATTATTTGTTTTAACCGCATATATGCAGTTGCTAGTTTTCCAATTGGGCGGCTCCCTAGATGCTGGATAGGGGAATGCCTCCTAGATATGGTTGGTACCGGGGAAGTAAAATATTCAGGATGAAATAAAACCAGATGGCACAGGGCAGCAGCTGTGGCATTACCATTTTGAGGGTACTGAATGATTTTAAAATTAAAATTCATACATTTGGTCACTTTATAAAGTAGTTTACCCAACGAGTATTTAATAAAAATATTTTGATTCTTAAAGTTGAACCAGTTGGTTACTCTAAAGTTATTATTTGTTTTAACCGCATATATGCAGTTGCCAGTTTCCCAATTGGGCGCCCCCCCCCCAAATGGTGGATAGGGGAAAGCCTCCCAGATATGGTTGGTACCGGGGAAGTAAAATA
Organism: Diaprepes abbreviatus; assembly: GCA_034092305.1. Taxonomy (NCBI): domain Eukaryota; kingdom Metazoa; phylum Arthropoda; class Insecta; order Coleoptera; family Curculionidae; genus Diaprepes; species Diaprepes abbreviatus. Next base: position 25,470,093 of record JASJET010000055.1, on the reverse strand, counting down.
TTCAGGATGAAACAAAACTAGCATGGCACAGGGCAGCAGCTGTGGCATTACCATTTTGAGGCTACTAAATGATTTTAAAATTAAAATTGTTACATTTGGTCACTTTAAAGAATAGTTTACTCAATGAGTATTTAATAAAAATATTTTGATTCTCAAAGTTGAACCAACTGATTACTCTAAAGTTATTATTTGTTTTAACCACATATATGTAGTTGCTAGTTTCCCAATCAGATGCCTCCCTAGCTGCTGGATAGGGGAATGCCTACCAGATATGGTACACAACTAGCATGGCACAGGGCAGCAGCTGTGCCATTGCTATTTGGAGGCTACTGAAAAACAGTCTCCTTAGAAGCTCTTATGAAACATTGATAATGGCTGTTAGTTTGGAGTACGCCTTCAATGGGGAGACGGTACTAAGAATCTCCCCATCATTCAACTAAATAAAATATCACAATGTACTGAAAATAAATATGAGAATATCAACATGGAACTCACTGAACTTACTCCAGATAGAAAAACTGAATAATGTTACTGATAACAAAAATCGGATAATTAGGAACCAAATAGACTCCATTCTAGTTAACAAAATAGCCAGAAATGGTGTAAAGGCAATAAAAAACTATGCCGTTCAGACGTTGGCTCCGATCATAACCTAGTAGTAAAGGAATTTTATATTAAACCAACAAAGAAACATGAAGAAACACAAAATAAAAACATATATATTCACCGGGGATATAAGCATAGAGACAAATGATTCAACATTAAATATACGAGAACTACACGAAAAAAAGAAAATAATGGAAGAAAAAAAATATATAACAGAAAAAATTCTGGAACTAATGGAAGAGAGAAGAAAATACAAAAGTACAAACGACACAGAGTACAGGAAATTGCAGAACATAATTATAAACAAAATAAAAAATTGCATAAAAACTTGGATAACTGAAAACTTAGAAAAACAGAGGAATTAGGACAAAAGTATATTAATTTTAAACTACATAAGGAGACAAAAAGGTAAAGCATTAAAAACTGCTAGACATACTTCAGATGATCAGCATCGGCCATCAAGATCTCAGTATATTATATAATCTCTGAGAATGAGCATCTTGAATAAAAATTGATATCAATCTATCAGACGAATGCGTACAAATATTTCGGCACCCTCATAAATGAAAATATATACAAAACCGAGATTGTAGCTAGAATTGAACAAGCAAGAAATGTTTTTTGTAAAAATGAAGAAACTTCTTATTGCACAGGATTTTGGATTTATAGCCCGGTGTGGCGTATTGCCAGTGTTGTTGTATGGTTTGGAAGGCTAGACGTTGAGCAAAGAGACTTGGAGAAGATCGGAAGTTTTCGAAATGTAAGTCTACAGACGGTTGCTGAAAATTTCCTGAGTAGATCACATTACGAATCAACAAGCACTAGATAGAATGGGCAAAAAGTTAGATCTTATTCTTAATGAAGAAGAGAAAACTTGAGTTTCTCGGATACATCTCACGTAATGAAAAATATAAATTACTGTAGCTCATCATGCAAGGAAATATTATAAGTAGAAGAAGTGTTGGTCGATGCAGAATCTGCGTAATCTGCGAGATTGATTTAGCTTCTCATCAGCGGAAATATTGCGAACTGTTGTATCGAAAGTAAAAAATAGCCATGAGGGTCAACAACCTCCAGAAGAATAGCTGAATCAAGAAGAAATCATTAGATTATGTTCATACATTATTTTTTATCGACTAATTTAATGTTTTATTTAAATCTGTACCTAAATTGATTATACTATACCACAATCAGATAAGCTTATATTCAAATTGGTCAAAATAAGCTTATATAAGTCAAAAACGCATTTTTTCAAATACATGTTGAATAATTTCATTGGCACTGCTTTACGACCGAACTATTAACATATGATGAATAATGGATTCTAAACTGGGACACCAAAATCTTAGATAATACCCAAAATTTCATTTTTATGATTTCGTAGTATATTGCATCTTATGTTCTAATTATTACGTGAACCAAATGATATGTTACAGACATAACTTTGTTTTTCTGTTGTTTGTATTTATTTTAATTTTAAAAATAGGTTTATATTATCTGAACAAGATGCCTATTCGATGATACAAACTGAATCGGAAAAATAAAAAAGTAGATATTGAATGTTACACAGTTTTATATATATATTAAATTAGTGTAGGTAACTTACATGTAATAATTTTTGTTGTATAAAAGCGATTATACTAAATTTTTTCCGATTCTTAAAATATACCGTTGGAAAACTAAAGGGGAGAAGGAACATTTAAAAAGCTATTTCGTAGGCTCATATTTAGCGAATGAAGTGCCTAAATAAAAAAAGAGATATAAAATATTTATTTATATCTATGAAGATTTGTCACCAGATGGGGTAAATGAAAAAAATTTTTTTTATCCATATTGCGGAAGGTACCAATTTCATCCCAGGTCTGTTTTTGGGCTAATGGAAAGCATGTACCTCCAAAATTTCATTTGCAAACTTTTATATATATATATATATATATATATATATATATATATATATATATATATATATATATAAGCAGATAAGTTGTCTATTGTATAATTTTAAAATAAAATAGAAAATGGTTGTGCGGACATAGATTATTCGTAGACATTGCTCTCGTGTTAAAATAAAGAAAAGTTCCAAGACAATGGAGAAGTTACGGGTCCGAAAAATGACAGCGCTGTTTCGTTTTCATCTGAGATTCATCAGGCGTGGTATAATCCAACATCTTGCAGTCGTGTCCTATATACTATTTTTAAAATGAAAAAACAGCAGATAAGACACGAAGAGCAACATCTCGACGGATCACTGAATAACACAAGAGCAAGATACACCAACCACGTTGTATAAAACGACCAAGTAATGGCGCGATGGTAAAATAAAAATAGATATCACATTGCGATTTTATACAACATTGTTGATGTATGTTGCTCTTGTGTTATTAAATGATTCGTCGAGATGTCGCTATTCGCAGCTTGTCTGCTTGTCTGAGGACTTAGAGCAAAAATTAGCTAGCTCATTTTTACAGATCAGCCCCGGTCTAATGATTGACAGTTGGAAATATATGGAAGCATTTTCTTACTTATTAGGCGGTTTGAAATGTGTAAGCTAATAAAATAAACATATTCCAGACTTTTAGTAAAACCATTCAAAATATATCAAGCGAAATATGCATCATAATATTCCCTTCTGCTAATAAGAGATATTAAATATAAATATAACATTGTCCGATCCACATCAAGACTCACTTCGTTACAATAAGGTTTATATTTTATAAATTTGAGCGACTTTGACGAAAGTCTGTCGGTGTCAATCGGATAAAATGAGAAGCAAACGAATAGGAGAAATATACAGTATTTTAGAACAACATTTCTAAAGTCTTTAGTGCTGACTCTATCAATTACGCTTTTACCCGGGAGAAAGTTATATATAATTATATATAATTATATAAAATTATATAAAATCATATAAAATTATATAAAATTATGTAAAATTATATAAAATTATATAAAATTATATATAATTATATAAAATTATATAAAATCTATGGTTATATATAATTATATTCAATTATTTATATTTATATATAATCATATATAATTTGGTATAAATTAGAATTATTTAAAATATATATTTTATATCATTATGCGGGTTGTCCGGGAAAATGTGGGAAATCTCCTGGATATGAATAAATACGTGAAAGGAATATTACAAGTTCATATAAACTTTTTTCGTAGCTGCAATGGATTCAAGGTTTCTACGCATAATTATTGAACCACCGGGTATATTTAAATTTGTTTTAATATGATGTATCCCAGGTAAGACTCTTCAAATTACTGTCCAAGAAAGTGTTGTGAATTACTCATAGATGCAGGGACGGACTAGCTGTGATACTCATGACCCCATTTTTTACTTTGGACAACATTTTTTACATACCTTTAACTATTGACTAAAAATTAAGTACTCTTCATTCATATCGCTAATTCTAACCGTTTTCAAAAAAAAGGTGATTTTATTTACATCATGTATTTTGCGTATTTCAATAAAAGATGCATCTTTGTAAACTGTAATTTTGGAGGGAATATTTTTGTCCTAAGTTTGAAGGTTGAACATTTGATAGGAACAAAGATGTATCTTTTATCGAAATACGCCAAATACATGATGTAAATAAAATGACCTTTTTTTCGAAAACGGTTAGGATTAGCAACATCAATTTTTAGTCAATAGTTAAAGATATGTTACAAACGTTGTCTAAAATTCTCATCATGCATGGCTTAAAAAAAATGGGGTCATGAGTGTCACAGCTAATCCGTCCCTGCAGCTATGAGTAATTCACAACACTTTCTTGGATAGTAATTTGAAGAGTCTTACCTGATATACATCATATTAAAGAAAAATTGAAATATACCTGGGGATTCAATAATTGTGTGTAAAAACTTGAGGCCATTGTAGCTTTTTGGGAGCCCGTATCTCCCAAGAGGAGGCCTATATGAAAAAAGTTTATATGAACTTGTAGTATTCCTTTCACGTGTTTTTTCAAATCCGGGAGATTTATCACATTTTCCCGGACACTCTAGATAATAATATCTTATTATAAATAATTTTATATAATAATAAATAATGACTAGATAAAAATCAAATAATTTTTTTTATTATTTATTGGAAGTTTTATCTTTAAAAATACATTCTGAATTATTATTTTTTGTAGGGGTAATAGTTGCAGATTTTTAACGAATTACAAGAAGTTAATAATAAAAAGTATGTCAGTCACATATTAGAATATTATACGACTAAAAATAATGTTTTTTAACATTATAGATCAACTGTTACAACTACAAAAATATATATTTTATCTAATAATTTCACAGTAATTCACATTACAGCAATGATCCAAATTATAAAAATAATACCAACTTGTGGAATTTACATTAAATTTATTTTAATAATTAATATCGTCCTTTAACCAATATTTATACACAACTTTTTATTTCACTTAACTTCTTACATTAATGTAACAAATTTCTTTCATAGAAGATAAATTTTATGTCTAATAATTTCACTTGCAACGGTTTAGGGTGATGGTAATCTTATATATTATATATAGTTATATATCATTTTTTTCCCGGGTAAAATCATATCGCTTATAAGTTTTAGTTTTTAAAAATAGAGCACTAGGTTTATATGTTTCGTAAAATTAACACATCATTCTCAAAAATATCATAAGAAAATTTTTTCACCTACAGCCGACCGATGATTCCATCCAATTGTATCGTTTATATGCTATATGTGTATGAGATTTTAAAGTGTTGTAAAAGTTAAATTAACTTAGTTCTTCTGGGTCAATTCAGGTTTAGACAATAATTAATGGGGAAAATTCTATTTTTCCCTTTCCTATGCGACATTTTCAAAGTAACCCAACAATAATTAATGGGGGAAAATCTATTTTTCCCTTTCCTATGCGACATTTTCAAAGTAACCCATTTTTTATGTATAAAGGCCATTTAAAATTTTTTTTTCATATGTCCTATTTGACGGGAGTTGAAAATTATGAATGAAAATTGTTTCGCTTCCTTTTAGTCATTAACCTATAGTAAGTTCAAGTTCTTCAAAAATTAATATGAATCGGAGGTCCAGATTAAAAAGGAGCTTTTTTGATGAAAACTGCAGACAAAATAAAAGTATTTTTTTCTGATAGATCTCAAATTTTTTGTAAAACGTACTTTTTATTTCATTATTTCATTAGTGTGTTACAGACGTACCATTAGGCATGATTTCTATGTTTCCCATACATAAATTCATAATAGTGGTGATATTTCTTTGAATTCTTTGGACCAAAAAAAGGAGTTCTGAACAGAGAGTAGTGTAAAATTATTCTTCAATCAAACGTATAGGGTTTATGTGGAAATCGGGAAATATAAAATTTGTATTCTGCCATACTGAATTTTTCAAAAATATTTTCTTCGAAATCTCCCAGTATGAATTTTGGACAATTGATAGTTGAAAAATTTTTTCTCTGCCATTTTCGATTCGCCATATTGAATTTAAAAAAGTTTTAAATTGGTAGTTTTCGTTCTCCACCACCCCCAGTACCAATTTTTGACAAAATTGAGAGAAGCAAAATTTTTAGTTCCACCTATTAAATTTTTGAAAATAATTTTAGATTCTGGAGCAAATCGGATAATATTAATTTTCGTCTCCGCCATATTATAAGCTCCATCTGATTATATATGGAATTCTACGGTTACAATTTCTTAATGTTATTCCTTTTCCCTGTAACTACCGTCAATTTATAAATTTTCTTAGGTAAGTAAACTCTGTTTTTAGTTTTTAGGAGTTAATATACAAATAATTTTAGAAAATTTTTATCTTTATGTTATTAATTTTAAATTATAATTGAAAACTCTGACATTAACTCAAAATTTTCCTTAACACATACTAACAGAATATTTTTTATATTAGTAGCACTTTTATTATTCTAATTTGATTTTGTCGGTGTAGAAAGGAAAAATAAAATTGTATAATAAGTGTCAAAAATAAAACAAAAATTGATTAGTTTACGTCTTTCTCTTTCTAATATATATGTATATATATATATATATATATATATATATATATATATATATATATATATATATATATATATATTTCTTCTTTTCTTTCGTGTACAAATAATAGACTTAAACGACGCCAATCAAAAATAATTGCTTTTTGGGAATCATTTTGTAAACAGTTAAAGTAGTTATTTATTTTCAAAATTACTTTAGTGGGAATAATAAAGGGGAAAGTAGGTGGTGATAACATAATTTTCAGCAAATGAATTTTCGAATCTAGACATTTCCATAGGATTTTTTCCTAAACTGAATATTGAAATAGATTTTTTTCTCCTTAACAATGTAAAAACTTATTTATGTAGAAGATATTTTAAATCTGACCGAACAATGTCAAGCTTAAGTGTTTACGGTGCACACGAGCAAGGTCAACAGAAAAATATTAATTTTTTATTGATTTAATTACAATAGATAATTATCCTAAATAAATATTGGTAAAATTTTAATGCCTAACACAAAAAGGGTATTAATTAAAGGGCATTAAGACATGCTTTTATGTACAAATTTATTCGTTATCCTTTTGAAATCCCAGTTTAAAGTTAGGCTTCCACTATATCTACGGTATTTAATTCTTTATTTATAAAAAAATAAGTTTTCAACAATTTTGTAGGATTTATTTCTTGCTACATTTAAAAAAAAACAATCATTTAAACAGAGTTAGAAGCTGCACAAAGTGGTCTAATAAAGTTTATTTTTATGTAAAAAAGTGTGTTAATGGTAGATATTTCTTAGGCAGAGCGCCAATATATTACTTGTCATTTATTTTGTTACTAAAATTCAAAAGAATAAATGAAATGAGCAATAATATTTTTAATTGTCAAATGTATCAACATGAGTATTTCAAAAATATTATGTGTATTTATTTTTTTTTATAGAAAAGAAACCAATTGAAAATACTTGCATTTTCTTTTATGTCCAAAAATTAATTTTATTTTTTGACAGAAATAAAAATTTAAATCAGGCTCTAATGGTTTCTGCGGCACGTGATCTTTTATTTGTTAAAATATGTTTTAAATTTTAAAAAAATGTATCTGAATGCTTGTGTTCGTTCTTGCTGCATTTTTTACAAAAAATTTAATCTAGTTTCAAAATATTGTCTGATGTTTACAAAGCCTGGTCTCGAATTTTAAATTTTTATTATTATAAATTAATCCGATTTAATTTTTTACTTTTTATTATTTTTTTAATTTAAAATTAAAAGGATCAAAGAACAAAAACAATACTTTTGATTTCCGAGAGCATCACGAGTATATAAAAAAAATTAATTGTACTCACCTATTGTAGAAAACGGAACAATAAAGATAAAAGTACTTTGTTTGGGTTTTCACTTGTGAGTAATAACTGACTTATTAAATGTTTTAATCGTTATTCCGATAACGGATTGTTGCTTACTGGCAATGGGTGCCGGACAGAATTAAACGTGCCGCACTTGTAATTCAGATTTCGTTATCGAGAAGTGGTATAACAATTTACGTTTTCAACAATATACCATACAAACAATGGTGTAAATAATAGATCCCTTTTGTTTTGCCAATGTTATTGAGGTGTGCCGTAGAATGAATGTAAAATACCGGATGGATGAATTTCCTAGTTTAGAAAATGATAAAAATAATTTGTTAATACAAATCTAAAGAAAGGAAATATATGTTAAGAAAACTAACTGGTGGCCTGGCACTTTGCTTGTTTATCATTTGTTTGTATGGTCATTTTTTTTTTGCTTCCTGCGTTTAATGCAAAAAATACACAGCATAAAAGGTGATCCCGTAGTTGTCGAGTGGTCCCGATAGGAAAGTGATTTCATATATTACATTTCATAAATTTGTTATTCAGTATGATGCAGAGGGTACAAAAATAAGAAAAACGTATTATTTTTTTATCTGCGGAGATTCATTTGAAAGGGGTGAAAGTAGCCCCTAAAGTTCACCCTAAGAAACAGTACTTTTGAAATATCTCAGGTTCTAAGCGAGATATCTAAAAAAATACGTTTTTTAGCCCAAGGATATCATCCCTTATTTTTTATAAGGGTAAACCATCTATTCACGCATGTAATTTAGTTCTAAAAATTATGAAATTTAATAAGATTGTTTGAAAATATTTTTTTCACGAATACCATAATTAACTCAAGTTAACATCTTTCGGAGTTTCCAAAAATAAACTAGTAAAAGAGGGTGAGTCACAGGGGCGGATCCAGCCTCTCTCTTTGGGGGGGGCGGTGATATAATAAAACTGCAAAAGCCGGTTGTCGAAGGGGGGGGGGTACACCAGCAACATTCCCATTTCTAATATAAAAGACAGGATGGGTCGGGTCCATTTTTCTGAATTTCAAGCTCTTGAAGAGTGGAGGGGGGGGGGCGATCACAAGAAAAAACAAGTTGCCGACCGGGGGGAGGATGCGAGCAGCATACACATTCCTAGTATAAGAGGCAGAATCGGGTCTATTTTCCTGAATTCAAAGCACTTGGTGGAGGGGGGCTATTGCCAGAAAAAGAAGGTTGTCAAAGGGGGACGGGGGGGAGTATCAGAAGCATACATATTCCTAATATAAAATGCAGAATCGGTTCTATTTTCCTGAACTCAAAGCTCTTGGGAAGAGGAGGGGCGATCGCAAGCATACACATTCCTATACCCTATTCAAGAACTAGAGAGAGTAAGAATACTGTTACCGAAACCTTCAACGTACATGCTCCAGTGCGCAAGTAACTGAGGACTGCCGTAAATCTAATTATATTTAATTATATTTAAATATTATAAGCTTTTATAAATTTACTGCAGCAATAAAATTTCTGATAGTTCAATTTAATTTCTGTCAGTGAGCAAAGTACACTTTACAGTGCATTCTTAGCGATTTATCTTGTTTGTACTTGTTTTTATATATTATTTGAGATTAGTGAGATACCCAAAAGATATGGCTTCCACATCTATATTTATTCCAAAATCGTTAAACCAGGGCATTTTTTCTTCAAGGAAAAACTTATTACAATGAATGTTGATGATACCTTATAATAACAATATCTCGACAATAATGTTAAAAGTTCTATTGAGAAGTATTCCAACATGACAGGAGTTGGAAAATCTACTATGTACCGAATACTGAAGGAGAAAAAAACGACTGGAATTGTTAGTACTCCCAAGCTACATTCGATCACACAAACTGTACTAAAAGGAGTTGGCCATATATTTTATTATGAGAAGCAAATCCCAACCGTCGACAAAATTCTAACTAAAATCAATGAAGATCGGGATTTACCTGAAATTAAAAGAACCGAGCTCTAGAAATTGCTCAGAAAACTTGATTTTTGCTGGGAAAAACCAGATAGGAAATCCGTTCTTATAGATCGTCCGGAAAATGTCCGTTGTAGAAGAAAAATCTCTCTCAAGTACAAGGTAGAGTTGCTAGAAATAACACAACTTACAAAATTAGTAATTTAACTGAACTTATTTTTTTGAATAAAGTTAGTGCAGAAAATTGGGAAAAATCCAGATAATAAAAGACTTAAAGAAAATGGGGAAACTCGATCTCATGATCGGTGAGATATAGGAACCAATTATATTTAATTTGAGCGAAGATAGCTTCACTGACTTTGATTGCAAATTAAATACGTAATGTTTACCAACGTAAACACAATTTATTATTTAAAGTTTCTGTAACCTATAAAAATTAATTACATTTAAATCCCTTTTTAGCGTTCAATTTTAATTCAGATGATTTAAGAAATAAATAAACTAAAACGTCAAATATCCTAAAAATGTTTTTAATTAATAATAAAATTACCGATAGCTTCAACAAAATTTTAATATTATATGGACGAATTGATTTTTTTATGTGTTTAACTTCTTGCATTTTTGATAATGGGTATTTTGTAAGTATTTAAATTATAACTTAGAATTTTTTTGAGAGAAAAAGGCTACGTTTTAGTCTGAATGTACCTAAAACGGTTTCTATGCCAAAATTAAAAATAATAAAAATACTGTAGTAATTTGTGTTAAATATGTCAAAATTATCTATATTTTCTAATGTATGTGAATTATTAAGAAATCATAATAAAGAAAATAATATAAAAAGTTTTTATTTTAAGTTTCTAACCGAAATAATATTCTATGCTATAAATACTTAGTGATAAAATAAACCTCTTTCCGACGCCTATGACAAGGATTAAAATCCTTTTTAACACTTCACATCCAAATAGCTATTGTTATCCTAACCAAATAGTCCATTATTATAGACCGGTATTTTTGATTATAAAATTTCTAACCAATTCGTATGAAAAATATATGTGTCTAACAGATTTTGCCAAAGACATCGAAATAAAGAACACAGGTAGTTTGCGAAGAAAAAAAAAGGTAAAAAATGATTTATTACTCTCTCTAGTTCTTGAATAAACTATAGTATAAGAGGCAAAATCGGGTCTATTTTCCTGAACTCCAAGCTCTTGGGGGGGGCGATCGCCCCCACCGCCCCCCCCTTGGATCCGCGCCTGGTGAGTCACCCCCAAATATATTTTTAATAGCTCAAGTATTAATTAAGATAACTCTACAGAGAAAAATTAAAATTATTTTTTAATTGAAATTGTATTAAACTATGGTATTTTCATCCTCAGGATATCATCCCTTATTTTTTATTAGGGTAAGCCATATTTTTGCGCACGTAACATAATTGTTTGAAAATATTTTTTTCAAGAATACCGTAAGTCACTTAAGTGGTCGTGTTTCGGGGTTTATAAAAATAAACTAGTTAAAGAGGGTAAGCCACCTCCAAATACTTTTGTTTATATCTCAGACTCTAATTTAGATAAATTTACGAAACAAATTGGAAATGACTTGTTATTTGAAATGAAGTTAAACTATAGTATTTTTATTCTTGAGGGTGATATTTTAACTTTTTTGAGAATATTATTCGAAGAATGCCAGTTCATATACGTATAATTATTTTTAAAATTGCCAAATTTCAGTTAATATAGACGTTACAGAGCTTATTGATTTTTTTCTTTTAATTAATAAAAATATATAAACTAATTTTATTGATTGGACATTCATATATGTAAATGATTATAACTCATGACAAATAATGATTTCTAATTCTGTAACGTTTATTTAAATTAATATTTGACAATTTTAAGAATAACAATATATGTATGAAATGACGGTTTACTTTTATAAAAAATGAGAAATAATATCTTTTGAAGTGAAAATACCATTGTTTTGTAGAGATTTCTTAATTAGAACTGGAGAGATTAAAAAAACGTATTTGGGGGTTGCTCACCCTCTTTTACTAGTTTATTTTTGGAAACCCCGAAACACGTCAACTTAAGTTACTTATTGTATTCGTAAAAAAAATTTTCAACAAATTTGGTTTAATTTCCTAATGTCCAGAATTAAATTATATAAATGAATTACAAGATTAATCCTCGTAAAAAGTGATGGATGATATCTATGGGACAATATGGTATAACCTTACTTCAATTAGTAAGTAATTTTGATTTTGTTTTGTAAATATATCTCAATTAGAATTTAAGATTTGAAAAAAATGTGTTTTACTACTTCTTTTTTTGGAACCCCAAAACATGTCATCTTCATTTAATTATGGTATTCGTGAAAAAAATGCTTTGAAACAATTTCTTTAAATTTCGCAATTTTTAGAATTAAGTTACGTGTGCTTATAGATGGTTTACCGTTTTAAGAAATAAGGGGTGATATCCTAGGAGATAAAAATACCATAATTCAACATCATTTCAAATAACAAGTAAGTTCCGTTTTGTTTTGTAAATATATCTTAATTAGGACTTGAAATTAAAAATATATATATATATATATATATATATATATATATATATATATATATATATATATATATATTTGGGGGTGGCTCACCTTCTTTTACTAGTTTATTTTTAAAAACCTTCAAACCCGTTAACTTAGCTTACTTATGGTATTTGCGAAAAAAATATTTTTACACAATTTCATTAAATTTCGTAATTTTTAGAATTAGATTACGTCCGTAAATATATGGTTTATGATAATTAGAAATAAGGGATAATATACTTGGGAGTAAAAATACCATAGTTTACCATCATTTCAAATAACAAATAACTTTCATTTTGTTTTGTAAACGTATCCCACTTAAAACCTGAGATATTTTAAAAATACGGTTTTTAGGGGTGGACTTTAGGGGCGGCTTTCACCCCGTTATAATGAATCTCCGCAGATAAAAAAAATACTTGTTTCTTATTATTGTATCCTCAAGAACATCTTGAAGTTTCATTTAAATCGGAGCCAGACACTTCAGGTACCTTCCTCGTTAGTAGGATGGAGTTATCACAAAATGAGTTTTTGCTAAAATGTTACGAGAAATAGAGCTTCATACTTATCATAGTACTTTTCATGTTGGGATTTTTATTTAACTAGTATTAAAGTAAGTTTAGACAATAAAGTAAGGTTGGTATTACCATCTCCACGAGTTTAGACATATTAAAAAAATAATGGGAGAAATATGTTATTTGTTTCCTTAAATTGACATAGATGATAAAACTGAACTACAATCATTATTAAATTAAAAAAGGCTTTTACATTAGCTTCCAGTGTATACATTTATAATTTTTGTTGTGTAGCTGTGTAAATATTGGAACAGAAGTACTTTATTAAACCTTTCAACCATCAATTTTCAGTATTTGTTTTTACATGAAATATAACATGTTCAAACATAGCTAGTAATAATTCAAGTTTTAAAATGAACATGATATAATGTACATTATGTCTCTGTATTAAACATTTTTGTTTAAAACCTATAAAGTGAAAATATCTAAGGAATGCTAGTCTAGCAGCAAAGAATACATATGAAATCTGAGCTTATAGCTAGTCTGAAGCTGGTAACTTCAAATAACTGTATAAGTAATTGTTATTTATATGATTTTTTTACTTACACACCTGAATACCTTGTTCATTAAGGCACTTTAATCACAAATAAAACCCACTATTAATCATAATGACATTTTTTTAAGATACCATGATCAATGGTTCAATAAACTACACAATGTGAATAATACATATGGATTTCCCCAATAGCATAAACATTTGTATAATAGTCAACAGTTTAAGTATTATTTTTCTTAAATAAAGTCTAATTAAAAAAAACGTATTACTATTTTAAACCTAAGGTTATTGCAAAAGACACCTGTAAACAATTATTGTATATATAGCATCAAGGAAAATATTGAACTTATTTTTTCTGTGTATATCAATAAGGTAGATAATGTATCAAAGTACCATATTTCTATTATTCCAATACAAAATTTTGAGTCACCAAGTCACGCAATTTAAACAACATAAATTGACAGGTAGTATATTTTTCAATATTTGGATTCGATTTTGGATCAACTTTATATAAAATGTCTTGTAGCTAAATTCATGAGTTTTTGAGATGTTCGTATCTAAATCATATAATTCTTGGCACTTTAACAAGATACGGAAAAGAAAAAGTGTAACTATTTTTGTTCTCTATCCAAAAATATCTACTTCTGGTAACATGCTAACAGTATTGTTTAGTATGGAAAACAATAAAAATTGTTTAAAAATAAGAATTTTGTATGTTATTTATAAATGTTAAGTAAAATACCCTTAGCCAATTATGATCTAGCACTTAAAGGTACTTGTCTAAAGACGCAATAAAATTAAATCTATTATACAAAACTATGGCTTATAAATAGACAACAATTCAGTGTTTTATCACTTGAATAAATTAAAATTTCAAGCACTTTACAAATATTTATGTTCAAGTTGTATATAGATACAAGTAAGAATTAGAAAAAAAATGTTTATGAAAGCTTATACCTAACATATTTAAAAAAATTATTTTTTATTTGACTTCTTTAACAGGGGTTGATTCTTAATAAATTAATCAATCACCGATATTTAAATAATAATTATGTGTATAACAAATTATATACTCATGTATTATTTTTTCTACTGACATTAACATATAATTTTTGTTTTCAGATATACGATATTGACTGCCTGGACTTAGGAGCTAATCGCACTGTCAAATATTTAGTTTTGATAATTGTATTGTTTCACTTATGAGTTAAATAAAACAAAACAGTTTGTCCATATTTTAAAGTTTTATTGTACTTATTTTTTGCTTAAAAGTGTAAAAATACCTTTTTTTTCTGAAACATTACTTGAAATGCAACACAATAAATTTGAGATGATAGTGTGATAAAATGAGTAAATAAATTATTCTCTTTTGTAGACTAACTTCATTCCTTAGCTTCCAGCATGCTCAGTTTTCCTATTGCGATTCGTAAGAATTGTGATATTTTCTTCTTTTGTGTTTCAGGTGAGTAGAGTTTAGGTCTTTTACATCTCATTTTTAACGCATGAGACCTACACCTAATTTTCTGGAATTAATATCTCTTCTAATAGTTACATTTTCGTAATTTTGCGAATACAGCTACAGTTTTCGTTAACTATTTTTACCTAATTTTATGCCATTTTATCCAATCTTCTCAGATTATATTTAAAAAAATAATTTGAGAAAACTTCATGGCTCCCGTTAGGGAGGCGTCGTGAAATAAAGAGGAAGGGAGCGTAATTTTACTACTTGTAGGGACATATTGAATTTAGGATTATGTATTGTGACTAAAGAAAAAATGAATAATTAATTTAGTTACAACTTCAAAAAATCGTCAAAGGGTAGCGCGAAACTGGAATCGAATCGCCAATACTAAAAGGTTGAGGAACCCTGACTAGTAGGACTGAACTTTTTGCGGCTCTACAAAGAAATATAAAAAAAATATTATAAATATTATAATGCATTTAAATTATTTATTTATGCATAAAAAATACTTTAGTAGGGTCAATGTTGATTTTATAGAATCTGGTGTTAATCTGACTCGCCATAACTAGAATTCGAACTGATGGTACTAAAATTCTTGCGTAAACTGCGACACGTCGTGATCCAAAACAGAATAGTTTTTTTTTAAATTACGTATCAACTTACTGAAAGTTCTCTGAAAACACAGGATAATTATTCTTAAGCTCCTGTGATTTAGTGATGGAAAATATTGTTATCGTTGTGAAATGCTTTATTTGATACCGCAACAGAAAAACATGGCGACAAAATACCTTTACTTGGGAAAACGCAAATGCAATCTACGGTATATGCGGTATCTGGTATATTGCTGCTATCTAGTAACTTCACGAAGTTGCAATTTGCGAAAATGGACATGTTATTTTAAATACGACAATAAACGGATGAATTATAAGTTTGTATTAACAATTTTTTTTATTAAATCTAAGTAATAAATACAATTTATATTTGAACAGCATATCTAAATTAATAAATGACCCGCCCAATAAAACTCTATTTAGTCGCATTAAGGGTTGGTATTTCGTATTCGGGCTAAAATGTACCATAGTGTTGATCCTAGCTCGAAGGAAAAAACTTTAAATATTTAGAGGGAGAGCGCTATGACTAACAAAGCTAGAGCTAGTTAGTTACCGTTAAGCAAAACCATTCTAAATCGTTTTAGTGGCCATCGTAATACTGTTGGTAACTGCAGCTAGTTGTTGCTTAATTTATTCCGTAGCCACGACTATTGAGAGAGCCTGTTTGCTATTTCTGGTTCACAAGCCCGAACCAGTTACTTTTATATTGTGGAGCGCGACAAAACGGTATTAAAAAATATCGCTATATAGAACCATCACTAATCTGATTGCCATACTCAGTTATTGCACATGGAACATCTCATGTCTAATTTTAAAACTTACTTGCAGCCACCGTAAATTTTGGCAACTATATTAAATTAAATATGTGGAAAAAATTACATATTCTCCGTGACCCAGAATGGGCTTATATGTGAATAACTGTTAATCCTGTATCTTCAATTTCAGAAGTTAAATCGAATTTCAGTTCGGAAGCTTGCAAAACTTCAAAAATTCGAATATTTCGACTTTTGGATAATTATCTTAATCATAATTTAGTTTTAATTCAAATTTTACTATCGATAAATTATAAAAATTTTCAATTGGTAATACGATAGATGTAAACACTTGGCAATTATTTAAAACTTAAACATTCACTGAGAAGCAGCCTAATACCTATATTTTGTCTATTTTGGAAATAATTATTTTATTATAAACTCAGTTACGTAAGTGTCTGTAAGAGTTTTTTTTATTAGTTTCGCGGGCGTTTTGTCGATGATATATTCTTTTCTCCGAGTCTTATTGTATGTAACACTTCCTTATTTGTTATGTCTCGGTCACTTTCTTTGTTAATGTTTCAGATTTAAACATTGAACTTATCGTGACTTGATGCTGAAAAATAAAATTACTTATATAATAGCGAGTTTTCGCCGTTGCAGGCCGGTTTGCGGGATTTTTTAAATGCGAAATTTCCATATTGTCAGAACTTGCAAAAGAACTTTTGTTTGCCGTGAGAACAATTATTATCCTTAAGGTTGAATTAATCAATTAAGATTTGCAAGGAGGTTACAGGAAAGAGAATATAATTAGAAATTAAGAAAGGGATAAACTGATATCGACGAATTAGATTTATTTCATAACGCGTTATTGGTGAAAAATTAGGTTACTTTTTGAGGTCATCATTTTGGAGATGTTTTAATCGAAAAGTTAATATCGTTTTGTTACTGAACAGTGTTTAGGACTCCTTTAGAAACTACTTCATTTATGATATTTTCTTACGACTATGAGATAAAAAAAAATTGTAAAAATGGTTTTGTCTCTTTAAGGTCATCTAACTTCTATCTTGGTTTGACGAAAACTGGTAGATTGGCGCAGCAGTAAAAAATGTCACAAATTGGAAAACATTGCAATAAAAAATATTTTACAACTCTTTCATTTAAAATAAATATAAACGTTATCTATGTTTCAGCCGTAACATTTTAACTGTTTTGTTATTTTTGCTGTAGCAAATTAAGTTCTTTATTAATATTATCGCAGATTGAAAATTATGGTTCTTGAATTTAGATCTATCAAATTGGAATTATCGGACGTTTCGCCTACGATTGCATGGGACATCTTCAGAGATCTTTATTCCACGAGAGTAAATGTCATCGAGTAGCAACACCTCGGTATTTATACCCCACTTGTGCTCAGCGAACCGTGATCCAGCATTACAATCGATTTCCACGCGTGATAAAGACTATAACCTCTCTATTACTATTATTTGGATATTTATAAATTTCGATTGATTCTCTAATTTTACTATTTTGGTATACTAGAATGGAATAAGTTTTTCTATCTTATTTTCAAGAAATATGGCACTTTTACAAAAAAAAAATGAATTATTAACACCTATTTGGGCTTCTATTTTTACTTTTTGCACATGGAGATCTATATTTTTTTATATTTTAATTATTACGGTCAATGTTATCGTGGTATTCTTTTTAATTTTAACAATTTTTACCAGTGGTATATAGCGGGTCGCGGACAAGCAAGGTCACAAAAATTGAACCTTTAACTTTAAGGGCACGATCATCTCCAATATGATAAAATCTGTGATATTATCTACACTACTTACTTTATGAAAATTAGACTTTTGTCGCGCGGTTTTATTATTGGAAAGTGTATATTTCGGCATTCTAAATAACATATCTCGATGTTAACATTGACAATCCTGTGCTTACAAAATGGAGGACCAAAAATGATCACTTTTAGGTTTTTCCAGTTTATCTTGAAAACTAAAGGTTGTGTGAAAAGAAGTTTCAAACAAAAGTTGTAGATAATTGAATTACTGATTGATTCGTTTATATACAGTTATAGATGGCACCACTAGTTGTTGAGATATACTTTTTTTGTCTCAAAATTTACCACATATGTTGATGTTATATATCTAAAAAGGTGCATGCTAAATCAAGAATATGTGTGATTAATATTTTTTGAGAAAATTTTCAAAGTTGAAAGTTTGATCTTGATTTTCGGTTCTCCTAAAATAAGGTACACTAATCAATCTTATACCGAATTGTTAAAAATGTCGTATATTTTGAAGATCTGTTTTTGATTCTAGGTCGAGATATTTTGAAAAAAACAATTTTTGAATCACAAAAATTGCAATTAATTTTTCCCTAGTGAATTTAAAATTGTTTTATTGTTCACATTAGATTTAAATGCATCATTTCCGATCTCTGAAAAAAAATTATCGTACGATGAAAAACAATTTTTTTTAAATTCGGAACATCTCGGTTTATCATTAAGGGATAAAATTTAGGGAAAGTAATGTTGAATACTTCTACTTTACCTGGGAAATTTTTCGTTGCATGAGAGACACGCCTCTTAGGTCTGTAGACCACCGAAAGGCATCTAGAATCTGACTATGGTATCCGAAATCACGGGTACTAGTAGTGAACGTGTTGCCGCTCTACAGGCACTTTGCGCTAGAGCGGCACCATTTCGGAGCAATTATAATTTTCATAATATTCAAATTATATTAAATAATAATAAATCTTTTATTACTGTATTAATCATTCATTATTTTATTAAAATCAATATTTTTACAAAAAGTAATTTGTATAAAAAATATAATATACATACATTAATCATTACTTAATCTCCTCTATTTTGAAATCATTTCGTCATTATCATTGCTCATTTCAGCATCACTTTGACCATTTCAATCACTATTAATAACATCACTGAAATTTTCATCATTGTCACAATCATTATTTATTTCATCATCATTTTCGTTATCACTGTGTACCTCGTGCGCAATATTTTCTAAACAATTGTCAAATTGACCGTCACAGTGCTCATACAAATCGGTACATTTTATTTCATGATTTTTACATGTACTTTTGTTATTAATGCATTTCGATTTGCATGAGTACGAGAAACTATTAATTAGTTTGTACGGAACAATTGACTCAGTTGTATATACCGGTTGCAAACCAACATCAGATTTTTCTCTTTGGTTTACGAAAAAGTATTATTATGTGTACTAAAACTGCCACATTATATATACGACTGACAAAGTATGCTGCAATATTGATGGTTTATGTTTAGTCATTGTATTTCAAAGCTATTATGTTTTAGGTCCCAATGACATCTCACAAGTGTATTTGTAGTAAATTTTGAAATATTCATATTGTAATTTATGACCTGTTTGCCTGAATTAAACAATAAAACTTAAATTTTTACTTTTATCACATTAATGTTGTAGTCGAGGAGCTCAGTGTGTTTTCGTAGCCAATTATATATATTTTGATCCCCTGATTATGAATATCGTGGGTGAACTTATGAAAAATAGTCATATTTTTTGAGTTAAAAATATATATGTATATATGCGGCATTTATCTTGAAACAACGGAAGATCTAGGTGGGATCACTTACAAAAATTATGGGATGGCAGGGGGGCTAACTAGCAGTAACCTTGAAAACGACCTCGACCTCGCCATTAAAGGTCATTTGAGGGTAAACTTCAGGATTTTAAATAGGACCTCCCAATCTCCAACCCGGAAAAGAAAAGAGCGCGAAATTTTATCATCAAATATGAACTTGACTTCAAGGTGAAAGTTAATTATCAAGGTCAGTTCAAGGTCAAAACATAAAGACTGCTTTAATTCGCAAAATGTACCGTACAAAAGATGTTGGGTGGCACGGGGGCTAATTGGTAGTGACCTTGAGAATAACCTTAACCGTTACCTTCAGGGTCAATTGAAGATTAATTTCAATATTTGAAAAAGAAACTCCCAATTTAAACCCCGAAAATGGAAAGACCGATCAATTTCACAGTAAATTCATCATCGGATGTTCATGTCCTCAAGGGCACGATGAAATTGATGTAGAATAGTTGATGACAAGCCTGTGGGTCCATACTTTCTTGAAGGTAATTTAAACGGCGTAAAATACCGTGATATTTTAGTAAATCAACTTTCACTTTTGCTTGAAGACGTACCCTTAGATGAAAGACAACAAATATCTTTTTAGCACGATAAATGTCCAGTGCATTATTCCCTATTAGCCCGTCAAGTGTTGGATCGCTAATTCAACGAACGGTGGATTAGTAGAGGAGGTCCAGTAAATTGACCCGCAAGATCGCCACACCTTACGTCACCAGATTTTTATTTTTGGGGTTCTTTGAAGAGCGAAGTCTATAAAGACGTGTAAACTACTGGTGAAAATGAAAATATGGAAATATGGAGCAATGAAGCCGGAATCATACAATTTTTGCTAACTATTCTGAACAAATGAATTTTTTTTTCTAATAGCCCTGAAGATCGAGATCAAGGTAATGTTATAGCAACTTTGCAATCGTACAACTTTAGTATGAAACATTTTATAAAATAATGACTTTGAGATCTTCGTTTGACTTTAGGATGATCTTGATATTAGACCATAACCTTGAGGTCAAGGTCATATTCGATGACTAAATTACTGTGAATTTGATCGGTCTTTCCACTTTCGGGGATCGAATTGGGGGAGTGCTTTATAAAATTTAAAATTTATCTTCAAATGTTCTTGAAGGCCAAAGTCAGGGTTATCTTCAAGGTCACTCCCACTTACCTTCCGTTTGGCCGTCAAGTGGCCTTGATATTTGGCCTTCACCTTGAGGTCAAAGTCATGTCCGATGATAAAATTTTCCGCCCTTTCCATTTCCTGGGTTGCAATTGGAGGGTTCCATTTAAAATTCTGAAGTTGGCCTTTAAATGACATTTAAAGATACGGTCAAGGTCATTTTCAAACTTACTGCTAGTTAGCCCTATAATTTTTGTATAAAACATTTTTCGAAAAAATGTGATCTCGCCGAGATATTCCGTTGTCCCAAGATGCCTTAAATAAAGGGCGAAACGTCAAATTGTTTTTGATTTCTTGTTAAATAAAGAACCTAAACCCAAGAAAAGACAAAATAAAAAAAAAGTCTATGGCTCAAGAATCTGGATAATATGATTATATATATATATATATATATATATATATATATATATATATATATATATATATATATATATATATATATATATATATATATATATATATATTAAAAATAAACAATTTCACGGTCTATGTACTTGAAAAAGTTATTTTATTCTCCTTACGACCGTTAAGAAAGGGGACTGTCGCAGATGTTGGCACACTCAGAATCTGGTTTATAGGTTCCGACGCAGAAAGGTTTAAATATGAGTATGCAGATGTAGAAAGTGTATCAAAGGTGTCTCGGGAAAGCTCCGACGGACCCACTGATGAATCCACCGTCGGTAGCTAGGACGAAACACCTCTTTTAGGGTCTAAAATTATATTGTGACGAACCGATCGCTTCGACACGGGTGCGGTCTCGTTTACAACATGGCGACCGTGACAGGACCTAAAGCAGCAAGGGTTGCCTGGATTGCTAGTTTATAGCAATAGGCCTGTAAAATACCCTAAAAGTGTCCGCATCTGCAGTTTCATCAGGAAACACTTTCTATACATGCGGGATCTAACGATCTCGTCTGCATACAAAGTATTTGCCTTGGTGGGGTGATGTCTCAGATGGCGGTACACTCAGAATCTGGTTTATAGGTTCCGACGCAGAAAGGTTTAAATATGAGTATGCAGATGTAGATAGTGTATCAAAGGTGTCTGGGGAAAGCTCCGACGGACACACTGATGAGTCCACCGTCGGTAGCTAGGACAAAACACCTCTTTTAGGGTCTAAAATTAGATTGTGATGAACCGATCGCTTTAACACGGGTGCGGTCTCTTTTACAACAGGACAGACAGTATATTTTCTGCGAATTCCACTCTGGTTTTTTCTCCATATTAGTTTCGACCACCTAATGGTCTCATTAGTGGAGCTGTAACGAACCGAGAGAAAAATACACAGAAAACAACTGTCTACTTAAAATCCCCATATCGTAAAATATCGGCGGGATATTACCCGCAGAATTTGATGCCGGACTGTTATCTTAAACAGTATCGCTCCGGGGTATATTCAGATGTTCATTTGTACTGTTTAAGATAACAGCCCGGCTTAGAATCAGCCAAAGAATAGGGAAATATTTTTATGTTACAAAAAAAAACAATTTTTTAACCATTAGCAATTTTATTGTTTATAACAAATTACCTGACCATTTTTCGGGAATTCACTCTCAATATTCGTAATCAGAGAGTCAAAATATATAAAAAAAAAACTGTGGTATTTTATTGTCAATAAAAATTCAAAATACTTAAAATTGCATTTTATTAAAAAAATAATAAAATCTAAAATTTTTGAATACAAATAGCTTCGTGTTTGGTACAAAACTTTTAGAGTTTTTTTAGAAAATAAAGCTAAATTATTTATCCAAATTAACTAATTATTTCGTAGAGCGTTAGCGTTATTGCTTTGAACCTCTAATATGTATTTAGTATTGTGAATAAAAACTAACATTTTTCACTGAAAATCTAAAAAAATAATCAAAACTTAGTTTTTACATTAATTTGCAAATAGTTGAGTCTAGAATTCAAATAAGCTAAAATAAGGCTTCATATTGATTTTTCCTACTCTTTTTGTATTCTTAAACCCCTTATTTAACTATTTCTTAAATTATTAGCACCCATCAAATATTTCATCACCAAATTACAATTAATTTATGTACAAATTTTTGGAAGTTTATTCTGAAGAAAAAGAATTTTCGGATTTTTCGCTGTCACTTCTGTACTCTTCGTAGTCAATTTCATCAATATCATAACCCTGTAAGATAAGCTCTTCCTTAATTTTAGGATTACGGGTAAAACCTTCTATCCATGGGGTATAATCATATTCTGGATGTCTTCCGCCATATCTGAAAATATATAATAAGTGTTTTTCCTATCAAATTTAATATATGACAGATAAAATAATAACAAACAATATACTACTACTTTAAATGTAGCAAACCCTGCAACACTAGTTCTTACGGTTCCGTGGCCTGCAAGAAACCTCTATAGTTTTGTCATGTCAGTCCGTTAAGCCATCCGTCTGTATATCAAAGTCTTAAAACTTCATTAGTTTTTCATTTTTATCAGTGAAATTTTTGCAGGTACATATTTTTAATTAATACAAAAATAAACCGAAGAAAATTTGGATACTGTGTGAAATGTAGGGATGAAAAAAATTTGTTTTTGTTTTTGGATAGGTCTTCAAAAATACAATTAAATATAGTATATAACATTTTTTATTTAGTCTCTAAATTTTAAAAATCTGAAAAAAATTGCCATAATGGCACATACTAAATATATTCAAAAAAATTATTACGGATAAGTTACGTCCACTAATTTATATACAAAAAAACATTCCTTAAAACTGAACTTCATTTTTTCGTTTATCTCATCAAATGAGGTACCTCCTCAAAGACGGATTTAAATATGTCACATAATATTTCTTACTTAGTCGTCTCGTTGACGAAACATAAGTATCTAAAGTTGTTAACAAATTTTGTTATTTTAGAGATGTAACTTTTGGTGAATGTGCCGGACAAGGTAGTGAATAAATCAATTGTTCCTTGTAGTCCAGCAATTGTAATAAGTTGAAATTATTTTTTCTTTTGATTTTGTTTTACTTCTGAGTTATTCTTTCGTTTTCATTCATTTGATTGCGTATAATTATATGTTTTGTTATAATTTTAATTCAATATTTTGGATTTGAAATATCAGTTTAATATTAACTATAACCTTCAGATTGGTTTATATTTAAAACTTGTACTGATGTTGTGACTGACTCTGGTCTTTTGGGATGGACGAAATTTCCAATCATCGTATAGTCCATTGTAAAATTAAAATCCTCACAGCAAAATCGAAACGATTTTGTAAAGTATACATTGGAGGCATATATTTTAGCTAATGCATGTTGATGATATGCTAAATATTAATATTTTAAAGTTATTTAACATACGCAGCATACGTAGAATCATAAAAAACCTATCCTTTGGCTTACGAACAACATAAGGTTTATGATAAATTTAAACGCAAAGTACTAACCAGATATAAAAAACGAGAGACTGAACAATCTTAGACTGAGTTTAAAAAATTAAAAAACCTCGTTAATATGACTGTGAAATCAGAGAAAAGGGCATTTCTTCAGCATTCATTTCGTAGTGAGTCTAAAAATTTCTGGAGGGTGCTCAAATATTTAAATGTTCACTCTGGGTCTTCTCAAAATTCACCTTCTTCTAACTTTGCGGCCTTTAACAATTACTGTTGTAATAATACTCTACAGAAGAATATAAATAATGAAGATATCGTTACCACAAATTAAGATAGCAAAATGTATCAGACGGGCTTAAAATCCGAAAAATTTCATTCACCCCTGTTGACTCAGCAGAAGTTGATAAAATAATAAAGGGACTAAAATCTAATGCCACCGGTGCTGATAACATTAACACCAAAATGATTTCATATTGGATTTCACATATTTTATCTCACACAACATATATTCTTAATTAATGCCTGTCTTCAAATAAATTTCCGACTTGAAAAAATGCCAATGTATTTGCCTTTGCTAAAAATTCCAAAACCGCAAAATTTCCCTGACTTTCGATCTATCAGTATAAAAGTAGTTAATAAACAATTAGGAAACGTTGTAAATGAAAACCGCATCTTGCCTTTCACGCTGTTCGATTTTAGAGGTAACCATAGTACAAATACTGCTCTTTGACACCCTAGATCACAACCTTCTTTTTATAAAACTTAAATATTTTCTAGATAACTTTAGAAATAGATTTCAACGAGTTTATTTTAACAGTTTCTCTTATTATGTGACTATCTGGAGGGGTTTCACGGGGCAGCAGTATCGGTCCAATTATGTTTTCTATTTACACTTCTGACTTTTGCAAATTCATCAATTCGCCGACGATACGCAACTGTATCTCTCTTTTAACTGTTCTGAACTTGACACATCATATAACAAATAAATAGTGATTTACGCGTCCTTAGTGATATATCACAAAAACATGGGATGGTTATAAATGAAGATAAAACCCAACTTATCATTTTTGGGAAGGATAAGGCATGAATAAATGATCCTGAACGATTACCAATTTTACTTAACAATGTTATTTTAAAACTCATCGTGATTTCTAAGAATCTCGGTTTAATTATGGACAATAACTTACGTTTTCAAAATCACATTTTTTTGCTAATCCAAAAATCATTTATAAATCCCCGAACAATGTATTGCGACAGAGATATTTCAGACACGGCTATTAAGTTAAAATTAACTGAGTCTCTAATTTTGTCCAGCATATCCTATTGTTTATGGGCCATCTCTTCTTCAGAAAGATCAAGTTGATCTTCAACGTCTTCGTAATACTTGGATTAGATTTTTTTATCTCTTGAAGTTTGACCACATTTTTGAGACCTTTAAGCGGCCTGGTTTGTTGATTTTGGAAGAACGTTTGCAGTTAGGCCACTTAGTGCCAGTTAATAAGATTGTCTCATGTAGAGAACCTGATTACTTTTATGAAAAACTTATTCGTTGTTCGGATGTTCATTATCTGAACACTCCTCAACGTGGTCTGTGTGTGGTTCCCCAACATAACTGCTCAATTTCAACGTTGCTTTTATTATAATGCTATAAAAATATACAATAAGTTCCTCCACGATATGAAGCTGTCCGCATCCTCGTCCTTTAAACAGAACGAAAAACGAGTCAAGGGTTTTCACAACTCTAGAGGGTAAACTAGGCAAGGTGTGTTCCAAGATTGTTGCCTCCCCAACAAAAATAATTTCTCAAAATCATTTAGACTTTTTGGATGAGCCTTGACCTTTTTTTCTAAGATAGTGAGGGGCGATGAGACTTGGATATATCACTGGAACCAAGGATCCAAAGTCAATACAATCAGCTAAGAACCAGCTTTCAGAGTGCAAGTATACAGCTATCATCTTTTGGGACCAAGAAGGAGTTATTCTTATTAAATACATGTCGAGAGGCATTACGATAAGAGAATATACCTATTATAATACTATATTAAATCATCATCGGCGAATGTAACTTCTTCGAGTTAAAACGTCATTTTGTAATCATCGTCGTCAATTGCGAGAGGATATTAATGCCCATTTTGAAGTTTAACAGATAACATTTTTTTCTAATGGAATAAAGGCGTCGCGAATCGATTAATGTTATAGCATATTATGTTGAACAATAAAATTATCGAATTAAATCACATGCCCTTTGTTTCATTGTTAGGGAGAATATTTGTCTATTGCCCTTGTATAATTAAAATGAAATCACGCAATTTGAAGTGTTCTATAAGAAACGTAAAAGTGATAAGAACCCACGTGTCAAAATTAGCAAGGTTCTAACAGCAGGAATAACCTAGATACGTCCTTATGTTTAGAGGAGCTATTCCAAAACATTTTTTAAAATTACGGACGATTGTGATACTTTTTGCATATTGTTTTATACTAAAAGTTAAGAAATGATTTTCATAAGACCAATAAGAAGATCGATTAATGATGAAGATTGAAAAGTTTTTTATTAAAATATTCCAAACCGTTTTCCCAATATTACCTTGTAACACTTTAAACTCTTCATCCTTTATGTAGATTTCTTAGTATAAGTTTATTTCCATGTAGAGAGGTAAAAAGCTTTACAAATAATGAACATATTTTTATTTCTGGTTTCCAAAGTTTTTCAATGTTGACGGCACGAACCTAGTAGTAGTACTAATTTTTTCTTTGATGTTTGCAGATGGTTTACTTACCGTTGTGATAAATGTTTGGGATCGATGTGTTTATGAAGACTTTCCATGTCCTCACCATGGAAAAATATTTTATCTTTCATGTAACCGGTTAAAAACGGTTGGAACATTTTAAAGACAATGTCAAAAATCCATGGCTGGAACACTACATGAACCGCATAAATCTTCATTGGAAATGATGTCTGAAATAAAATATAACACTGTATCATACACATTTTTATGTAACAAGAATAATTTAAAAACTACGGCAAAAGAAAGGGTTGAAAATAAATATTATACCAGGAGGCTTCAGAGCGCAAAATTTGGTCGGTTACGAGAATATAAGAAAGAAGAAAATACATACTTTCGGACGCTTTATATAATATTTTTTCTGACATCTGCTTCAAATTCTAGTTAAATATTTTAAAATATCTTATGGCTGTATTAGAATTGAGATTGATATATTAGTAGCTGGAAAATACCAATTTAAAAATTTTGTAATATGATTTTTAAAATTTTGAACAACTGATATATAGAAATATTCAATAATAATACAAATATTGTCTTCGACAATAGACAAGGTTCTTTTTTAAAATTTTTTAATTTCTTTGGTCCCAACACTGAGATATTAAACATATTATTAAAATATTTGAAAATGAAATTATTATAAATATATTTATTGGATGAGACAAACATTTCATTAAAAAAAATAAAATCTTTATAAAAAAAATTGAATCGACTTCTAAAGTACGCTAAAAAATAAAAAATAACTGTAAATTTTTATATGAAATTGAAATTTTTGAAGTCGGCGTTAAATTAATATAAACAGATTGAAAATACTTTATTTGTAATTGCTTTCTTATCATAATTTCTACATATTAGTAGTTATTTATTTCATTTAGAATTAATTTGGCGCCGATTTAAAAAATTTCAATTTCATATAAAAATTTATAGTTATTTTTGGCGCATTTTTAGAAGTCGGTTCAATTTTTTTATAAAAATTTTATTTTTCGATTTTTAGTTCAGAATCTATTATGATATCCATAAATTATTTGAACTAAGTACTAATCGAGATTAGTGTACCTCGCAATGACTCCAAGGTGGCAAAAAAGTAAACCACTAAAAATTCTTTGATTCTTAGAGTTCTCCAAATACCAGTGAAATAGTGTCAAACAAATATTTAGTCTGTCATAGTATCTTAAATTTCAAATTAATTTTAGATTGATAATATAGGCCCCAAAACTGTCCAATAGCGATATCTAAAGAACTCAAGACGTAAATTTCTTAGCCCGATATTTTTTATACTGCATATTGAGTTGTATACGCCCCAAGAACCTCGCAATATCAGTTTTAGACAAAATCGGAAGATGTAAAACTTCAGTCCCTCATATTGTATCTTATCAATCTAATAGTTGTAAAAAATTAACTTCATTTTCATAATACACGACCCCGAAAACCCCCCAATACCAAATCTGAAAAAATGCGAATGAGGTCATATTTTCAACCCTTAATCTAATCTAAATCTAAACCCTTCAAAGCCCCCTAGTACCAATCGTGGATAAAATCCGGAAATTTAAAATTTCTAAACTGTCATATTGCATTTGACATATTAGATTAGATCCTCAAAAACGATTCAGTCCCTCCTTTCAACAAAATCGGTAAATGCAAAATTTGTAGTCCACCATATTGGATTCGCTATATAGAATTCTGAAAAAATACTTTTAAATTCATCACTTACACCCTCAAGAACCCCCTGTATCAGTTTTGGAGAAAATCGAAAAATGTAAAATTTTTAGTACGCCATATTGAATCCACCAGACTGAGTTTTTCAAAAAATATCTTTAATTCGTAATTAACACTAACAAAAATCCCCCAATACTCATTTTTGACAAAATCGAGAGATGTAGAAACTTTAATCCCCCATCTTGGATCCGTCATATTTATTTATTTTTTAAATAATTTCGGATTAGTAATGTGCGATCCCAGAAACTCCCCCATATCAATTTTGAAAAAAATCGGACTAAATTATTTTTTTATCCGCAATATTGGATACGCTATAATGAATTTTTTAAAAATAATTTAGAATCATGTGCGACCCCGAAAACTCCTCCATATCAATTTTGGAGAAAATCGGACAAAACTAATTTTTTCGTCCGCCATATTGGATCCGCCATATTGAACTTTTTAAAAATAATTGTAGATTTATTATGTGCGACCCCGAAAACTTCCCTATACCCATTTTGGAGAAAATCAGATCAAGTTGTTTTTTGTCCGCCATATTGGATCCGCCATATTGAATTTTTAAAAAATATTTTGGATTGGTTATGTTTTCCCCACACCAGTTTTGGAGAAAATCGGAAAAACTTAAATTTTTTTTTCCGCCATATTAGATCCGCCATATTATTTTTTTTTTAAAATTAATTTTAGATTCGTTGTGTACTACCCCGAAATTTACTCCATACCAATTTTGGAGAAAATCGGAAAAAAATATTTTTTTTGGCCACCATATTGTCAGCACCATCTTGGATTTTACTGCACCAATTTTATCCAAAAAAATATGGGGCCACAGCAGCAACTTCCTGAATATAACGTAAAAAATTCATTCAAATCCGTGCCGCCGTTCCGGAGTAATCGGTGTACATACATAAAAAAAAACATACATAGTCGACGAATTGAGAACCTCCTTCTTTTAGAAGTCGGCTAAAAATTGAAATTCTTAATAACATAAAGAAATGTAGATAAAAAGTTCAACATACTGTATACACTTATAACTTTAAACCGAATCTATAAAATTCGTCAGTATTATCCCAGTAAATTGTAAGTGATAATAGAAAAATATAAATAATTATAGTGCGAAGAAAGGTTATATAAATGAAAACAAAACTTTCCCACAAAATTTCAAAGACATACATCCCTACAAAAAAGTATACGGAAATTTACGGTAAGCATATTAAATATAAAGAAAAGTAAACCTAATAAAGATTACGTAAAACCAAAGAACGAGACTTGTTATAAGGAAGCGGTTAGATTATCTCAGGCTTTATGATGTAACATTTGATCTCAATAGTTCTAGCAGCTTAATAGTGAAAGTACATAACTATCTACTCTCTTTGGTAGTTTATGGCAACTTTTAGCAACGAACCTTTTTACAATTTCCCTTTATAGTATTTACTTTTTATATGGTCTATTATGCAAAATCATGATGTAGTTAGATCAAAGGTAATAATAAAAAGAAAGTTTATGATTTACCCACGTTTTTATATATTTATTATAATTTATTAACTGGTTACTGAGGTAACATACTATTAGCCTATTTTAGCTGATTTTATCGGAATTACGTATTAATTGATATTGAACTTAGTGTCGAAAGAGATGTTGAATTTAGGTCTTAAAGACAATAAATTTGAACAAAAAAGCCCGAAATACTGGGTTATTTGTTCAGAAAAAAAACATAACGGGAATATTCTTTATTTTGTCAGGGTTCGAATATATTTTGCTTTAAATACTATTTTTATAAAAAAGTTCCAACCTGACAAAATGTGATTCATATAAAAAGATTGAGAAACACTTTATTTACAATTTCTTTCTTAGCGTAACTTTTAGCGTAACTTATATATACTTTGTGTTAGTGGTTATTTGTTTTATTTAGTAATAATTTGGGGCCGAATTTAAAAATTTCAACTTCATATAAAAATTTGTAGTGTCATTTCTCGCTTTTTAGCTCTTTTTAAGAAGTCAGTTCAATTTTTTTAAAAAAATTCTATTTTGCTATTTAGTTTTGAACTGAGATGAGTTTATAAGGTTGCAAAAACATACTTACCTTATGCAGAGTTGTAGACCATACTAAATTGAACAACAAAAAATTTTTTTATTCTGAGAATTCTTCAAATACCAGTTTTGAATGAAATTTTTTTAAACAAATATTTAGTCTGTTGCAGTAAATCAGCAATCTTGAATTTAAAAAAATTAATTTTAGATTCGTAATGTAGGCCCGTGAAACCTGCCCTCCCCCCTCAACACCAATGCCGAAGGAACTTGAGAAATGTAACTTTTTTAGTCCTACATATTTTAACCTGCATATTGAATTCGAAGAAATGAATTTATGATCAATAATATATGCCTCAAAAACACCCAATATCAATTTGGACAAAATCGCAAAAATGTAAAATTTTTAATTCCCATATTGTATCTGTCATAATAAATTGTAAAAAAAAAAATAACTTCAGATTTGTAACCTACGATTCCGAAAACCTCATAATACCAATTTTGAAAAAATGTGAATAAAGTAAAATTTACAATCCACGATATTGAATCCGCCATATTCAGTTTCAAAAAAATAATTTTAAACTCTTAATCTAATCTCAATCCGCACTCTCGAAAACTTGCCAGTACCAACTTTGGACATAATCCGGAAATATAAATTTTTAGACCGCTATATTACGTATACCAAATTGAATTTGTTTAAGATAGTCCCCTATATTGGATCCGTCATATTGAATTTTTTAAAAATAATTTAATTTACACTTTCAAATTCCCCCCAAACCAATTTTGGAAAAAATCGAGAGATGTAAAATTTTTAGTTCGCCATAATGGATTCACCATATTGGTGAATTGGTGATAAATAATTTTAAACTTGTAATCTACACCCTCAAAAACCCTTCTATAACAATTTTCGACAAAATCGAGAAATGTGAAATTTTTAATGCTCCATATGGAATTTTTTTAAAATTAATGTAGACTCGCTATGTACTAACCCGACAACTCCCCCATACCTGTTTTGGAGAAAATCGGACAAAATCATTTTTTTTGTTCGCCGTATTATCAGCGTCATCTTGAATTTTACCGAACCAATTTCGGCCAAAATATTATGGGACCAACGTTGATTACGCGTAATAATTTACGAAACTTATTGTATTGTTTCGATCTGTAAAAGCATGTGAAAGCATTAATAAGACTTATTACGTATTCTTCGACTACGCTTGAATATGTTTGTTTAAATATGGAGGGTGTTTACTGATGTGTTTGGAATGCTTGAATCTCTGACTATGAAGCTGTACTGGCCAAATTTCAGATTAATATACAAGCTTCTAAGAGTTAAGTGACTACTTGTTCAATTGGCAGCGTTATGTCAGAGAAAATAAGAAGAAATAGCGACACTTTAACGTTTTTATCCGAAGTGTTTGTACCAAAGATATAATTTCTTTACCCTACTGACATTTACGAATTAAAAACAGTTTTTAATACCATTAAAAATAAAAACTGTATAAGTATATAACTATAAGAATATTGAGTGAATTAAATCTAAATGCTTAGAGACAGAATGAGAAATAGTGACATCAAGTCGCTATGTGAGAGTCAAAACGTGGTAAGGTGGTATAGAGCAAAAAGAAGAACATGGAGAGACCACGTAGTGTTGTGGAACTTAACATCTTACCAACGCTTTCAGGCAAAACTGGACTTAAATAGAGGTTCAAGTTTGTGGAAAGTACAAGGATGTCTGGGTAAGATACCGGTGGATCCCGCTGATGAGTCCACCGCCGGTATCGGGACGAAACATCCGTGCATTTTAGGTGGTTGCAAATAGTTCGTTAGTTATATGCACTTAACATCAGGGGCATTACTATGACATGGCGCCCGAGCAGGGACGACGAGATGGAAGGCCGCCGAGTCGTGGCTTTGTGCTAAAGCCGGTACCCTACTTTGGAAAGATCAATAGGATGTCCGTTCCACTTCCTTTTCAGGCCTGTGCTTTCTAACGGCTTGGACTGTCCGACAGTTTAAGCCGGAAAGCAAATGCCTTAGCGGGGGCATGTTGTGGAACTTAACATCTTACCACCGCTTTCCGGCAAAACTGGACTTAAATAGAGGTTCAAGTTTGTGGAAAGTACAAGGATGTCTGGGAAATATACCGGTGGATCCCACTGATGAGTCCACCGCCGGTA
The DNA here is from genome assembly GCA_034092305.1 of Diaprepes abbreviatus. Lineage (NCBI taxonomy): Eukaryota > Metazoa > Arthropoda > Insecta > Coleoptera > Curculionidae > Diaprepes > Diaprepes abbreviatus. The sequence continues at coordinate 25,436,873 of JASJET010000055.1, read as the reverse complement.
TCGGGACGAAACATCCGTACATTTTAGGTGGTCGCAAATAGTTCGTTAGTTATATGCCCTTAATAACAGTGGAATTACTACGACAGTAGATAGAATGGCTAATAATCGACTTGTAAAATTTGTAAAAGAGAGAAACCGAATACCTGCAGACTTCCCGGAAGACCTCCCAAATGCTGGTATGAAAGCTGGACATCAGAGTCACAACTTAGGCTACAACTTTGAAAAAACAAGACGTTGCCTTAAAATAATAAGAAGTGCCTTTTAAGTGCAATGGCTGAAGCCATAAATATATCATTTGTAGATAGTCAGTTCCCATAGTTCTTAAAAAAAGGTATAGTGGTTTCCATTCAGAAGGGTTTGTTGCTTCGTCAAATTTCAGACCATTTTTACCTACCCTTTCAAAAATTATTGAGAAATTAGCAGAATGTCATTTCTGTCGAGAAATGACGATTTAAATTTCAATCAATTTTACTTTCAGAACGGTAAAACATAATTTTTTTACTTTTAGACAATTTATATATTATCTTAAATGAAGGAAAGCTAGTTGCTACAGTTTTTTGTGACCTTACGACAGCATTTGACTGGGTCATTCATGAAATTCTATTGCGAAAACTACAAATTTATGGATTTTGGATTCCTCCTTAAGTTGGTTTCCGTTTAATCTTTGTCGGAGAATCCAGGAGTAGGAACAAGGTTTAATTTTGAAAATGTCAGTTATGCAGATCTCCAAGGGTAGGTTCTTGGATCGATTTTGTTTCTTCCGTACATTAATGACTTTGAAACTTTGAATATTCGGGGCAAATTAACTCTGTTTACCGACGACACAACTCTAATATGAAGATTTTTATAAAATCAGGGCCTGATGTGAAAACAGTTTATTAACGTTCAATGCTGAAAAAACTAACGTTCTTGTATTGCAATGTATCTTGAACAATATACTGTTAGATTCGCAAGTACTAAATAAATTAAGTACCATACAGTTACTGGGTTTACATCTGAATAGCAAGCTAAATCTTGATAAAAATATTGACAATTTATCCAAGAAATTAATTTCAAGGTGTTTTGCTCTCAAATCAATGTTTAGAGTGATGGAGCCATCAGTTATTACAATGGCTTATTATGTCCTTGTGGTTTCTCACCTGGCCTATGGAGTCTGTTTCTCGGGTAATTGTAGCCTGTATGTATTGAATTCTGTGTTTGTAATACAGAAGTGAGTAATACGTTTTATGTAGGGTATGTGATACTGAAAGTCGTGTAGATCTATATTTCTGCGGGAGGATTATGTATGTTTATTACAATACCGGGTAAACTCATAACATTCCCCTACCGGTTCTATCAACTACTACTATTAAAAATAATTTAACTTACAATTTGAAAAAGCTGTTCAATTACCTATCCGAGATCGCCAAGGAAATAAATAATTTTACAATATCTAAAAAATGAACAAAAAAAAACTTTTAGATAGGGCATACTATAAAGTTGAGGAATATTTTATAGTGTGTTCGTTCGCTGTTCTGGGTATTTTATGTAGTTTCATATATTTGTTTCTTTTATAAGCTATGTATGGTTTATTCGTTTATTGCTTTTATTTTTGTATTGTATGGACCAGGCGCGCATCCAAGGGGGGGGGGGGCGATGCCCCAAGAGGTTTGAGTTCAAGAAAATGGACCCGATTTTGCCTCATACTATAGTTTATTCAAGAACTAGAGACAGTAATAAATCATTTTTTTACTCTTTTTTTTTCTTCGCACACTATCTATGTTCTTTAGTCCGGTGTCTTTGGCAAAAGCTGTTAGACATTTATATTTTTCATAGGAATGGGTTAGAAATTTTATAATCAAAAATACCGGTCAATAATAATGGACTATTTGGGTTGGAAAGCAATAGATATTTTGGATGTGTAAAGTGTTAAAAAGGATTTTAATCCTTGTCATAGTCGTCGGAAAGAAGTACTTATGGCATAGAATATTATTTCGGCAATAAACTTAAATAAAAGGTTTTTATAATAATATTTTATTTCTTATGATTTCTTAATAATTCACATACATTAGAAAATAAAGATAATTTTGACATATTTAACACAAATCAGAACTGTATTTTTATTATTTTTAATTTTGGCATAGAAACCGTTTTAGGCACATTCAGACTAAAACGTAGTCTTTTTCTCTCAAAAGATTCTAAGTTATAATTTAAATACTTACAAAATACCCATTGTCAAAAATACAAGAAGTTAAACATATATAAGAAAATAAATTCGTCCATATGATATTAAAATTTTTTTGGGGCTATCGGTCATTTTATTATTCATTAAAAACCTCTTTAGGATATTTGACGTTTCAATTTATTTATTTCTTAAACCATCAGCAGAATTACAATTAAACACTAAAAAGGGATTCAAATGTAATTAGTTTTTATATGTTACAGAAAATCTAAATAATAAATTGTGGTTACGCTGGTAAACAATACATATCTAATTCGTAATCAAAGTCAGTGAAGCTATCTTTGCTCAAATTAATTATAATTGGTTCCTCTATCTCATCAATCATGAGATCGAATTTCCACATTTTCTTTTATTCTTTTATTATATGGACTTTTTCCAATTTTCTGCAGTAACTTTATTCAAAACAATCTTTCAAAAGTTCAGTTAAATTACTAACTTTGTAAATTATGTTATTTCTTGCAACTCTACTTTTACTTGATAGAGATATGTCCTTCTCCAACGGACATTTTCCGGACGATCTATAAGAACAGATTTTCTATCTAGTTTTTTCCAGAAAAAATTAAGTTCTCTGAGCAATTTCCAGAGCTCAATTCATTTAATTTCAGGTAAATCCCGATCTTCATTGATTTCAGTTAGAATTTTGTCGACGGTTGGGATCTCTCCTTTTATTGCAGTTTACATCTCTTCTTCCAACGAGGTTTTTCGTCTCTGCCTATGATCGAATGTGGCCTGGGAGTACCAACAATTCCGGACGTTTTTTTCTCCTTCAGTATTCGGTACATAGTAGATTTTCCAACTCCTGTCATATTGGAGCACATCTCAACAGAGCTTTTAACATTATTATCTAGATATTGATATCTTAAGGCATCATAAACATTCATCGTAATAAGTTTTTCTTTGAGGAAAAAATGCCCTAGTTTAACGATTTTGGAATAAATATAGATGTGGAAGCTATATCTTTTGGGTATCTCACTAATCTCAAATAATATATAAAAACAAGCACAAACAAGATAAACCACTAAGGACACACTGTAAGGTGTACTTTGCTCACTGACAGAAATTAAATTGAACTATCAGAAATTTTGTTATTACAGTAAATTTATAAAAGCTTATAATATTTAAATATAATTATATTTACGGCAGTCCTCACTTACCTGCGGCACTGGAGCAGGTACGTTGGAGGTTTCGGTAACAGTTTTATTACTCTCTCTAGTTCTTGAATAGAGCTTGCGATTGCCCCTCCCCTTCCCAAGAACTTTGAGTTTAGGAAAATAGAACCGATTCTGCCTTTTATATGCTGCTGGCACTCCCCCTAGTTGACAATTTATTTTTCTTGCGATAGCCCCCCCCCTCCGAAGAGCTTTGAGTTTAGGAAAATAGACCCGATTCTGGCTCTTATACTAGGAATCTGTGTATGCTGCTCGCATCCTCCCCCTATTAGCAACTTGTTTTTTTTTTGTGATCGCCCCCCACCTCTCTAAGAGGTTCAAATTCAGAAAAATAAACCCGATCTTGCCTTTTACACTAGAAATGGTAATTTTGCTGGTGTCTCTCCCCCCCCTCCAACTTCCTTGTCATACTGTACTTTTGTGATATCACCGCCCCCCCCCCCTCCCCAAAGAGAGAGACTGGATCCGCCCCTGATGGACTCTACTTGATTATCTCCTAAGATAGCTTTGTCTGCAAGAAGTTTGGACTCTTTTGATAACAAAGCATGTTTTGAATTTGAATTATTTAAAGTTCGCGTTGAGGCCCTGCACTATTTTAGTGTGTACATATATTTTGCTTACCTTTCCACATTTGTAATTTAAATACAGTTTAAGTTGACAGTAAGTTAGTCAATCAAGATTTCCTTTTATTACCAAACTGACAAAACTGGCAAATATTCTTTAGTTTCAGGAGAAAACTATCCCTTTTATTGATTTGATGCTTTATCTTCAAGTTTCATCCTAATTTTTCTATATAAATCAATATATGGTATATCTTAGAATAAGCGTTACAATAGAGTAACTAGATCGAAAAGTTTATTAACCTAATAATAAGATTATTCGTTGTTGGATTGCCCACTTTATTTCGCCGTAGTATTCCAAGCGTGCTGTTATTCTGGAAGTACTCACATAGCATGAAATATTGCAACAGGTTTTCAGCAAGCTTTCAGGAAAGTTTTGAAACCTTACAAAAAGCTTTCGTGGAAACCTGCGGTAATTACCAAACGTCCGCCATAAATACTAATGGAAAGATTACGTCTAAGCTTACTATAACTTTTCAGGACAGCATAACGTAAGATATTTTGTAAGCTTACTTTAAGATCCACTGCAGTTTCTGCAAGTTTCTACTTGCTATATATAACCTTACACAAAAGCTTTGTATAATCTTTCAACCAATATTTCTAAAAACGTTCGTAGAATTATCCAGTAACTACCTAATGACTGCGACAAATACTAGCGGAAATATTATGTTTAAACTTAAGATAACCTTTCAGGACAGCATAACGTAAGACTCTCTGTAAGGGTAAGTCAAGACTCATGTAAGGTTTTGGAAGTTTTTACTTGGTATTTATTACCTTACACGAAATCATTCTGGAATCTTTAAAGGATATTTGTGAAAGCTTTCATAGAAGCTTCCAGTAATGACCTAATGTCGGTGAAAAACATTATGGGAAAGGTTCCGTCTAAGATTACGATATCCTTTTAGGAAAACTTAATGTAAGTTTCTTTGTAAGTTATGGAAGCTTTCACAGTACTGTTTCGTCCTAGCATGGGACTCATCACGCCATTACATTCGGTAAAAACCATCATTTTGTAACTGTGCACCATAAACAGTTTATAAAATTAAAAAACAGTAAACAAGACACAGTGGCGACATCTCAATAGATCACTCAATAAGACTTCCAAGAAAGATATACTGTATGAGCTTACACGATAATTTTACGAATTTCTAATGGAAGCTTTTATTCGAGTGTGCAGGAAAGTATCTGTCAAGATTCTAAGAATATTCTAGAAAGCTTTATTGAAAGAATTGATTTGGAATGACGAAAACTTTCCTTGAAATCTTACTGCAAAGTTACACTAAACTTCAAAGGTTGCTTATTTGATAGATTGCAATTTTTTCTTTAAAGATTGTGTGTTATCTTCCAGAAACTTGCAAGAAAGTTTCTGAAAATATGGAAATAGATCCTAGATGTTAGCTTCCATAAGGTTTACAGTAAGGAAATTATATAACAAGCTTACACATTGCTTTCATAAATTCATATCAAGATTCTAAGAAGATTACTTCACGATTACAGAAAGTTTTCTTGGAAGGGTCAGTTTAGAATAACAGAAACTTTTTTTGGAATCTTGCTATAGAGTTACACTAAGCTTCTCAGTTTGCTTCCTTGTTAGATTGCTTACTCTTTTCTAAGAAGATTGTATGTTATCTTTCACAAAATTGCAAGAAAGTTTCAGAAACTTTTTTTGGAATCTTGCTATAGAGTTACACTAAGCTTCTCAGTTTGCTTCCTTGTTAGATTGCTTACTCTTTTCTAAGAAGATTGTATGTTATCTTTCACAAAATTGCAAGAAAGTTTCACGAAACTTTCCGAAAATATGAAAATATATTGACTAAAATGTGGTTGTCGGACTTGCATTGTCTTTATTTTTATTTATTTTTACGACGTTTCGATTAGGTTGTATCTCTAATCGTTATCAAGTATAAACTGAATGTTTTGTCTTAAGACTACGAGCTTATATAGGCACTGTGTCCATTGAAGCGCAAAGTTTCGCTTCACTGTACACACCTCAATGATTTGATGTTACAAAGTAGTGGATGCCAAAGATTAGGTATCTCAACACTCGGTTAACTGAAGATTCCATTATTGTTTTTAATGTATGCTGCTTCTATAAATTTTTCTTTTTTTCATATTGAGTTACATATATATTGCCGCAGCCTCAGACCATTTTATATGGTGTTGTTTATCCCAGGAGTGTTCTACAATATCTGATCTCGACGTTTCCCCTTTTTGTGAATGAGCTTTAGAAATTGGTGTTTTCAAGGAACTTTTTAAAAGTTTATTGGATAAAAGTCTAGAAGATATACATCACGCATTGTTTATTGATTCTTTAGGTACAATACAAATTTATTAAATATTATATTGTTTATAATAATTGACGTTATTTACGAAAAAAAATCAATTATATCGCCTTGGAGTATTTTTTGTGTTCAAAAACGATAAATTTATTTTCTTCTTTGTCTCTTTACATATCAGGTGAGATATAGCAAGACATTATTATTATTATTCTTCTTCGCATAATCTAGTATGAATTGTCTATAAATTTTATATATTTTCTCCTGAAGTTCGGGGGAATAGTTTTTGAAAGTTCTTGACACCATATATGTGACATAATTTGTTTTTTCAAAAAACATTGCCTATATGTAGTGCCTATTTTGAATCTGTAGTTACTGTGATTCTAAGGTCTCTTTGGCGGTCAAAAGGGTTTCTTTATTCTCTCGTCATATGTCAAGTGAGATATAGCAGGACAAAGCTTTGTTATTCTTCTTTGCCTTTGTTCCAGAGCATGTACTTCTTTGGTGAAATGGGAATTCTATACTGGTGCTATATAATCTAATATGGGTCGTATATAAAAATTTTTGATTTTCTCCAGGAATTCAGTGGAACAATTTCTGAAAGTTCTTGACACCATATACTTGACAGAGTTTACTTCTTTAAATTACATTGCCAATAGGTATATTTATTTTAATCTTTGGGTATTTTGATTCCAAGATCTCTTTGCTGATCCCAGAATTTATTTATTCTCTCCTCATATGTCAAGTGAGATATAACAGGACAAAGCTTCGTTATTCTTCTTTGCGTGTATTCCAGAGCATGTATGTCTTTGGTGAAATGAAAATTCCACACTGGTGCTGCATAACCTATTATGGGTGGTTTATAAAATTTATAAATTTTCTTCAGGGGTTCAGGAGAACAGTTTTTGAAAGTTCTTGATACCATATATGTGGTGCTCATTTTAAATCTTTGGTTATTGTGATTCTAAGATTTTCTGGTGATCACCAGGGTTTCTTTATTCTCTCCTCATATCAGGTGAGATATAGCAGGACAAAGCTTTGCTATTTTTCTTTGCTTTTGTTTGACGGAGAGCCATTTTCTATTGGTATAGGATTTTATCAAATTATTGTTGGCTAATTGAAGTCTCTGAAATGTTTAAAATAATATTTAAATTTCTTTTTCCTCAATATAGACCAACGAGTTAGAGGACCATAAATACAAACTTGTTCGAGAATACCTCCAGAGTAAATAGGAACTGGAACAACCTATGAATGCATGTTAGCTAAAACAGTAAAAGATTTAAAAAATGTATACGACTCACTTAAAATCGAAAATAACATCTAAGAAATAAGATCGTTTCAAAAATAAGTTTTAAAAGGCCCTCTTACACAAATTTTATGACACAAGCCAGACAACTACAACGGAAAATGCTGTTAGTTTGTATGGCTTCGCCGCCTAAACTGCATCTAATAATAATAATACAAAATAAGTCGTAGCGTTGTTTGCATCATACTTTATTTAAGGATAAATGGGTTTAAAACGTTTCTTGTTACTTAATGTTGTTACTTTAGTGTATATCGAGCCAATTAGTTACACTGTTCTGTATGAAAATTCTCCCCGTCAAACTATTGCGTTATTTCGATAATTTTTAACTATGTAACCCTTAGACTGATCTGTAAAAATCTAGAGAATATCAACATGTTTTATTTGATTGCAAAGTAGGTATAAGGATGCACCTATGCGATTTATCAGTTGTTATAGCATACCGGACGGCGACGTTGCCAAATCTACGATTAGGTAAATTGTGCACAATCTAGACCACCACATAGGGGGCGTCTGGAGATGACCTCCCACCTACGACGTCTTAACCCCCTAGGGCTTAAAATAACGGAGATACCCATTAAACTCCATGTAATTCCAAATTGCACCATACTCTGTAGTCATCGAAGGGTCAGCTGCTTATAGAAGGCCCTTTGTATACAGTACTTATGTCGTCGCTTTTGGTACTCTCGATATCCGATGTTTCTCTTAAATACCAGATGTACGAAATGGGGATATAAGCATCCGGCCGGTCGTAGAAGGATCAGTATTGGATAAACGAACGAAGTGCAAAGAACTAGCAAATAGTGATAGCGTTGTTGTAGTGCAAATATATTCACTATGTGAAATGATGTCGACGCGATCTAAACCTAACCAAGTTTCTGTTATATATGTGGTGAAGTGGCACTGAAAGCTCAACGAAAGATTATGAGTTCAATTGTGAGAAAAGCCTACGATTTATATTTTGGGTGCAAAGTTGGCGATCAAGACAAAACTTGGGCTCCCAATATTTCCTGGAAAGTAGTAGATATCTTCCAGTCTCTTTATTTTTTTTTTTTGAATATCACCACATTTCGGCTAGTAGTTATCTATAGCAGTTTTCAAGTCAAACTAAATAAATTCCTAAGCTACATTACTATTTATACTAAAAGTAAATGCGTTGGAGTATGACTGAGATGGGTGCAGTCATGCGTACTACGCCAAAGTCCCATTTATTCTGCATTTAGTTTTAATTTACAATTATTAGGAAGTGGTTTCCACACTTCCCTTATATCTAAATATGGTTTACTAAAGCAATTCGGGTTCTGATGTCTAACCGCGGTTTCTTTGAATTTTCGTTTTCTCCAGTGTTATTCTCTGTGTAGAATTTTAGCTTCAGACCATTTTATGTGGTGTCCATGAGTCCAGGTATGGTTGGCGGCACCACATTTTTCTGTTTCTCCTTGAAATGTGTATTTTTTATGTTCTTTAATCCTTACATCAATGGGTCTCTTTGTTTCTCCAATGTAGGAGATGCCACATTCACGTGGTATCTGATACACACAGTTCTTCATGTCCTTTTGAGTTGTTGGTTTGACCCTAGTAAGTCGACTTCTCAGAGAGTTACTTGAATTGAAAATAACGTTGATTTTATTTAGTTTTCTTATTCTTCTAATTTTTTCCGAAATGCATCTAACATAGGGGATGTTCAATATTGGTTTTCGTTTTTCGTTCGTTGTCAATATTGTTCTATTTCTGTGTTGTTCCAGAATTTTATCCACCAGATATATTGGGTATCCGTTAGCTTTCAGGTCATTTTTAATGTGATCTATCTCTTTCATCAATTTTTCATTGGAGTTGCAGAGAGTTAAGGCTCTATCTACGAGATTTCTTATAATTCCTTGTTTGGTGTTGTTGGAGTGATTGGATGAGTAGTTTAAGTATTGTCCTGTGTGTGTGGCTTTTTTTTAAAATGAGGTTCGAATTGGTCTGCCATTTCTTTCAATCAAAACATCTAAGAAGGGTATTTCATTTTGTACCTATTTCTCCAGATAAGAAAGGAAATTTTGAAGTTCTTCGTAGTTTTCATTTTAGATTGTAAACGTATCGTTTACGGATCTAAGCCACAACTTTGATTTCTTAATTGCGGATTGAATTGCAAAAGTCTCGAACCATTCCATGAAAATATTTTCGACCACCGGTGAGAGTGAAGATCCCATTGGTAGTGCATCATCCTGGATGTAGAATTTTTCCTTTTCCTGAAAATATGAATTAGTCAAATAACTTTCCAACAAGGTCCATGACGGCGTGCGGTGGTAAAGATTTTTTTTCTGCTAAGGTCTGGTCTTCTTCAAGTTTCATTCTTATGATATTTAGTGACTCCTTAACTGGAACGTTGGTGTAAAGACTTTCCACGTTTAAGCTAATAAAATGGTGTTCCGGTTGTACTTCTATTTCACGTATAATTGCTACGTAATGTTACGAGTTCTTGACCGAGGACAATGTATTTCCTTGTCCAGGATTGGAAGAAGAAACTTAGCAAGCGCAGAAGTTGGAGAGTTCCAGGAACTTGTGATAGGTCGTAAAGGCATGTCTTGTTTATGTATCTTCGTAAGGATCAAAGAACATCAAACATAAACATCTAGAGGAGAAAAGGCAAAATCTGGTGCCACTAATCATGCCTGGACTCATGGACACCGCATAAAATGGTTTGAAGCTAAAATTCATAAAAATCATAAAAAATATACAAAGAGTTATTTATCATGTCGCCTGTGTAAATGAAAGTAAGTTGGAGATACATGAATTTTAAAATTTTTTAATTTTTTTGGTGAAATTATATATAATATCCCATTCTAACTTCTTATTGTAAATTTTTCTTCACTTTTTAATGTTTTCTTTTAAATTCGTTTTTTTTTTAATCTGAGGACTATCGGAATTTCTGTAACTGAAGCTGTAAGAATTCAGCTACTTGCGCTCTGATAGGTCCCCGAATGCTCAGTAAATACTCATAAACGTAGAGAAAATAATAAATTCATAAAAAATATGGATGTATGTAATTTCTTAATAGTTAATAAAAATACAACCGTCATTTTCTATTTAAACTGAAATTAATATTTTTGGTGTACCAACTCAGCTTATACTAAGGTTAAAATTTTCCTAATTACGAACGAAAGCTTTCACAGCTTTGGTCAAGTTGAAAATCCTGGTTCCTGGGTTTAGACTGTGTCAACTTGGAATTATTATCCGATGTCTCGTCTACGATTGTACCAGGCATCTTCAGGAATTTTTACTCTACGAGATTAGAACACTGAATAACTATCAAGGAGCAACAGCCCGGTATTTATACCCGACTGGTGCTCAGCGAATCATGATCCTGCGTTACAATCAATTTACACGTGTGATGTAGACTGTAATCTGTATCTCTATATTATTTGGATATTTACAAATTTCGATTGATTCTCTAATTTTACGTTTAAAGAAACCAGATTCTGATGCTAGCACCTTAGTTTCTTTTACATTAAAAATGTGGCCTGAGCAATGCTGGTGTTCAGCTACTGCAGAATGCACAATTTGTTTCTTTTTTATACATCTTTCATGTTCCTTAAGCCTAGTGGATATAGACCGTCCTGTTTCACCTACATACACTTTACCACAAGAGCAAGGTATCTTGTAAACGCCTTCTGTGGGAAATGGAATTGCGTCCTTTGGAGACATCAAATATTGTTCAACTTTCTTACGTGTGTTGAAATTATCCGAATGTTTGATTTTCGAAGTAATCTGGCAGTCTTGTCGGTGGTTCCGTGTATTTAAGGTAAGATAACACTATCCACAGGAGCTACATTTATAACATCTTGTCGAGGAGTGGGTTTATATTTATTAATAGAATCTCTTATATCTTCAATGCATTATGCGCTGCCTCTCAGAGCATTAGTCAGTTTTTCTGTCTCTGATTTCAGTGATTGTTCGTCACATATTGAAAGGGCTCTATGTATCAAAAAGTTTATTACGGACTGTTTTTGAGAAGGATAATGGTGTGACGTTGCACTGAGATATCGATTTGTATGTGTTGGTTTTCTGCACACAGAATATACTAACTTGCCATTCTCTTTCCTTTGTACTAGTACATCAAGAAAGGGAAAAGCACGATTTGATTCAGTTTCCATAGTGAATTTTATGCTAGGGTGTTGTTGATTTAGATGATCCAGGAAATTATGGAGGTTATCTACGCTATGCGGCCAAAGTACGAACGCTTGGTCTACCTAAATTTTGGTGCATATATGTAGATGATACATTTGTAGTTCGGCCGCATGGCGCAGATAATCTCCATAATTTCCTGGGACATCTAAATTAACAATATCCTAGCATAAAATTCACTATGGAAGCTGAATCAAATGGTGCCCTTCCCTTTCTTGATGTACTAGTACAAAGGAAAGAGAATGGCAAATTAGGACATTATATATACAAAAAACCAACACATACAAATCGATGTCTCAATGCAACCTCACACCATCATTCTCCTCAAAAACAGTCATAAACTCTTTGGTACATAGAGCACTTTTAATATGTGACGAATAATCACTGAAATCAGAAACAGAAAAACTGACTAATGCACTGAAGATATAAGAGGTTCTATTAATAAATATAAACCCAACTCCTCGACAAGATGTTATAAATGTAGCTCCTGTGGATAGTGTTATCTTACCTTACATACACGGAACCGCCGACAAGACTGCCAGATTGCTTCGAAAATCAAACATTCGGACAATTTCAACACATGTAAGAAAGTTGGACAATATTTGAAGTCTCCAAAGGACGCAATTCCATTTCAAACAGAAGGCGTTTAAAAGATACCTTGCTCTTGTGGTAAAGTGTATGTAGGTGAAACAGGACGGTCTATATCCACTAGGCTTAAGGAACATGAAATATGTGTAAAAAAGAGACAAATTGTACAATCTGCAGTAGCTGAACACCAGCATTACTCAGGTCACACTTGTAAAAGAAACTAAGGTGCTAGCATCAGTGTCTGGTTTCTCTAAACGTAAAATTAGAGCATCAATCGAAATTTGTATATATCCAAATAATATTAATAGAGATGCAGGTTACAGTCTACGTCACACATGGAAATCAGTTGTAACGTATGAGCACGGTTCGCTGAGCATCAGTCAGGTATAAATACCGGGCTGTGGCTCCTGGACAGTCATTCAATGTTCTAATGTCGTGGAGTAAAGATTCCTAAAGATTCCTCGTGTAATCGTAGGTGAAACGTCGGATAATAGTTCTAATTTGACACGGTCTAAACCCAAGAATCATGATTTTCAATTTTCCTAATTAATTCAAAGTTGGATATCAAATTGAAATCATCAACTTACCACCATAATTTGTACTATTTTGTGTGCAATAGATGGTGTCATTTGGTAAACTTGATTAAGCGTAATATCAGCCATATCAAAAAATGCTATTCCTCCTAAAATTTGTGCTCTTTGTTCCATTATTGCTAGTTCTAGTACTGCTAAAGTAGCCTGAAAGAATTCGGTCATCGGATATTTTTCCGGATCCCAGTTGCCTAAAAAATTATTAAGATGTTATTTATGATATAATGGAAAGTCCGAGGGTGTTTCTCTTTGAATATGGCTATAATATATTTTATGAGCTATTACAAGGAATACTAACAAACAAATAGGGAGCACTATGTAAAACTTATAAATGTAACGCATTATGTATAAATAAAATCCACCGTCATACAATAGCTTATAGACCAAGGGTTCACGAGATGCCACTTATCATAGAATATGCAAGTGCCGACGTAGAAGTGGTATTTTAGTATGTCATAATGGTAACGAAATCTTAGTTCAAAGAGGAACATTTAGAGTTACTTCTGTGAACAAATCCCCTGGTAAGGAATTGGTTTTTGCCCCTTTCTTCAATGGAAATTATGGATTAAAGGCTATAACCCGGACCTCACTTTTGTTGCTACATTACAAGACCGATGTGTATGAATATAGGTCTAGAATGCCCTACAAGAGACCTTTTAGAAGGCGGTTCAACTTTAGAAAGGTTAATTGGGTAGACTACATAAACGAATTAGATATAAAATCACGAAAAATCATCCTCAGACGTTGCCTACAACACTGTATATCAAGACTAAACAACGACATAAAAGATGTAATGACACAATATACCGAACACTATAACAAAGATGTATTCAGCGATATTATAGTAGCGACAGGTAAAAAACTGCAACAGCTAATAATTACTTCAAGACAAGATCGTTAGATTGAATGCATGAACATGACATATATCTGTAAGCAGGCCTAAAACATGGTAAAAAAACTCAATGGTGACACCACAGAAATAGAACAACCATGTGCAGTATCGTCAAACTAAGTAGCAAACAAATTTCTCATAAATGGCATAACTCACTATCAATACAAATTGACATTACAATCAGTATAAAGTATGAAAAACTGAAAGAAAACCAGAAGAAGAGACAAATCTGTTGGAAAATCCACTCAACCTTAACAAACTCGAATAAGGGATAGAAGAAATGAAAAATGAGAAAACTTCGGCTTTAAAACTAAACAATGGTTGCTCGAGTTTTTTAATGACTGTAAATATCCCTATCAAATTCTAAAATTAAGCGCAAGTCGAAAGTGGTCATCACAGCCAAGTAGCTATTGCCGAATATCCTTAATCTGTCATGTATTTAAACTGTATTAACGCCTTAAGGTATCGTCACAACGGTGTATTCCATAAAGCATCACATCTTGCTGCTCCTATAGCACCACACCTAGCTTTGCTTTTACTTTGCATATAAGTGACTATATCAGCGCACGGCAGGATTTTGGTGTGTGCCTCTTTAATCAGCTCCATCATATCGTTCGCTTCCGATTCGTCAGACGAAGATATAATTTTAGATATAAATGGTTTGAAACTAATAGTATACCCCTTTAATAAAGAAATAGAAGTTACTATGGCGAATTTCATTACCTCTGCATGCAAGCACTTGTGAATACATCCTGAAGAAAACTGAGATAGAATAAATAAAAAATGGAAAAATTCACTAACAACAAAACCGGAAAGCCATGTGCAAAATTCTAAATAACAGTAAGTTTGAATATTCTGTGTGCGACACTATGATACCAGTTCAATTCGAGAGCGAGGATGCCATGCTAAGTACGGCGTGCCGTTGTAGAAGCCTATTTATTCTAAATCTTTTCCGAGCGCAATTATATTCAAAGCCTATGCTTCAATAAGTAAGTTTAGGCCAGAGAAATTTTGCGCAAACCTGAACCTCACCTAAAGCATAGATGGCTTTGAATATAGATATATATCGGGAATAGCCTTAGTTGACCTTATAGCTGCAAAACTCTTTTCACCAAGATATACAACGAAGGATGAAGTACCATTCAGACGCAGATTCAAGGGGGGGGGGGTGGAGGCCATCGCCCCCCCCCCCCCAAGAGCCTTAAGTTCAGGAAAATTTTCTCGATTTTGTCTCTTATAGTATAGTTTATTCCAGAACTAGAGAGAGTAATAAATCATTTTTTACCCTTTTTTTTTCTTTGCAAACTACCTGTGTTCTTTAGTCCGGTGTCTTTGGCAAAATCTGTTAAACACACATATATTTTTCATAGAATGGGTTAGAAATTTTATAATCAGAAATACCAGTCTATAATAATGGACTATTTGGGTTGGATAAAAATAGGTATTTGGATGTGCGAAGTGTTAAAAAGGATTTTAATTCTTATCATAGGCGTCGGAAGGAGGTTTATTTTATCACTAAGTATTTATGGCATAGAATAATGGCGGTAATAAACTCAAAATAAAAAGTTATTGTAATATTATTTTATTTCTTATGATTTCTTAATATTTCACATACATTAGAAAATATAGATAATTTTGAAATATTTAACACAAATCACAACTGTATTTGTATTATTTTTAATTTTGGCATAGAAACCGTTTTTAGCACATTCAAACTAAAATTTAGCCTTTTCTCTTAAAAAATTTGTATTATAGTTATAATTTAAATACTTACAAAATACTCATTGTCAAAAATACAAGAAGGGAAACATATATAAAAAAATAAATTCGTCCATATAATATTAAAATTTTTTTGGGGCTATCGGTCATTTTATTATTAATTAAAAACATTTTTAGGATATTTTATGTTTCAGTTTATTTATTTCTTAAACCATCTGCAGAATTACAATTAAACACCAAAAAGAGATTCAAATATAATTAATTTTTATATGTTACAGAAAATTTAAATAATAAATTGTGTTTACGCTGGTAAACATTACGTATCTAATTCGTAGTCAAAGTCAGGAAATCTATCTTCGCTCAAATTAATTATAATTGGTTCCTCTATCTCACCGGTCATGAGATGGAGTTTTCACATTTTCTTTTATTCTTTTATTATATGGATTTTTCCCAATTTTCAACAGTAACTTTATTCAAAAAAATCTTTTAAAAGTTCAGTTAAATTACTAATTTTGTAAGTTGTTTTATTTCTAGCAACTCTGCTTTTTACTCGAGAGAGATATTTCTTTCTCCAACGAACATTTTCCGGGCGATCTATAAGAACAGATTTCCTATCTGGTTTTTTCCAGGAAACATTAAGTTCCATGAGCAATTTCCAGAGCTCAGTTCTTTTAATTTCAGGTAAATCCCGATCTTCATTGATTTTAGTCAGAATTTTGTCGACGGTTGGGATTTGCTTCTCATAATAAAATGTATGTACAACTTCTTTTATTGCAGTTTACATCACTTCTTCCAACGAAGTTTTTCGTCTGCCTGTGATCGAATGTAGCTTGGGAGTACTAACAATTCCAGTCGTTTTTTTCTCCTTCTGTATTCGGTACATAGTAGATTTTCCAATTCCTGTCATGTTGGAACACATCTCAACAGAGCTTTTAACATTATTATCTAGATACTGATATCTTAAGGCATCATAAAAAATGCCCTGGTTTAACCATTTTGGAATAAATATAGATGTGAAATCCATATCTTTTGGGTATCTCACTAATCTCAAATAATATATAAAAACAAACACAAACAAGATAAATCACTAAGGATACACTGTAAAGTGTACTTTGCTCACTGACAGAAATTAAATTGCACTATCAGAAATTTTATTCTTGCAGTAAATTTATAAAAGTTTATAATATTTAAATATAATTAAATTTATTTAGATTTACGGCAGTCCTCAGTGACCTGCGGTACTGGAGCAGGTACGTTGGAGGTTTCGGTAACAGTTTTATTATTCTCTCTAGTTCTTAAATAGAGTATAGGAATGGGCATGCTTGCGATCACCCCTCCCCTTCCCACGAGCTTTGAGTTCATGAAAATAGAACCGATTCTGTCTTTTATATTAGGAATGTGTATGCTGCTGGCATTCCCCGCCCCCCCCCTCCCCGTTGTCAAATTGTTTTTCTTGCAATAGCCATCTCCCAAGAGCTTTGAATTCAGGAAAATAGACCCGATTCTGCCTCTTATACTAAGATTGTGTATGCTGCTCACATCCTCCAACCCTGTTGACAACTTGTTTTTTCTTGTGATCGCCCCCTGCCTCTCCAAGAGCTTCAAATTCACAAAGATAGACCCGACCCAGCCTTTTACACTAGAAATGGGAATGTTACTGGTGTCTCGCCACAGACCCCCCTCCCCCCCGTCGACAACTTGCTTTCGCTTGCCATACTGTACTTTTGTGATATCACCGCCCCCCCCCCCCAGAGAGGCTGGATCCGCCCCTGGTAACACTTGATATTCAATCATGGCAACGATGTACTGGTGGTAAGAAAGATAGGTGAATAAGTTATTTTATTATAAAACAATAAAAATAAGTCGAGTTCTGATTGGAAGATTTTAATAGTAGTCATGAGGGCAAAAAATACCCAATCATATAATAATATTACTAGTAGTGTTAAAAGAGTTGGGCCTATAAATACTGTTAGACCATACGTTTTCTAGCTTTTGCATGTTATTACTTATGGAATACCAAAGATTATTACAGCTAGAGTGTTAGCTGTTAAAATTTTTGGTACTATATAAATAAGATTTATTTTTCATTTGTTGTAGGAGTATTTACTTTAGCAGCAAGGAATTTAGTCCAGATATGTAACAATAACGGTTAAATATGTAAATTGACTGGTGTTTTCATTATCATTATTGCCTTTCCAAAATGTATCTTTATTTATTATTAATTTAATGTAGACATTGCTTGATACTCTTTTAGTGACCTAATCTTTTTACCATGTCTGGATTTGTAACTGCTTTCTACTTGGAACTGTATAATGTTTTTGTAATATCTATATTGTAAGAACTTACTCCACGACTTTACCAGAGGTCTATAGAAATCAAATCTCGACCTAAATTATGCATAGTCTGAGGACAACGTTAACAAGATAAGAATCTTCACTTGAATAAAATTTCCACATCATAATGGACCTCTTCTGTCTGATTAAGACCCGTACCTGAATGCAACGTCCACTAAATTATGACTCAGCGTTTGGTCTAAGATATATATGCCAAAGAATAAATTTCAGCTTCTGTTTGCTTTTAAAAATACTCTTGTCGTATGTACTTGTTTAAAATGTTTTTTTTTTATTTATAAATATTACATAATAAATATCCAACAAATAGAAAACTACTTTCCTTTTATTTTCAAAAAGATGAAATTTTTTCCTCAAGCGTATGTTAAAGTTTTGACTTTTCATGCTTTGTTGTATGCATTTGTGTTAATAAACTAATTTTAATACGACAAAAGTAAGAACATCAAAATATTACCATTGATTTAAAAATAAATAAAAACTTCCCTTGTTCCCTAGCACCTTCGCCATTTGCATCAGTTGTAGTACTACCGTTGGGGATTACTAATGGCTGTACTGTTGGACAAATCAACAACACAAGACCTACTGGAACCACCTTGCGGGTCACAGGCACAGCAAGCTATTGCTGAGAAGACCATCCAGCAAACTAAGCTGTGAAATTCTGCCTCTAAGCAGACAACAAATCAGGCTGGTGACAAGACTTATAACTGACCACTGCAACTTGAGTAAAACACCTACATACAATGAGCATCTTCAACGAAGAACCAGTATGTAGACTATATGATGAAGAGGACGAGACGGCGAAGCTTTGGCCTACTGGAGGCACTTTCAAGGATCAATTTATCCCGAAGGCTTATACCCAGAGGAAAACTAGTCAGCAGGCTGTTAAACTTGATCAAGGCAACCAACCTGTTCACTTAGGATGGATAAGGCAAGAAATACAATAAGTCTAAAGGCTGCAGTGTAAGGGCTTTACAACCCTAACCTGCTATGTCGTATTATCAATCAATCAATCAATCAACCGTTGGGGACGATACTATCGAATTCAACGTCACAATTAGCACGTAAATAACGTTTCCAATTTTTCATTATAGGTGGTCGGACTTGAAAGACCCAGACCAGTTCACAGTCCGAAAAATCCGGATCACTAAAATTTAAAATATCGGACTCAGGCAGTACGAAAGTTTACCCTCCGACTGGTCATACGTTACATAGGACTTAAAATGAGCCGAGATCGGTTGAACCGATTTAATTGGACGGTGTTCGTTATATCTGTCATGGAAACACGGTATCTCACCGCCTTTCTCCGATGACAAATCATTTGAAATACAAGTTCCGAAAATATATACGTACGACAACGGATGTCTGGGAAAGGTACCAACTCAATCTCTACTGATGAGTCCTGTAGCTGGTACCGGAGCGCGACACCCAAAATTTTTAGAGGCATTATTTAGGTCTGAATATGCGGCAGACGCTGATTATTTTCAATGGGTACAATTTTCCTACATTTCGATGACTTTCTGTAAAAGATTAATATGTGTCCTAAAGAAGTAGAGATTTCATAAATAATTCCTGATAGTTGACAAATTTAGTTAGTTTGTATATATGTGGAGATAAAATATCTACATGGGCTTTCTCGCATATTACAACATATCTTATATGGGTCTTTGTTGCTTTCGAACATTCAGTTCGGCATAGTACAGTGGATCACTGAAGTTTCGGGTCCGCTGGCGAACCTCAGTTCGTTCGATTAATAATTAAAAGAACAGTAAAAGTAAAAATTACCCTAAATGCAATGGTCGTGCAGTTATAAGGGTTGTGTATCGCTCTAGTTTAGATTATGTTTCTTTAGGACGTTTGTAGAATGTATACCTATGAATATAATATTGCGGTAGATAAAATACGAATTAGGAATTAGTAAATGCCGATTCTCACTCGTTTTAAATTTAATTGGGTATGATAGGAATATTTAATTGCAATGCTGGGGAAAGTGGATGTTATTTTAATTTCTTTGTTTTAGTATGATGTAGACACATAGAAAAGCCTGTTTTTCCGTATATATTTTTTTTTTGTTTTGCTATGATGTAAACATATAGATAGGCCTGTTGTTTCGTACATTTTTTGTTTTGGCTTTTAAAACAGTGACAGCCATTGTAAAGGCATGAAAGTTGCAATAAATTCCAATTTTGGGCTTTTAATTAAAAATTATTAACAAAAAATGAAGAAAATTTTCCTTAAAAGAATATAAATTAAGTTTCTCGAAAAAGTGACAATAATAAAAACATAACTTTAATTTTTTGTTATTAAACAAAAATTAAAGTTATGACTGCTTTACAATTTTACGATACTTGACGATTGTTCTGGTAGGTCCGTACTAGTATCCGGCAACTTAATTTTTTGGCACATCTTTAATGTACGTTATTCTTGTGGCTCAAGTAGAGTCATTAGTGGATGCTTACTTTTAAAATGTATAGCTAAATTGCCGGCCAATTTTTTCAGTGGCAGTAAAATTATCCAAACACAGCTTTTTTGCGAGAATTTATTTATATGGTGAATGCGCAAGTATTAAAATTTGCCTTTAATGAGAGAGAGCCGCAATATTCCTATTTGTTTAACATACAGCTTAAATGTCGCGTTCGCCTTTTAATTTTATCTCCCAAATTATAAAAAAAGTTACATTTAAGTTATATATATATTTAAAAAAACTAGTGAGACATGTAATTAGATTTTATATAAAAAAATGTGAACGAAATGTAACAATCTGTAGTATATTTCCTAAAATTATATATTAAAAATGTGAAATGAGAAGTCGTTCGAACTTAGAATTCTTGACGGGAAATCGACATTTGAATCGGTTCTTTGAAATAGTCCAGTCATCTTAGGATTTCACCTCGAAATCTAACAGAACAAGCTGAATTTTTACACAAACCCTTATTTTGGTATTATAAACAATGTCCCAAAAGTCACAATTGATCACGTGTAAGGGCGCTTATATATTCAAGGTCAAAGGTCGCAAAAATCAGTTTTTCGGGAATATCTCGTTTTCCCTGCCTCTAATCTTATTTGTGTTTATTATAAAGCTTGTAGAGGGCTAAATTCTCTACAAATTTTGTGTCAGACCTTTTTTCGTACCATGAACCGTTCTTGCTTGAGATAGAGGACGCTGAAGATGGAGCGCTCAGTCATACGTACCTTAGTGTGCAATCGTGAATCTCAATCGATTATGAGGTTCTTTAACTTAATTATTTATTAAATATTACTTAACTAACTATTTAATATTTTATATTTATAAACATTTCTTATAAATCAAGTTGTCATTTAATATTACTTACCTTTTCCATACATATAATGACATAATACAGTAAATCATCATAAATATATAATTTAATCTTATTCTAATTAAGGATAATTGGATTTGTAGTAGGAAAAAAAGTATATTTGCTTTTAATGTTTTTTTATTTATACTCATTTTAATATTATTAATCTTCATCTTCTTCTTTGTCATTTTCTTCTTCCGATAGGCTAGCGACTTCAGACTCATCCTCCTTCTCACTTTCCTCGTTCTCCATTATTGCGTGGCTTATAGAGGTGCATTTCGTTTTTAAATGATCAGTTTTTCTTTTCTGTTTTTCATTATTACTTCTTGTAAGAAATGTAATAATGTTTCCGGTATTTCAGCGTTTACATTGTGTAGCATTCTGCTCGGAGGTGAATAAGATTTTGTTTCAACTACAGATAAATGAATATCTTCTCTAATAATCGCTGCAGCAGCTTCTACTACTCGTAACCGTTCTTCTTGTGGAGTACTTTTTTTATTCTCGTACCAAGCTTTGGATAATAAATTAGCCTGTGCATCGCGAAAAGATATTATTGTAAACGATCCTACCTTCGTCGTAATTATTATATCAGTTAGATATTTTTGTTGGAGCTTTGTGATGATTGTCTTATCATCGGGTACATACTCTATAGGGACTTTTTTAAGTTCAGTCAACGTAAATTACGAATCTTCATGTTCTTCTATATACTTGAAAATTTCTTTCATAGCTTCAGTAACGTTGTCAGCTCGTAAGAAAGATGATCTTTCACTAATTGTCCTAAAATATCGCTTCGTTCCTCAGTTTTTTTGATGATTTTGTCTTTAAACTCGAGAGTACTTACTTTACTAATAATGTGCTTCACAGATTTTCTGGCCTTTGCTGTTTCATCTTTCTGCTTCGCCACAAAATAAGTAGTGTTTTGAAATTAAATACATCATTTCTTTTTTTCCGCGGTACCCTTGATGTCTCTTCAAGGCGTCGTTTTGCTGCTGCAATTGAATTTTTACTAGCGTACGTTTTTCGACACTTACTATGAACGGTCATAGAAGTCAAAGTATTCAAATAGTTTATTTTCCCATCATTTCTCTCAATACTTGCCTCTTTTAAAGTCTTTATACCGCGCACAACAGTCACAGGATTACTTTTAGGAAGTAAATTATCACATATAAAACACAAATCAGCCATGGTAACTCTAAATATTACACGTCCATCGTTGTCACGATAAACTTTAAAACTAACGAATGAACTTGGTTAGTAGGTAGAAGTAGATAGCAGGTAGTAGTCCATTGAGAATGAAACAGGCCTCCTTTATACAAAGAAACATCTGTCCCAAGTTGCTAAAAATAGAAAAGATCGAGTAGTGTGGTGCGTATTCCCAGGTATGTAATCTTAACAGTAGAACCTGGACCATGAAAAATTATTTTTTATCTCCTGCGCCCTCTATCGTATTTGTATGCAAAAGAGCGCTCCATCTTCAGCGCCCTCTATCTCAAGAATAGTTCATGGTACGAAAAAAGGCCTGAGATAAAATTTGTAGAGAATTTAGTTCTCTATAAGTTTTATAATAAACACAAATACGATTGGAGGCAGAGAAAACGAGATATTCCCGAAAAACTGATTCTTGCGACCTTTGAACTTGAATATCTAAGCGCCCTTACACGTGATCAATGTGTGTGCAAAAATTCAGCTTGTTTTGTTAGATTCAGAGACTGACCCCTTTTTGACTAAGATGACTGGACTAAAACGGATCTTTAAATTTAGTGATCCAGACGATTTGAATTACCAAAAAGTCCGTTTTGCTCACCTCTGTTTTTCATATTTTGTGAGTTCGATGGTATCGTGCACGACTCACAGTGGTAGGTATTGCATAAAAAGTGGTATAAAAGTGGATGCAGAGGTACGAGTTACCTTAAAACTTTTTTATATATGTTTTTGAATCTGCAAGAAACCGAATATGAATCTAAAATTGTAAAATATTCAATTTGTTGAATTTTAAGAAGTATACATTTTGTAAAATTGTGTAAAAATCATATAGAAAACTAGTTACGTTTTTGAACAATTTATAATGTCTTTAGAGTGGCATAATAGTTTATTTGACATTATGCGAAAAAAAAAATAAAGTTTTATCGAAAAATGTAAAAAAAAACATCAAAATATTTTTCACCTTTATCATTAGGTTAACCCAAAATAAATCATCATTATTTAATCATGCTGCAATTTTAATCATATCATTAGAAAGTAGAGATTTTGTTCAAAAATGTATTCAGATTTCTATATAACCCCCCGTAAACTCTAGAAAGGAAATTTGTTTACGCCTGATCTTGTACGGAGTTTCACTATGTGTTGGTTCTCAGAGTCAAGATATTTACACGCATGATTTCTTTCATAACTAGGTGATGTGAGTTTTATTACTACATTATGCGGATTTCGTAACTTTTTCATTAACTAAAACAATATTTGATGAAAAATGAAGTTGATTATATTATTTAGAAAATGCAATTCACATATAGACGTTCACTTTCAGAATGAAAACAACAGCTGTGTGTTTCTAAACTGCAGAATATGAGTATGGAATAGATCTAAACATGCAAAACAACTTACTACTATTTCATTGCCTATATTATACCGGACAGCTGGATCTGCTTCTCCAAAAGATCGATGAGATCGTCCAAGACGTGGAAAGTGGTAAACAAAAATTTGACGATAAATATTATACTTTCTTTACCACCATAAAACACTACAAGGCAAAGAAATGGAATGATTTAGGAGAACTGTTAAAATGGAACTCCCAGAAAACTATCCGCTGCCAACAAAGACCGCCATGTGGAATAGAAGACTTGGCGAATCATAAACCGAATACGAACTGGTACTACTTTCGGCAAATCTAACCTGGCTCAATATAAACAAAATAAAAGTGATCAACTAGAAGATTTAACTTTCTTGGCAAGCAGATCGGATCTAATTGTAAGTGTTAAATCTAAGTGAATCTGACTGAAGAAAATTTGGCTTTTAAAATAAAACCCTATGTAAAATACTCTATCCAGGTAAGTTTTTACCTTTTTGAAGTTACCGCATAACGGAAATTCAAGATTTTCACTATCACCTTGTAGAATGAGAACTAAGAAGTAGTCCAACAATGGAAAACGATTCCTAGTGAAATCAGTTGACAATATAATATGGTGTAGTTCTGGATTTTTGATTAAGAGTTCTCATGAACCTTTGAAAGCGTAATTCCCCAGAATATCTGAAATAAAATATACGCATTATCATTTAAAAAAAACTTGATTTTTTGAAGGTCAGCGTGACATACTCTGCATAATTATTTACAATTTTTTATTTAAACTTTTTTCTCAAGAGCGCTTGGTTTCCCAATTAATCAGTTTCAAGTGAGTGACGTAAACCAACGCATATAACCATCATCCTACTCTTAGTCCTTCCGTATCTCAAAAATTATTTAGGCCAGATTCATGAGAACTTTTGAGTAGTCAAGAACTACATCATACAACATTTCTAGATGATTTCACTGAAATCTGTTGGTTGGTTAGGGGTCCTTTAAAACTCCTGAATTTTTTTTTTCGGCAAAAACAGGAAACTAAATTTAAAACCTCAATTTCAATACCCCCTAAGAGTGTTTTTTTTTTCCGAACCTGAACTAATGGTGGTACGTGGTTTAAAATATATTTTTTAGTAGCAAAGACCATTAAAACGGTAATATATTTTTTTTAATATTTATGTGCATCTAATTTAGATCGTAAAATTTCCACACTTAATCGATAATGCAATGTCGTAATAAATTCTAATTTTATATTACTGAAACCGGTTTTATTATTCCATGTGTAGTACGGACTAAAAATAAGAAGTTCATTTACTTTCAAGCTGTTAAATGAAATATTGTGTTGAACAATTAAACTTTACATTATATTCTTTTTTAACTTACAAAAAAATTACAGTTTATAGATATATCTTTTATAGAACCATCTTATGTATTATGTAATTTTTTAATACAATAATAGATTCTAGATATATTGATAATGATAATCTTTTCTTTTAGTAGTGAGAGAAATGGAAAATTGGCATTATTTACTATAAAAGCTATTTTAAAAACTAAAAACTTACCATAACGAAAAAGCAAAATTCTTCTACCTGTCTGTTCTCGGTATGGAGGCACTGTAATAATATTGGCACTACCAAATCGTAATAGACATTTTAAATTTACTCCATCGAAGAACTCTGGGTTATTCTCTTTGAAGTCATAGTAGTTCACAAACTAAAAACGAAAAAATATTTTTTATTGCAGAGCTTTATCCTGGTAACTGGGGGATATGAGACTACACAATATTTAGGATTTCTAACTAGGAATTAGGAAATTGGGTATTTAGAGCGCGCTAATTACACTGTCTTTAATCAGGATCCTAAACAGTCAGGGTGATTGTCCAACGTACGAGAACGTTGATATTTACTGTGGATTTTCGCTTTCTAAGCATTTAAAAAGAAATCTCCTAGTGGCAGGGCTGATTGGATTAAAATAAAAAAAAAAGAAAAAGGAATTTCTGGACGAAATGCACCTTATAATCATAGTATCTAATATATTTATTCAAGTAATCTTTGTAATTTCCATTTCATAAGTATGGCATATCTTTAAAAATATTAAGAACATATAATAAAATTCTCTGTTCTTTATTTGCCATTTTCGGGTATTATTGACAACGATACCACAACTCACGTGGCTTGCGTATAGATATTGTAGAGAGAATATTATATTTCCTTGTAAATCACTACTTATATCTAAAATATATTTCTTAACAAATATAAGCAATTAGGTGGAATCTTTATTATTATACAGGTTGATTATCCGGGAAATTTATTGATCGATTGTGGGAAAACCATAATTAGGAAGAATCTGAAAATTTGATAGTGTACTAACGTGCATGGGAGACAGCCGGCTAAAATATTTTCAAGATGGCGACACTTCCGGTTATACCGGACGTAAATGTCGACTTGCTTAAATAAAACAACCCAAATATTATTGCATTTTTTATTTCTGCGTAAAATTCTAGATATATTTCATGTATGATGTTCTAGACTTAAGTCTCACCGTTTTGGACATATTTAAATTTTTTTGTCAAAAATGAAGTTTTCCTACCAAAATTTAACTATAAATTTTTCCTATAAGAAAGTCTTTATTATTTAATTTGGACTAGTTTTCTTGTAGACGAAGATTGACTTTAGTAGTCTTTTTATGATATTTTGAAAATTATTACTACAGAGTGGTCAAAAAATAAGAATAAAAATTATATTTAAAAAACTGTCAAAAGTCAGTTTTTTCAAATAGAAAGCACCTATTTTCATAATTTTATCATATTAAGCATTTAAAACAAGGGTAATGTTGTATAAGGTTGTCTATTTCAAAAATTTACAGTTTTCAAAATATTGGCAATTTTTCTATTGTAAAAATGCTAGACGGCTTTTAAGTTTTGATATTAATTGGCCGTCTCGGCGAGGCGTGGCGAAAATAAAACAATCGAACCCTACATAATTGTTATTATTTCTTGCTATTTGACATTCATTAATAATAATCATGCAGGGGCCATTAAATTACACGCACGAAGAATATTTAAACTTATTTATTATTTATGGAGAATGTGATAGAGTTATTTCAAGAACATGCGATACATTCGCGATCCGATATCCGTAGAAACAGAAACCAACACCACCAACTGTTAAAAGGATTATAGAAAACTTCAAGAACTTTGGATCCATAAAAGCAAATAGAAATAGAAATAAACTAGTTGTTAATAATGAAAATATGGAAATGTATATCCGACAATATCTACAAGGCAAGTAGCATTAGAGTCTGGATTATCTCAAACATCAGTTTTAAGGATTTTATGGAAGCACAATTTTCATCCCTATGTATATTCCATAGTACATTTAAAAGGCTCTGATTTTCCACGAAGAGAAGACTTCTGTCAATTTATTTTACTTCGGTTACAAGAAAATGCTGGTTTTTTGGATAATATTATTTGGTCGGACGAAGCCAAATTCACAAAAAATGGATTGTATAATCGACGCAATTCTCACTATTGAGGCGATTCAAACGTACATCCATTAGAGAATTAAATTTTTAAGTGTCTTGGCAGTTTAACGTGTATTGTGCTAAAAGAAATGACGTCATCGTCGCCCTAGAATTCTACCAAGATAATCTGAATGGTAAGTTAGCCATTTTTGATGACTTCTGGATACAAAATACGTTTTTTAACTTATAGGTGAGCGCTACTTCGACATCTTGAGAAATTTGGAAATGAACTATTTAGATAACTTGCCGCTAGCTGATCATATAAATCTCTTTTATCAACATGATGGGCGCATCCACATAATAGTTAACAATCATCTGCAAAACTTGTTTTATGATCAATGGATAGCCAAGAGTGGGCCACATCTTTGGCCACCTCGCCAAATAATTTTTGTAACTTTATTTTATTAACAATTGGTTTATTTCTATTTCTTTTAGCTTTTATAGATCCAAAGTTCTTGAAGTTTTCTATAATCTTTTTAACAGTTGGTGGTGTTGGTTTCTGTTTCTATGGATATCGGATTGCGAATGTATCGCATGTTCTTGAAATAACTCTATCACATTCTCCATAAATAATAAATAAGTTTAAATAATCCTCGTGCGTGTAATTTAATCGCCCCGGCATAATTATTATTAATAAATGTCAAATGGCAAGAAATAGTGACAATTCTGTAGGGTTCGATTGTTTTATTTTCGCTACGCCTCGCCGTCATGGCCAACTAATAATAAAACTTAAAAGCCGTATAGCATTTGTACAATAGAAAAAAAAACTACCAATTTTTGGAATAGACAACCTTATACAAAGTTATTTTTATTTTTAATGCTTAATATGATAAAATTATAAAAATAGGTGCTATCTACTTGAAAAAAATTGACTTTTGCCGATTTTTTAAATATAATTTTTATTCTTTTTTTTGACCACTCTGTACTGATAATTTTCAAAATATCATAAAAGAACTATTAAACTCAATCTTCGTCTATAAGAAAACTAACCCAATTAAATAATAAAGAGTTATAGGAAAAATTTATAGTTAAGTTTTGGTCCGCAAACGTCATTTTTGACATAAAAATTTAAATATGTCCAAAACGGTGAGACTTTAGTACAGAACATTATACATAAAATATGTCTAGAATTTTACGTAGAAATCAAAAATGCAATAATATATAGGATGTTCCGTTTAAAATAAGCAAGTTGATATCTACTTCCTGTATAACTGGAAATTTAGAAAATATTTTAGTCGGCTGTCTCCCATGCACGTTAGTACACTATCAAATTTTCAGATTCTTCCTAATTATAGTTTTCCCACAATCGATCGATAAAGTTATCGAAGAATCACCTTGTATATGAAAAATTAAATATAAAGGCAAAAAATTAACAAGCGAAAGCTCGAAGTCGTGCACATTTGACTCATTTTATTCATACTAAAAATCTCTATAATTACCAATATTATACTACAAGTTAGAGGCCATAATAATATTATATATAAGTATTAAATTAATTTCTTCGCTAACTTTGCTTATTCAGCCCAAAACACCTTATCAACTCGGTCACCGCAACTACTATCTGAAAAATATTTGGTCTTCTATATATGCCATGATCCGGAGCTCAAAAGGTTGGGTTTAATCGTGGTTTAGGTAGGACTGGTGGTTTTGTCGGCGTACTTAGGTTTATATTAATTCATAATATTAATAAATATTATCTAGTTAACAATATGAGTGTTTGGTCTACACCGTGTGCTGATGGGTATTGAAGAGAGATAGAGATGCGGTATTGAAAAGAGAAGAAAAATATTTTTTCTTTGTAGATCTTCCTCTTCTATTTACATCATACAAAGGAAGGTTGGTGATCTAAATGAAGATGCTGCGGCTTTGAAAACATCAGCCGATGTGTGACCAAAATATCCTGGTAAATTTTTCAGCCATGAATTTTGGCGTCTTCCATCTGATCGTTTGCTCTGGATCTTCTCATCGATTATCAATTGCAGTTATTCATATCTGTCACTTCTCATAACATGCCCAAAGTAAAAAACTCTCTTTTTTTTTGACGTTAAACAAAAATTCTTCTTTGCCTAGCAACCACACGATTTCTTAAACGAATGGGTATCGTCCACTGGAAGTCACATTTTTTTATATATTTCATGGCGTGAAAAATTTTACTTTTTGTTATACTTTTTGTTATTTCTGGATTTTTTTCTCGATATCATTTAAATACGGCGCTACCTCGGCTCTGTCGTCGTTGAACAAATTTTCTAATATTCCGTCCATGTTTTTAGTCTCCCCTCAATGCCAATTATTATTTCATTGTTTGCGTTCTTTAACATGCATCCTTGATTTTTTCGAAGCCTATTAGACATTTCCTTGATTTTTTTGTGTAGGTTTGTTGCATTTATTTTGTATTATTTTATTAAATCCTTTATATTTTGTATCGTATGTTGAGTTTTCTTCTGTCGTTCGCCACTCCAAGAATTCCGAAATAACACATTTTTGTCCTAGCAAATAGTTTAAACTAAATTTCTAAATCAAATGGTTTATGAGCCTATATAAAAGTAACTATCATAATAGCTCTTCCTAATGAAGCTAAGTATATTCAAATTCAGAGATGACTTGTATTACATAAAGTAAATCTAAGTTTTTAAATTTTGGCTCTACAGTTTTATATACTAATTGTTACAGAAACCAAATAACATAAATAAAATAAATCATGGATAAACAAAAAGCGAAAGCATAGTAACATAGGCGTAAGAGAACTTAATATTACTTAATCTAGACTGTGGATCCTATAGAAGAAATTACGCTCACGCCTAAAAAGAACTAGAGCATTTTCGATGACTAGTACCTCTCTTTCTAATTTCGGTCAAGTGACAGGGATATTCAATGACGTTTGGTGTATTTGTATGAAAATTGGATTAACTTTCGTTTAAAATCTCATTTAATTGTGGCCAAGAACATCCTAATAGGAATGAAATGAGAATATATTAGCTAAATATGTTTCGTCATTGATAAAGAAATTCGCCTATGGAAAGGTCAGTTTATAAGTCCATCTTTTACAGCTAGAAGCACTACTTTTAAATTTAACTTTTAAACCAGGTCTAGTTGCTACAGAAGTTAAGTCTAGTTTGTGTTTGGTTTTGCTTGAGGCATTGTTATAATTTGTGTTGTATACTTACGGATGGTCCAATAGAGAATTCAAGGGCAATAGCTCGGTAATTATAGTAATCATAAGAAATATTTAATACATAAGTTGTAGGGACTGCTGAGAGCTACAAACGAAAAATATTTCTAGATATACAGGATTGAACATAGGTTTTACGTTTATTTTAGGACATTCCTTATACCTAAATCTACTACTTCCTGATATTGGTTGATTATTGAAGGAATGTAGGTTGTTGGAGTCTATAGAGCGTTATTTGAGATTTATGGATATTTTTCTAGAAACTCAGAACTTTTAAGCTTAATTTTATCGTCACAAATGTTTTCGTCCTCAGATTTATTTTTTTTTTAATTTATTGATAACAGTCACGAAAATAGGAAGCAATGACAATTTTAATGCAAACATTTTATAAATACAAATGGTTATTCGACTTAGTCATATTGAAGTGATTTAGAACCTGTTTCCTAACCACAAAATTAAACAAGCTTGGTTTTAGTGTTAACAACAACTATTTATCACGAAAACTATCCCGACATATTAACTACACAGAAGCGCTTTTGAAAGGTTTGTGCAACAATTTGATAAAATAGAAATATTGAATAAAAAAAACCATCATTTATAAGAGGAGAAGACTTAGTAAATTAGAAAATAATTGTTTGAGGGATGATGTGATCTTAAAAATTGTATAAAATTAATTTAAAAAATTGGGTGGCTCTTAACAGGAAATAATAAGGTTTGCAAGAGTGCAACCCTAGAATTAAAATAAAAACATGGTAATTACTACAAATCGAAGAAAAATAGTGGAAATTACTTAAGTATATATTTCAAATTACTACTGTTTTTTTCCGATACAAACATTTGGGCAATGCGTTAACGTCTTTTAATGTCCTCAAATTAACATTTCGGATCGTTTCCTCTGTAATCTTTTGTAGTAGAAGGTGTTTAATAGACTAAATTTTTAACAAAACCGTACAGAAAAAAGTCAATTTTTATTAAGCTCGGTGACCTAGATGGCCACGTAACCGGTTCTCCTCTCTCAATCGACCGTTTTTTAATTGAACTTCAAGAAAGATCTGAACGTTATTTATATGATGAACCGGAGTACCGTCATGCATAAACTACATTTGGTTACGGACATAAAAAACTATTAAGTGTATTAATGGCTAAAAAACTTCAGTTAAAAATTTAAAATATCGATTTACAGTAAGCAATATACAAAAAAAGTGGACCAATGACAACATTTCCAATAATTAAGAGACGATCTAGTTTGAATGTTCGTGTGAATATAGTGGGAATTTTCAGTGTCATAATAATGGAAACTATGTCGACTGACGATTTTAATTTTTGTGAAACAACAAAAAGTCAACAAATCTTGGTTTTCTTTAAATTTTTTGTTGTGCCTGAGACCAAAAAATAGTTATCTTTCATTATCATCATTATTCAATTTTTGAAGAAGTTCAAAATTCATAAAAGAGTGGTCTTACCAATATTTGTTTCTCTCTACTTTTTTTGAGCCCATAGGGGAATTTTTATAACTTTTATTGTTTTCTTTATTTAAAACAGGTGTGATCGATCAATCTGTATATTTCACATTTGCCGTTTCACTAAACCGTCGCATAAGTCTTACAAAAGCGCTTCTGGATGGTTGTCTTCAATCGGAATATTTTTCGTGATATTTTTTTTTGTTAACATACAGTTCTTGTCAGTTCCCTTTTTGCTAGGCTGTCGGTTTCCTTATTTCCTTTAACACCTATGTCAAGTCTAGAGTAAATTCGATAGGTTTAATATAAGCTTATAAGAATGAAAATAAACTCTCAATTTGGTTATAAACATTATTGTTATGTATTGTTTCGATAGCTGAATCTTGCATAAATTGAATTTGACTACATTCACACGTCATTTAGGATATTGCCTAATGTAATTTTCAGGTCAAAAACGCCCCGCAGTATTTATGCTTTTTTGTGTGTTGACTTTAAGCTTCAGCTGTCATTGACTGTAAATGAAAATTATTAATTTTTAAATTGTGAATTCTTTGTATACTATCAAAAATTAAAGGGATGGTATGGTTCATAAGGCTACCATTTTCCTAGGATTTGTAATTAATAAGCAATTAATATAAATTTGGTAAGCAAGTGTGTCCTGTTAAAGTTTGCTTTCACTAGTGCCTATACGAATGAAATATTTAAAACCTTATATTAACTGTCCTTATCTATTTATTGTCATCTTAATTTAAAATTTCTTCTTTATTTAAATATAAAGGTGCGTGCCCGAAGATCCACATTAGTAGCTTTGATGTAAAAAATGAGAAAGCGGTACTAATCATGTTTCACATAATTAATAGCAGTTTTCAGAAACAACAGTTGATATCTGTCTCCGAAACCTTTTATTCAATAAGGACTTACCAACTTATAAGCTGCCTCAATGGTAAAATTGCGACCTCTTAAAAATCTAAGTAAAAATGCATCGTCAGTTCTATGGGGTGTGCATTCTCCTCTGGCTGAAAAACAAAACACATGTTAAAAACGTTTAGATATAAGACGCATCAGTAATTAAGATAATCCACTTAAAAAAAAATACTTCTTGTGGGGCATTTTTAAGGGTATGTTTATTATTTAATTTTACAAACTAATTAATATTCATCATCTGATCACTATCACCACAATTTGTGGGACAACATCTTTTTTAAAATCAACAAAAGCTAGTTATTTTTTCTACCACTCACACTTGAAAATCCGACTTTTGAGAATTAAATAAAGTATTTACATAGAAAACAAGGACCGGATCTTATCGATACTTATTTTCTAACTATTGTATTCAAAAAACCCACTGTTACAAATTTATTATTTAATTATATTTGGATAACTGGTTAAAAACTAACAAAAAGAAATCGACCCATAGATATTCATTAATTTTTTTAGTCAAAACATTTGTATTTGTCAAAAAAACTTGTTTTAAAGAAATAAAAAACGTACTAGTCGGCCATGTTATAAACTAGGCTATACTACAGGGTTGTTCAAATATTTGGTACATAGCGAACTACAATGTTTACTTGTTTGTATTTAAAAAACCAAGGTTCATTTGTCGGAACGGCTACGGCTCCTACATCATACATATTTTAAATTATAATCAGAATGTAATAACGTCAGCTGCCACTGAAAAAAAAATGGAATTAGGTTTTGTACCTGAGAGTTTTGACTTCCCTTAAGGAAAATATTAATAATGATGTTTACTTATTGTTGCCTAATGCAAAAAAGCTTCATTCATATAGGATATTGATTATGTCACAAAAAAAAACTGGGCAATAAGGAACTAAGACGTTCAAAGTTTTTTTTTTTTGCATTAGTCATTCAATTGGTCATTTGAGATGCAAAAACCGTGGAGTGCTATTAAATTAGAGGGCGCAATTTGGAGACAGAGGTGAAAATGCAGTCTTTTCAGTTTTTTAAATATAATTCGATAACGAAGCAAAAATCGGATATAGTTAATGGGAACCCTTTTGTAGAGATTTAAATTTTTCATTGAAATGACCTTAAGAAAAAGAAAAACGATTTTTTATCAGATAAATCTTGAAAAAACGAACAAAAAAAAAATCCAATTTTTTTACTCCTTTGCCTGTAACTTTTTTTGAGTAGAAATAGGTATAGGTATTTCTTCACAGAAAAGAAAGTAGATGAAATTTCCTTTAAAATGGTGTATTTTGATTAAAATTAACTGAGATATAGTCATTCAAAGTAAGCCATTTTTTTCGATTTTTATCACGTTTGCCTTGATATTGTTCTAATTCTTATTTTTTACGATAAACTTGATTTTTACTTATTAAAAAATGTGTTCCAAGTGTATTTGTTAATAGGGAATACAAATTTCAACAAATCTATTAAATTGTGATTGTCACGAAGGGATTGTCAGAGATCGCGCTAATTCTTGCATTGAGAAAAGGCACGTTTGACAGTATCAAATTTAAAAAGACAATGAAATTATTGCCATTGAAGGGTGCATTTTCAAAAATTACCTTAAACGTAGATAATGTTGTGGTTGTGAATTCGGAAACACTATTTCTGGAAATGGCTTGCAGAAAAGAATGCATTTGTGCAAGCTATCTAATACCAAATTTAAAAATTACCTTAACTTTGAATTAGCACCATATCCAACAATAATTTTTGAGAGTTTTAGTAGGAAAAAAAATCTGATTTATATGAATTTTTTACCCCTCTCTAAGATTATTCTATTCATAATATTCATTATATTATTGATGCGGAAAGTCGAATAACACTCTCAGTAGCTCTCGTTTCCAACTTTTTTACAAATTGTCTGAACGTGCTAAGTTTTCTCTGGCTCAATTACTGCCAATGCGTGATGCCATCAAATAACATAGCTTGTGAACATATTTTTAAATACAGCAGTGAAACAGAAAACTGGGGTTGGAAAAAGTCCAAATATGGTTTGATAGCTAATGGCACTAATGAATCTCCCGCTTCAGAGATTCTGCTAAAAAAATAGCTTGCATTACAGGCTGCGACGAAAACTGTAGTTTCCGAAAATTAGGATTGATTTGATCTATGTTTTGCAAAGAATGTATGGGTATCACTTGCGACAATGTACAAGAAGCAGAGATTTTTGAAGAGGATGTCCTTGAAGACGTGGATGAAGATATCAAAATTCAATTTGAAAATGTTATCGAAGAAATGTTATAAAATGTAAATTTATATAATTAACGAATACTAAATAATTTAGTATAATAATATTTTTATTGCATAAAAAAGTCATCTTCATATTTCAGATAGAAAATAAAAAAACATTTTAGTTCAGGTTATTTAAAAATCTATCGCATTTGAATAAATTTGTTGAAATTCTCATCTCTTTATTAATAAATTAACTTGAAACACTATTTTTTATTAAATAAAAAACAATTTTGTTGTAAAAAATAGGAATGAAAACAATATGAAGGCAAACACGATAACAATTGAAAAAAATGGTTTACTTTGAACGACAATATCGCAGTCAATTTTATTCGAAATTACTTTTCCAGTACAACATTTTAAAGAAAATATCATTTAATTTTCTTTTCTGTGAAGTAATATCTATATCTATCTCTGCTCAAAAAAAGTTGCAGGCTAAAAGTAAAAACAAAACCAAAAATTGTTTTTTTTTTGTTTTTTTCAATATTTATCTAGTAAAAAAATTTCTTATAGGTCATATCGATGCAAAATTTGATTCTCTACAAAAAGTTTTCTATTAACTACATCCGAATTTTGCTTGTTTTCGGTTTATATTAAAAAAACTGAAAGGATTGCATTTTCACTCCTATCTCCAAATTGCAAACTCTAATTTAATTAACTCCCCGGTTTTCTTAAATCACCAATTGAACGATTTATGCAATAAAAACCCTTGAACGTCTTAGTTCCTTTCTATATAATAAAAATGAAATATGTTTCATGTTTGACGTGTATACAGGATATTTCATAACGGTTGATCTGTGTATCGTCAACAGTAAATCCATTACCCAAAAATATGCGATTTAGTTCAATATTTAATGTGACTTTCGGTATATCTTGAAAATATACATAAAAAGCTACCTTCGTAGATGTTACTATGAAAAATTGTTTTGAAGATATTTGCTTTTGAAATTTCTATGTAATCAACTTAAAATAATACAATGATATTATATTAATGTTTGATTGCCAGAATAATTGAGAGTAAAGTAAGTCCATGTTTAATTTATTAAATTATACTTAACATTGGGAAAAGTTATGAAAACAATGATTTTTAAACAAATAAATGAAGTTATTTAATAAAATATGATTTATTTAAATGCAACTTTCATTTAAAAAAAAGAATCAGAAATTTATAAAGAAGCAACCCAAGATGGGCTCGGTAACCAGTTGAAATGCTTTAGTAAACATTGCCAGTCATCGTCTGGCCTTGAAAATTGTTATATCAACCCAAATAAATAGCTATGTTGTAATCATGCATGGTTCTTTGATTTAAAAAACTCAGACTTCCATTCTTTAAGTCTGTTTTATTTATCTATATATTGCAATTTAATAACTTCTGTTAATACTGGTACCTCTGTTGATAATTTCTGTAATACACTGTATGAAGCGTTTGAACAATTTGTACCTATAAAACAAAACATTGATAGAAAACTGATTTTATTATCAATTGAAAAAAAAAAGATTTCTAGGAAAAAACAAGTACATAAAAATTTGCGCAGTCAGAAATTCCTGATGTTCTGCGTATTCACCTTCGCATTGATATGAGTCTGGAAAATTTACTTTCAGGAGCTCCCCTAAGATTTCCTCTTTTGTCGTATATTGACCTATTTCAGGTAGAGCCAATGCTACAATCTGGGCACCAGGATCTCGAGATAGTATCTTGCAGAGGCGGGAAGCTGAGGGCATATTTCCTATGCTCTCGAAATATTTCCTCTCTGAGGTCCTTATTAATTTTTTATATTCGCTCTGGGCAGTTTTATATTCTTTCTAGTTTTGTTCAGTTCGATAATTAACTAGCCTGAACAGTTTTCCGGTGGTCCTCAATGTAGGAGTTTCTGGGTCTACGCCTTATTTGGCAATAGCCTCAAAAGAACCACGAAGTACTTTGTTAATTTTCTTGGTGGCAATCTCCACGTCAGCTTCATTACGATATCTCAATATATATATCCCTCGAATCTGCTTGTTAGTTCCTCATCAAAGAAATCTCAATTTGTAGACCTGGCGTTCCAATATTCCGCTATTTCTAAGTCTTGTTTACCGTCAGCGAGGCCTCCGTACTAACTTAACATTTCTTAATCAAGTTCCGTATATTTGAAGAACAAATAGTCAGATCAGTGGCATATTCTCCTCTGCATCCCCACACAATGTGGTACCCATTGGAGTTGCAGCCCAAGAGAAGTAACAGCCGTTCTTTCTCACAATATTTTACTAGACCCACCATCTCTAATGCTCTAAAAGAAAGTATGTTGATGCTATAACATAATTTTTTTCAGTCTTGAGAGAGATTCTCACCGCTACTAGGTCTCTGGTATAGAGTCTTAGTGAAGGGAAATACTCCAATTGTTGTTGTATAATAATAAAGGCTCTAGGGTTCTTACGAGAACCACAATTTACAAGAATTCCTCCCCTAGAATCCATGCCCCTAATCTTACTACGGTTTAACCGTGGTTCTTGTATCTTTTTGAATCTTTTACATTGGATAGCTGATGGTGCTTTCCGATGTTATAAGTTAGCCTTATATGATATATATATATATATATATATATATATATATATATATATATATATATATATTATATATATATATATATATATATATTATATATATATATATATATATATATATATATATATATATATATATATATATATATATATATATATATATATATATAAATTTAAAAAAAAACTCAACAATACACATGGGCTGTATTTCTGAAAGTACCCCGTTTTTCGTGATTAGATGTTTAAAAACATCGATGTCAATTTTCTCTTTCTTAGGTGAGTTCAGATTAAATTATTATTATTATTGGAAGTCAAATCAATGATTCATAAACACAAGTATAAACTTTATTATTATAATAGAAATATGTCAGCTGGTGCAGTTTTATGGAATATTTATAAATAACCTTATCTATTCCTAAATAAAATTATCAATATTATTTAATGTGCACTGTTTCTCTTTTATTGAATTTAAGATTATTAAATCTAACAACGTTGTATATATAATGTCTGAAAGTTTAAAATTACTAGTGTCTTATTACATGGAATTTTACTTTTAACAATCTAAAAATATTTGTGTGTGCCGTTAATATTAAGAGTGATATTGTTACAGTGCAAATTAAAAAATTTATTTTATTACTAACTACTAATATTTATTATAAGGTTAGTATATATATATATATATATATATATATATATATATATATATATATATATATAAATATATATATATATATATATATATATATATATATATATATATATATATATATATACATATATCTATATATTATCAAACTATTTTCAGGCAAGTCTAAAATTTCTACTTCTTACACGTTAAATAAATACTTTTTAATCTCCAGAATTTTTTTATCTACGTTCTAGGTTTCTTCCTTTTTTAAAACTTAAAAATCCTTTCTCCTTTTGCCAACTATTGTAAATTTTCTTCTTATATATCACTAATATATTAACTATTTTTCAGAGCTGCTTGCTTAGTGATATTATTTATTTATTAACTTAGTAAACTTCTTTTCCTTTTAAAAATTGTCTTTTAATCTCCAGAAATTTTTTATCCACGTTCTATGTTTCTTCCCTTTTTAAAATTTTAATGAATGAGACTAGCGATGTTAACTCTACCACAGATTAATCTGCACTGTCTTATTTATTTTATTTTTTTTAAATAACAAATGAAAATTTTGAGGTTATGTTACTGTTAATGAAAAAGGCTAGCGATGTTTACTATACAACCGATTAATATGCACTTCCTTTTGAGGTTATGTTACTTTTAATGAACAAGGCTAGCGATGTTTACTCCACAACAAATTGATCTGCACTCCCTCTTTTATTTTTTTAAAAATAACAAACGAAAATTTAGAAGTTATGTTACTTTTTACGAATAAAACTAACGATGTTTACTGTACAACTGATTGACCTGCACTTTTCTAAAAAAAATAATTTACGCTTTTATAGCTAGCGGTGACGTAGTATAATTTTTTTTTATTTTTTTCTGATTGGTCGGCCATCTGACGTGAACTGGGAACTAGATGGAATTTTAAGCTTTGAAATAGAAAACCAAAGTGGATTCCTCTTTGTTAATTTATGATGAAATTTTGATATTTTATTGATATTATGAACTATATATTATACACTTTACTTTTGGTTATTATTTAGCACACAAAATTGATAAATAAAATTTGATTACATCTAAAAAAATTTTACATGTACATTAAAATTTAATTGTAACTTGCTGAAATTGGTAATTCTTGTTTTATTAATATTATAATCATATTTAACAATGTTTTATCTACAATTAGGTACTATTTTATTCTAGTTTCTTTTTAACATTAACTTATAATCTACATTTTCTTATACTAATCTCACAAATTTACAATATTTTTAACAAAGTTTTTATAAATATTGTTGTTGAAATGAAATAATTATAAATAATTATTGTTATTATTTTTCTTTTTTTATTATTCCCACTAATATTATCTTTACCCGCACTATTTATAAAATGGGTGTTTCTCTTCTCTTCTTCGTGGATTTCACTCTACTGTGTTAAAATACCTTTTTTAGGCACTGTCTCTGGTCAATAACACTTCACAAATTATTAAAAATATCCAACCTTCCACTAATTTTTATACATTTTATCATGTCATTATAAAATTATATGCTTTTAATGTCCTTTTAAAACATGATTTATATACAAATTCTTACATACTATTCTCATTCATTTTACAATCTACATTTATCACATAAATAGATTAATTATTTATTTATGTCCTTTTTTGTTTGACATTTTTATATTTAAATCTTATTATACCTGAGATGAGGTGACCACCTATACAGTATATATGCCTATATATTCAGTTTCTCCTTCGGGGTTGATTTTAGAAACAGGAGAGGGTAACCCCAGGGTTCTCTCATTTTATATTTAGAATTTCGATATATTTTATAGTTATTAATGTAAATATCTAAAAAAAATTAGACATATATATTGGGCATGTCAAGAGTTCTATATTTCTGTAATTTCGCGAAATTTAAAACAGTTGGATGGCCCTACAGAGGATGACAGTTTCTAATTTTTTTGCAAAATATTTTGCCTCACTTAATTATTTAGATAATTTCAATAATTTTTCTACTTTCTCTGTTTTCTTTGGTATTTCTCACATACATGCGAGTATAACCCTTACTAAAATGGAGAATGTGGTAACTGAATTAGTAAGTAAACCAATTCTTGTCTTTTAAAACTATGTTTATTTTCTCTTTATATTCGTCTCTATCTGATTTTTGCTCAATATTTAATATTTGAAGGTAAAAATTTATATTAGGTATTAATATTTCAGCAACATGATTTGATATCAGGGCGATCAGTTAATACCTACATTTTTTTGTACACAACTTATATTTCTAGTGTCATGATATTTAGGGCTCTCTAATTTAAACTGAAGGAGTCATATTCGGTAATGAATACTTACAATATATCATATCTCGAAATTCTTCTAAAATTAAACATCTTGTATCAGGATCTTCCTTAATATTTTCCTTTGCCCATTCTAGAAGTTGTTGAGGTGGTTCTCCGAGATCTAGTTCATAAAAACCGTCAGCATCTGATCGCATTGTGATGGTCCCTGAAAAAAAAGTATCAAAGTGTAAAAAAAACACTAAAATATTTTTTGTTCTTATTGTGGTAGGAGAATAACATATTTTCTTGATATTATTTGATACTTATACAATAAGGTGTTTTTTATGTAAACCTCGCGAAAATATGTTTTCCGAGGTTAATTTTTTAACGAAAATTTTTAAAAGTAGAATAGAGAGAAAATAAAACTTTATTTTTTTTTAAATCAATTCAAAAATAATAAAAATGTTTGCCAAGAAACAGCTAATAATCATAACTCTTATATTTAATTTGAATTATAGCAACTCCGAGAGCAAGCTGAGTTCCGAGGATATGGAACAGAACAGAATCGAAGGTAGATAAGCGAAAATTAGTGATAATATCTATAAAAGAGCTGCTACATATGTAAGATTAGATATTCACAGTAAAAAATACGGGTAATGTGCGGACTCAGACAAGGAGGAACTCTTATCACCAAAACTGATCACAGCAGTCCTGGGACACGCATCCAAATGTCTGGAATAGGATAGTAGGGGAATTAATATAGACGGAGAATTATTACTCCATCTTCCGTTTGGAGACGATCTAGTTGTAGTGGAGATAACCGGAAAGACACAGAAGACACGCTTATAGAGCTCAATGCTGCATCACAGAGTTGGAATGCAAATCAATTATAGTACAACGGAAATGATATAAATTGGTTTGGTTGAAGTTTAGGTTCTATATATATATATATATATATATATATATATATATATATATATATATATATATATACGTCTACTATTCAGTATATATGCCTATATATTCGGTTTCTCCTTCGGGGTTGGTTTTAGAAACAGGAGAGGGTAACCCCAGGGTTCTCTCATTTTATATTTGGAATTTCAATATATTTTATAGTTTAAGATATTAACGTAAATATCTAAATAAATTTAGACATATTTATTGGGCATGTCACGAGTTCTATATTTCTGTAATTTCGCCAAATTTAAAACAGTTGGATGGCCCTACAGAGGATGACAGTTTCTAATTTTTTTGCAAAATATTTTGCCTCACTTCATGTTAATTATTTAGACGATTTAAATAATTTTTCGACTTTCTCTGTTTTCGTTTGTATTTTTCACATACATACGAATATAACCCTACTAAAATGGAGAATGTGGTAACTGAATTAGTAAGTTATTCTTGTATTTTAAAACTATGTTTTTCTCTCTTTATATTCGTCTTTGTCTGATTTTTGCTCAATATTTAATATTTGGAGGTAAAAGTTTCTGAAAGGTTATTAATATTTACAACGGAAATGATATAAATTGGTTTGGTTGAATTTAGGTTATATATATATATATATATATATATATATATATATATATATATTTATATATATATATATATATATATATATATATATATATATATATATATATATATATATATATATATATATATATATATATATATTTTTCTGATTCTCCGCATTCACCAAAAAGTAAGAAAATCCACTGCAAATGCGTCCATAAGAGAAACATTTTTTGGTATAGTTTGTCTATGCTACACCTCACAAGAGCATATTATCAGATCCAAGCGTGGTAGGGAAAATATTAGATCTCTGAAACTGGGGTTGGAAAAATGATTAACGGTATTCTTCTATTGTATTGAATTTGGAAATGTCCCCAGATTTCATCTAATTATTTTTTGCAGTTACAAGATAGGATGTAAAAACCGTCGCAATTGCGAAAAAGCAATAATGTTCAAATCTGTGCATTATAATAACAGTTTTTATCAAAATATTACGTTGTCTGATATTAGCGAAGTTAGTTAAAGACATTTTTTTTGTCGTTTAAAATTTATTTCTATCTTTTACTAAACTATGAATATGGTGAGAGAAAATGAATTGAAAATAATAGCTTTATTTAGCATTATTATATACATTATGCATAGTAATTCTTAAATATATTTTAAACATTAGGAAATGGAACAAAGATTGTTTTATGTACTCCTTAATTCATTGGACATATATTTCTTCTTCATTATTTTCAAAATTTTGAACAGTAACTTATTTACAGGTATTTCCTAAAAATCAAAATTTCAAGATCGCGGAATGATTTTCACCATATTATCTCCCCCCCCCCCCCCCCCAGAGAATTGCTCCGGTATATAGGCGTCAACTCTGCTACTCTGCATGATACAAACTCTTATCAAAGTACTCGTATGTTAGATATGCTATTAAATATTGGTAGGGTAACCAGGGGTAATGGCGTTCACTTAAGAAAAACATGATGTATTTTTTAATTTATTTAATATAAATCAAAATTAAGAAAAGTAGCAAAGTCTTTAATTATCGAGAAGTCAACAATTTAACAACAAAAGCATATATCTTTGACCTACTAGTAGTAGGAAAACATTTAAAAAAAACATGTTTGAGCGGCATTGCCCCTGACTTTGGGTAATGATGCTCAAACATGTTTTTTTGGAATATAACAAGTAAGATGCATTTTAATTAAAGAAATGTAATGAGATCTACCTTAAAAAATAAAAGTAAAGTCTACAATCACAAATTTGCATCAATTATCCCTATTTGTACGTAAGATTAGCCTTTTTCAATTTAACAAATATAGTAAAGTTTTCTATGGCAAATCAACTTCAATTATTATAACATAATATAAAATAACTATTAGTTACTAGAGGTACGACAAATTAGAAATAGAAATATTTTAGTTTTGAACACATAAATCACAGATATATTCATCTGGCGTATCCCACCCTGAACATATAGCATGAGCCCACAGTCCGCAGTTGGTGCAGCGATACCACAACTCGTTATTTTTTCCAAATTCTTCGCAAATAATACATTTGTTATAATCTTCATCATCCACATTCATTTCGTCATCACTGTCATCACCGCAAAGGTGCTCTTCATCTTCATTCTCTGAAGAACTTTCTTGTAAAATTTTTCTCTTGTAAGATTTTTGTTTCATTTGTTTGTTCTTCTTTTCTTTGACAACTTTTTTTGGTCTTGATTTATCATCATTTCCAGTCTTATTGAGTTTCGCTATTTTTTTCTTTTCTTTATCCTCTAACATTATTTTCATAGGAGTCGAAGTTAATATGGTAGCATGTTATTTTCGCTTTCTTTGACCTGGCTTAGAAAATGGTGCAATAGTAGGTGTCGTTGCTAGAGCATGGATCCTTGTTTGATGGTCCTGCCAAAGTAGATATATGTCCTGAAAGTATGTCCATGCCATCAGACTGTGCATCTTCAAAATTCTGGACATTTGGGTCTTGGCTTTCAGCAATTTGTTCAGATCTTGTGCCATCAGCGACGCTACCAGAAAATCTTGATCAGTGAAAACATTTGGGTTCAATGGGTAAATTCCCGTGGCTCGAAATTCAGATTCTGCTTTACTTATATTCGCAACTTGTACGTATGCTTTGTTGAAAATATTTGCAACATCGTATGGAGTTATTTTAGACAGTAGATGTTTCATGTGCCTATTGCATTCATCCCTATAAGCAGCCTTCAGGGGTCTATAAAAAGACACATCCAGCGGCTGTGTTCTATGAGAACTGTGTGGTGGAATGGAAAGC
This sequence comes from Diaprepes abbreviatus, assembly GCA_034092305.1. Lineage (NCBI taxonomy): Eukaryota > Metazoa > Arthropoda > Insecta > Coleoptera > Curculionidae > Diaprepes > Diaprepes abbreviatus. The sequence goes on along the minus strand of JASJET010000055.1, from coordinate 25,392,516 downwards.
ATTGTGATGTGGTTTTCCTTGCAAAAATTAAAACCTCGGAGGAAAATATGACTGCTGTGAATGTCCAGAATTAACAACACAGGTGATTCTTGGGTGGGCTTTGCAAATGCTGCGAAATGTTTGAGCCAAGTGACAAATAAGTCTTCGTTTATCCAGCCATTTTTCGAGTTGGTGTATAATACACCAGCTGGTCCATCTTTTTCTAATAAAGGCGTCATTCTCTGTATGAGAAAAATAAACATGGGCGAATAAAGTTTCCCGCTGCACTCATCGCACACATAACTGTTATGTTGCTTCCTCGTTCGCCGCTTGTAACAGATCCGACTCTTTTTTGTCATTTTTCGGCGAGCACTTTTCCTGGGTCTGTCACCGTGGTGATACCTGTTTTATCACAGTTGTAAATATTGTTAGGTTTAAACTTATGTTTTTCCATTAAGTCGCCAAGTTTATCATAGAAATGTGTTATTTCTTCTTTGTTGAAAGCAGAAAGTCTGTTTAAGCTTGTCGCTTCAGCTTGGCGTATAGAAACTGAAGGATTGCGTCTCATAAAGGCGTGTACCCAATCCAATCCAGCTGTTTTAGTGCTTTCATCAAAATTGTTTTTGATATTGTTGAACTCAGCATATTTATAAACAAGTTTACGCAAATCTGCGACATTGAGTCCATAGTATAGTGAACCCAGCAACTTAACTTGTTCAGCAATTTCAGCTTCCTGCTGTTGGGTGAAAACGGGCTTGCAACCTAGTCTTGGGTTGCTCATGTTTTCATTTTTTAGGCGATCTTATATTGTTTGCGGCTTTTCCTTTGGACATACCTCCTTCAACCGCAGTTTTAGCAGATTGAAGGTCTTCTGCGGTCCAAGCCGCTTTAGCGGTGGTCCTTTGACGATTTCTTGGCATATCTACAACAATAAAAAAATAAGTCACTTAGGGATAATGGCGCTTAGGTGAGCGGTATAACCCCAAACGGTCGTTTTGTAATTAATTTGAAAATTTTAAAAAATCACACACAATTGTTGAAAATTGATTGCATTATCATAAAATAGAATATCTTTATTATCAGAAAAGTAAAATTAATTATTAAATAAGCATAAAGTTTTGGACTTACCGACAAAAAACACCGAACCGAAAATTAGATCAGCGCGCCCGCGAACAAAGAAACGCACTTCACGGTCGCATGACGCGAGCTGACTGTCCGTTTGCATCGCTGTCTGTTAGCGGCCCCCTCCCCCCGCGCTTCACGCGACGTCGCATGTTGCTACGTTCCATTTTGACAGAGTTATAGAGGTGAGCGCCATTACCTAGTGAGCGCCATTACCCCTGGTTACCCTACACAGAACTATATTGGATCCAAATGATATCTTTATATTTTCAATAGTCAAATAAACATTTTAAATACCGCTATGTGTTATATAATCTTCCAAAATAAAGACGTCTGCTTTCATTACATTACTAAATATTGTATATTTGCTTTAAGCTATCCATTTTAATAAATTTACATACCTTGAACTAGACATCAATAAAGTAAATCACCTATACACAGGTATTATTTTCATGAAACGTTTATCAATAATAACAATATTTATATTAAAGCGGACATTAATTAGATTGTGAACGACCTATTAATTTCTGTATCTTTGAATCTTGTTCTTATATTTCAATGAAAATACATATTATGGTTCTACTAATTACAGTATTCAAAGGTAAAAGTACATATTTTATAAAGTCAAGAATAGTATTTATTTTTGCATTGGTATTTTGGTAGTTTTTGTTGTAAAAACTAATAATTTTAAGTAGAAGTAATTCGTATCCAGTGTGTTAATGTGACAATGTTGGAATAGGTCTTAGAGCAAAACACTGTCTGACAAAAAGCAATAATGATATCCCAATCTAATATTGTTCATTTTTTACCAAGAAAAACTGTATTTTTGCTGGTGGATTGATCAAATAATATGGTGAAACCAAGCCGAGTTTTTCTTTATCCTGTACAGGGCAGGGGCGGATCCAGCCTCTCTCTTTGGGGGGGGGGGGCGGTGATATCGCAAAAGTACAGTATGCAAGAAAAACAAGTTGTCAAGGGGAGGGGGGTGCAAGGAGCATACACATTCCTAATATAAAAGACAGAATGGGTTCTATTTTCCTGAACTTAAAGCTCTTGAGAGGGGGGGGCGACCGCAAATATACACATTCTTATACTCTATTCAAGAACTAGAGAGAGCAATAAAACTGTTACCGAAACCTCCAAGGTACCTGCTCCAGTGCCGCTGATAACTGACAACTGCCGTAAATCTAATTATATTTCATTATATTTAAATATATTTTATAAATTTACTGCAACATAAAAATTCTGATAGTTTAATTTAATTTCTGTCAGTGAGCAAAGTACACCTTACAGTTTGTTCTTAGTGATTTATCTTGTTTGTGCTTGTTTTTATATATTATTTGAGATTAGTGAGATATCCAAAAGATATGGCTTTCACCTCTATATTTATTCCAAAATCGTTGAACCAGGGCATTTTTCCTTCACGAAAAACTTATTAAGATGAATGTTTATGATGCCTTAAGATCTCAATATCTTGATAATAATGTTAAAAGCTCTGTTGAGATGTGTTCCAAGATGACAGGAGTTGGAAAATCTACTATGTATCGAATACTGAAGGAGAAAAAACGACTGGAATTGTTAGTACTTCCAAGCCACATTCGATCACAGGCAGATGAAAAACCTCGTTAGAAGAAGAAATACCTCGTTGGAAGAAGAAATGAAAACTGCAATTAAAGGGGTTGTATATACATTTTACTATGAGAAGCAGATCCCAACCGTCTACAAAATTCTAACTAAAATCAATGAAGATCGCGATTTACCTGAAATTAAAAGAACTGATCTCTGGAAATTGCTCAGAGAACCCAATTTTTGCTGAGGAAAACCAGATAGAAAATCTGTTCCTATAGATCGTTCGGAAACTGTCCGTTGGAGAAGTAAATATCTCTCTCAAGTAAAAGGTAGAGTTGCTAGAAATAACACAATTAACAAAATTAGTAGTTTAACTAAACTTTTGAAAGATTTTTTTGAATAAAGTTACTGCGAAAAATTGGGGAAAATCCATATAATAAAAGAATAAAACAAAATATGAGAACTCGATCTCATGATCGGTGAGATAGAGGAACCAATTTAAGCGAAGACAGTTTCACTGACTTTGATTAGGAATTAGAAACGTAATGTTTACTAGTGTAAACACAATTTATAATTTAAATTTTTGTTTTTGTTGTATTTTATTGTTTAGTGTTGTTTATATGTTTTTTTTATATATTTTTATCTTAGTGTGTCCCACTCTTTAATTATATATATATATATATATATATATATATATATATATATATATATATATATATATATATGTGCATGCGGATTTCACGGATTCCTCCGTGTGAGCTGCAATAGCAGTGGATACATCCACATTATGCCGTTGTAGTGCTGAAATCACATTCAGCAAACGCACAACTACACGCAGCTCCGCGTATGAATGAAGCAAAATGCGAACAGTACACGCAAACTCCTCCCCACCACATCCTTTCTGTGCTAGAGGTTGCACAGTCAGAACAAATTGTTATAAAACGCAATTTATCCTATTCCACCACCATCGAGATGATGGCCCACTTGCACCACCATACCGAGAAGAAAGTCAAAACTTACCCTCCCCGCCACAGTGATACGGTAGAGGTACATGTTTCGTCTCTACTAGACTCATCAGGGCACCGACATGCACCTGGCTGTGCAAAGGACAGATCGGAAGGAAGCATGCAAACACTGAACGCGGCTTCTCCGACCTCCCGCCGGGTGGCGTATATATGTGCATGCGGATTTCACGGATTCCTCCGTGTGAGCTGCAATAGCAGTGGATACATCCACATTATGCCGTTGTATAACAATTTGTTCTGACTGTGCAACCTCTAGCACAGAAAGGATGTGGTGGGGAGGAGTTTGCGTGTACTGTTCGCATTTTGCTTCATTCATACGCGGAGCTGCGTGTAGTTGTGCGTTTGCTGAATGTGATTTCAGCACTACAACGGCATAATGTGGATGTATCCACTGCTATTGCAGCTCACACGGAGGAATCCGTGAAATCCGCATGCACATATATACGCCACCCGGCGGGAGGTCAGAGAAGCCGCGTTCAGTGTTTGCATGCTTCCTTCCGATCTGTCCTTTGCACAGCCAGGTGCATGTCGGTGCCCTGATGAGTCTAGTAGAGACGAAACATGTACCTCTACCGTATCACTGTGGCGGGGAGGGTAAGTTTTGACTTTCTTCTCGGTATGGTGGTGCAGGTGGGCCATCATCTCGATGGTGGTGGAATAGGATAAATTGCGTTTTATAACAATTTGTTCTGACTGTGCAACCTCTAGCATAGAAAGGATGTGGTGGGGAGGAGATTGCGTGTACTGTTCGCATTTTGCTTCATTCATACGCGGAGCTGCGTGTAGTTGTGCGTTTGCTGAATGTGATTTCAGCACTACAACGGCATAATGTGGATGTATCCACTGCTATTGCAGCTCACACGGAGGAATCCGTGAAATCCGCATGCACATATATACGCCACCCGGCGGGAGGTCGGAGAAGCCGCGTTCAGTGTTTGCATGCTTCCTTCCGATCTGTCCTTTGCACAGCCAGGTGCATGTCGGTGCCCTGATAAGTCTAGTAGAGACGAAACATGTACCTCTACCGTATCACTGTGGCGGGGAGGGTAAGTTTTGACTTTCTTCTCGGTATGGTGGTGCAGGTGGGCCATCATCTCGATGGTGGTGGAATAGGATAAATTGCGTTTTATAACAATTTGTTCTGACTGTGCAACCTCTAGCACAGAAAGGATGTGGTGGGGAGGAGTTTGCGTGTACTGTTCGCATTTTGCTTCATATATATATATATATATATATATATATATATATATATATATATATATATATATATATATATATATATATAATTCTAATTAGCTGTAAATTTTTTATTATTCTATTATTGTCTTTTTCTTAAGCGTGTAGAATTAACATGTTTATCTTATTTTTTTGGGGCTATCGTATTTCCATATAATAAAGTAAATTAAATTAAGATATCAGTAAAATAGAAATAAAAATAAGTAGGTCTAATATTAATTACAACATAAAAAAAGTAATTGCATTTGAATCCCTTTTTAGTGTTTAATTGTAATTCTGCAGATGGTTTAAGAAATAAATAAACTGAAACGTCAAATACCCTAAAAATGTTTTTTATTAATAACAAAATGACCGATAGCCCCAAAAATATTTTAATAATATATGGAAGAATTTATTTTTTTATATATGTTTACCTTTTTGTATTTTTCACAATGGATATTTTGTAAGTATTTAAATTATAACTTCGAATTTTTTGTAAGAATAAGGCTACGTTTTAGTCCATTATTATAGACCGGTAATTTTGATTATAAAATTTCTAACCCATTCCTATGAAAAATATATGTGTATAACAGATTTTGCTAAAGACACCAGACTAAAGAACACAAGTAGTTTGCGAAGAGAAATAGGGTAAAAAATGATTTATTACTCTCTCTAGTTCTTAAATAAACTGTAGTATAACAGGAAAAATCGGGTCCATTTTCCTACACTCAAAGCTCTTGGGGGGGGGGGGGGGGGCGATCGCCCCACCGCCTCCCCTTGCATCCGCGCCTGGTAGTACACTATAATTTAAGACTTTCTAAACCATGAGAAATAGTAGATATATGTATTTGGACTTCCATAGTCTTTATTTCTGTTGAATATCAGCATCTTTATTTGGAAAAGAAATTTAGGCAATTAGAATAGAATGAAATATGATTTGGGGTATAACTTTTCACTACTATGGTATCTTAAAGGGATCCTGATCAAATTGGATGAATTTTTGATATAAAGTAGTTTATAGAAAATCGTAAAGATTAGTTTTCTGTTAGTATTTGGATTAAAATAGTATGCGACCACTAAACTAACTTAAAAAATATTTACATTTAAAAGGCAATATATCAGAAACTAAAATTTCCGCGAAATTTCGTTTTAATTGGGATGTTAACTATTTTTGAGAAAATGTTTAAAACCATGCATAAGTACCTAAAGTAGCAGAAAATATTTAAAATTTCTTTTAATAACAACTGGTACTTTAAGAATCATAAACTTTAAATTATGTTTAAAATTTCCCGCCAAAACGCCAATCCTTGTCACTTGACCAATGCGAAGTCACACAAGTAAACTGACAAGGATATATAATTTTTTTCGTAATTTTTGTGATATAAGATGAGTTCTAAGTTATTTTAGGTGTTGTGCGGTGCTTGAATGTACAAGTACTACAATTAAAACACCTGAAAAGTTATTTATTCACGTTCCACGTTCGGAAAATAATAGGAAAATGTGGCTTCAACTAGCTGGGCACTACTGGTTTTATTTTAGTTTTGAGCTTATAAATACCGATGAGTACAATTCTTGATGAATTACTTACATGGAGTTCTTCATATTTCTAAATCCAGCAGAGCAGAAGTTACGGTTTATTGTGAAGAAATTGGTCATCATAAAACCATCAATTCTCGGCAAATTCGAACTATTTGCCTTAATAAATTTACTTTCTTTCATCAGAAAATTTCTTAGAATCAGGGAAAAGTAAGCAAATCTCGAAGAAATTACATGAAAATTACTATAAAATAGGAATTAGGCAACGTAGCCCTTGACAGCGATTACGAATGTGACATAAAACCAAAAAATTTATATTTTAAGTTCGTGACAGCGATGACGTTGGCTGTATTCTTTAAAGTAATTATCAAATCATCAAAGTGAAAAAAGTGAAACTGATAACATTTTCTTTTGGATATGCATTTACTTGTCGTTAGGTCGAGGTGATCATGATTACTTTAAGTGATAGAACTGAAAGTAATACTGACTCAAAAGAATAACTGTATCGGGATGGAGTGACAGCGATGACGTTAGTATGGAGTAACATCATTTACTTTGATTGGCCTTCGTTGTCACGTGACTTGAAGGAGATTTAATTACATTTTTATTCTTCTTCTTCTTCAAGTGCCTTCTCCATTGCGGAGGTTGGCAATCATAATAGCTATTTTAATTTTTGAGGCAGTTGCTCTAAATAGTTGTTTTGAACTGCATCCAAACCATTCCCTTAGGTTTTTTAGCCATGAAATTCGTCGTCGTCCCACGCCTCTTCTGCCACTTATTTTGCCCTGGATTATGAGCCGTAAGATGCTGTACCTTTCTTATCGCATAATGTGTCCGAAATATTGCAGTTTTCTCTGTTTTATTGTTATCTCGACTTCCTTTTCTTTCCCCATTCTTCTCAACACTTCGGCGTTCGTAACTCGATCCACCCACGAAATCCTCTGAATTCTTTTATAAGTCCACATCTCAAAAGAGTTAAGTCTCCTCATTGCCTCTCGATTCAGTGTCCATGCTTCCATTCAATAATATAGAACACTATATACGTAACATTTAGTCAGTCGTATTTTCAGGGCTAACGTTAGATCTTTGCTGCAGATAACCTTTTTCATTCTAATAAAGTTGGCATGTGCTTTCTCGATTCTGGTTTTTATTTCGACGGTATAGTCATTATTTTCTGTTATTAGGGTTCCCAAGTAAGTGTACTTGTTCTTAACTCTTTCTATGTGTTGGCCTCCTGCCATTAGGGTTTCATTATTATTGGTGTTATTTTTACTAATTATCATGAACTTGGTCTTTTTCGTGTTAAGAGAGAGTCCATATTCTCCACTGACTTTCAATATTTTATTCATTATCCTTTCTGGGTCTTTCAAACTATCAGCTATTATTACGGTGTCATCTGCATACCTAATATTGTTGATTAAAACTCCGTTCACTTTTATCCCTGCTGTTTCAGATTCAAGACTTTCCAATATGACCTCTTCAGAATAAGCGTTAAATAGTAAAGGTGACAATATACAACCTTGTCTGACTTCCCTTTGTATTTCCACATCTCCGGATATTTCATGTCCAAATATTACTACTGCTCGCTGATTGTAATACATATTTGATATCAACCTTAAATCTCTTTCATCCAAATTTTTGCTTCTGAGAATCTTTATTAGTTTGTCATGCTTGACCGTATCAAAAGTTTTGTTGTAATCTATGAAGCAGACATAGAGGTCCTGATTGATATCTAAGCATCTTTGAGTAAGGACATTAAAAGCAAATAATGCTTCTCTTGTACCCACCCCGTTCCGGAAGCCAAACTGTGTGTCACTAATATCCAGCTCCAACTTGGAATGTATTCTAGCGTGTACAATTTTTAAAAGGGTTTTCAAAGTATGTGACATGAGACTGATTGTTCGATAGTCACTGCATTCTTTTGAATTTGCTTTCTTTGGTAAACATATCAATGTTGATGTTAACATTTCTCGGGGGATAGTTCCTGTCGTGTAAATTGTGTTAAATAATCTCACCAATAAATCCAAATTTTTGTCATTGATCAGCTTCAACAACTCACCTGGCATTTCATCTGAACCAACAGCTTTAATAGTTTTTATCGACCTTAATGCATAAATGACCTCTGCTTTAGTTATTTCAGGCCCTATGTCACCGCCCAGACTGTTTATAGAAGAATTTTCGTGTCTTTGATCTTCAAATAGTTTTTCTATGTATTCTTTCCACCTGCCTAATTTTTGTTGTGTTTCCATAATAATGTTTCCTTCTTTGTCTAGCAATACGTTTGAGGTTTTTCTCTTTTCTATTCCAGCTAGTTCTTTGACTTTTTTTATGCAAGTTGAAGTTGTCGTACTTGTTTTGCAACTCCTCTATTTCCTTGCATTTTCCAGAAAGGTACTCTTCTTTTGCTGCTCTTATTTTTCTTCTTATTTGAATTTGCAACTGTTGATATCGGGTCTTGTTGGTCTTGTGTTTTCTTCTTTCATCCATCAACTCCAAAATATCATCTGTCATCCAATCTTCCTTCTTGTATCTTGATGTTGTAAGTACTTTCTTGCTTGGTTCCATAATTGACGTTTTGAAAAACTGCCACTGTTGTTCAGCGTTGTCATCGTTTAACCCAGGCTTGTCTTGTCTTCTTTCTAAGTTTGTGTTGATGTCTTGTCTCAGCTTTTCTTTCGTTTCTTCTGATTTTAATTTTTGTATATTTAGTTTTTTGAAGTTATGATTTGTTTGTATCCTTTTTAATTTAAGTTGGAATTTAGCAATAAGGGGATTGTGGTCCGAAAATACATCCGCACTAAATAAAAATAAAACTTCTTAAAAGTAAAGAAAAATATTGTGTTTTTAGGATTTCTATTGTGGAAACTGCTGTTTCGCGGCAAAATTATATTTTTATTTGAATACAGTCTACATCCCAATTTCCGTAATCTACGCACCAAATTACATCTAATCCGTAAAAATTGTTAGTTTTGACGTAGTATAATTAAATAATTATCAAAACTACTAAACATATTTTTTTAAGTAAATAAAAATAGGCACATAATTATGATAATATTAACTAACTAACAAGGCCTAACAAGGAACACCCACCTAGGGTGAAATATTAATTCTGTTTGAAATTCATTCACGGCAGAACCAACCAAGGTTTTAAAAAAAATCGAAAGACTGTTGCCTACTTGTTATTTTGGTTATATTTTGATACAATCAAGAACTTCACTACCATGATTAAATATTGGTAATTCATACGAGAATATACTAGACTCGGCTTAAGTATAGTATTCAGAATAATTATGTATCTATCAGCAGAAATAAATAGAATATGTTTATCTGTTAACTTCGCTATTTGCATTTTTAGCACTGTCTAGATTGTTTTATTTTTGGCTAATGTGAATTGCACTTTTTGCATTTTCTTTATTTCTTTCAACGATTTATTTATTTAGGGTATTCAGATAATGCATCAGAGTACTTTGAAAGGTGAATCTACATGGTAAAATAGGTAGTATGGTAATAAGTCATATAACAAAAAGTCAATACTTCTCGAGTTACTGCCTGTCAAGGTTGTTTTTTTTTATTTTTTATTTTTAACATCTTGCAGTGAGTTAAATTCTTTAGTGTGTCACTAGAGGTCACTGGAATTCAAATTTTATTTTTCACATATCTTATCTGTTTTGACAATCATTGAAAAATAGGACGTATCGTTTTAAATACTAAAAATACCTAATAAAAAAGGCACTACTTATTTGAGTCGATAAATTACGCCATTCGGCGCAAATTGGAATTAAAGTTTTAATACCAGTAAAATCACTTTTTCAAACGGATTCTAAGCTATACAAAATACAGCTGAAATTTTTTATAAAGTTCGACAACAAATTAATAAGGAGGTACTTAGTTTCAGCGCACAAATAAATTTCTTAGTTATTAAAATTGCAGGAGATTGGCAACTCTGGAACTTGCAAATTAAAGTAGGCTTTTCCCCAGCATAATCTGCAGAGCGTTTGTTCATTGTCATTAGTTGGGCCTCGGCGCTCATAATTACTTTGATTTTTTTTGTTTTGCCCCTCAGTGCGATTAATGGAACTTCAAAATTAGTATTTGAATGAACGCATATCGTTAAAAGTCGCATATTAAGTTCAAATTTAAAGTAATTAATCTTAATAGTGAAGGTGTTTAGACGGTAGAAAGTGATATTGAAATCAAGCTGCATTTTTTTTATAATCTTCATCACTTGCATCATAGATCTACTAATAATCTTCTTTCATTTAAGGTCTTTTTGATGAGGACAGAGTTCTCTTATAATAAACCGGGGCTGATCTGTTTTTGGTGGGCTGTTGAGGAGCACGCTAATTTTTGCTTTCAACCCTCCAGGATAATATTCATAAATAAAATTGAGATACGCTTCCTTTCAAAAAATACCGCTTCATTTATTTATTTAACAAAAAGTGAAAAAAATGAAAAAACTCGTTTTTTCTCTTTTTCTTCCTTATAACTTTGAAATTATTCACTTTAGAGAAAAGTTGAAAAGAAAAAAACGTTTCGTAATTAAATTTCCTACAAGATAGATTAGAAATCTTAAAATTTATTAACTTTGTTTCAAAACAGTAATGTTCAAAAAAAATAGTTATTTATACGACTTTTTGGACCGCTTGTATTTCTGTGAGGCCCTTCTTATTTGGAAAAAAACTTCATAGAGATTTCAAGCTTTTAAACGATTTTTTAAAAATTAAAATAGGATAATTAGGGACCGTTCAGGAATTGTTTAAATTTACTATTAAATTTTTTGCTTATAAATAAATTGAATATATCCGCGAATTTTCATCGAAAAATTTTGCTGAAAATATGGTTTGAAACTATTCGAAAAGACTTCTTTTGAAAAAAGTTAAAATTTTGTTAATTGGTTACCGAGATACAAGCTGTCGTATAGTTATATGTGAACTCATCTATTCACGTGGCATCACTTTAAACAAGAAATGATAAAAGTTGCTCCATTAGAAGCCGAGATAATGACATTTTTTTTACATTTACGTATTTTGAACGTGCAGATTTAATTTCGCCCCCTTTTTGTGATTTTTCACACGCCTTGGCGACTTTCTTTTTCATTTCATTCATGTTGCCGATAACGTAAACATGTGAAAATTTTTGTCAGAAAAGTACTCGGAAGAACGAAGTTAATGGTTTAAGAATCAGCATTAAATTGTTTATAGATTCGCCGTTTGACAGCTTGAATCATGGTAACCAATTGACAAAATTTAAGTTTTTTTTTAAAAAAAAGCGTCTTGCCGAGTACTTTCAAACCATATTTTGAGAAAAATTTTTCGATAAAAATTTGCGGAGATATTCCCCCTGAGCGGGCCCTAATTATTCGATTTTAATTTTTAAAAAAGCGTTTGAAAGCTTGAGATCTCTACTATACGTGAAAAAAATTTCAAGTATGTGACTTCCCCATTTAAGATTCAATCAAATTTGAAAAATTTTCTACTTTCTTGGAAAATTATTATACAAAAACTATCCGATTTTAACGAAATTTGGCACGTTGTTTTATTATAGCATGAGGTTTTTTTCCTTAAATATGAAGGTCCTCAGAGAAATGTGGATGGGCGAAAAAAATTGTTTAAAAAACTACATTTTTTTTTTGATTATTACTATTTTGCCACAAGGATAAAAAATTTTGTAATTTTAACTAACTCTCTCTTGCAGAAAATTTAATTACGAAACTATTTTCTCTCTTATAAGGAAGAAAATGCGAAAAAACGCTTTTTTAATTTTCACTTTTTATGTAGCGGTATTTATTGAGCGGGAACATATCTTAATTATTGTTCTGAGCATTATTCTGGAGCGTTTAGAACAAAAAATAGCGTGCACTCTCTCAACAGCCAAATAATGGTAGACTTTTAACATAAATTTATATATTCTTAAATAAAGTATTACTATACTCGCACTATACCTTAACCGCCTTTAGATTGTCGTAATTTTGCAAATTTCAGAAAAGAAGGTGCTCAAAAATGAATACGATGACGACCATTGCACATGCAAAAAATTTGGAAACCTTCAGTTTACTAGTAGGAAAAAGTTCTGAATTTTTTAAATAAAATACAGTTATTTTTCCTACCTTAAATCGTTTGTAAAATTTCGCTGTTTATGGAAAAATAATGGCTGTATGTTACTTCACACTACTCTCAACAGCAATCTATTGTTATTTTATCATGAAAATAACTCGATAACCGAAAAATGAAAACACCAGAAATTCTTTTAAAAAACCCAAGACATTATAGTTTTACGCTTCAGACCTCAATTCATTCGCGGCGTAAAACGAACTGAAGATTTTTTATCGAGATGAAGAACCTTCAAATGTAAAATTATAATTTTACCGGTTGATGTTAAAAATTTATATTTCACAACATAATACCGATCGAGATATCCCATTATGGGGTCTTTAAATTGGATACTATGTTCTAAGAAAATTGTTCTTCAAACCTGGCAAAAGTAAATTTAAAGGTGATCTACATATTAACTAAACCATGACGATTGAGATAATGAAATGGGAGCGGTGAACAATTTTATTAGTTGCATCGGTTTACTATAAATGAGTTTAAAAATAATGAATTTAAAATAAAATTTACATATACACTCTGTTTCGAAATTCGTTAGATAAATCATTATTTGAAAATTCAAGATAACTATATCTAGCTATATTTTCAATGAAATATTAGTTACCGGTTTAATGGTAATAATCTTTACTCGAGTACTGGGACTCATTGGCATATCTACCAAGATAATGAATGTCCTTAGATAGGATTTTAGATTTTTTATTGGCTGTAAGTAGTTAGGCACAATGATAAATAACTCAGTAACAGAAAGATGATGTGCCATAGTAGGATATAAACTTCTTTAAATTAGATTTTTTTGGACCGCTAGAGATATATTTTATTTCATGGATGGATTAAAAATAGATCTTTTTTTTCCTAAGAAAAATTCTGTTTAAATTAACTTTTAAACTTTCTCCTTTTAACCCACTAATATGGTATAACTTTAGAACCGGTCTAGGTTCACTTTAGTGGGTTTACATTGACGATTGCAACAATAAGTCGAGCATGTTAGAAACCATGAAATTACAAGACTCAAAAAATCATTCTATTTTACTTCTAAATCTGCAAAAATGGAAATTATTACTTATTTGCGGGATACAACTATTCCTCTTATCGATTTTAAGGCTTTATATCTTGGTTTTTATCCTTAAAAACTCCAAATAAGCATTTATTTCTTGACATACGTAATACAAATTATAACAATAACCCAAGCAAAACAAAACTGGCCAACTAGATCTAACTTTTATGGCAAATCAGTCTAAGCTTTACACCATCTTAGTAAATTTGGTTGCAAAAATACAAGAATAAAAAGTTTTTTTATTATAAAACCGAAAAAGATTGATTTTTTTTTCTGGGTGCAACTATTTCTCGTATCGATTAGAAGACTTTAGTTCTAAGTTTCTATCCTTATATTTCTAGCAAGCAATCAAATAAAACTGGCCAACTAGAAAATTCATGTCAACTAAATCCAGGTTACAACTTAAATTTTCTTAGTGATTCTGGCTTTAATACCTATTTTACAAGAATATTTGGGAATTTGATAAATGAGTTTACTTTGCCACTTCCTTGTTCATATTAGAGCTAATTTACAGCAAGGAAATTAAATAAAAAATAGTATTTTATGCACGAAAGTTTGCTTAAAATACCTAAGTCCCACGAACAAATACCTCAATGTTGATTCTCTCACAAATACAGGGCGTAGCCAACACCTTTGTATCAAGATTTCTCCGTCTAACCGACAACCAAGAAAAAGAAAAGGAACAACTAAAAAGGCCCCTCAAACAAAATAGCTACAAACCACCAACCATAAACAAAGCCATAAAATTGCAACAAGAATCCACGCAAGAAATAAAACCTTGCACTTGCTCAAAATAGACAAATCACCATATTTCCTTACATAAAAGGTACAACAGATAGAATATGTAGATTAATTCGGAAAATAAAGCAAGTCCATCGGAATTGAAAAGAACGGCACTCTGAATAAGAGAGACAATGCACTTAATCTTTTTTCCACCTAGAAAGCTCTCCTCAAGTGGGACCATTGTACCGGCATAGCGCTTGAGCCTAGAATGACACCATCAACGACTTGAAAAAGGAGCGGAGCCAACACCAATCAACCGGTACGATTTACAACCGCGTATAAAACACGTTGCATATTTCATTACATTTATTGATAATTTTTACCTGTGGCAACATTGCTTTTTGAGTTAGGTAGATGAAAGCTTTCATTTAACATTTCCTACATTATTATTAAATTTGTGCAATACAGCACCGTTATAAAAATTTATGCGAATTTTGGAATGGTTGTGTTTTGATATTTCGTTTGCTGAAAATTAAACAATATAGCATTTTCGTGCTGCGTGTCTTATTTGGCAAAAACAATAAAAAATATAATATGAGCTGCAAGGTAATCTGCATTAAAACACGGAAAGTTATTTACATGCTAATTGGGCAAAACGGCTGTGGCGGTAATTCGATAGTATCGGCCCCAACGGTGATGTTAACAACTAATGCATATGGCGAAGGCGCTAGGAAACGAGGAAAATTATAATTTATTTTTAGATGAATAGTATTAATATTTTGACGTTTTTACTTTGATGTATTAAAATAAGTTTATTAACACAAATAAATACAACAAAAGCACGAAATGTCAAAACTTCAATATATCGCTTGAAGAAAAAAACAACTTTTTAAAAATAAAACGAAAGTAGTTTTTTATTTATTGGATTTTTTATTATCTAATATTTATAAATAAATAGGAACATTTTAAAAAAGTACATAATTTTTTTTTTAAAAAGCAAACAGAAACTTCAATATTTTTTTTTGGCATATATTTTTGCTAGAACACGGAGTCATAATATAGTGGACGTAAGTTACATTTAGGTAACGGTTTTAATCAGGTACAGGTCAATTAACAGGTGCAGGTCATTATCTTGTTAATGTTATCGTCACACTATGCATAATTTAGGTCGACTATTGACATGAAATAAACAAAACGAGGCACACAATGATTAAATCACACAAATCAGGCACAAAACTTTTATTTCTAATAGCCTCTGGTAAATCAGTGGTGTAAATTATTACATTATAGACAACAAAAATATTTTATAATTCCCAGAAGACAGCTGGTACAAATCCAAATATGTTAAAAAATTAGTTCACTAAATTAGTATGATTAGTTGATGCAATAGTGAATTACGAAGAACAAATTTGGAAAGGCTAAAATGATAATGACAATAACAATTTACATCATTAAATTATTACTAAACACCTTTACTAAATTTCTTACTAATAAACGAGATACACCTGTTACAAATAAAAAATAAAGCTTAATTATGTAGTACATAGAATAACATTCAAAAGCTAGAATAGTTCTCACCTAATAGTTTTTGTCGGCACGGCTATATTAACATTCCTACTAATATAGATTATTTCCAGTGCAGAACAAAAATCAGAGTAGGACATATAATAACGGAAGATGTATACGTAAACACAGGAATTAGACAGGGCGATTCGCTCAGCTCCTTCATATATCTATAATCTAATAATGGATAAAATAATAGGAAATCTCCACAGAACAGCTGGATACAAAATGGGAACACACATTCTTCCATACCGTCTGCTACGCGGACGATGCTGTTCTTATTACAGACTCTGAAGATAATCTCCAAAGACTACTACACTCTTTTAACAGTAAAGCGAAAGAATTAAATATGCTCATCAACATCGAGAAGACCAAATGCTTAGTAACATCTAAAGAACCAATACGGTGCAAGTTGGAAATCGACTCCAAAATTGTCGAACAGGTAAATCACTTCAAATATCTGGGAGCAGAAATAACGAGCCATGGAAACCTTTTTAACGAAGTAAGAGAGCAAACAATGAAAGCGGCTAGAATTTCGGGATGCCTAAAAGAAATTGTCTGGAAGAAGAAATACCTTAATATCGAAAGCAAAACTAAGATATATCAAACGGCTCTAAGACCCATCATAACATACGCGGCAGAAACAAGACCAGATACAGGCAGAACTCTACAAATGATGAGAACAGTCGAAATGAAAACATTAAGAAGTATACAAGGCAAAACTCTATACGACAGAATACGGAATGAAGATATCAGAAAACAATGCGGGATACAGGACATGGGAAAATGGGATAGACAAAGGCGAAGATTCTGGAACAAACATATAGCGAGAATGGAGGACGATAGACTCGTTAAAAGCGCAAAAATGAATAACCCAGTAGGAAAAAGATCACGGGGAAGACCACCAAACGATGAACCTCATCTTCCGGGGAAGACGTGATGGCAATGAACAGGTAATAGCCTACTAGCATGTTTAACTGTGTTAGAAAGAAAAAGAAGAATTTAATTTTAATTTAATCCTCCATGACTATTATTTAAATCTTTCAGTCAGAACTCTATTAATATTTTTATAAATAAACTTATTGTATGCAAATACTTATGAAGTGTTTAATTTCGAAATTTAAATTGTCAACTCTCCTTTTAAGCAATGATTAACTTTTGAACCCTTTAATCAATAACTACCCTAAAATTATTACTACAGTGTTATAATTTAGTTCTGTAATGATAAAAATATTGCCAAAATTATTTTATAGCAAAGTAATGTTTCCTAAAAGATACACTAGAAAATATGATCGCCACTATTTGTAAAAAATTCGAAATGCAAATATGTTTTCTATGAATACATAAAATTGAATATTAAGTATTTACTTAAATGTAATTAAGGTATCCCATTAGTATCCAGCATGTTTTCTCACTATGTTACACACAAACAAATAATAAAATGCTGAAAAAATTTAATAACTACAACAAATCAAAGCGATTCAACCTTGACAGTCAGCGACGTGATTCAATAAATGGACAGAACACTCCTAATTGGTCCGTTTACATTTTAGTTGAATTTTCTGATTGATCAAATTTCAGGTGGATGACAATTGCAATTATTTCAATCAAAGCTGCAGAGGCCTGGTGGTTGCTACAATTTGTGATTAAGATGGGCTAAGGCAACAACGTCTAGAATACAAAGACATATCGTTGGTTTGTGACGTCATCTCTTGGCGGACGTTAACTCAACACATCATTATCTACCTTTTGTTGAATTCATGTGTTTTTGCTAACTTTTAAATTTACTAATGAACTTTAGATGAAAGGTGAGAAAAACTATAATATGAGATTGTCAAAAAAGTTTTATTGTAGTTTTTTTTAGATAAATATGTTAAGGTATCCGACATTAAACAAGAAAACCATGAAGATTTAATATAACCTTAGATTGAAAAATTTCTCAAAGTTTTGAGAATAACTAAGTAGTGAAAAAACTTTTTTGCATTTAATCATTGGATTACCTAGACTTTTTTATTGTATCACATTAATAGTTATTTTGTCCATGTATTTACTTTTTTTGATCAATGTATTGATAATGTTGGTAGTCTTGTAAGTTATTTGGAATTTTTTTAAAGCTAAATTTAACTGCGCAATTCAAATCTACATAAACTAAACAAGAAATTCAGTATTAATCCGGGAATACATCCGTTCGCTAGTTTGGTTTCCTGTGGAGGTTTGCAGACGTTTCGCCAAAATCCCATTTGGCATCTTCTGCGCTTGGTTGTTGTAGATCAACTGAAAGAAATTCAACTTGCAGCGTGCTTTATACGCGGTCGCAGATGGTAACGGTTGGTTGGCGTTGGCTCCGCCTCCCACTCGAGCGCCGCTGTTGGTGTCAGATTAAGCGTGGCATGCGTGTCGGTACAATGGTCCAGCTTAAAGAGAGTTTTCCAAGTAGAAGGTTGAATGAGTGCATCGTCTCTTTTATTCAGAGTGCCGTTCTTTTCAATTTCGATGGATTCACGAATCAATCTTGCCTTGTAGTATTCTATATTAGCGATTTGCTGGCCGGTGTCAAAATTAAATTTTATGTCCTGTCTCGTGCTGGTGTTGAAAAAGCGCAGATGTTGTCTGTTTGTTTCGTATACTGAGTTTGTGTTCTTCTAGTCTAGCTGATATTCTTCTGTTGGTCTAGCCTATGTATGTTTTATCGCAAGTGCCACATGCGATTTTATATACACCTTGATTTCCCAGATTGATTTTGTCTTTTGGACTTCTTAAAGAAGAGCCTATTGTTTTGTATGGTTTGTAGGCTGTAGATAGGTTGTGTTTCCGGAGTAATCTGCCGATTCTGTCTGTTGTGCCTTTTATGTAAGGAAGTATGGTCATTTGTCTATCCTCGGCAGGTGGTCTTGTTTCTTGCGTTGTTTTTTGTTGCAATTGTATTGCTTTATTTATTGTTGGTGTTTTGTAGCTGTTTTGCTGGAGGGCCCATTTTATGTGTGACAGTTCTTTTTACTTACTTACACATTATTCCGGAAACACAACATATCTACAGCCTACAAACCATACAAAACAATAGGCTCTTCTCTAAGAAATCTAAAAGACAAAATCAATCTGGAAAATCAAGGCGTATATAAAATCGCATGTGACACTTGCAATAAAACATACATAGGCCAGACCAACAGAAGAATATCAGCTAGACTAGAAGAACACAAACTCAGGATAAGAAACAAACAGACAACATAGGCGCTTTTTCAACACCAGCACGAGACAGGACACAAGATTGATTTTGACACCGGCCAGCAAATCGCTAATATAGAATACTACAAGGCAAAATTGATTCGTGAATTCATCGAGATTGAAAAGAACGGCACTCTGAATAAAAGAGACGATGCACTCAATCTACCTTCTACTTGGAAAACTCTCTTTAAGCGAGACTATTGTACCGACACGCATGTCACGCTTAACCTGACACCAACGGTGGCGCTCGAGAGGGAGGCGGAGCCAACGCCAACCAACCGTTACTATCTGCAACCGCGTATAAAGCACGCTGCAAGTTGAATTTCTTTCAGTTCATCTACAAGCAGCAAGCACAGAATAAACCAAACGAAGGCACGGATGTAGTCCCGGATTAATACTGAATCATATATATATATATATATATATATATATATATATATATATATATATATATATATATATATATATGTATATATGTTGCGAACTTTATTTGTCTCTCTGAGCGGGAATTGAGAACTAATCCTTTTTAAATTGGTTAAAAATACAATGTTCTTTATTATAGCAATTACGTTGTGTTTGTTTTTATTTTCAAAATATTTTTAACTTAGAATGGAAATTTTTATTTTGTTGACTAAGTGAATTTAGACCATGTTATCCTAGAATTACTTTGGATATCTCGTCTACCATAGTACGAAAGTACTTTATTCGTCAAAACTAGAACATTGAATTAAGTGTTGTTTATTTTATGGTCCATGTGATGTTGCTACTTTTACCGTATCCGGCATAACCAAATATATTAGTATTCTCAAGGGTCTGCAGCATACACCATGCTTTTGATTCTGTCTCATGTACAAGAACTATCAATCCTTAAAGTGAAGAATTTAGAAAATACATTAGAATTACTTTTTTCTAGTTTTTATAGAACTGCAAATTTTACTTTAATTGCAACAGGTAAATGAAATACTCCCAGTACAAAGTATTTTGATAGTGTTTGAATTATCTTCAATTTATTTTAATTATAGATTATGTAGGCTTTCAAGAATCATAGATACCAGTCAAAATTAATTTTTTGGTAATTTAGTACGGCCGAGTTTGGCTTTAATATTTAACCTATGTCCCGTGACCGTCTATCACAAACAGTCTACCCCAACTTTTAATTGGTACAGTCTCTAATATCTTTTTATCTCATTTAAAGAGCATGTAATTTCTGACCGAATTCCTAGATACGTTTTATTTAAGTGGAAATGTACTACTCAGAGATTTTAAAAATATTTTTAAACAATAAATTAGAAGCAAGGCGATATGTCATGCGTCACGTAATGAAAAACATTGGTTTCCATTTAAGAAAGTTTTTTCTAAGATGTATGTATTCCCGGATTTCATAATTTACCAATAGAATCTAAACGAAAGACCATCGACTTATCCATTGTTTTACATTAAATAGCGTCAGTCATAAACGAGCACGAATTTTCCACTTCATGAATGGTTCAAGCATTATACATTTCTTTTATTATTGAGCAATAACACCATGTAACTACAATCATTTTACAGATTAAATCTTGAATGGTAACAGCCGGCAGAACTTTTAAGCTAAAAAATTGCTTTTATTAAGTAAATTGTATGGATTTACATACCATCGTCTCTATTAATATATAGCGCAGGATTAGTTCTATTAATTTAAATTAACTAATCTGTGAGAAAATTTTAACCTCTTAATTCAACATCGTGGTCTAATAAAGGATTTCAATTGACAAGTGAAATGATCAACCAAGTTTTGAACCTTAAAAATACAATTATAAAAAAATTATATCCTGACAAAAAAAGAAATATTTTGTTGATTTTCAAGAGATAACTATTGCTCTTACCATTCGTTGTCTCTAAGTTTTTATTTTGAATTTTCTTACATAAAGGAATATTTATTAACATATATAAAATATAACAATATTATAAGCAAAACAAAACGGATGTAATAGGATGCCTAACTTTCAGTTACACTTTTCTATTGACTTTGTTAACATCTACCATTATAAAATTTAGAAGAGATGGACATATTGTAAACAAATTTGGAGATTTAAATTTTGCGAATGAGGGGATATATTACCTTACTCACTGGAGTAAGCGAAAAAAAAGTCATCCCAATTTTTCAGTTTGTAAATTGGCTTCATATCTGTCGTTGGATTATAGACAAATCAATAAAGCAAAAAGAATGGCTAATTTTGCAAAATAATTTAAAGCACCTTGACTTGAAGGATAGATCATAGATGATTAAAACACAAAATCTAATTCCAACTGAGCATTAGGATTTTTTTAATAATGAAACCGGCAAAAAGATGACATTTTAATCGACTTCTAAAAGAAGGAGGTTCTCAATTCGTCGGCTATGTATGTTTTTTTTTTATGTATATACACCGATTACTCCGGAACGGCGGCACCGATTTGAATAAAATTGTTTTCGTTATGCTCAGGAAGTTGCTGCGGTGGTCCTATTTTTTTTGGACGAAATTTGTGCAGTAAAATCCAAGATGGCGCTGACAATATAGTGGCTAAAAAAATTTATTTTGTCCGATTTTCTCCAAAATCGGTATGGGGGAATTTTCGGGGTTGCACACAACGAACCTGGAATTATTTTTAAAAAATTCAATATGGCGGACAAAAAAATTTAATTTTGTCCGATTTTCTCTAAAACTGGTGTGGAGAAGTTTTCGGGGTCACACATAACGAATCCAAAATATTTTTAAAAAACTCAACATGATGGATTCAATATGGCGGCCAAAAAAGTCAATTTTGTCCGATTTTTTCCAAAATTGATACAGGGGAATTTTCGGGGTCGCACATAACGAATCTAAAATTATTTTAAAAAAATTCAATATGGTGGATCCAATATGGCCGACGAAAAAATTAATTTTGTCCGATTTTTTCCAAAATTGAGAGGGAGAAGTTTTTGGGATCGCACATTACGAATCTGAAATTATTAAAAAAATTAAATATGGCGGATCCAAGATGGCGGATTAAAGATTCTACATCTCTCGATTTTGTCTAAAATCAGTATTGGGGATTTTTGTTAGAGTTAATTACGAATTTAAAATATTTTTTGAAAAACAATCTGGTGAATTTAATATGGCGTCCTAAAAATTTTACGTTTTTCGATTTTCTCCAAAACTGATATAAGGAGTGTAAATTATGAATTTAAAAGTATTTTTTCAGGATTCAATATGACGAATCCAATATAGCGGAATAAAAATTTTACATTGTTCGATTTTGTTCAGAGGTGGGACTAAATCGTTTTTGGAGGGTGTAAATAGCGATAATAAAATTATAATCTAATATGTTAGATGCAATACGACGGCATAGAAATTTTAGATTTCCGGATATCATTCAAAATTGGCTTTGAATTATTTTTTTTTGAAATTCAATATAGCAGATCCAATATAATGGGTTGAAAATTTTACCTTATTCGCATTTGTTTGACACAACTTCACTGGTATTTTAAAAACTCTAATAATTAAAGAATATTTAGTGGTTCATTTTAGGGTGATTTACAACTTTGGATAAAATGGGTACTTTTTTGCCACCTTGGAATCATTGTGAGGTACACTAACCTTGATTAGTACTTAGTTCAAATAATTTACGGATATCATAATAAATTCAAAACTAAAAATCGAAAAATAAAATTTTTATAAAAAAAATTGAACCGACTTCTAAAATTGCGGTAAAAAAGTATATGAAATTGAAATTTTTGAAGTCGGCGCCAAATTATTTCTAAATGAAATAAATACTACTAATATATACAAATTATGGTAAGAAAGCAATTACAAATAAAGTATTTTTAATCTATTTATGCGAATCACATTTTGTCAGATATCAATTTGGCGCCGACTTCAAAAATTTCAATTTCATATAAAAATTTATAGGTATTTTTCACTTTTTACCGCATTTTTAGAAGTCGGTTCATTTTTTTTTTATAAAAATGTTATTAATTTTTTGCTTATATTACGGAAAGTATTACATGAATGACATCACTTTCACTAGACCGTTGATAGATAATGAGTGCTATGATTAATAACGCACATGTTATCTCAGCATTAAACAGAAACGACAAAAATTGGTATGACAGATGACTTTTCCTAACAATATTACGTTATTTTGTGTATGTTAAACTTGAATTTAGTGTATGTTCTCAACAGCATTACTTAACAGACCGTTTAGAAGATTTACATTTACGTTACGAGTTTTTAGGTTATAATTTTATAACCGATTCCATATTTAGTAGTAAAGCTTTTATGTTAAAAAATATTAATTAGTTATTTTCTGTTAGTAGTTATATAAATTTTTCTAAATAAAATCTAATAAATATTCATATTGTTTAGAAGTTGTTTTGTGAAGCCTCTTGGCAATTTTGTTAGTAAAAATCTTTAAAATCCAAAATATAACATAAATTAATAAAACGACTGAAATATCTGCCTTATAACTACACTTTTTAACAAATTGAAGTTAGCTATCAGTTCCTATCAGCTATCAGCGTTTGATGAAAATGTTAAATGTTTAATTTTAACAGAAGACCTAACATATATATTATTAGTATTCATATATCATATCAAAATTAGAAGAATTGTTGTGTTGTGTTGTGGTATATGACTTCGTTTAAATCGACGTTTTTCGAGCCAACTTTAAACCGAAACCGCCTCATATCTTAGTTGAAATTTAAATTTATTTCACAAACTTGCACATGACTTGACCTTGGCTCATTTTCGCAAAAGCTTGATGTCTTGTCTGTACCTAACCTCAAAATGACGCCTTGTTTTGATATATTTTTTTATTTAAAAAGCAACTGTTGACTATTGTGAGGGGTAAAATATTTTATTCTGCATTGGCCTTTAACTTCGGTGTTCTTAAAAATCAAAAATAATTCGAAATAATATACAAACGCCCCTTTGACGCATGACGTAATCGTTCAGATGTCAACAGCTGATTTCAAGCGCGTTTGAGGTGTTTATTTTACACTCGAAGCGCGCTTGGGTCAATTCAACCCTAAATCGTTTTGGGCTTGACTTAACAAATCCAAGCCGGCTTCAAGTATAATATCGCCCGTTTAATTCGTTATTTCTAAGCCGCTTGACTTCAAGTGCGCACGGAACTGTAGATATAAACGTACTGTATGTTATATTCTTACTGTTAAGCAAACACAACAGGTTTCTGTTAAATTTAACATAATCGGCTGGCAAAATTAGAACGACTTTTTAAACCAGAAACCGTATTATACTTTACTGTAGGCTTTAGTTTGTCAAGTTAAATCCAAATCCTGAACCCCAAATGCCTCGGCACGTCAGGTTTTCGAGATTATTTAACTTAAAACTGCAAAAAAACCGCATTTTAAGTCATATTTGAGATTATTTTTTAACATTGTTCTTTCACAAAACTCAATATAATATCTTAAAGTACGACTCTAAAGTTTCGTCTCAAGTCAAAGGCAACAGTGTTGTGGTTGCGTCGCGCAGAGTTACATTTGTGCGCCGCTCTTCTATTTGATATTGGATTGTCGAGAAACAAATATCAACGATTAAAAAATTGGGCTAAATAGAACGGCAGTAATATATTTTCGCCGTACTCTGGTGTGTAAAATACAAAAAAGCATGTTATCCACATGACGAGTATCTAACTTTTACTAAATCAAAAGCCGAGGTTAAATTCCAACGCTTACTGGATCATACAGTGGATCGAATTATATTTCTTCAATTAGACGCCCTTGAACAAATCGATAAATTAGATTTGTAGATATGAGTTTCATTTGCAAATAGGGCTCCGATGGAACGTGAGGTCAGAGCCAGTACAAAATGAAATTCACTGATCCGAATATTTCTGATACAAACTTATTCCTAACCTCTCTTATTCTACTTCAATTAGCAAGTATTAACACGCAAATTCAACAAGAACAGATAGTGTTGTACAATTCCAAACCCTCCTCTACTATGAATTGCGGGCCTCTGAAATTTGAATTTATTAAGAAAACCGAACAAAAGTCTTTAAGGAAAATAGAAAATTATGAACTCGAACCAGACAACTTGCACCATATGAAAGAGTTCTCTTTGCCACCTGAGCTTCAGTACAGTACAACTTATCTATGACGATGATAGACGGCTAGGTGAATGCTTTGACTGGAGCGAAATCGGTCCAACGTTGTTACCTCTGCCAAACAACGTATCAGTTAAACAACATTGATACTGTGTTTCAGGAAATACAGAGTATTTCAAGCTAAAGCCATTATAACAATAATAAAGCGAAAACTGATCCTCCGGTTTCCCGTCATGAACTATTGGAAGCGGACATTAAACTGCAATAGAAAAGATTTGGATATACAAACTTCAAACAGCAAGATTATTCTTCAAAGGATATTCTTGGTACAACATGCCAACAGGAATCCACAAATTACTTACGCCATTGACCAGACATCACAGCATTTGCAATATTACTGATAGGCAAACTATAGATGCACAAAAATCAACGAACAAGTTAATAAGAAACTATCGCCTACACTTTGCCCGGAAAATCTTCTCTAGAAAAATATGGAGGATGTATTCCACAACTTTTGGCGTCGATGGATCCTTACACTGTTTTTTGACATCGTAAGGATTCGGACAACAATTCGTACGTGTTGGAGAATGAGAAAAGAGCTGTTAACAAAGAAGACAATGATAAAAAGTTCTTTTTATAATTTTTATTACAGTCGTATTATTTATTCATTTGCGTAAATCAATAAATATTATACTACTTACAAATTATTTGCATTGGTATTTGTTAAGAAGTCCTAAGCATTGAGGAAAAAGTACTTTTGTTTTTTTAACGATATTATAGTATTATTTTTACAATGCATCTTGGACTCAAGCGGAATATTTCATTCATGGAAGTACAATTATTCTTTTTATTTTGTTTTTAAATTGCATATTTAACGGCTATTGAACCACATTAGACGTTTTTCGAATTTATTTTCATGATTTTAAAGATTTAGTCTGCTATGTTGGATCCGATTTTTATTTTTAATAATAAATCCCTGTTTTCAACCCACTGTGTTTGATATATATATATATATATATATATATATATATATATATATATATATATATATATATATATATATATATATATATATATATATATATATATATGTATATATCATATATCATTCATTTTAGGTGTTTTTTACATGAAAAAAAAATTCTCCATCGATTGTGAAACTTTATCGCAAAAAAAAATATGACGAAGTTACAAATAAGGATGTGACATATTATTATATAAGTTCCTAGTAACTAAATATTATCAGTAATCAACTAACGATAAACATAGGTCCATTCAATATTATAAAAATTAGTGATTTAATTTAGCTATACTTAGAAAATATTTTTGATGATGAATATTTTTAATATATATAAGAAATAATTTTCATCAATTTTTATATCTACAACATAAAGGAATACTGTCAAAATCTTTTGAATGTTTTTCTAATTTAATCGACTTCGTAGTTTCTGCTGTGTCGAAGATGGCAATAAAGCCATTATTCAAAATAAACACTCTGTATATACTTCTAACTACTTAGTGATAAAAAAAAATATTTCAGATATCTTTGCGACCTCCAGATGCTTTTAGAGAACGTATTTGAAGTTATCGAATAATTTTGTGGTTAAAATCTAATTCAGCTGAAAACTTAAATAATGAAACCGACCATGATTTGAGAATAGAAACACCAGAACTTTTACCTATTGACCCGTTACAACTCGTTGGTCCCTCCACGGGACCTAACCGAAATTGCCTCTTCATCGCCCTGTTGCTTTCAGATTCTGATGTCGTAATTATCATTTGTTGTTATTT
Organism: Diaprepes abbreviatus; assembly: GCA_034092305.1. Classification (NCBI taxonomy): domain Eukaryota; kingdom Metazoa; phylum Arthropoda; class Insecta; order Coleoptera; family Curculionidae; genus Diaprepes; species Diaprepes abbreviatus. The sequence goes on along the minus strand of JASJET010000055.1, from coordinate 25,365,541 downwards.
AGGAGTAACTAAATATTTACAAGGTTATAGAACGTCCCATAAATAATATTTTAACGTAATTAGTCAGTTTCATCATTTTGCAAACAAGTTTTAAGAATGTGTTAATTTTATATCATTAGGAGAATGTAGTTAACAACAGTCGAAGCAAATATTTTGTTAGATAAAAACTTTAATAACATCTAAACAATAAAATGAAAAGACATTTACATATTTCAATGAGTATTCCTATTTAAAAATTCAAGTTTATTGTCAATTTTTAAAATATATATATGTATATATATATATATATATATATATATATATATATGTATATATATATATATATATATATATATATATATATATATGTATATATATATATATATATATATATATATATATATATATATATATATATATATATATATATATATATATATATACAAAAGCTGATGAACTCAAAACCATGATTTACCACATTTTTGGAATTTTGGAATCCACAAAAATCCAGGAATATTATTATAGACATCTTAAAAAAAGTCCTTTTAATGCATACCTTAAGAAACCAACACAAAATTCCATAAAAAAAACTGAAGCTAGAAATAAATCAGACAAAAGCTAAATTTAATGAAAATATATACAAATTAAAGCTTATAATAAATTCTATCTTAAAAAGCACACTTTATCTTAGAAAAAGAAAATATTAAGCTGCTGAAATTGCTCAAATTATAAAAAAACTTCTTTGTTATATCGGAGAGAATCTGACAAAAGATATTTTCCATGCAAGTTTAGACTATGCTACATAATCCATGTGTAATAAAAAGTTTCCTTTCATCAAAGTTAGTGTGTTTCGAGGATGTCGGAAAGATAACCGTAAACATGGATATTGGTATTTTAATATTACTTTTTTATGTTCAATTATTAATAATAAAGATGATAGATTCTGTATTATCGTTACTTTAAATCATTGGGCGTAAAAAAGTAAGGTTTTTAATCCAAGTTGGTAAAGTAATGAACCAAAAATAGGGATTTTAATAACTTTTTAAAACGCAACATGATATTAAGATCATAAAACTAACTCCGGAAAATTTATCTGCATTGAAAAACGACAAAATGAAAACCTATGAATGCAAAAATCAAAAAATTAAAAACAAACAATAAATAATTGCTATAAACGACTTTTATCGATATATCGATATATTTTGAAGGGAACGCTGCATCGGCAACAAAAAATCCCTAAGATAAGACTTTATACGTTAAAAACTATTTAGTGATAATGTCTTATGAGCGTTTGCACATAGTTTATCGTATAAGTATCGAAATAACGAAAAATTTCTATAAAATTGATATTTTTTGCGCAAATTTTCGCCCCCTTTACCTCCCTTCATCACCCCTTTTATATCAACCTACTTCTATTATCGATATCGATAATTCCATCTCTTATAGCTACACCCTGTATTCACTAAGGGGCCCGCCTACGTAGAAATGTAACAACCAGTATTGAATGAACATATTACAATGGAAAAATGACATATTACGGATGAAGGCGAAATTTTGACTTTATCTCTCCTACTATCGGGAAGAGTGGTTGATTATCAGTTCTGGATGTACCTGGAGAGTAACAGTACATTCTCGCTAAATTTTGAAGATCAAGTGATACAAGTTCAAAACAATTGTTGTAAACAGAAATAAAATTTTATCATCGGAAAAAGTGTGCATTTCAGTTGCATGATTTTCCGAAAACCTTTGATAATGTCAGATTTGGGATTTTGCTTTAAAAAAGGTCGCTCTTGGAATTTCATTGCTTAAGACTTCATTGATTCTAGAATTACTTAGAGAAGGATAGGAATTAATTTGTTTAAGTAAATGGAGAAAAAAGTGATAAAATACAGATCAAGTGTGCTGTATCCCAGGAATGAATCCTGGGTTCCACGCTTTTTTTGGTTTACATTAATTTCATCAATCAATAGAATTTAAAAAGAAATATAAAAGCTGATGCAGATAATATGAATTTATCTTATTTAGAAGACTCGTGCCAGGAAATAATTGGTGACATATTGCTTGTCCGGCTCACCTTCGGTTGCAATAGTGCAGAATATTATCTGAGACATTTAGTTTAATTGTGGCTCACTCCAAATAAAGATAAAATGAAATTCTCAGGACAAGAGTCTGATATAAGAAAGTAATACAACTCCGAAAAAATGTATTCCACCAACTTTTTTTCATTAATACATTCTCACCTATAGTTCTTACTGCTATTTGGGTACTCGTGCAAAGTTTATGCTCGTAAAAAAATAAATTTACGATATTAAAACTGTTGGGCATGTGTTCTATAAAATGTTTAGCTGATCATCAACAGTATCGAATATTGAAAATATCTTGTTTTGGTAAAACGTAAGGATACACTTTGGGGGTCTCATTATACTGAATAAAATCAACAAAACACTAAAAAGTAAGTCACTGAAAACACTATAAATTCGTTTAAATCGCACACAACTCATAAGGCAACAGTTATTAAAAATAAATGGGGTCGAACCGTTAGTGTTTGTTTACGATAACAAACAATCGGCTATGCGCATGCCGATAAGTACAGTAAAATAGGATTGGTGCCCGATCTATACAAACGTACTTTTTCCTCCATGTTTCATCAATTTTAGTTTCAACAGTCTACAAAAGTGGGGTTCATTATCACCGGGTAAGATCCAAGTATAGTAAGAGCTCAGTTTATTTTAGAGGGATGTTAGTAATGAACTTAAAAGAAAGAACTAAAACTTACAACTCCTTTTTGTAAATGAGAGGGTAATTTTAGATTATATTTTTTTTCAGTTTTGAAGACTAGCTGGACGATTGTTTACTTTGAATGGATGTACAGATCAATTAAATCCAGTTATATTATTGTTGCAAATAATTATGATATATTTAAATAATATAAATGTTTTCCTACGTAAGCATTCTATTTAATGTTTTTTTTGGGTTAATAAAGTAATTTCAATTCATTATTAAAAAAAGATTAATACGATTACTTTTATATTTAAAGAGGCTACATGATTCTTGGCTTTCCAATTAGCACATACACAATTCTTATTTAGGATCCTAAGTCTGGGGAGAATGATTATTGAACATGCGAAAACTTCGATATGTACCATGATACCGCACTTTTAAGACACACGTAGATAGGCCTTGTTCTAGTCATAGAGAATGATTATATAAAAATAAAATGGAAGTACTGGGCGAATAGCACTGTATAAACATCATATCTAATATTTATGTTAAAATAATATTTATAATTTTTATTCCATAAAAATTACATTTTTTCAAAATATTGAGAATATTAATACAACTTCTTTTTCTTTGCTTGTCATTTTCATGCGATACTAGCTCATTGGGTCAGCCCACGTCACTCGACGCATGTGAACTAAATATTATAAATGCTAAAAATCATGGTTCTTGGGTTTAGACCGTGTCAAATTGGAATTATTATCCGATGTTTCGCCTACGATTACACGAAGCGTCTTCAGGAATTTTTACTGCACGAGATTAGAACACTGAATGACTATCGGGGAGCAACAGCCCGGTATTTATATCCGACCGGTGCTCAACGAACCATGATCCAGCGTTACAATCGATTTCCACGTGTGATGTAGACAGTAACCTGCATCTCTATTAATATTATTTGGATATTTACATATTTCGAATGATTCTCTAATTTTATGTTTAAAGGAACCAGGTACTGATGATAGCACCTAGTTTCTTTTACATTAATAGTGTGACCTGAGCAACGCTGGTGTTTAGCTACTGCAGATTGTACAATTTGTTTCTTTTATATGCATCTTTCACGTTCTTTAAGCCTAATTGATATAGACCGTCTTGTTTCACCTACAAACACTTTACCACAAGAGCACTGTATCTTGTAAACGCCTTCTCTTTGAAATGGAATCGTGTTCTTTGGAGCCTTCAAACATTGTCCAATTTTCTTACATGTATTGAAAATTGTTGATTTTCAGAGCAATCTGACAATCTTGTTGGTGGTTCCGTGTATGTAAGGTAAGACAACACTGTCCATATATGACATTTTGTTGAAAAGTTGGGTTTTTATATTTATTAATAGAAGGTCTTATATCTTCAGCGCAATATCCGTTTCCTCTCAGAGTATTAGTCAGTTTTTCTGTTTCTGATTTTAGTGATTGTTCGTCACATATTGAAAGTGCTCTATGTACGAAAGAGTTTATGACGGATTGTTTTTGAGAAGGATGATGGTGTGATGTCGCATTGAGATATCGATTTGTATGTGTTGGTTTTCTGTACACAGAATGTCCTAATTTGCCATTCTCTTTTCTTTGTACTAGTACATAAAAGAAGGGAAGAGCACCATTTGATTCAGTTTCCATAGTGAATTTTATGCTAGGATGTTGTTGATTTAGATGGTCCAGGAAATTATGGAGTTTATCTGCGCCATGTGGCCAAACTACGAACGTGTCATCTACATATCTGCACACAAATTTAGATTTTAGAGGAACAGAAAATAAGGCGTGTTCTTCGAAAGCTTCCATGAAGATGTTAGCAACCACAGGTGATAGCAGAGATCCCAAAGCCTGCTCGTAGAAAGTTCCTTGAATAGTAAAATAAGTGGAAATCAGACATGCTTTAATTAACTCTAGTAGAGTGGAGTTCATGTTGTTGTTTCGTAAGATGCTTTGTGCAATCGTAGATGAAAAGTCGGATAATAATTCCAATTTGACACGGTCTAAACCCAAGAACCATGATTTTCAACTTGACTACAGCCGTGAAAGCTTCCGTTCTTTATTATCCTAAATGCTATTAGACCACACTAAATTGTTTCCTAGTTAGGATTCAAACTGATTAAGAAGAGACGATCTAATTAGGTTTGTAAATATCCTAAATGCAATTACACACAATTAAAGTCAGTTTCTGACCCAGTTAGGATAACCGAATATCGAATAGTTCACTGAGCTCTTAAAGTTTTATATTAGGGAACATTAACAAGATAATTATTTTAATCGTGGAGTTACCTATTACTATTTTATAAATTTTCTTATTTACGACATTACAGTTACCAGTCGCTATACGATATCATGTCATTCATCATTTAATATAAATTGATTTTTTGCCCCAAATTCCGCAATTTACTGCACCGTTCATGTCTTAAGAAATACACCGATAAAACATTTCACTAGTTAAAATTATTGTTAATGGTATTTAACTTGGACGTATTTGAATTTTGCAACAATAAAGAAAAAAGTTAATGTGACGTTCGCTTACTAAACTGTATTGTTGCAATTTGATCTTGCGTTGCTTTTTCACTCAGTTGATTAGTAAACCATTCAGTACAATTAAATTTTAATTACTTTAAATCATAATATAGATGGCTTCAGGTAGAAACATTGCTAAAAATGTGAGTTAATGTATGGTGATATCGGTAACCGTAATAGGTTCAAAGTAGGCTAAACTGGGCCCAATTTGCGTAATTTGATGTTTAATTAAAAGCCGTTAAGGAATTTAGAAAATTCCGACCTTGAAGATATCCGCAGAAAACAAAAATTGGCTATTTCCCTTTTATTTTTTCATAACTTTATTTGAAGAGATATTTTGAAATAAATTGTATATTCTTATTGACATTTTTCTTTTCTACAGGACGACATCATTAGCTAGAAAATCATGGTTCATTAGGTCCGAATTGTCCCAAGCGATGATGTCATTTTGCAGAGAAAGAAAAATGGCATTAGAAGGGGTAATTTATTTCAATACGCATCTTCATTATATATATATATATATATATATATATATATATATATATATATATATATATATATATAAATAAATAGATAAGTTTTTGTCCCTGTAATTTAAAATAAAATAGAATCAAATATTGGCGAAGCGGACGTGAAACTTTGTCAATCTACATGATTCTCGTGTTAAAAAGTGCGAAGCACTCCAAAAATATGGAATAACTCCGGATCCGACAGATGGCGACAGCGCTGTTTCGTCCTAATATGGGACTCGTCAGGCCACCGCATTCGGTACAAACCATCATCTCGCCTTTGCATCCTTTAAACCTGAGTTTAAAATCAAAAAACAGCAAACAAGACGACAAAGGCGACATCTCGATGGTCCACTCGATAACACAAGAAACACATAGATTAACAAAGTTTGTAAAATAACCGCCATATAGTGGCGCAACGGTGAATTAAAACAGAAATATATAAAATCGAGCCCACGAAACGCGCTACCCAAAGGATAGGGGTCGCATTTCGGTACTGGCAACCAAACCTACCGCTTATTTTAGCAGCTAAAGCCACGTGTCGCGCCAAACGATCCCACCATGAGAGCATCGTTCAGCGTGTTTCAAAGCCAAACAAGTAAATAAATAAATAGATAAGTTTTTGTCCGTGTAATTTAAAATAAAATAGAATCATGTATATTGACAAAGTTTCACGTCCGCTTCGCCCCTATCCTTTGGGTAGCGAGTTTCGTGTGCTCGATTTTACATATTTCTGTTTTAATTCATCGTCGCGCCACCATATGGCGGTTATTTTACAAACTTTGTTAATCTATGTGTTTCTTGTGTGATCGAGTGGACCATCAAGATGTCGCCTTTGTCGTCTTGTTTGCTGTTTTTTGATTTTAAACTCAGGTTTATAGGATGCAAAGGCGAGATGATGGTTTGTACCGAATGCGGTGGCCTGACGAGTCCCATATTAGGACGAAACAGCGCTGTCGCCATCTGTCGGACCCGGAGTTATTCCATATATATATATATATATATATATATATATATATATATATATATATATATATATATATGTGTAGCTTGCAAAACTTCTAATCTTTTTAGCCTTAAATAGAAAGTCTCTACCCCACTACATTGCAGAGATTGGATGCACTTATTTCAAATTATTAAAATGTAAATAAAAATATCGTTTAATAATCTCATACAGATCGAATATAGATCAACCGTCGTTTGAGAAAATGAATAATTATTTGTAATTTCTACTCTGCTAATTTGTCTTCTAACAAATGCCGCGCTGTGACCCTTAAACTTATCTTTTGAAATTAATTTAGAAATAAACTTGTCTTTAAACCGGTTTTTTAAGTCGCATTAGTTTGTTGTCTCTCCTATCTCAACCGAAACAAAATCTGTCCAGAACCGGCTTTTTGAAACCCAGCTAACCTGAGAAGAAGTAACCAAGGCACGATAATAATTATTTTTGGAAATCCAAGCATTGACTTATTGTGTTGTCTCTTTTATCTGTTCTATATGAATAAGTTGGTTATCTTAATTGGGTTTAGTAGCCTGTTTTCAGTGCGTTCTCTAACAAGAAAAGTACCTGAAGTGTCCGGCTCCAATTTTAATGAAACTCCAATATGTTGTGGAGGGTACAAAAATAAGAGACACGTATTTTTTTATCTGCGTAGATTCATTATAACGGGGTGATAACCGCCTCTAAAAGCAGTATTTTTGAAATATTTCAAGTTCTAAGAGAAATATTTTTACAAAACAAACTGAAAGTTACTTGTTATTCGAAATGATGTTAAACTTACCCCAAGGATATCATCCCTTATTTTTTTATTAGGGTAAACCATACATTTACGCATGTAATTTAATTCTAAAAATTACAAAATTTAATTATTTGAAAATATTTTTTTCACAAATACCATAAGTAACTTAAGTTGACGGGTTTCGGGATTTCTAAAAATAAACTAGTAAAAGAGGGTGAGCTACTCCCAAATACATTTTTCCTAATTGAGATATATCTACAAAACAGAATGGAAATAACTTCTTATTTGAAATAATGTTGAATCGTGGTATTTTTTCACTCCCAAAGATATCATCGTTTATTTCTTATAACGGTAAACCATCTATTAACGCACGTAAATTAATTCTAAAAATTACGAAATTTAACGATGTTGTTTCAAAGTGTTTTTTTCACGAATACCATAATTAACTTAAGTTAACCTGTTTTGAGGGTTTCAAAAAATGAAGTAGTAAAAGAAGGTGAGTCACCCCAAGTACATTTTTCTTAAATCTCAAATTCTAATTGAAATATCTTTACAAATCAACGTGAAATTGGGTAATTTTAATTCAAGAATAACTATATATGTATGAAATAACATCCTTCCAATGATATCCTCAAGGAAGTTAAACTATAGTATATTCACTCTCAAGGGTGAAAATAGTATAGTTTAACTTCATTTCAAATAACAAGTAATTTCCAGTTTGGTTCATAAAGTTATCTCAATTCGAACTTGAGAAGTAAAAAAAATATTTGGGGGTGGCTCACCCTCTTTTTCTAGCTTATTTTTAGAAACCGCGAAACACGACAACTTAAGTGACTTATCGGATTTGTGAAAAAAATATTTTCACTATTTACCCTAATAAAAGATAAGGGATAATATCTTTGGGAGTGAAAAATACATAATTTAATATTATTTTGAATAAAAAATTATTTGAGTGACTCACCCTCATTTACTAGTTTATTTTTGGAAACCCCGAAAGATGTGAACTTGAGTTAATTATGGTATTCGTGAAAAACATACTTTCATACAATCTTATTAAATTTTGCAATTTTTAGAATTAAATTACATGCGCGAATAAATGGTTTACTCTTATAAAAAATAAGGGATGATATTTTTTGGGACGAAAATACCTTAGTTCAACATTTGAAATAACAAGTATTTTCCATTATATTTTGTAAAGATATCACAATTAGAACTTGAGATTTAAGAAAAAAAGTATTTGGGGATGGTTCACCCTCTTTTACTAGCTATTTTTAGAAACCCTGAAACCCATCAACTTAAGTTACTTATGGTGTTCGTGAAAAAAATATTTTCAAATAATTATATTAAATTTTGTAATTTCTAAAATTAAATTACGTACGCGAATAGATGATTTAACTTTATAAAGGATAAGGGATGATATCCTTGGGGGTGAAAAAACCATGGTTTAACATCAGAACACTTAGAATGTGAGATATTTCAAGGGGTGAATTTTTGGGGGCGGTTTTCACCCTGTCTTATTTTTGTGCCCTCTACAACATATTGAAGTTGCATTAAAACCGGACACTTCAGGTATCTTCCCTGTAAGTATAAGCATCTAAGATTGATCGATCATTGAAGATGTCTCGAGTAGGTTAGACCTTCGCATTCGAAGATGATGTGTGAAATTATTTTTGTCTTCTTCGTCACATGGTCTATATGTTGGTTATTCATTATACATATCCATTGTGTGTAGATGTTTCCTTAATATGGAGTGGCCGTTTATTAGTCCTGTCATCAAACTAATCTATTGTTTGCTCAAAAGCAGAATCTATCGGCTTGATTTGCCCGATGGTTTGTTCAATAATAATTTGCTGTGCCTGTGGCCCGCAATGTAGTTTCAGTGAGTCTGGTGTTGATGTTTATCCATCAGAATGTCCACCCATGAATTTCAGCCTTGGTAATGCCAGATACTGGTTCCGGTCCAATAAATGTGGTAACGGACCCTCGTTTTGCAAGTTGGTACGACTTTTCATTGCCTAGGATGCCTTTATGTCCTAAACCCACACCAAAGTAACCTTGTTGTATTTTACCAGAGTTATAAGAGAAATCCACATCTATTTTGATGTTATTTGATAAAATGCAAGCGCTTTCAGCGCTGCCTGACTATCAACTGCTCCAAAACCTTTCGTCAAATTCTCTGGAAGACATTTTACATTTTAAAATTTCTTTATTATCGTAGTTTGTACAATAATATGCTACAATACTTTATTTAACTACATTAATGAGATTCTTCTGTTAGATGGCAGCAACAACCTAGTCAGAAGTAACAACAGCTGAAACTGTGACTGGTCTTAGGCCTTGGTAGGTTGCAGCAGATTTCAAGTTAAAAAATTAGCGAGCTTTTGGCTGAGCCATAAATTGCATTTTGGTTATGATATGTTCTGTGGAAGTCGAATGGGTTTAACCCATTATTTTATAGTATATTTGAAGTTACTTAAAATGTGGTTTTTCAGGGGAAAATATTATAAAAAAACCCATTCAATGTTTACAGGTACAATGTAGTCTTTAGTTTGGCCTTTTCTACCAGCAATTTTAGCATTTTTAAAATTTAGTTAGGCATTAATTTATAAAATATAGTAAAATATGTTTTGTTTAGCTTACTCCGGTCTATTCTGTACTGACGAGAACCAGAAAGTTCGAAACTGGTCTACAGATGGCGGTGCACCACCATGGGAGAGGCTTCTACTGTTTCCTGACATTCTTGCAATCTGAGATAGTGCTTTGTCTCTAACTGTGTTAGAAAAGAGTACGTTTGTCCTTATAGTATAAAGTTTTTTCAGTTGGTTGAGAACTAAGTTTCTCTTATATTGTAACCACTATTGGTATATATACAGATCTCTACGGGATTATATATTCAGATTGCATGGAATGCTGAGAGATGGCGCTGCTTGTATTAGATTTCATATTTTATCTAATATAAGTTGCTTAAAGAATTTATTTATCTGATGCTGAGGTGCGCTGGCCTGCTCTGTACTGACGAGAACCAACAAGTTCGAAACCGGTCTACAGATGGCGATACACCACCATGGGAAAAGCCTCCTTGTCTCTAATAGAGTACGTTTGTCCTTATAGTATAAGGTTTTTTCAGTTGATTAACTAACCTGAACTAAGTTTCTCTTATATCATTGTATTTTTAAATGCCCATATAGAGAATAAAAATGTTAAAACTACACGATGAAAAACAATTTTTTCGTTACTATAAAAGTTAAAGGGCCTCTTAGCCCATACTGTATTCAGTCTTTCTAACTGAGTTAGGAATTTAATTCAGTTTAATGTAGTAGCATTTAAGACTTAAAAACCTAATTAGGACCGTCGACCGAAGCCGATCGGTTGTCGAGTCGATAAGGTGTCTGTCTCACAAACAAACTTGGGGGTTAGAGGCTTCGCTTGATGATTTTTTTTATATGAAATTTTTTATGTGGAATAATAAAGATTCCATACAATTTTGTACATTTGTTAGGAAATTTATTATTAATTCATCCATTATTGGTTTACTAGTATATATTATATAATATTAAATATATCTGTAATATTTCTATGCAAGTGAAGCGAGCTGAGGTATCGTTGTCGGTAATGCCCGAAAATGGTAAATAAAGAAAAAGGGGATTTATTATATATTTTCGATATTTATGACGATATGCCATACTTATGGAACGAAAATTATAAAGATTATTTAAACAAAAATATTCGATATGAAGGCTATAAAGTAATGTTCGCTTAGCATACAACCAGCCTATGGCTAGGACAAGGACTTTTTTTGCGTGCTCAATCATCGGAGTTTCTACGCTCGACAATCCTGATTTAGAATCCTTATTAAGGACGATATAATTAGCGGGGTCTAAATAATTCATTTCCTGCATCCTAGATAGGAATACTACATATGGTGTAGTCCAATAGCGTGGGCGAACAGCACGATATCAACGTTATATTTATTATTTATGTTAAAATAATTAGCCCACTGAATCACGCCACATCGCTCTCCGAACTTCCCTAATAAGCGTCCTAACTGAGTATGGAAGATTTCTTGATCGACCTAGTTAGCTTCCCAACTACCTTAAATACTGTTACACCACACTAAATTCACTTTCTAAATTAATTAGGATGACTGAATATAAAATGATAATCGGCCCATTACTCTAAAGTTTTAAGGAAAGGAATGTTGGTAGAACAACAGTGTATAGAAATAAAATTAAATGTTTTTGGGTGTAAAACAAAAACTGAGATGGACACTTGCAAGACCTGGGACGAATCGTCAATTAAACTAGAAGCAGCAAAAACTGAAAGCAATAACGACTTAGTAGCTTCTTAGACGAAAAACTTAAATTTTCACAAAGCACTGACAAAAGCGATGCAGGACCTGCTAAAAACGAAAACTGTTTATGCAAAAAGCAATGCCAAGAAATTAGTTTTAACGTTTGATTTACAGCAGATCTTAGCAGTGCCCAAACACAAAATAGAAGTAGCCTTTTAGACTAGAAAATTATGGCTCTATAATCTTGGCATTAATGATTGTGATTCAGGAAAAGGACACATATTTGTATCGACTAAATATATAACCAGGAGAAGTGATGAAATTGGATGCGTTCTGTTAAAATTTTTAACAAACAAGTCAGACATAGACGAACTGGTATTATTCATTGACAATTGTCCTGATAAAATAAAAACTGGGCGTTAATGGTCTTGTGGTTGTCAATGGTAAAAAAAATGAAATTTAACAACAATACCCACCACTTCCTGGTTAGCGACTTTACGCATTTGCTATCAGATCAGCAATTTGCTTTAATAGAGAAACATCAACAAAACTACTCTCCAATCATATATTCCCCACAAGAATGGCATGGCATTATAAGCAAAACGATTATTTGGACATGAGTATACTACAGCAGAATGTCAGAAGGGTGGCCAAAATAGATAATGATAACAAAATTTATTTTGCACGACGGTTTTCATTTATGTTCAACAGCAACACTTCTAATGTTTTTTTGGTAACTAATTAATAATGAATATCAGGAAATCAATTTCGTATATCATTAATACTATGAGTCTCTTGAGCCTCAGCAAAATGCTAGGGACGATAAAGCAGAATTGGTGCAGCAACATTTTTTGGTTTGGTTGTTGAATATAGAAAAAGTATTTTTACTTTTCCCATATTATGACAAGCCACATTAAAATCTTAATTTTGTATTTTTAATCTACCACCACATGTTTTGTTTGAACGTCATTGACAACGATATTCCTGGCGAGTAGTAGATATCTGTTTGATGTCCATTGTCTTTATTTTTGTCAAATATCAGTTTTGACGTTTCGGTTAGTAGTTATCTCTAACCATTTTTCAGTGAAACTGAACAGTGATCGAGATAAGTGCAGTCATGTGTGCTACGCTAAGGTCCTACTTATGCTGCAGTTAGCTTTAATTTATAATTACTAAGAAGTGGTTTCCACACTTATTTTATATCTAAAGACGGTTTAGAGTTGCGTTTTTCTGATGTTTTTTGATCCTTACTTCAAGGGGTCTTTTGGTTTCACTAATGTAGGATATTCACATGGTATCCCTTTAAGTTGTTGGTTTGACTCTGGTGAGCTGGCTTTTCAAAGAGTTATTTAAACTTTTTCCTAAATACTTCTAACATAGGGGATGTTTAACACTGATTTTGGTTTCTCGTCCGGTGTCAATTTTGTCCTTTTTCTACGTGGATATCCATTGGCTGATAGCTGACTTTAATGTAATCTGCCAATTTCAAGTTCAGTTCTCGTTACAGTTGCAAAGAGTTTATAGTCTATCTAAGAGGTTTTTTACAATTCCATGTTTAGTGTTATTGGAGTGATTGGGGTGTAGTTTAGGTATTGTCCTTTGAGTGAGGATATTCTGTAAACCGAGGTCTTGATTTGCCTGACATTTCTTTCAACCAAAACATCTAGGAATGATAATTTATTTTGTACTTCTTTCTTCATAGTCACTTTAGTGGTTGGAATAATATTATTGAGATGAGAAAGGAAGTTTTGCAGTTCTGCGTCGTTTCCATTCTAGATAATGAAGGTGACTGTGTATCTAAGTCGTAATTTTAGTTTTCTATTTGCGGATTCAATCGCTAAGATATCGAACCATTCCATGAAAATCTTTGCGACCACAGGTGAGAGAAAAGATCGCATTGGAAGTTCTCATCCTGGATGAAGAATTTTTCTTGGATATAGGAATTAGTCAGACAATATTCCAGCACCTCCATAACGGCGTGTGGTGATAGAGATGTTCTTTCTGCTAAGATCTGGTCTTCTTCAAGTTTTTTCCTTATGATCCTTAGTGACACCTTAACTGGAACGCTGGTGTAGAGGCTTTCCAGGTCAATGTTAATATAAAAGTCTTCTGGTTGTACTTCCATTTCACATATAATTTCTACGAAATGTTACGAGCTCTTGACCCAGTAGTTCCTTGTAATGGTTTCAGGATTGAAAGAAGGAACGTTTCTCGTCTTTGCTGATGTTTGGCTTTGTTTTTCTAGATTTTTGTAGTCTTTCTTACTTTCTGTCTGAACTCATCTTCAAAAGGATCTTTGATGCTTGCCGAATCAGCAGCACTAATTATATTAAGAATGGGATCTTCTTTAGGAGTAACCTTAAGGTTCAAACCCTTGGCATATGATTGATTTTCCGGTGTGGTTAATTCCTTGGCAGTTATATTAACTATTGTCCTCTTTCCTTGAGATGGCTGTTGTCATTCTTGTTTGCTCTGGTATTTGGAAAGTTTCTTTTCGTATATGTCTCCTTGTTTTGTTCTAACTTTACCACAAGCGTCATCAATTTTCCTTAGGATGGGGGCGTAGTCTTCTTCTAATGTATATTATTTAATTTTTTCGAACCCTCGATGAATGTAGTGCTGCCTTTTTGAAACGGTGAGAATTTCTTTGTGAGCGTATTAATGCCTTACTAGCATTTTCCAATGTTCTGTTTACTCTCGGGTCTGGAATTAGGGATTTTATGTGGAAATCATGGGTATTATCCCCTGATTCTGGGCTTGTCGTAGAAACTGGATGTGCGTCTCTTCTTTTGTAAACTTAATCTTGGATTTCTCGTAGCTGCGAATTGTCATTTATACTGGATACATATCGGGCTTCTAATGTTTGTTTGAAGGTCATAGACAACGATGTTTCTTGCGACGTAGTAGATATCTGTTGGACTTCCATTGGTTTGATTTTTGTTAAATATCACCTGATATGGCAGTCCAACGGATATCTACCACCTCACAAATTTTATGTATGTTTACAATTAAAATCATGTATTATTACTTACTTGCTAGCGATGTTAAATCTAAAAAAAATGTAATTTTAATTATTGCTTAAAAGTTGATTTATTTAAATTCACTATTTTGTTGCTTAGCATTATATAACAATAAGCTATTCAAATATATAAAGCAAGGTTATTAGTAAAAGGTATTTAGGCTAAAAGTTACGTTAAAATAGAAAATTCTCACATAAAAAAAATTAATTTTCCTCCAAAAAACTATTGCACTTTAAATACGAATTACATAAAGAGCGTTTATTGTAAAGATCGGTGGATAGAGTTTTAAATAGTTCTTTTAGCTGTTAAATAAAATATTTTATATTAATTTTAATACTTAATACATTTTAATATTTTGCACTGCGATACATTTCTGTGTTTCTCTGTCTCCATTTAAATTTGGGTAGTTATTAAAGTCTCGTAAAATTTTTTGTTAGTTGTTTTCTGGTATATTTCTCTTTCTGGTAATTTATTTTTCGGTAAATGTCATTGCTCTTAAATGTATCTCCTGGAATTAATTTAAAAGTTAAAAAAAAATTATGAATTTATAAACAGGTTTGACTGCATAATTTAGTGGCTAGCTGACATGAGAAAAAAATTGTCAATGCCCAAAGAGATTTTGGGTTAAACAGAGACAGGCACATACAAGGAAAACCTTGTCCAAAATTTTCACTGTATGTGAACAATATTTAGGGTCCATGAATACTCCTATAATAACGGCTACTGCCAGGTACTTTTTTGCTTAGTCCGAGAGCCCAGTGAGTTTTCGTAATTGATAAAGAGACGTGGCTATATATATATATATATATATATATATATATATATATATATATATATATATATATATATATATATATATATATATATAATTTTTGTATGTTTGTCAAAGCTGTAGTAGCGTTTTTGGTATATTTATGTCTATTTGGTCGATTTTTTTATATTTGGCTTGTTGTAAGGGAACAAAAGTTCAGGTTAGTTCAGGTTAGTGGGAGAATTTTCTTGAGTCCCTCTGTATAAGGATTTGGACCGTTGAAATGTATATCTCATATCTAGCCAAAAATAGTCAATATCAGGGAGTATAAATCCAAGCTCAGTTTTATTACTCTTGGGGTAGTTAATTTTTTCCTAAAAATAACATAAACTCAGTCAATTTATGGGACACAAAATCTAAACGGTTCTACCCTCTTGAAAATTTTAATATAAATCTGTCAAAGTAACTTAATAGCCTTAAAATCCACATCGTTAGGGATCTAAGGTTAAGTGCTAAAGTGACATGTGGCCGACCGTGAGAGAGCTTTCTTTTACATAAACTGAGCAAATTTTCCCATCATAAGAAAACAAAAGAATATTTAAATAAAATCACTAAAATGCAATATAAGTATTTGTTATTATGTACAAAGTTTGCGTTTGTTACCCATTTTTTCTCCAATTGACGAAAATAAGAATAAGAAAATGTGAAAATGGTTAAAACCTTGGGGGTTTTTTCTATGGGTTCTTACACGATCTTGTAGTATAATTGTAGAATAGTTAACGATCACATTTGTATAAAATAATTATTAGTTTTGAGCTCTGATCAGTTTTAATATTAAATTAAATTAAATTCGACACCGGTGTAAGAAGGTTTTTCTTTGGTATCTTTTCTGCTATTTTTATCTTATATTCTTTTCTTTTAATCTTCCAGACAGCATTTCAAATAGTAAGGGGAAATTAATTTTATTCTCTATCGGGGAAGAGAGTCCACCATCCCTTTAGTTTTTAAATAAACGATTTAATTAGGGATTTTTCTTTTATTTCAAGACGGTTTTTTTTATTCAGACTTATCAAAATTTATTAACACTATCAGTTCAAATTTGGGAATTTTTCACTAAGGGGAATATCAGAGTGACCTATAGAGCTTATAATTTTAAGTTTTTTAATTATATTCCAAAATTTATCCTTAAGTTTCTCATTTGTAAATATCGTTTTATTTATTAATTTTTTAAATTTTATTTGTTAAATAGAGATAAGTGTTTTGAGAAACTGGTCTTTCTTTTATCGATAAAAACCTTCTTGTGTGTAAACATACGGGCGTGCACTTGTGTACCAAGAAGCATCAGAAAAATCCTGCTTTGGCCAGCTGACAGCAGTTTTCCTGAAACCTGCAGTTGTGTTCCTAGTATTGGTAAGCTATAACTAACAGCAGTCCTTTAGAACTAAACTTCAACATCGACCAGACTACAAGAGTGCCTTTGCCACAGCGGATTCGTTTAATCTTTTTTTCCCTTAGGTTTTAGGATAGTTAGGAAATAATATGGACAGTAGTAAATTGTCAGCGGAACGGCTACACGCTATCTAGAACAATCCGTTTGCAGTAGTTCACAATTGAATACTGTCACATTGTCATTCCTATATATATTTTGGTCAGTTTCAACACGGAACTGAATATACAATATTGGAAGTTGTCATAGTTGATGTTTTGCTTTTCAGTTTGGTAAAGATTGAGTTTAGTTGGTTGTAACTCTTGTGGCGTGCAACAATATTATGTTTTTTTTTTAAATGTATTTTAGTTTTTCTGAAGAATCTGTTGTATAAGGCAATGTCATGTATTACTTTTGTGTTTCCTGTTGTGAATTATCCATGTTTTTGGTTCTTAGGTTGTTATAGAGCTTGTATGTGTTTTTTAATAATACAGCAGATTTTTCAGCAAAATTAAAATATATTTAAAAAAAACACAATATTGTTGCAAGCCACAAGAGTTTCAACCAACTAAACTCAATCTTTACTAAATTGAAAATTTACAATATTGTATATCTAGTTCTGTGTGCAAATTGCCCAAAAAAATATATAGGAATGACAAGTCAATTATTAAAAAATCGACTAAATGGATATAAATATACCAAAAACGCTACTACAACACTGACAAACATGAAAAGAATAAAAAGCACTCTTTTAACTTTGACGATACCAAAATAGTCGATAGGGACAAAAATTATCAGAAATTAATAAAAAAGGAAATACACACAACAGTCAAATCTATAACAGTATAATTTAATATATATATATATATATATATATATATATATATATATATATATATATATATATATATATATATATATATACATACATACGTATAAACATACTTACATACGTACATACACACATACATACATATAAATAACTTTGGTGGAGCCATGTCTCATTATCGGTTAACAAATTTAATTTACTATTGACTTCTTTAATTATTTAAATATCATAAGATATTATATAACCTAATATTTACGGTTTATAGAATGGTTCGACCTATAACCAATTGTATTTACCCAAAAAGCCTTGACCTATAAGTTGCAAGAATAAATAAACAAATAAATGTTTTAAATACCACACTTTGTTGTGACGGATAAACTGATACAGATTTTGCTTTACGTACAATTTTGGGTGTAAGCAAATGTTTGATTTGGATTAGGCTTGACGATCTCTATATTATCTAAAATCTTGTTACCGGTACCACTGCTTTTATCACCTTACTGATGCGAGAGTATTGGCGGTGCAGTAAAACATTTAAGACAAACAGCTCATATAAACCCACTTTTCTATTTTTTACTTAACCTACTTTATCATTAAGGACAAAACTACTGAATATTGAATTCATGCATAAGATGCCGCACAGTAACACACGGAGTACAGTAAAACAACAGCAATACTTATATTCCTTTCCTAACAAAATATTGGAACTGATCACACTGATACGAATTAGCCATACATCATAACCTTGAGACTTTCTAATCATGGAAGGACCACCAAATAGCAGGAATAAAATGGTAATATGACTTCCGGAAACGAAATCCAGATTTATCATTAAGAAAACCGGAATTACGTAACCTCTCTTGTGCCACTTCGTTCAATAGGCACAATATAATGATATTTTATGATAATTTAAAAGATGTGATGAAAAGACAAACTGGATTTGGGGCAGGCATATGTCTATTTGCTTTGGACGAAACAGACGAAACGACTGTGCAAAATACTGCAAAATTATAGCATCGAAGCAGTCGAAACAAGTAAATAAGGCAACACCACCTTCCATGATTTTCCCTTGTAAAAACTTTCACTATTTCATGATTAACAAAACTTCCTCAGAGACTTGGGTCTTGCTTAGCAAACAGGTTGGATGAATGGAAGTTATTTGCAGAGAATATGAACCATTTTGCTAAGGTAACTGGTTCATCTAAAGAAAATCAAAGCCATTTAATTCCTGATAACCATTAAAGTCATCGTTCACCTGAGGCTTTGAATATTGTCTAAGACAACGGCGTAACAATTCTTACATTTCCGCCTCATGCCGGTCATAACTGTAGCCGTTGGGCGTGTCTGTGTTCGGTCCATTACAAACTTATCATAATGCGGTAGCTGATTCGTAAATGATGCGAATTCCAGGTATCTCAATTAACATTTATAACGTCGCAGAAATCTTGGGAACTGCTTTTGAAAAAGCCATGACTCCAACCAATATTAATTAATTAAAGAGGAATTTCTCCGGTCGACAGTAATATTTTTAAAGATGATGATGTTATGTCCATCCATAGCAGCAATTTTCAATGCCAAATGGCTTCATCATTTCCGATTTCCATTAAAGGACGTGATCAAGCTTTTAGTTTATTTAACTGCCATTACTCGAGACTTATTGAAGGAGTTGACCATGATATATTACAAAACATGTGTCCAAAATAGAAAAGAAAAGCTGTATTCAGGACGACATAACTGAAAACATTGATTTAACTAAAATGAATACATCAGAACCAGAGACACAATATTCTAATAAGTCCATTCGAGTGCAGAAACTGTCCCAAAGCAAAGTCACCATTGAGCAAGTGAAAAGGAAAAAAAAGGAGTAAGTCGATCATTGTAACAGACGCGCCGATTAAAAAAGAAAATGAAGAATAAGCAAAATGGAAGAAAGAGAAGAAAAATAAGAAAAAATCAATGAAACAAAATTAGGGTCTTAAAAAATAAAAAAGGTCAATTGTTAACTGAAAGTAATGAATATACATCAGTTACTTAAGAAAAATTTAAAATCGGATGGATTTTGCTCTCCATTGAAAACCAATATCGCAATCGTTGTCATATCCAAACCTTTAGATAGAAAAATGAAAACCAAAGTTAATCAAAAATATATTTTTTTCCTGCAAATATTTTGAGAATATTTAATTTGGGTAAATTTCTTTTTTTATTTATTTATTTTTTAATTTTGCATTATGTTGCACTGTGTCCTTTTTTGTTTTATTGTGCCCCTACCATTGTTTATTATATCCCAGACATGCAACATAAAAATGCCAATAACTTGAGTTTGTACATATGTGCCTTAAGTTTAATATTGTTGATTGTTAAAGAAATATACAATGTTAAATTTCATACAAAGAGATTATTAAAATAATAATTATTTTGTTTTCTGTCCAAAAACCACTTATTTGAAGAGTAATAGACTTTTCAGATAGAAATTCCTTAGCAGTTTTGGCGTTGTTAGTTTTTTCTGCAATTTCGTTGCACATCTATCTGAGTTAATTGTGCTGGTAAAATTTTATCACAAAAGATGAGCTTTTATCGTAACGCATATTAAAATAACCCAGATTAAATTATAACCAATTTTATTTTTGATTTTTAAAAGTTTGTAAAGGTAACTTAAGGGTAATAATTTTCATTGAAAGTATTTAAGTAAGTGCTGTTAGATCGTATTTTGTCAGCTTCTTAAAATCTACCCTTGTTAAAAGAAAGCACAGTCAAATTTCAGATTTATGTATGAAGCAGATCAGGACAGAATGTAGCAAATATTAAACTGACAATTTAAATATAAAATACTGGAAAATACTGGTCTAGAAAAAATAATGATATATATATATATATATATATATATATATATATATATATATATATATATATATATATATATATATATATATATATAATTAGTGTGTAATCAAATAAGTATTGACGAAAGAGTAATTAGAAGTAAAATGAAATCACAGGGAAATCTAATTTCGATTTCTTAGAATTATTTGACCTTTATACCACGACAGAGACCTCGTTTCCAACGCAAAATGCTGATCGAATCTGAATTATCGGATAGATACTTTTAAAATCAAATATGTTTTCATCGAAAACTGCCTCATCCGATTTTCTAATTCATATTTCAATTTAATATGAAACAAAGACATGATATTAATAAGGAAGTGATGCCAGCTAGTCTTCTCTCTTTAAAAATGGCAATAACTGCAAATTATTTCAGGTAGGTAGATGTGACAACAGTTAATAAATATTTAATTTTACTCCGTTTGCATATATTTATTTCTCACTTTTTTCTTTTCCTTCTGCTTTCATTTGTAACATTTTATTAAGAAAATATAAAAAACATTTCCTTGTCATAAAAATGATGTTTTTTTTTAACTACTGGTTTTTATGGTTATTGCGTCTCAGGCAATTTAGTCAGTTTCCCTTTCCCCTGTCCTGTGCTTACGCCTTCTTTGTCCGGGAACCCGTTGGGAAAGTTTACATGTTAATTAGGTTTGGAAGATCGTTTTCTAAGATAAAAAGACTCCGAAAGGTGACTCGTCTAAGAGGGACTGAATACTTTCCTCAGCTGACCAGGCTTGTTCATCATGTGTTTGGCCAACTGTAAGTTATTTATGTATTTTAGACACATTATTTTGCTTGACCTTTTGGATTTAAAGTTAACCGCTTGCCATAGGTATATATATTCACTTTCACTGTATAAAGGCGCGATTTGTGGCTCGAAAATCCCCTAATTTCTGTAGAGCAGCCACGCATAAACTTTCTCCTAGGCATTCTGTGACGGGCGTTCCTTCTTACAGCTTCCATTCATTCCGGACCCCATTTTCGTCCCCAAATGACCAAAACCACGTTTTTCTCTTGCTTTTTGCAAATGGAAATCCAAATGATGGATTAAATATTAACAGAAAAAAGAAGAAATCAACTACCGATGTACTTGTTATTTCAATTTCAGTAGCGGACTTAGGGGGTGCGAAGGGGGCGATCCACCCAGTGCCTCTGCTCCTAGGGGTCTCCAAATCTGAGTAAGTCCTTCTTAAACAAATTCCAAATAATGTTAAAATATGTTCCGTAAATAAGAGTTTGAAGTTGGAGGACCCGTACGTATGCAAAATATAAACGTAGATAGGTACCTACTTATCTATAATCAGGCCAATGGGTGTGTTCAGCAGAGAATTTACACAAAACGTTGCATGCAACGTAAACTATTATAATTGTACAAATTTCGTTATTAAACATCTGTATATATATATATATATATATATATATATATATATATATATATATATATATATATATATATATATATGTATATTACAATACTGGATTTTTTTCTGTCGATATATCTATATTATCCATTCTTTATGAAATGTACAACTACAAATACATCAATTTCTAAGCACACTAAGAGCCTCATTTAGTTCTTCTGCCTCAAGTTGTGCCACTGATCCGATGTACATAGAAATGTTACATCCAACTGAAACTTTAATAGAACCGTTTAATATGTAAATTTCAAGTGGATGTACTGCATCGAATGGGTCCTATCAGATCCGATTGCTACGTTAGAAATAAAGTCATAGAAACATGAAAATAAACTCTTTGAAATAATTGAAATAATGCGCCTCTATATTAAGAAATCCTATACGATCTGCACTACATACAAATGAACAAAATTTATATCTGATTTATTACTAGTCTTGCCTGGTACAATCATCAAAAGTCACACTGAAATAGGACAACATTTGAAGGCAACTTAAGAGACTTAGACTGCGTGATAATAAATATTATATAACACAACTTCTCACATTTTTTGAGATGTACATCTCATGATCGACTTAAGGGAGGGGGTAACAAAAACATCTTGATCGATCACGTAACCGGGGGGAGAGTGTTTTAAAACCAATTACGTGATATTTAGTACTGAAAGATTTATTATATCTTTCTAATAAACTATCTATAATAAATTGAAAGTTGAATTTGTCGAATGCGAACGGAAGTAATCTTATGAATAAAATTAATTATTTTTACTTTCAATAATTTTAATTTGAAATTTTTATTTTAAAATCGTAAACGTGGCCTATTTTTTTAGAGTGGGGGAGTTTTTGAGTTAATTAAACTAATGTGTCTGTTAAATTTTCTTGCAAAGGGCGGAAAACTAATGAAGTTATAAGACTGCTATCTAGAGACGGGCGGTCTAATGGACATGAACATACTATAAGGGCTCCTAGCTGGCTTGGAATCCCATAGAGCAGCCAAGTGCCTGTCAGATATAAATTGCATTAAGGTTCCGTGGCAGAATTTTTACAATATTGCTGCATGACAGCTTTATGTTAACTGAAAACCGGTGTCTGCAAAATTACATCATAGATTAAATTTAAAATATTTTTAATCAGTCTGCATTTCATAAATTAGTGAATGTAATCTAACTGTACCCAATAAAATACCGTTAAAAAATTAGAAGAAGAACACATTGTAAGCACATTTGTAGCCTTATGTTTGGCGAGTGAAGAAACTATGTAAGAAATATCATATATTTTATTACATATGTAAGTTCTATTTAAAGACCAGGTTTCAACCCACACAATTTTGCTTTTTAAATCCGCTTTCTATTTTTTTTCTAGTTAACTGAGAGCATGTATATAGTTTCATCGCAAAAAAAACGACGAAGACAGAGTTGCAAGGCTGTGACAAAGGAACGGACCGATATGGCATTATATATACAAAACCCCAAAGAATTATATAATGTAATAAAGTGTAAATTTTCGCGTCACTATCTCACTTTATCTTATTATACAATTTTTTTTATATATAAATATATATATATATATATATATATATATATATATATATATATATATATATATATATATATATATATATATACATCTCACCGATAATTCCCGCCGCCATTTAACTTCAAATATAAGATAGAAATATGATATAATACAACAACGGGTATCTGGGAAGGTGTAAGCTGAAATCCACTGAGGAGTCCTAAAGCTGGTACCGGGACGAAACACTCCAAATTTTTATTAGAGCGTAATTTCCGTAGTAGCAAGGGGCCTACACACATGCGGATTACGACAATATATATATATATATATATATATATATATATATATATATATATATATATATATATATATATATATGCGAGATTCAGAGACGATAGATGGACAATCAGGTTGCTAAACTGGAGACCTCGTGCAGACACGCGAAGCAGAGGTAGACCACCAACACGCTGGAGTGACGACATCAAACGAGTATCAGGGCACTGGATCAGAACTGCCCAAGATAGAGATGAATGGATACGTTTAGGGAAGGCCTATGTTCAGCAGTGGACTCAGCAGGCTGGATGATGATGATTATATATATATATATATATATATATATATATATATATATATATATATATATATATACAATCAGAGATCACGAATAACACAGATAAATCACCAAATGCTAAAATTTTGAGCATTAAAGTCGAAAAGAGACAGGTTTTTTTTTTAAATCAGCCTCTTTACTTTTTTACTCGACTAAATTCGAATAAATAAATAGTCGTATCAGCTCAAAATAGTTACTTTGTTTTTAAGCTGTAGTAATTAATCCCCGTACCTATTTACAGGATGTTCAAACTTTATTTTTATGTCAAAAATTTTAACTTAGGGTTATCTTTATATTCCGTAGTCTGTGATATAAGATATACAGGGTGATTCTAAGAAACCTATAATTGGGAAGAATCTGAAAATTTGACAGTGTACTAATGTGTATGAGGAACAGCCGACTAAAATATTTTCAAGATAGAGGCATTTCCGGTTATACCAGAAGTAGATGTCAACTTGCCTATTTTAAATAGAACATCCTATATATTATTTCATTTTTGATTTCTACTTAAAATTATAGACATATTTCATGTATAATGTTCAATACTTAAGTCTCACCGTTTTGGACATATTTAAATTTTTATGTCTAAAATGACGTTTGCGGACCAAAACTTAACTATAAATTTTTCCTATAAAAAAGTCTTTCTTATTTATTTGGGTTAGTTTTCTTGTAGACGTAGATTGACTTTAGTAGTGTTTTTATGATATGTTGAAACTTATTAACAAAGAATGGTCAAAAAAGGAGAATAAAAATGATATTTAAAATATCATCAAAAGTCATTTTTTTTCAAATAGAAAGCACCTATTTTTATAAGTTTGTATAAGATCGTCTATCCCAAAAAGTTAGAGTTTTCAAAATATTGGCAATTCAACATTTTTCTATTGTAAAAATGCTAAATGGCTTTTAAGTTTTGTTATTAGTTGGCCATGACGGCGAGGTGTGGCAAAAATAAAACAATAAAACCCTACAGAATTATCACTATTTTATGTCATTTGACATTCATTAATAATAATCATGCCGGGGCGATTAAATTACACGCTCGAAGATTATTTAAACTTATTTATTATTTATGGAGAATGTGATAGAGTTATTTCAAGAACATGCGATCCGAAGAAACAGAAACCAACACTACCAACTGTTAAAAAAAAAGATTAAAAAATGCTTCAAAAACTTTGGATCTATAAAAGCTAAAAGAAATAGAAATAAACCAGTTGTTAATAAAATAAAGTTACAAAAATTATTTGAGTAAATGTTCAAATTGACTCCCTTGAACTTCCAAACATTTTTCGTACCTAAGCAGGAACTCTTCATGGGTGGCTCTTCTTATTGACTGAGGATTAAATTCTTCAAATGCTATTCTGACGCGCTACATGCAATCTTCCACAGTGGTTAATGAGATGTTGTATACTTTATTTTTGATTGTCCTCTAAATAAAAAAATCAAGTACTGTTAGGTCGGGGGAGCGAGGTGGCCAAAAATGTGGCCCATTCTTAGCCATCCATTGATCATAAAAACAAGTTTTGCAGAAGATTGTTAACTAAATGACTATTATGTAGAGGCGCCCCATCAAGGTGATAAAATAGATTTCTATGATCAGCCAGTGGCAAGTTATCTAAATAGTTTACTTTCAAATTTCTCAAGATGTCGAAGTAGCGCTCACCTATAAGTTAAAAAACGTATTTTGTATCTAGTAGTCTTCAAAAATGGCTAACTTACCATTCAGATTAACTTGGTAGAATTTTAGGTCGACGACGCCATCATTTCTTATAGTACAATACACGTTAAACTGCCAAGACTCTTAAAAATGTAATTCTCTAAATGGATGTACGTTTGAGTCGCTCCAATAGTGGGAATTGCATCGATTAAACAATCCATTTTTTGTGAATTTGGCTTCGTCCGACCAAATAATATTATCCAAAAAATCAGCATTTTCTTGTGACCGAAGTAAAATAAATTGACAGAACTCGACTCTTCGTGGAAAATCAGTGCCTTTTTAATGTACTATGGAATATACACAGAGATGAAAATTGTGTTTCCACAAAATCCTTAGAACTGATGTTCAAGATAATTCAGACTCTAATGCTACTTGCCTTGTAGATATTGTCAGATATGCGGCGAAATATCCTAAAATTGTAGTTTAAATATTTTCAGAATTAATAACTGGTTTATTTCTATTTCTTTTATGGATCAAAAGTTCTTGAAGTTTTCTATAATCCTTTTAACAGTTGGTGATGTTGGTTTCTGTTTCTGCGGATATCGGATCGCGAACCTTTCGCAGGTTCTTGAAATAACTCTATCACTTTCTCCATAAATAATAAATAAGTTTAAATAATCTTCGTGCGGCATGATTATTATTAATGAATGTCAAATAACAAGAAATAGTGACAATTCTGTAGGGTTCGATTGTTTTATTTTCGTCACGTCTCGCCGACATGGCCAACTAATAACAAAACTTAAAAGTCGAATAGCATTTTTACAATAGAAAAATGTTGAATTGTCAGTATTTTGAAAACTAGAATTTTTTGGAATAGACAACCTTATACAAAGTTACCCTTATTTTTAATGTTTAATATGATAAAACTGTAAAAATGGGTGCTTTCTATTTGAAAAAATTGACTTTTGACGATTTTTACATATAATTTTTATTCTTCCTTTTTTACCATTCTGTATTAATAATTTTCAAAATATCATAAAAAGACTACTAAAGTTGATCTTCGTCTACAAGAAAACTAACCCAAATTAAATAATAAAGAATTTATAGTTAAGTTTTGGTCCGCAAACGTCATTTTTGACATAAAAATTTAAATAAGTCCATAATGGCGTGACTTAATGATATGAAATATGTCTAGAATTTTACGTAAAAATCAAAAATGCAATTATATATAGGGTATTCTATTTAAAATAAGCAAGTGCCGCTATATTGAAAAAATTTTAGCCGTCTGTCCCCCATGCACATTATTTTTATGTATCCATTAGAATTAAATATTTTCAAAATATTCTTCTTCTCGGAGTTAAATTTTGTAGCCATACCACACGTATAACGCTTGTTAAGATTTTTCGATATAAATTTCTTAATTATTCCCCTCAAAATCATTCCTTAAATTATAATAAATTGATTTCTTGACACTCTGTATAATAAAATCTGAGACTAACTTACCCATTTTCAATAACAAATAAATGTTGATGTTAATAAACAAACAAAACCGATGTATAATTCACTGATTTATTTAATTTACATGAACAGATTAATTCCAAAGCAATATATAAACTAAACATTACAACAAAAACAAGGTTATATTCATCGGCAGAATACCGAAACCTTCTAGTAATAATTACGCGTACCTGCACTAAACGCTAAGATAGAACTTACCAATTACTAATAAATAAAAGAGTAGGTCACTATATTATGTCACCGTTCGAAGCCGAACAATTGGACCGCAGGAGCAACTTTCACACTGATAATGCTTTGTTTATTAAATGCAGGTTGCATCTGACTGAAAGAACCATCGTGTGTTTTGTCAATAGCGAGCTTATCCATAAACCCACACCATGCTAAGAGCCTGGGTAGTATGAGTCATTTTACTCATTTTGGTCCTTTAGTTTCGGATCTTTTGGAATTATTTAAGTAAATGTTTATTTTATAAATTGAAGTTAGCGTCTTTTTATTATGATTAGTTATTAATTTGATTACGATGAAAAAACAACCATACCACATTAAAATTGATTAAGGTTATGGGAAGGGTTGGAGTTCAAGGAATGCAAGGGGGTGGGAAACGGAAAAAAACTATTTGCAAATAAATATTTTAATCGACTTCATTTGCATATAACTTTTGATAGAACTGGGTTATTTTGATGTGGTTTTTAGTTTATTGCGGAGAGTACGGGTTATTTCATTTTCAACAATTTTAGAGGGTATTGAAGTTATTATCAAAAATATAGTGCTGCGGTTTTCATTTTAGTGTCCTACTTTTTGACGAAACGAAGGATTCCGGTGTCAAATTTGTCATGGCTCTCTTAGTTTTTAATCTACAGGATGATTTTAAAAATCCTCGTTTTTTAGGAACATTTTGTATTTTCGGTGTACGTTAATTTATCAAAAAGGTAAAACCTAATTTTTATATAGTTTTTACGTAGGATTCAGTGGCGTAATCGTTTTTTTTTCAGATATTAACAAAACTTATGATTTTTTACATAAGATACCAGGTATATTATTTTAGATACTGATTAAAAATAATTTAGGCTGTTTAAAAATAAATAATGTGTTTATTTTCTTGTGAAAAACAAGGTCAGAATTCGATTATCTATAATTTACTTTATTTGTAACAGTAGGCCATGGCTAATTCATAAGAACCAAATTCAAAATTTTGATAATAATAATTATATCAAATATTAGACACTTTAAAAGTTAATTTTAATGTTTTTCTAATTTTCAGTTGTAAACACCTAATCAAGATTTACAAGCCAAACGGCGGTATGAAGCTCTGTGGGGACCCTTTCCATGTTATCGGGTCCTAGGTGGCGTGGTCTTCTGCACTTCCTACAAACTTTCGGACGGTTCGCGCGGTTGCAAGGAGAACCACTTTCTGAATCGGTTTATACAGATGCTCAGTCCCTTGATGTTCTGCAGGAGGTTCTTTGGTATCACTCCATTAGTTGACAGTATTATAGGAATCGTGTGGACGCTGTTCATTGCCCACTGTCTGTGGATTTGCACCTCCAGATCTTTGTATTTGGCGATCTTCTCGTTGTATTTTGACTTTAAGTTGTTGTTGTTCGGTACAGCGATGTCGATTAGTGTAGTTCGCCTGGAAATCTTATCTGTTAGTATAATGTCTGGCCTGTTATGGTCAACTGTTTGATCTGTTGGGACCGTTCGATCCCAGTATAACTTGAACTCGTTGTTTTCAAGAATAGGCTCTGGATTATATTTGTAGTAAGGCACCTTTCCTACCTGCAATAGTTTTAACTTACCTGCTAACTCTTGGTGGAGTATCTTAGCGGCTGAATCGTGTCTTTCCTTATACTCGGTTGCGACAAACGCTTGGCATCCTCCAGTTACGTGCTGGATCGTCTCTGATGTTCGACAGCCATATCTACATTGGTCATTTTCTATTGAAGGATCTTTGATAATCAATTTCCGATAGTTCTTCGTCGGAATAACCTGGTCTTGGATAGCTAACAAGAAGCCCTCCGTTTCCGAAAACATCTGTCCTGAAATCAACCAGTAGTTCGACGCTAAGTTGTCGACATTGTCCTGGTTGACCTCATTTGGATGCCGTCCATGAAGTTGCTTCTGTAGCCAAGCTCGTAACTTCTCTTGGTCTGTTCGGTGGTGATAAGCAATATCCCGTTCCCTCAGCTGTAGCGGCGTTAAATCGTCTGCCTCGCATATTGCTCGATGTAGTGTGGAAGAGTCCGCTAACCTATGGAAATAAGAACGTAAGTTTATTATTTGTTGATCGAGCTGCTTACCAATATCGACGAATCCTCTTGCTCCTTGGTGTCTCGGAAGCATTGTACGTTCAATAGCACTCCGAGGGTGGTGTTTGTGTGCTTTTGTTAGGAGTGTTCTTATTTTTCTTTGCAAGCCTTTGATGTCCGTCCTGTTCCATTTTACTATTCCAAAAGAGTAGCTAAGCGCAGAGCATGCGTACGTGTTAAGCGCCTTAAACAAATTTCTACTATTTAGACTAGTTTGTAACACCCGTCTTACCATCCTGAAAAATTCGATTGTTAATTCGGCCTTCATAGTACGATGGTCAATTCGTTTAGCTTGTTTCATACCTAAGTATTTGTATGTTTGTTCTGCTTCCATTGCAGCAATGGTTTCACCGTTCTGCATTTCAAATGCTCCCGGTTGTATCTTTCCTTTAACGATGTTCAAAATACGGCACTCGTCAAGTCCAAACTGCATTCCGATATCCCCGGAGAACTCCTCGACAATGTTGAGTATTTGCTTCAGCTGGTTTTTGGTAGCAGCCATCAGTTTAAGATCATCCATGTATAGAAGATGATTCAATTTTGCTACCTCTTCGTTGTTTTTTCTAATACTAAAGCCGTATCTGGTGGAGTTCAAACGGCGTGACAGAGGGTTCATTGCAAGGCAGAACCACAATGGGCTCAGTGAATCGCCCTCTCCTAGTGGGATTGTATTAGTTTCGATGGTATCGCTGGATAGAACTTGTAGTTGGATCCTAGTTCTCCAGGTTGACATGATGCGTTCTAAAAAGGAAACAAAATGATCATCGACCCTATACATTCTCAATATAGTTTTGAGCTATTCATGTGGCACTGAGTCGAAGGCCTTCTTATAATCCACATAGGCAGCAAAGAGGTTTCTTCGGTTGGCACAGGCCTGGTTACATATTACAGAATCAACAATCAATTGTTCCTTGCATCCCATTGCTCCCCTGGTGCATCCTCTTTGTTGAGTTGCGATTTTTTTCACAATGTGCATAGATGCGTTGGGTCAAGCAGGAGGTGATTACCTTATATAGTGTGGGAAGGCAGGTGATCGGCCTATACTTAGCTGGGTCATGTGGGTTATGTTGGTCCTTTGGTAAGAGATACGTAATACCTTCTGTCAGAAACAATGGCATCTTCTCTGGATTTAGAAAAACATCATTAATAAGTTTAGCCAGTTGATGATGTATACACCAGCACTTCTTGAGCCAGTGGTTCTGGATCCTGTCGAGACCTGGAGATTTCCAGTTTTGGAATTCCTTGATTATTCCTGGGATTTCTTTGGTGGTAAATGGCTCAAGCTGCATCTGGCTGCACTCTTGGCAGATCTGGGTTCTTGATTGATCCAGCCGGCTGCGTTGTTGCAATTAGCGGGTGTGGAAAGTTGGTTTCCTCAGAACTCTTCTACCTGCTCTCTGTTGGGATATCTATTATCTGCTATGTTAGGTGAAGAGTAAACACCTAATTATTATTATATTTTTTATTTTAAACAACACTTTTATTATAAAACTACAATATTGAAATTTTATTGCAAAAAAACAAGAACATAAAACTAAACCAACAAAACTAACCTGAACTAACCTGAACTAAAAACATCCAAGAGTTTTTTTAAAGATGCTTTTCAAAATTACGGACATTTTCTTGAATGCAATATCGGCATAGTTTTGTTATTCTTTTAACTGCATTTAAAAGAATCAGTGGTCTATTATGAAGGGTTTGGAAGGCCAACTGCCTTATTAAGTTCCGCTATAGGTTCATGTCGTGTTTTATATATTTGATTTTGCATAAAACCGCACACAAAAAAGTACAAAATGGAAAGATCGAGAGATCACGGGGGCCATCTCACTGGCCCATTGGTACCTATTCATCTTTGAGAAAACTTATTGTGCAGAAATAGCCTTAACAGCCCAGAGTTGTGGCTCGGAGCACCATCTTGTTAAAGATAAATATAATTGAAATGGGCCAATGAAACATTTTCAAGCAAGTGGAATAATTTCCTCAAGGATTTCTAGGTATCTAGGTGTTGTAAGACCCCTTGATACATCCTATAGGCTATGCATCGGCCCAAAATAAAACTCCAAATACCAGTCCCGAAGCGCCCTTGTTGTGCCCTTTCGAAAATTGAATAGTAATTCTTACAGACTAATGCCTCGTGTTGTGACGATTACAAATTCCCGTACTTGAAAAATAACATTCGTCAGACCAGATGACAAATATGCCAAAAGATTCGTTCGTGTGTATTTGTTCTAAATACCATTGCCAAAACGTTACTTATCATCTCCGGCGTGTAAATGTTGCACTATTTTAAAGTTATATGGATGGTTTTTATACTTGCTACACAAACATCTTCCTCTATTTTTCTTCAGGATGATGAAGTTGTTACTGCTGAACCAGAACGATCGCTAGATATGAGAAGTTATCCCAATTTATAACGCTTTAAATACATTACCTATTGAAATATAATTCAGAAGCTTCTTGGCGACTTTCATTGCTTTGTATAAAACATACTAACATATACTTTTCGTAATTATCATAAACGGCCATTGTAAATGCAAAATAAATAAAAAGTAAAATAAAAACACCTACGTAACAAAAATATTTCATAAATTATAACAATCTGACAAAACTGTGAAGTTTTGGATATCTGCCTTTTGTTTCTTATAAATTGGCTATGGCCTACTGTTACAAATATTACAAATACAAAATTATTGAAAATATCGAACTGTGATCTTGAGCCGTGTGATATTTCAAGGTAATTTCAAAGTCAACTTTGTTTTTCTACCACGTTTTGTATCACGTTTTTATTAATTCTAACACATAATTAAGCTGACGTGATACAATTTGTAGCTCTATGTAAAGAGGATCAACCAACAGTTTCAAATATTTTAACAAGATATCAAGAAACTGTAAATTTCGTTCAAAGGCTATTTTTCAGCGTCGTCGTTTCTGAAAGTCTTGCGATTAATAGTTTCTGAGATATAGCCTGTGTCCTCTCTTATTTGGCCACCCGGTACAATAGCTATTGATGAGCGTATTTTAAAGTTCCGTAGTCAAGTAGGAACCCTTTAGTTTAATCATGCCCATTCGCATTGAATCTATATTTCACAGCCTTGAAACTGTTTTTATCTTTGGCAATAAAATTTTGTAGGCATTTATTTTCAATTAACTCAAAATACTTCTCTCTTCTTCTTCTTCTTTGCGAAAGCCTAAGGCTTGTTTCTACCCATTTCTTTGTCCCTCCTGAGATGCCGACGACCAGCTATCCTTCCACCTCTTGGGGGGCCGTCCCGGCGGTCTGCCGGATGCTGGTTTTCCATTTCTGGCGATTTTTACCAGTCTGCTGTTCTCCATCCTGGATATGTGCTCGTTCCAGAAGCGTCTCCTAGCGCGTGTCCATCTTACCACGTCTTCCGTCTTGCATTCTTCTCTTATTTCGCTGCTTCTCCTTTGATCCCAGAGTGTGTTTCCTGTGATCGTTCTCAATATTCTCATTTCATTGGTTCGCATCATCCTCTTAGTCTCTGCTGTGTCAGCTCGTGTTTCTGCCGTGTATGTCATTACGGGCCTGACACATGCTTTATATATTCTAACTTTTGCTGGAATTGATATGTGTGCATTTTTCCATATGGTTGTTCGTAAGGCTCCCGCTATCCTGGTTGCCTTGTTTACCTGGTCTCGTACGCCCTTCTTGAGTTCACCATATGGTGATATTGTTGTTCCCAAATAGTTGAATTCGAAAACCTGGTCTATTATTGTGTTGTTCAGTTCTAGTTTGCATCTCCGTGGTTCCCTGGCGATCACTATACTTTTTGTTTTGATGGTAGATATTTCCATGTTGAATTTCTCGGCCTCTTTTTTAAATGCCTGTAAAAGCCATTGCAGTCCGTCCTCGGTGTCCGCGAATAGCGTTGCATCGTCTGCGTAGCATATTATCTTGATTTTTTGGTTTCCCATCTTGTATCCTTGCTCCACCCTACACACTCGCTCTATTATTCTGTCCATTATTATGTTGAACAGCAGTGGACTGAGACTGTCTCCCTGTCGTATCCCTGTGCTTTGCTCTATTTTTTCTGTTGTTGTTGATTTTGTTCGTATTATTGTGGTGTTGTTTGTGTTGAGCTTTCTAACCGTTTCTATGATGCTTAGAGGCACTCCCCTGCGGTCCAGCTCGTTCATTACGTCCTCCAGCCTTATTCTGTCGAACGCTTTCATCAGATCTATAAAGCACAGGTATGCTGGTTTGTTATACTCTATTGCTTTCTCTACAACCTGTCTGACAACGAACACTGCGTCAATCGTTGAACGGTTTTTCCGAAAGCCTTGTTGTTCCTCGCTGATTGTGGTGTAACTGAGAATACGCTGCTGTAGTATACGGGTGAACAGTTTCATGGTCGTGTCTAGGAGTGATATTCCTCGGTAGTTCGCCGGATCTGAGGTTGTCCCCTTTTTAAATATCGGGACTGTAATGCTGTGTCTCCATCTCGTTGGTGTGTTTTCATCCTTCAATATTTTGTTGAATAGTTCGGCCAATTGTCCAGCCAGAGCCTCTCCTCCGCACTTCAGCAGTTCGTTTGGGACATTGTCCGGGCCTGGAGATTTACCGTTTTTCAGGTGCTTTAGTTCGGCTGTTACTTCCTCCACCGTGCACTGTTCTACCTCCTCGATGTCGATGGCTTCTCCTCGGTTCAGCCTCCCTCGCTCCCTGGGCCTTAGTTCTTCCTGTTTGTCCTGGTCTTTATACAGGCCCTGAAAGTAGGTGGTCCATTCGGCTGTCGAGATGTTGTTTAGTTGCACTGTCTCATTTATTTCCTTCCTTGTTGCTCTGAGCATTTTCCATATACGTTTTTGGGTTCCATAAAGGTCATTCTCCATTTCTCTACTAAAGTTTTCCCAATGCTCTCGCTTTATTTCCCTTATGCGGTTGTTTACTCTGTTCCTTGTTTCAGTGTATTTGATGTAGTTTATTGGGGTCTTGTTGGCTGTGTATGTTAGGTGGGCTTTTTTTTCTCTTGAACCAGTATCTTCACCTCTGGTTTGAACCATGGTTTTTTATTTCTGTTTGTTGTCGTTGTGTTGATTGTTCTTTTGCCTAATGCTTCCTCCGCTGCTTGGTTTATGTTGTTTAGTAGGGTGTCCCAAGCTTGGTTTACTGTGTGTTGTTGGAGAATGGGTTCCCTTTCAATTTTCTGGGATGCTCAAAATACGTTAATAATAACATAAAATGCTCAATTTGTTATTCTACGATTTTTCTCCTTCATGCCATTAAAGAAAAAAAGAAGAACTGAAGAATTTAACTCTGGTTCTCTCTCCATACGCGTTTTGATCACCTACTGATCTCGTTAGTGCAGTTCTAATGAATCAGTAGTAAAATTCACAGAAAACAACTGTCAATATAAAATTTAAATTCTGAGACATATCGGCAGTTGGATTCACAGGAATCTGTTATTTTTCTTTTAACTGTCTGTAGAAAAAAAAAGGTATATTATTAACTTATTTTATGGTAACAAATATTTGGTATAATATCACTTATTGAATATATTCAACCAAAAATATTACGGTTAAGTCCATTAATTTTCGAGAAATAAAAAAAACTGTTAATTTTGTATTTTTGGTTTTGCCATCGAATGGGGTACCATTGAAGAGCTCTTCAAAAAATGTAATTAAATGTATATTTCTTATTTAGTCATCCTAGCCAGAAAATATTACCTTCTAAAATTGCTTATGTTTACCAAATTATTTCAAGCGTTTGAGTTATAGTGAATGCGCCAGGCAATGGGGGAGGTAAATTAAAGACAATTTTTATTTTTTCTGAGAGAGGTGCAGATCGTACAAAAGCGGTGTTTAAAGGTGTATTTTCATACCTCTGATCTCCATATGTTGACAACCACATATCTGTATTAGTTTAAAAACAGCCAGATGAAGATTAAAAGAAGCAGATTTAAGGTCAAGGCACCCTATGATAAATGCACGAGTTTTCAAAATCATACTCCTCGATTATAATTTGCCAAAATACATGTTCAGTGAAATATCGATTGTAAAAATATTTTCTTCACGGATGAGACTATAATTCAATTATGGAGACCAAGTGAATAAAACCTAGCTATTGAAGAGTTGGCGAATGAAACACATGCTACAATATCGTACAAAGCGTTAATTTTGGCGTGGTAAAATAATACTTTGAGGAGAATGCATCGAATTCATGGAATTGGCTGAATGAATGACTAGTGGATTTTTTTACATCTTTTGATTCTGTAATATCGGTCATATTGGTACGAAAGATTATATCAATGCACGATAATCTACGATCACATGTAGTTGCCATAGTGACTAATTACCTCGATGCGGTCCAGATTCAAATATTAGATAGCCCAAACTTAAATCCAATAGAGTAGATGTGTTATCAGCTAAAACGCGGCGTCAAATAAAGAAATTGAAGTTCCAAGTACTTTGTACCATAATATGAGTGGAACACAACTTCTCAAAAATACATTCAAACTCTACCTAGTCTCTAACCGAAAAGGATGCAAGTAGAAATTAGAGCTAGAAGAGGGAATACTCATTACTTGCTCTTATTAACTGACTTCTAAAGAAAGGAGGTTCTAAATTCGATCGCTAGATATTTTTTTATTGCACCGATTACATCGATTTGAATAAAATTTTTTGGACCATGTTCAGGAAGTTGCCGCGGTAGTCCCATATTATTTTGGCCGAAGTTCGTTCAGTAAAATCCTAGATAACGCTTGACAATGGTTGACAAAAAAAATGATTTTGTTCGATTTTTTTTGAAAATTGTTATGGGGAATTTTCGGGGTCGTACATGACGAATGTTAAATTATTTTTTAGAAGTTTCAAATCCGGCGGATCAAATATGGCGGATTAAAAATTTTACATCTCTCGATTTTGTCCAAATTTTTACATTTTTCTGATTTTGTAGAAATTGATCTTGAGGGGTTCTGGGAGCGTATATTACGAATCTTAAATTAGTTTATTCAAACCAATATGCAGAATAAAATGTGTCGGACTAACAGGTTAGAAGCCTAGGTTACGAATTTAAAATTAATCTCTTAAAATTTGAGATATCAGATTTACTATAGCAAACTAAATATTTATTTGATACAATTTCATTCAAAACTGGCATTTGGAGAATTCTCAGAGTCAAGAAAATTGTTGTTCAATTCAGTGTGGTTTATAACTTTGAATAAAATAGGTATTTTTTTGCAACACTAGAAATTCAACTTAATTCAAAACAAAAATTCCAAAAATA
Organism: Diaprepes abbreviatus; assembly: GCA_034092305.1. Classification (NCBI taxonomy): domain Eukaryota; kingdom Metazoa; phylum Arthropoda; class Insecta; order Coleoptera; family Curculionidae; genus Diaprepes; species Diaprepes abbreviatus. The sequence continues at coordinate 25,328,580 of JASJET010000055.1, read as the reverse complement.
AAATTAAAAAAAAAATATAATGACTTCTAAACAAGCACTAAAAAGTGAAAAATAACAACATGAATTTTTATATGAAATTGAAATTTTTGAAGTCGGTGGCAAATCATTACTTAACGAAACAAAACACTACCAATACGAGATACATACGGCAAGAAAGCAATTAGAAATAAAGTATTTCTCAATCGTTTTATTTGAATCACACATTTTGTCAGATATTAATTTGATTCCGACTTCAAAAATTTCAATTCCATATAAAAATTTATATTGTTTTCTTTTCGCTATTTAGTGCTTTGTTAGGAGTCAGTTAAATTTTCTTTATAATTTTTTTTATCAAAAAACTGGTATGTAGCGTTCCAATACCATTTAAATTTAAAGTAAATCCAGACCGGTCGGAATCTTTTATTTTTAAATGATAATCTCCAAAAAGTATTATGCTGTATAGTTCTTGTTTTTGTAAAAAGATTCAGGTACAATCTTTCATCACATATTATTCTACTTGGTTTCGATTCGTCAATATCCACTAATCTTGTACAAATATCTATGTGTAAATGTTAAAGAAACTCTTTTAAACGAACACAAGGACATAGTTAATATACATAACTTTGTGTATATTCCCCGGGCAATATTTATAAAATATTGCGACCGTGATTGATTCAGATACCTTTTCTTAAGTCTGCACTTTTTGATTCGCCAAACGGGACTCTTTGTGTAAAAGTTTTCCAAAATTAATATAAAATCTTAGCTTGAGGGAGCACAAAAGCTAGTAAATTTTGAACATCAGTTATTTAACTTACAGGCACAATATCTGAATGATTTTTAAGTATATGTAATAGATACCTACCCATGTATATAATACAAAAGATATTTTGAAATAATCAAGTTATGAGAATTATTCCTAAATTTGAATTTCCTTTTGACTTAATTATTTTAAAAGCTGAATACACTACAACAGCTTGTGACGTACTTACAAGATGTGGTAGTTTGCCAAATATACTGTATGATACACAGGTAAATTTACAATTGAATATAAAAATATTATTTTGCTCTTTAATTATCCTACTGAAACTTGCATATTCTGGTGATTAATTTAACTTAAGCCAGGTTTTTTAAACGTAATAGTACCTAGAAAACGGTTGCTTGACTTTAAGAAGCACAAAAGTCAGTAATTTTAGAAACAAAAACTGAAATAGCTACAATAGTAGTCATTCCGTCGCTATAGACCGGGCTGCGCCCCCGTGTGCCCCACGACGAGGGCCCCATTTTAGGGCTGCGCCCCATTTTTTTTGTGGGGCCTCTTTTTTAAAACCCCTTCCGTGGGCCGCAGTTTCTAGTGCTCCACCCGAGTACCCCATAGGGCTCCGTTAAAGTTCCGTCCGGGATCCCCATTTTTAGAGCTCCTTCCGGGGGCCCCATTTTCTAGTGCTCCACCCCGAGTACCCCATAGGGCTCCGCTAATGTTCCGTCCGGGATCCTCATTTTTCAGGTTAGTTCAGGTGTTCCCATTTTCTAGTAGTTCACCCGGGTACCTCATTTGAGCGTTGGCTTTCGCATATACATCAACTGTCACCTGTCACTACTTGTCATTTTCTTCTGGTTGCCTGTCAATTCAAATTATCAATCTTCTTGTTGGCTGCACTTTAATTTTGTTGGGATGACGTCACACTTTTTTCATTCTAGCGAGGATCGAACCAGCTACCTTCGGGTTGGAAGACAAACTCTATAGGCACAGGGCTATCGAAGCCATGTCGCAAAGTTTAGCAGTTAAATCCTATCTTCAGTCAAAGAATAATTTTTAACCATTTAATAAATGAAAAAAAAGTCATATACGTTGTTGGGATTCGAACCCCCAATCTTCCGCTCAGTACACAGACACCTTATCCGTCAGACTACGACCACTACGTGAAGAGTTTAGCAGTTAAATCCTATTTCTCTTGAGTCAACGTAGCGGCCTAAATGACTGTTATGTGTGTATATAAGGATTAATAAAAAAAGAGTCTTTATCCATTAGTTGTTGTTGTAGGGTATCGTAAATTTGATTAAAATTAATTTTTTGGTTTGTAATAGTACTGATGTAGGTAAAATGACTTGTAGAGAGTCTGACAAGGAAATTCTGTACATAACTTACGGCGGCTCGTGGTGATGCAAACACGCCATTTTACAATTTCATTTTAACAAGTTTCTAGCTAATTGTATAGATGATAATAGGAGTACTGTATTGTCATTATTTTATATGTCCTATTTTTTAGGATTACGCCCCCGGAGTCTCATTTCCTAGTTGTTATCTGTCAAATGGTGAATATGCGTTAAAGTTTAGAGAGAACACCATTTGATATATATTTTTTTAATTTGAAAAGGTAAAATTTGGAAAAAAAATTGATACGAAGCTACGAGACATTTGGATTTTATATAATAACGCAGAGGAAAAATAAAACAAATATATACTTTATTTTTATTTCATCAAACATTATTTTTTACGACTATATAGTCAGCTAATAAATATATTTATTAACTAAGAGAAAAATATTACTCTAATATAAAGAGTGAATAATAAACAAACATTTAGCTGATAAATCAACAATCTTAATTTATATTTAGTGCCCTGTATGGCAAAAAATTTCGAGTTATAACCTTGTTTTGACACAAATAATAGATAAATCTAACTTACTTTAATAATAATTGGAAACATAAAATTTTAATTTATTTTTTCATTTTATACAAACTTATCCTTAATCTGACATATATTGTAACATATTAAGATTTTATCCTCGGGTATAGAATATTTAGGACTGGAAAAGGAGGACTATCCACAAACCAAATAGTTTCTTGAATCGATTTCCACATCATCCTGAAGGTTTTTGTCAGCATAAGGTATGGTATATCTAAAAAAAAAATAAACAATTTTAGCAAAAATAATTAAGTTCGATTTCCTTTAACCATAGGTGCCTCGTTTTATTTAATGTGATAAAAAGTTAATAAAATATCGAGTAAAAAGTGCTTAAGAGGAAACTGATTATTTAAAATACTAACATAATGGTTAGAGTTATTAAAGAGATAAAAAGTAATGAAGGCATGACTTTTTGTTTATGTCTCTTTTAATTCAATATAATAAAAAATTTCAACATATATATAAGCAAGGTATATATAAAATATGAAATAAACTATTTAACAGTGTACAGCAAAACCACAAGTTTCATTTATCATGATGAGCTAACGGTTCAGCGAATCGATAATAGCCTAACTAACTCACTGATATGCTTTTCTCTAATTTTTCGCGAAATATGAAAGTGTTTTTTTTTATTTTGCTATTTTTAAATACATAATTTCTTATTTTTTTTTTACAAATTTTAAACGCTTTTAAATTGTCATAATTATGTTTTCGATATGACATCTTATATCAAAATTAAAAACACTGTAGTGTAAGAAATTAAATATTTGACTTTGATGCTACTCAAAATTCACCAAAAGTTGTATAAATAATATGAAAATATTAGAAAGATTTCTTACTGCATTGGAAAAGACATAAAATTATAAAGAATGCTATAATAATGGGTTAGACCAGGGGTTAAAAATGTGTAATTTTATAAATTAAAGGCTCAAGTGATGTCTTATGTGGACTTTTATACAAAAATAGAGTGTTTTCAGGAGAAATTACACACAGACTAAGTAATATGGACAATAAATTAAAGGTCCAAGTATATCTTGTATAGATTTTTTATATAAAAATTAGGTATGTGCTGTAAAAAACTTAAATGGTGGATCAAAATTTCGTTTAGATATGAGATTTGATATTAAAATTAAAAGCACTGTGATGTAAAAAATTAAATATTTTGCTTTTGTTGATTACTCAAAAATTCTATAAAAGCTGTATAAATAATATGAAAAATAATGTTAGAGAGGCTTCTTACTGCATTGGAAAAAGACATAAAATTATAAAAATGCTATAATGAGCTAGGTCAAGTGTTAAAAATGTGTAATTTGAAAAATTGAAAGTTCAAGTGTTGCCGTGTGTAGATTTTTATCCAAAAATAGGGTGTTGTCAGGAGAGAAATTACTCACAGACTAAGTAATATGGACAATAAATTAAAGATTCAAGTATATCTGGTATAGATTTTTTGTATAAAAATAGGACATGTTCTGTAGAATACTTTAAATCGTGGATCATAATTTCGTTTAGATATGAGTTTATATATTAAAATTAAAAGCACTGTGATGTAAGAAATTAAATATTTTGCCTTTTGTTGACTTCTCAGAAAGTCACCAAAAGTTGTACAAAATAATATGAAAAATAATGTCAAGGAGGTTTCCTACTGCATTGGAAAAGATATAAAATTATAAAAAATGCTATAACAAGGTTAGATTTAGTGTTATAAATGTCTAATTTGGAAAATTACAGGCCGAAGTGGCGTCTTGTGGAGATTTTTATACAAAATAGAGTGTCTTTAGGAGAGAAATTACACATTGACTAAGTGATATGGGCAATAAATTAAAGGTCCAAGTGTATTTTCTGATTTTTTATATAAAAATAGGGTATGTTCTGTAAGATACCTACAAGAATGGTTATTTTGATATGTTAAAATGTATAATTTGAAAATAAAAAGACTCTTGAAGTGTCTCTTACGAATTTTTTATACAAAATATGGTGTTTTCTGGAGAGAAATTGACCCTAAGTGATGTTGACAATAAACTAAAAGTCCAAATGTATCCTATATAGATTTTTTATACAAAAACAGGGTATGTTCTGTAGTATACTTACAAAAAAAAGAATTATTTCGTTCTGTTAAGAATGTATAATTTGAAAATTAAAGACCCATGAGATGTCTTTTATGGATTTTTTATACAAAATATGGTATGTCTCGAAAGAAATTATACACTAAGTAATATGGGCAATAAATTAATAGTCCAAGTGTATCTTGTGTAGATTTTATATATAAAAATAGGGTATATTCTGTAGAATACTTACATAAAAGTATATATGTTCTCCAATAAATCCTCATAAAGTTCCAGAAGGCCCACATAGTCCCAAGGAGCATATATTTCATTATACTTTTCAGTTCTATTATGAATCTCTTCTGGGCGTATTATGTTTACCGAAAAAAAAATTTAACACAAAATTTCAGTTAACTATTAAATATATAGTTATCAAAATGAGTTGATGGTTTAAGAAATCGATAATAGTCATAACTTACTCCTGTGAGTAAGTAACATATCTGTATATGTTTTCTCTTTTTTCTACAATAGAGAGGTGTAAGCCATGTTTCAACGTTAATACATTAGTTACTGCTGTTGCCGAAACTGCTGCCACAATAGAAGTATTCACGTATTTAGATTTTACCTAAAATTGGAAAAGTTACAATATTTTTCTCCGAATTAACAAAAAAAAAATACCACTAAAATTGTTACTTAAAAAAAGGTTTATTTCGTTCTGTTAAAAATGTATAATTTGAAAATTAAAGACACATGAGATGTCTTTTATGGATTTTTTATACAAAATATGGCATGTCTTGAAAGAAATTATACACTAAGTAATACGGGTAATAAATTAAAGGTCCAAGTGTATCTTGTGTAGATTTTTTATATAAAAATAGGGTATATTCTATAGAATACTTACATAAAAAGGATATATGTTCAACAACAAATCCTCATAAAGTTCCAGAAGGGCCACATAGTCTCAAGTAGCATATATTTCATTATACTTTTCAGTTCTATTATGTATCCCTTCTGGGCGTATTACGTTTGCCTACAAAAAAATTTTAACACAAAATTTCAGTTAACTATTAAATATATAATTATCACAATGAGTTGATGATTTAATAAATCTATAATAGTCATAACTCACTCACAGATATGTTCTTCTCTTTTTTCCATAAGAGAGAAGTGTAAGCCATGTTTTCACGTTAATACATTAATTACTGTTGTTGCCGAAACTGCTGCCACAATAGAAGTATTCAGGTATTTAGATTTTACCTAAAATTGGAAAAGTTGCAATATTTTTCTTCAAATTAACAAAAAAAAAAAATACCACTAAAATTGTTACTTTTTATTAAATTAAAAATAAAACTTCTTGTTTTAAAATTGTTACTTTTTATTAAATTAAAAATGAAACTTCTTGTTTTAAAATTGATACTTGCATAAAAGAAAAATTTATATCATATTAATAAGTTTTCCACTATACAGTACCTATAAGCAACTTAAAAACTGACCTTCATTGGTCTGCTGTGGGCATTGTTGTGATAAATGCAAATATGTTTGACTAAATTCAAGCTTATTCTAAAAAGTTCGAGTTAGTAAAAAATTAAATAACAATAAGGTGTATAATTTTTAAATAACAAATAAAAAGCTAATTTATATACATTAAGGTAAAATTTACGCAGTTGATAATTAGTTGTCCTATTGCTTTTAATGGTTTATTGGTAAATAGGCTGTCATTCTTGACATCCTCGTTGCACCACCACCACAAATAAACGAAACAAACGTCTGCATATTTGAATTTTCTCTCTCAAAATTGAGATATTCAGATATTTTTATTCTTGTCTATCTGCTTCTATATGCTCTTTGTTTCACATCAGGAGTATTCGTTATATGCCAAATTCTTTCTTGAATGTATTTCTGGCCCATTTCCGATATGAAGTACGGCATATCTAAAAAATTAACTTTTTCAAAATTTTTTATTAAGAGGAGAAAGTAAAGATAGAAGAAGAACACCCTTTTGAAAAATTAAGAAAATTAATATTTCTGTTTTAAATATTTCCCAGCCCCCTTTTTTACAAAGTAGTTCTGCTTTTTTATACCTTTACATAGATTAAAAGATGTACTTATATGTCTCAAATACTATTCACTCATCGAAAAATTTTCTAAGCTGACCTTTTTAAGATAAAAATGTAACCAAAGATACCTATTAAATTTTTCTTAAGTATTTTATCAGAAAAACACTAAAATGTACCTAACATAAAAAAATCAATGACATAATTTGAAAAAATATTTAATTTTCGAAAAAAAAAATAATCCCAAAAAACTTATCTGTCTCAATTTTAAGCATTATTTCGAATGAAAACTAGTTAAAATGCTCTCTAAATATGAATAAATCATCCACCATTCGATGAAACTATAAAAAAGAAAAAATAAATCCACCATTTTTAGATACCGTTGTCGTGCAAGCTATACTTTGTACCAATCAGATATTTACTACAAAAATTACTATTTAACTACGTAAATTGAAAAAATACTGCTTTTTTCTAACAGAAAATAATTAAAAATGCACGCTGAACATATAGTAATCAATTAATATTCGATCAAATTGTAAAATAAAAGAAAATAAATCTCAGAGCTCTGTTATTTACCGGCATCCATTCAGCGTGCCGGCCATGTAAGCCATTGCAAATTTTCTGGGTTCCTCACTGTCAAATTTGATTAATTTACAAAAACGATATCTTAATACCTTACTAACGCAGCAATCAAGCTATATTAAAAATGCAATAACGCTAACGGTTTTATTTCCTATTACCGATCTTTAAGATATCATCCTGTTAGATTTTATGAATAAAAATAAAACGGTTTTTTATAAGATCATTCACCCTGGAATTATATCAAAATTTATCTTAAAACTTACCTTTTTCAATTTTCTTACGGGTTTAGTCGAACAAAAACTAATTAAAAATGCACTTAACATATAAAATTCAATTAAAAATTCACTTTATACGCTTAAAATTTGTAATAAAAAGAATATTATCGGTTATTATGGTAGTGGTACGAATATTGACATAAAACTGACATACTTGTTAGAAGCAGCTTTAGCGGTGGATCGAGAAAAAGATTGGGTCTGTTACCAGCCTTCACATTGAAAGTTTCATCACCCTTTTCAGTACCATACTTTCAAACCTTTTTTAAATTCGAATTATGTCTGCTTCTATTTTTATCAACAAAATAACATTGTGGAAATCGTAAGTAGATTATAATTTATTTTATATTACTAAGTTAAAGGTGAAACACAATAAACAAACATGTAAAATGTGTGTCTTTGAGTAAAATAGGTATAAATTACAGTTTTGGAGAGTACGACTAGTAATAATATTTATTTAAATTATAAAATCAGATGTTGCTGTCATGAAATATAACGAAAATTTTCGTTGCTCGAGCTGTATTACTTTTTAATAAAAATAATGTAATTAATACCGATTTATTTTTATATAACAGTTCCAAAAATCGAATTGTCGATTGGGTAGTAATTCATCCCTTCCACGCTTTAAACTTGGTCACGGCCTTGAAAAATATACGAGTATATGCTAATGTCTTTGAAAGCTGGCGTGATAATTCACCCCCACTCTTTAAACTTAATCCAGGCCTTGAAAATATGCACGCTTCCTCGATGCCTTGAAAACTTACGCTCGACCTAACATATGTGATGAATATATATGACGTTATTTTACCCTGAAGTATACCATTATAAACGCCCATGCGCCGAGGAATGATTTTTATATTCACGTTGATATCAGTGGCATTAATTTTAAAATATTTTTTGTAGCGCATATTTTAAAAGTGTTTGTTGTTACAGGTAATTTTAATTTAATACATTTTTCTACAGTCAATATTTCAAAATTTTTTTAATAATTTGACTTTTTGTTTCTTACCAGTTGAGTTATTTTAATAAAATTCTATGTACTTTTCAAAAATAATCTTTTATGAAGGAATTATTTCCGAAAAACACTCCCAGGATTTCCTTCGCTGTATTTAAAGGAGAAAAATACCTTTTTTAATATTTCGGTTTTCAAATATCATGGATTTCTTTTACAACAGTATTTTGTTCTTAGAGATCCTTTTTAAACTCTAATTCTTTAACTTTCTGCGTATAAGCTAAGTTCAGAATCTTGTACTTCTCCTGCAGAAACCAAGAAATAAGTTATATAATGTCAAAATAAATGCGGAGTATCTAAATTCAATGATTATTTCGCCTTTAGTGCTCTAATTTCCTTGTTTTCCTGGAGAAGTAATAACAAAGGTATCGAAAATGCAAGATATTATTTAAAATGAACCCAATAATCTTTGAGATATTTTCGTATTTCCCTAAAAAATGGATTTCGGGAAGTAAATTAATGCAAACATTTGTGACTTTCTGTCTATAAGCTAAGTTCAGAATCTTGTACTTCTCCTAAAAAAACAAGGAATATAGGTTCAATAAAATCGAAATAAGAACGAAAGATCTAAATTCAATGACTATTTCGCATTTGGTGCTGTAATTTTTTTTGTTGTTTCTAGTTAAGCTATAAAAGTATCTAAAAATGCCGGATTTTTAAAATATTTTAAAAAACTAATATTCTTAGAGATATTTACGTATTTCCCTAAAAAGTGGACATCGGGAAGTAAATTAAGAAAACCGCCCCAGTTTCGATTTTCTGTCTATAAGCTAAGTTCAAAATCTTGTACTTCTCTTGTAAAAAAAAACAAAAATTATATGTTAAATAATGTTGAAATATGAACGAAATGTCTAAATTCTATGATTTTTCGCCTCTTGGTGCTATAATTTTTAATATATCTCGGCAGCACAACTACGAAAATCTCTGAAGGATTTAATTTTCAATTATATTTAGAATATAGAATTTTACTTTAGAGTGAATAAAATCTAAATATGAACGGAATATCTAAATTTAGTTACTATTTCGTCTTTGGGGTTATAATTTCTTTGCTTTCCTAGAGAAGTTACAACAAAAGTATTGAAAAAAGGCGGAATTTTTTAATATTATACAAAATAAAACTAATAATCAAAGAAATATTTTTGTATTTCCCTAAAAAACGGCATTCGGAAAGTAAATTAATATAAACGCCCCATTTTTGACTTTCTGTCGATAACCTAAGTTCAGAATCTTATACTTTTATAAAAAAATAAAAAATATAGGTTAAATAAAGTTGAAATATGACGAAACATCTAAATTCTATGATTTTTCACCCTTGGTGCTATAATTTCTAATATATTTCGGCAGCAGAACAACGAAAATCTCTGAAGGTTTTAATTTTCAATTATATTACGAATATAGAATAGCATTTTAGAGTGGAAAAATAAAAATATTAACGAAATATCTAAATTTAGTAATTATTTCGTCTTTTGATGTTCGTCTTTCGTATTAAATATGCAGAATTTTTAAAATATTATGCAAAATAAGACTAATAAAAGAGATATTTTCGTAATTCCAAAAAAAAATGAAATTCAGGAAGTAAATTGATACAAACGACTCATTTTTGACTATCTATAAGTTAAGGTCAGAATCTTATACTTCTCCTGCGAAAAGATAGAAATATAGGTTAAATAAGGTCAAAATGAGACAGAAATATCTAAATGCCATAATTTCTATGCCTTTAGTGCTATAATTTCCTTGTTTTCCTAGAGAAGTTATAAAAAAGGTATCGAAAATGCAGGATATTATTTAAAATAAATCCAATAATATTTGAGATATTTTCTTATTTCCCTAAAAATGAAATTCGGGAAGTAAATTAATACAAACATCCCAATTTTGAGTTTATGCCCATAACCTAAGTTTAGAATCTTGTACTTCTACAAAATCCAAGAAATATGGGTTAAATAAGGTCGTCAATCATTGATTGAACACATTTCGTTCTTATTTCGACCTTATTTAACCTTATATTTCTTGGATTTTGTAGAAGTACAAGATTCTGAACTTAGGTTATGGGCATAAACTCAAAATTGGGATGTTTGTATTAATTTACTTCCCGAATTTTATTTTTAGGGAAATAAGAAAATATCTCAAATATTATTGGATTTATTTTAAATAATATCCTGCATTTTCGATACCTTTTTTATAACTTCTCTAGGAAAACAAGGAAATTATAGCACTAAAGGCATAGAAATTATGGCATTTAGATATTTCTGTCTCATTTTGACCTTATTTAACCTATATTTCTATCTTTTCGCAGGAGAAGTATAAGATTCTGACCTTAACTTATAGATAGTCAAAAATGAGTCGTTTGTATCAATTTACTTCCTGAATTTCATTTTTTTTTGGAATTACGAAAATATCTCTTTTATTAGTCTTATTTTGCATAATATTTTAAAAATTCTGCATATTTAATACGAAAGACGAACATCAAAAGACGAAATAATTACTAAATTTAGATATTTCGTTAATATTTTTATTTTTCCACTCTAAAATGCTATTCTATATTCGTAATATAATTGAAAATTAAAACCTTCAGAGATTTTCGTTGTTCTGCTGCCGAAATATATTAGAAATTATAGCACCAAGGGTGAAAAATCATAGAATTTAGATGTTTCGTCATATTTCAACTTTATTTAACCTATATTTTTTATTTTTTTATAAAAGTATAAGATTCTGAACTTAGGTTATCGACAGAAAGTCAAAAATGGGGCGTTTATATTAATTTACTTTCCGAATGCCGTTTTTTAGGGAAATACAAAAATATTTCTTTGATTATTAGTTTTATTTTGTATAATATTAAAAAATTCCGCCTTTTTTCAATACTTTTGTTGTAACTTCTCTAGGAAAGCAAAGAAATTATAACCCCAAAGACGAAATAGTAACTAAATTTAGATATTCCGTTCATATTTAGATTTTATTCACTCTAAAGTAAAATTCTATATTCTAAATATAATTGAAAATTAAATCCTTCAGAGATTTTCGTAGTTGTGCTGCCGAGATATATTAAAAATTATAGCACCAAGAGGCGAAAAATCATAGAATTTAGACATTTCGTTCATATTTCAACATTATTTAACATATAATTTTTGTTTTTTTTTTACAAGAGAAGTACAAGATTTTGAACTTAGCTTATAGACAGAAAATCGAAACTGGGGCGGTTTTCTTAATTTACTTCCCGATGTCCACTTTTTAGGGAAATACGTAAATATCTCTAAGAATATTAGTTTTTTAAAATATTTTAAAAATCCGGCATTTTTAGATACTTTTATAGCTTAACTAGAAACAACAAAAAAAATTACAGCACCAAATGCGAAATAGTCATTGAATTTAGATCTTTCGTTCTTATTTCGATTTTATTGAACCTATATTCCTTGTTTTTTTAGGAGAAGTACAAGATTCTGAACTTAGCTTATAGACAGAAAGTCACAAATGTTTGCATTAATTTACTTCCCGAAATCCATTTTTTAGGGAAATACGAAAATATCTCAAAGATTATTGGGTTCATTTTAAATAATATCTTGCATTTTCGATACCTTTGTTATTACTTCTCCAGGAAAACAAGGAAATTAGAGCACTAAAGGCGAAATAATCATTGAATTTAGATACTCCGCATTTATTTTGACATTATATAACTTATTTCTTGGTTTCTGCAGGAGAAGTACAAGATTCTGAACTTAGCTTATACGCAGAAAGTTAAAGAATTAGAGTTTAAAAAGGATCTCTAAGAACAAAATACTGTTGTAAAAGAAATCCATGATATTTGAAAACCGAAATATTAAAAAAGGTATTTTTCTCCTTTAAATACAGCGAAGGAAATCCTGGGAGTGTTTTTCGGAAATAATTCCTTCATAAAAGATTATTTTTGAAAAGTACATAGAATTTTATTAAAATAACTCAACTGGTAAGAAACAAAAAGTCAAATTATTAAAAAAATTTTGAAATATTGACTGTAGAAAAATGTATTAAATTAAAATTACCTGTAACAACAAACACTTTTAAAATATGCGCTACAAAAAATATTTTAAAATTAATGCCACTGATATCAACGTGAATATAAAAATCATTCCTCGGCGCATGGGCGTTTATAATGGTATACTTCAGGGTAAAATAACGTCATATATATTCATCACATATGTTAGGTCGAGCGTAAGTTTTCAAGGCATCGAGGAAGCGTGCATATTTTCAAGGCCTGGATTAAGTTTAAAGAGTGGGGGTGAATTATCACGCCAGCTTTCAAAGACATTAGCATATACTCGTATATTTTTCAAGGCCGTGACCAAGTTTAAAGCGTGGAAGGGATGAATTACTACCCAATCGACAATTCGATTTTTGGAACTGTTATATAAAAATAAATCGGTATTAATTACATTATTTTTATTAAAAAGTAATACAGCTCGAGCAACGAAAATTTTCGTTATATTTCATGACAGCAACATCTGATTTTATAATTTAAATAAATATTATTACTAGTCGTACTCTCCAAAACTGTAATTTATACCTATTTTACTCAAAGACACACATTTTACATGTTTGTTTATTGTGTTTCACCTTTAACTTAGTAATATAAAATAAATTATAATCTACTTACGATTTCCACAATGTTATTTTGTTGATAAAAATAGAAGCAGACATAATTCGAATTTAAAAAAGGTTTGAAAGTATGGTACTGAAAAGGGTGATGAAACTTTCAATGTGAAGGCTGGTAACAGACCCAATCTTTTTCTCGATCCACCGCTAAAGCTGCTTCTAACAAGTATGTCAGTTTTATGTCAATATTCGTACCACTACCATAATAACCGATAATATTCTTTTTATTACAAATTTTAAGCGTATAAAGTGAATTTTTAATTGAATTTTATATGTTAAGTGCATTTTTAATTAGTTTTTGTTCGACTAAACCCGTAAGAAAATTGAAAAAGGTAAGTTTTAAGATAAATTTTGATATAATTCCAGGGTGAATGATCTTATAAAAAACCGTTTTATTTTTATTCATAAAATCTAACAGGATGATATCTTAAAGATCGGTAATAGGAAATAAAACCGTTAGCGTTATTGCATTTTTAATATAGCTTGATTGCTGCGTTAGTAAGGTATTAAGATATCGTTTTTGTAAATTAATCAAATTTGACAGTGAGGAACCCAGAAAATTTGCAATGGCTTACATGGCCGGCACGCTGAATGGATGCCGGTAAATAACAGAGCTCTGAGATTTATTTTCTTTTATTTTACAATTTGATCGAATATTAATTGATTACTATATGTTCAGCGTGCATTTTTAATTATTTTCTGTTAGAAAAAAGCAGTATTTTTTCAATTTACGTAGTTAAATAGTAATTTTTGTAGTAAATATCTGATTGGTACAAAGTATAGCTTGCACGACAACGGTATCTAAAAATGGTGGATTTATTTTTTCTTTTTTATAGTTTCATCGAATGGTGGATGATTTATTCATATTTAGAGAGCATTTTAACTAGTTTTCATTCGAAATAATGCTTAAAATTGAGACAGATAAGTTTTTTGGGATTATTTTTTTTTTCGAAAATTAAATATTTTTTCAAATTATGTCATTGATTTTTTTATGTTAGGTACATTTTAGTGTTTTTCTGATAAAATACTTAAGAAAAATTTAATAGGTATCTTTGGTTACATTTTTATCTTAAAAAGGTCAGCTTAGAAAATTTTTCGATGAGTGAATAGTATTTGAGACATATAAGTACATCTTTTAATCTATGTAAAGGTATAAAAAAGCAGAACTACTTTGTAAAAAAGGGGGCTGGGAAATATTTAAAACAGAAATATTAATTTTCTTAATTTTTCAAAAGGGTGTTCTTCTTCTATCTTTACTTTCTCCTCTTAATAAAAAATTTTGAAAAAGTTAATTTTTTAGATATGCCGTACTTCATATCGGAAATGGGCCAGAAATACATTCAAGAAAGAATTTGGCATATAACGAATACTCCTGATGTGAAACAAAGAGCATATAGAAGCAGATAGACAAGAATAAAAATATCTGAATATCTCAATTTTGAGAGAGAAAATTCAAATATGCAGACGTTTGTTTCGTTTATTTGTGGTGGTGGTGCAACGAGGATGTCAAGAATGACAGCCTATTTACCAATAAACCATTAAAAGCAATAGGACAACTAATTATCAACTGCGTAAATTTTACCTTAATGTATATAAATTAGCTTTTTATTTGTTATTTAAAAATTATACACCTTATTGTTATTTAATTTTTTACTAACTCGAACTTTTTAGAATAAGCTTGAATTTAGTCAAACATATTTGCATTTATCACAACAATGCCCACAGCAGACCAATGAAGGTCAGTTTTTAAGTTGCTTATAGGTACTGTATAGTGGAAAACTTATTAATATGATATAAATTTTTCTTTTATGCAAGTATCAATTTTAAAACAAGAAGTTTCATTTTTAATTTAATAAAAAGTAACAATTTTAAAACAAGAAGTTTTATTTTTAATTTAATAAAAAGTAACAATTTTAGTGGTATTTTTTTTTTTTTTTGTTAATTTGAAGAAAAATATTGCAACTTTTCCAATTTTAGGTAAAATCTAAATACCTGAATACTTCTATTGTGGCAGCAGTTTCGGCAACAACAGTAATTAATGTATTAACGTGAAAACATGGCTTACACTTCTCTCTTATGGAAAAAAGAGAAGAACATATCTGTGAGTGAGTTATGACTATTATAGATTTATTAAATCATCAACTCATTGTGATAATTATATATTTAATAGTTAACTGAAATTTTGTGTTAAAATTTTTTTGTAGGCAAACGTAATACGCCCAGAAGGGATACATAATAGAACTGAAAAGTATAATGAAATATATGCTACTTGAGACTATGTGGCCCTTCTGGAACTTTATGAGGATTTGTTGTTGAACATATATCCTTTTTATGTAAGTATTCTATAGAATATACCCTATTTTTATATAAAAAATCTACACAAGATACACTTGGACCTTTAATTTATTACCCGTATTACTTAGTGTATAATTTCTTTCAAGACATGCCATGTTTTGTATAAAAAATCCATAAAAGACATCTCATGTGTCTTTAATTTTCAAATTATACATTTTTAACAGAACGAAATAAACCTTTTTTTAAGTAACAATTTTAGTGGTATTTTTTTTTTTGTTAATTCGGAGAAAAATATTGTAACTTTTCCAATTTTAGGTAAAATCTAAATACGTGAATACTTCTATTGTGGCAGCAGTTTCGGCAACAGCAGTAACTAATGTATTAACGTTGAAACATGGCTTACACCTCTCTATTGTAGAAAAAAGAGAAAACATATACAGATATGTTACTTACTCACAGGAGTAAGTTATGACTATTATCGATTTCTTAAACCATCAACTCATTTTGATAACTATATATTTAATAGTTAACTGAAATTTTGTGTTAAATTTTTTTTTCGGTAAACATAATACGCCCAGAAGAGATTCATAATAGAACTGAAAAGTATAATGAAATATATGCTCCTTGGGACTATGTGGGCCTTCTGGAACTTTATGAGGATTTATTGGAGAACATATATACTTTTATGTAAGTATTCTACAGAATATACCCTATTTTTATATATAAAATCTACACAAGATACACTTGGACTATTAATTTATTGCCCATATTACTTAGTGTATAATTTCTTTCGAGACATACCATATTTTGTATAAAAAATCCATAAAAGACATCTCATGGGTCTTTAATTTTCAAATTATACATTCTTAACAGAACGAAATAATTCTTTTTTTTGTAAGTATACTACAGAACATACCCTGTTTTTGTATAAAAAATCTATATAGGATACATTTGGACTTTTAGTTTATTGTCAACATCACTTAGGGTCAATTTCTCTCCAGAAAACACCATATTTTGTATAAAAAATTCGTAAGAGACACTTCAAGAGTCTTTTTATTTTCAAATTATACATTTTAACATATCAAAATAACCATTCTTGTAGGTATCTTACAGAACATACCCTATTTTTATATAAAAAATCAGAAAATACACTTGGACCTTTAATTTATTGCCCATATCACTTAGTCAATGTGTAATTTCTCTCCTAAAGACACTCTATTTTGTATAAAAATCTCCACAAGACGCCACTTCGGCCTGTAATTTTCCAAATTAGACATTTATAACACTAAATCTAACCTTGTTATAGCATTTTTTATAATTTTATATCTTTTCCAATGCAGTAGGAAACCTCCTTGACATTATTTTTCATATTATTTTGTACAACTTTTGGTGACTTTCTGAGAAGTCAACAAAAGGCAAAATATTTAATTTCTTACATCACAGTGCTTTTAATTTTAATATATAAACTCATATCTAAACGAAATTATGATCCACGATTTAAAGTATTCTACAGAACATGTCCTATTTTTATACAAAAAATCTATACCAGATATACTTGAATCTTTAATTTATTGTCCATATTACTTAGTCTGTGAGTAATTTCTCTCCTGACAACACCCTATTTTTGGATAAAAATCTACACACGGCAACACTTGAACTTTCAATTTTTCAAATTACACATTTTTAACACTTGACCTAGCTCATTATAGCATTTTTATAATTTTATGTCTTTTTCCAATGCAGTAAGAAGCCTCTCTAACATTATTTTTCATATTATTTATACAGCTTTTATAGAATTTTTGAGTAATCAACAAAAGCAAAATATTTAATTTTTTACATCACAGTGCTTTTAATTTTAATATCAAATCTCATATCTAAACGAAATTTTGATCCACCATTTAAGTTTTTTACAGCACATACCTAATTTTTATATAAAAAATCTATACAAGATATACTTGGACCTTTAATTTATTGTCCATATTACTTAGTCTGTGTGTAATTTCTCCTGAAAACACTCTATTTTTGTATAAAAGTCCACATAAGACATCACTTGAGCCTTTAATTTATAAAATTACACATTTTTAACCCCTGGTCTAACCCATTATTATAGCATTCTTTATAATTTTATGTCTTTTCCAATGCAGTAAGAAATCTTTCTAATATTTTCATATTATTTATACAACTTTTGGTGAATTTTGAGTAGCATCAAAGTCAAATATTTAATTTCTTACACTACAGTGTTTTTAATTTTGATATAAGATGTCATATCGAAAACATAATTATGACAATTTAAAAGCGTTTAAAATTTGTAAAAAAAAAAATAAGAAATTATGTATTTAAAAATAGCAAAATAAAAAAAAACACTTTCATATTTCGCGAAAAATTAGAGAAAAGCATATCAGTGAGTTAGTTAGGCTATTATCGATTCGCTGAACCGTTAGCTCATCATGATAAATGAAACTTGTGGTTTTGCTGTACACTGTTAAATAGTTTATTTCATATTTTATATATACCTTGCTTATATATATGTTGAAATTTTTTATTATATTGAATTAAAAGAGACATAAACAAAAAGTCATGCCTTCATTACTTTTTATCTCTTTAATAACTCTAACCATTATGTTAGTATTTTAAATAATCAGTTTCCTCTTAAGCACTTTTTACTCGATATTTTATTAACTTTTTATCACATTAAATAAAACGAGGCACCTATGGTTAAAGGAAATCGAACTTAATTATTTTTGCTAAAATTGTTTATTTTTTTTTTAGATATACCATACCTTATGCTGACAAAAACCTTCAGGATGATGTGGAAATCGATTCAAGAAACTATTTGGTTTGTGGATAGTCCTCCTTTTCCAGTCCTAAATATTCTATACCCGAGGATAAAATCTTAATATGTTACAATATATGTCAGATTAAGGATAAGTTTGTATAAAATGAAAAAATAAATTAAAATTTTATGTTTCCAATTATTATTAAAGTAAGTTAGATTTATCTATTATTTGTGTCAAAACAAGGTTATAACTCGAAATTTTTTGCCATACAGGGCACTAAATATAAATTAAGATTGTTGATTTATCAGCTAAATGTTTGTTTATTATTCACTCTTTATATTAGAGTAATATTTTTCTCTTAGTTAATAAATATATTTATTAGCTGACTATATAGTCGTAAAAAATAATGTTTGATGAAATAAAAATAAAGTATATATTTGTTTTATTTTTCCTCTGCGTTATTATATAAAATCCAAATGTCTCGTAGCTTCGTATCAATTTTTTTTCCAAATTTTACCTTTTCAAATTAAAAAAATATATATCAAATGGTGTTCTCTCTAAACTTTAACGCATATTCACCATTTGACAGATAACAACTAGGAAATGAGACTCCGGGGGCGTAATCCTAAAAAATAGGACATATAAAATAATGACAATACAGTACTCCTATTATCATCTATACAATTAGCTAGAAACTTGTTAAAATGAAATTGTAAAATGGCGTGTTTGCATCACCACGAGCCGCCGTAAGTTATGTACAGAATTTCCTTGTCAGACTCTCTACAAGTCATTTTACCTACATCAGTACTATTACAAACCAAAAAATTAATTTTAATCAAATTTACGATACCCTACAACAACAACTAATGGATAAAGACTCTTTTTTTTATTAATCCTTATATACACACATAACAGTCATTTAGGCCGCTACGTTGACTCAAGAGAAATAGGATTTAACTGCTAAACTCTTCACGTAGTGGTCGTAGTCTGACGGATAAGGTGTCTGTGTACTGAGCGGAAGATTGGGGGTTCGAATCCCAACAACGTATATGACTTTCTTTTCATTTATTAAATGGTTAAAAATTATTCTTTGACTGAAGATAGGATTTAACTGCTAAACTTTGCGACATGGCTTCGATAGCCCTGTGCCTATAGAGTTTGTCTTCCAACCCGAAGGTAGCTGGTTCGATCCTCGCTAGAATGAAAAAAGTGTGACGTCATCCCAACAAAATTAAAGTGCAGCCAACAAGAAGATTGATAATTTGAATTGACAGGCAACCAGAAGAAAATGACAAGTAGTGACAGGTGACAGTTGATGTATATGCGAAAGCCAACGCTCAAATGAGGTACCCGGGTGAACTACTAGAAAATGGGAACACCTGAACTAACCTGAAAAATGAGGATCCCGGACGGAACATTAGCGGAGCCCTATGGGGTACTCGGGGTGGAGCACTAGAAAATGGGGCCCCCGGAAGGAGCTCTAAAAATGGGGATCCCGGACGGAACTTTAACGGTGCCCTATGGGGTACTCGGGTGGAGCACTAGAAACTGCGGCCCACGGAAGGGGTTTTAAAAAAGAGGCCCCACAAAAAAATGGGGCGCAGCCCTAAAATGGGGCCCTCGTCGTGGGGCACACGGGGGCGCAGCCCGGTCTATAGCGACGGAATGACTACTTACAATCTATTTAGGGTATGTATGTGCGTCGAGTTGGGGGTCTGTATACTGCGACCTGGCAGATCTATTGTGCCCCCTACTGCTGCCCAGTCGTATGAATTACCTTATAGGTCCTCCAGTCCTATTTCCTTCAGAAATCTTAGAATGCTAGACGGCTTCAAGGTAGATAGCTCCTCTTCTTCGATTTGGTGTGTTTCCGAGAACCGCATCCTAGGGTTTTCTAGAGCGCTGCATAGAGGTTTCGTCCTCTTCCTCACAGAATCTGCACTCTTCTCTTTCTACCAGTCCAAGTTTATTCAGGTGTCCCTTCAGGTGGCAATGCCCCGTCAGCACCCCTGTTAGAACAGAATCTGCAGTCTCCTCTTTCTATCAGTCCGAGTTTCTTGAGGTGTCCCTTCAGGTGGCAATGCCCCGTCAGGACCCCTGTCAGAACTCTGAGTTGGTTTTTACTTAAGCTTATGCATTCTTTGAATCTCTATTGGTCGTACTTCCCCAGAAGTATCTTCGCTTGTCTGAATCCCTGCAGCTCCGTCCAATATTTGGATCTCTGGCTTTCTTCTTCTATCTTTAGTTCTTCCATCATTACGTTGCTACTGATTCCACAGAAAGGCTCTCGCCCCAGAAATGGTATTTCAGTCCCTTTAATCGCGAGCCTGTCTAATATTTTATTTCCCCCTATCCCGGTATGTCCCGGTACCCCCATGAATGTGACTTTATCATTCTTACTCAAATTATTTAGTTCCTCTAAGCATTCCTAAATCATCTTGATCATACTGATATCTTGAGAGCTCAGGGCAGTGAGGGATGCTTGACTATCCAACAAGATAATAATATCGTAGCAGTGATAGTTTTTCTCCTTCTAAATCGAATACATATCCTAATGGCATGTTTTTCTGCTTGGAAAATGCTTGGTGACTTACCCAAACTCTCGTAATGTCTGGTGTCGGGTCCATACACTCCTACTCCAATTTCCCCTGTTGTTTTGGAGCGATCTGTATACCATATAATGGATTTCTTGCTGATTTTTTCAATAGTGTTTCTGCCCATTGGCTCTTGTGACTCAACTTTGTGCTAAAATTTTCACAAAGCTGAATTTCTTTTTCATTTCATTTTGGGGCATGTCTCAGATTTGTTGATTTCTG
This sequence comes from Diaprepes abbreviatus, assembly GCA_034092305.1. Classification (NCBI taxonomy): domain Eukaryota; kingdom Metazoa; phylum Arthropoda; class Insecta; order Coleoptera; family Curculionidae; genus Diaprepes; species Diaprepes abbreviatus. Next base: position 25,307,442 of record JASJET010000055.1, on the reverse strand, counting down.
GATAAGGCCTTCGTTTTATGACCTCAACTCTCATCATATGTAGGGTAACACCAAATTACATTTCAATTGAAAATAATGAATATTCTCACCAAACAACTGACATTTAAATATATATTTTTTAAATCATATAGTTATGTATGCAAAATGAAGAAATGTGCAAAAAATCGTATAATTAATTACCCACTGATTTTATTATGTTTAACGTAACATTTACGTCAATGGTGTGGACCAGTAAATAAAATATTTATTTTAGATGAAATCGTTGTGTTATAAATACACAAGACTGATTAAATGAATTGTAGTAAATATTTGCTAAATACATTAGAGCAAAGATAGTAGATAAATCATCATTTACTTACAACTTTTACATGAAGTGTAGATAAGTAAAAAATATTTTCAATTTAAATTAAATGCCATTAAAGTAACATAGGTATGATGATGTTAATGTAATTAATTACAATTACCACTATTTTATATGAAGAAAATTGCTAAGATTGCAAAATTGAAGAAGATATTAAACCATTAAAATATATTTAGCACACTCTTTTGCAAGGACGCTATTACGTAAATATGATTTAATTACACTGATGTAGTTTTAGTGAATTGCATATTGGGATCAATTATTTATTTAAATATAGTAATAAATTTAATATAGGTACTAATATGCTATTTTAGGCAGTATTCTTCTCTTGCAGCAATTTTTATTGGTATTTTTGTTATAACACTATTAATATCAATTACAATGAATATGTAGAATTATTTGTTTTTTTTTTGGTTAACGCTAAAGTTTATTTTCGCTTTTCAATTTTACAAACATTGATTATAAAAAAATACAATGAATGAACATTATGAGCTTGTCATTAAAAGAAAAAAACATACACAGATATACGCTCATGTACATATATACGTACATGTACATACAAACATCTACATACCTACAAAAAAATACAGGTATTTTACAAATTAGTCAAATAAAATGAATTGGAAATTACGTGCGATGAAACAGTTTTAAATTGATATATTTTTACAGTAAGAAAAAACAGTCTACTGAGTAAAAGCACTTATCAGTAAGAATATATCCTAATTTGTTTTTAAATGTAGTTAGGTTGTCAATTTCATTGAAGCATTTATGGAAGCACAAAGCATGATTCTAAGCTTTTATCCCAATGTAACTTGGACTTTTCTGGCCAATTGTTAGCCTCGAAATTGGCACATCTAATGCGTTATTACGTATGTGTATTACATCTTTTTTCCCACAATCTCTCATTCTGTTTTACATATAACAATAATGAGTAGACGTATAGGGAACAATAATACGACCAGTAGCAATCTAAAATCCGCGCATAATATATGGCCCATACCGAGACCTAGAAACAGGCCGTCACAGAATGAGAAGAAACATAGAGCTTGCACAAATATATCAAAGCCCTGACATCATTCAAGAAATAAAGTCCAGAAGACTAGGATGGGCAGGTCATATACAAAGGAGTCAGAACGATCGACTAATAAAACGGGTATGGGAGGAATCACCACAAGGAAAAAGACCACTGGGAAGACCTAGGCTTAGATGGAGAGATAACATCCACAAGGATCTAGCTATCCTTGAAGTTGACCAGCGAGAATAGAGGGAGCTGGCACAAGACCGTTCTAGGTGGAGGCAGATAGTCGAAGCAGCCAAGACCCACCCTGGGTTGTAGTGCTACGGAGTCGGTCGGTCGGTCGATATAGGGAAGGAAATAAAATAATATTCAGTTTTTTAAGTAAATTAATGCAAGACTCCTTGAGCTTTGCCCGCAGCATATATCGGATGACCCGTTTTTGTACTATAAAAACACGATTTGTGTCTGCAGCTGAACCCCAGTGTATAATGTCGTATGAGGTTACCTACTGAAAAAGACCGAAATATATAAGCTTCAATACATCTATCGACACCGTATCCCGTATACTTTGCACCAAAAAGTGAGCAAGAACTCATTCTTGGGAGGATCTGCATTACGTGATAACTCCAGGTCAGTTTCGAGTCTATATACAATCCTAGAAATAGGATTGATTCCAAATTTGGATTTTCCCTCAATCTTTACAAGCAAACTAAAATTAGGAGTGATGTTTTTTGTAACAACCTGAATTGCGACATACTTATTTTTATTTAATTTTACGCCATTGTTTTTGCACCAGGTATTCACATGCTCTATACTTGCATTCGATTTCTTAGGTGGGTGTACCCTAGAGTCACTATCAACCAAAATATTCGTGTCGTCTTCATATAAAACAAACAATGGATTAGGAATCTCAACTTTGAGCAAATCGTTAATATAGCAGTTGAAAAGTGTAGGTGAAATAGAAGAACCTTGTGATGTTCCTCTATTTACGATCCGAATCGATGATCTGACGCCGCTAATGACAACCCGCTCTGTTCTATCAGAAAGATAAGATTTGATACACGAATTCGCTGGACCCCTGACACCCATACGAGTAACTTTTTAAGAAGTAAATCATGGTCGACAGTGTTAAATGCACGACTCATATCGAAAAATAACCCCAATACAAATGACTTATTGTTAAGGCTGTTATAAATATGCTGCAGCGCGCTATCCCGCCGAATTAGTTGCAAGTTAGTTCTAAATCGATTTTGATATTTAGATAATGTTAAATTTCCTTCTAAGTATTTAGTAAGTCGTTTGTTAAAGCAAAATTCAAAAACTTTAGCCACATGATTCTGAAGAGCGATCGGCCGATAATTTTCGGTCTCCAATGAGCTACCTTTGTGTTTATATATAGGTATCACTTTGGAGGTTTTGAGTACGGTAGGGTATCTGTCTTATAAAAAGCTTAAGTTAATCAAGTTTGACAATACTGGGGAGATTAGATTTTTTATTGGGGCTAGAATGTTGGCTGGCATATCGTCTATTCCAGAAGATTTTTTTTGAGTTTGTGATAAATCACTGCTGTTGGCAAAATCCGCAATCCGCACCTGTTGAATACCTCGCAAATTTCTCCAAGGACAGCGAATTTTCTTTGTTCAAAATTTATTTTTGTAATATTGGAGGATCTTTCTTTACCTCCGTTGCTCTCTTTCACTATATACCAACTCTCCCTGTCAATATATGTAGCGATTTTCAATCTGTTGTAGTTAAAAGTTAACTTGGCATGTTTAAGTTTTCCAATATAGTATGATTTTAATTGTCTATACTTATTATTATAGAAATCATTATTATTTTATTTATTTTATGCATTTCTTTTAGCATTTGGAAACATTGATTTAGTTCATTAGTAATCCAGGTTTTCTTAGTATTTTTCAAGTCCTTATTTGAAGTTTTAATTATGGGGAAATTACAATCAAAAGCGATTAAAATCTATGAGCAAAATGCGTTAAAATATGTATCAATATCATCATCCGACACAGCCCGAAATAAACTGTCCCAGTCGATAAGAAATACGGCATTTTTAAAGCTTTCAATATAATTAATATTATATTTCCTAAAAAATTCGCCAGTATACAACTTGGATGGTGATTCTATCGTAAAATAAAATAATTGGTAGGTATGATCCGATATATGTCAGTCCACGACCTGCGATCTTAGATCGGGAAAATCAACAAATATAATGTCTATATATATTTTAGAGTGATTAATTATTCTTGTAGGTTCCTTTATGGTAGCAACAGTATTGTACTCCAATACAAGGTTGTTTAGATTTTGTGTGTTTTACTCTGCTCTAAAAGTTCAATATTAACTTCCTCACATATAATATGTTTATTTTTTGGATTATATTTAACATCATGGAAAGGTCCTCCATAACATTAGGTACATTAGACAATAAAAAAAATAAACTGGAACGAATTTTTACCAAAAATAAATTTTACTTAAAATCAAAATAAAAAAAATCATCATGATAACAATAATTGTATGATTAGCTAAGTAAGCAATTTTCTTCTAAATCAATAGTCTGTATTGCTTGCATTCGTGTTGATGCATGCTGTTCGATGGTTCAACATGCTGTTAGTTAAATGATCCAAGTGTTCTACTCTTTTACGGCTGCGCTTCCTAATTTCTGTAAACTCATGGGGAAATTATTTCTTTGTTTTATTCGTATTTTTAAGATATCCAGTTCACATTTGATGAGTTCGGCGGATATTCTAAGCAGGTTCTTCACAAAAATTGCGTACTAGGATGTAAAGGCGCATTGTCTTAAACAAATATAGAATTTTTACCTACTGCTTCACGAAATAAATGCCTAATAGGATGCAGCTATCCAGTCAGACCTTATTTCCCATGCTCAGTGAAGCCGTATACGTTTTTGTTCAACTGATAACTTGGGAACACGTAGAGATCTCCTTGACCTTGGGTTATTTGTTTTTGATACACGAACTCCCTTGAGATATTTAAGTTCTAGGGTAAGGGATGGTATTACTGCAGGAGCCCAAAATATTGAGGATTTTAAAAGATAGCTTTTTGCACACAATTTTTTTTTGTGAATATTTTGATTTGTTCCATAATAATACCACCTAATGTTATTTTATTCATATACATTAGTGGATAACTATTTTAATCGAAATTAGATCCACAACTGTCAATAAGAATACGAGAATATATACTGCGGAGTAAACAAACCCTGCCGAAGAGAGAAATATATTTTTTTATAACGTTGACAAATGATTCATAATCTACATGCAAAAAAGTTAACTAATTATATATTAACAAGCGTGTCACCAATCTCCTGTTTATTTAGATATTTAATTAACGTTTATGTATTTTTAAAAATCTAATGCATAATAAATAGTTTACATGACATCCAATATAATTATAAGCTGATAAGTTTTTCTTTGTAAAATGCACGTAGATTCCTCATTATTAATCACATCACTAAGTATTTATGTATACAAATATCGAAAAATCTTAACCTCAAATAGATACGATTGAATTTCGCAGTAATAGGGATGTAATATTAGATATTTACGTGTTATTTGGAACGTAATAATACATTCATTTTTGCAGTAAAACCGGCAAAAATTATATTATACTTTTCATGCCAATAAAATAAAATTTAGATGTTGGCTAAATCATCTAATTTTCATACCTAGAATCTACAATTTATCTATGAACCGTTCATTTATGTTAATCCGGTATAATCTTTCAATTGTAATAAAATTTTGGTCCACTATTTTACAATCAATTCATTTAATAAGCTGATCGTCTTGACGGGGAGGGGGTTCACAAAAATATCTTACAACGGGGGAAGGGAGTTTTGAAAACGTGACACTTTAAAAACTGTGGGATATATGTCCTTGTTCGAAAAAAGTCGTTAAGATGCCTCAACGCATGCACATCGCACTAAATTCAACTCAAGACAAGACTCCAAATAATGTTACTGATGAAAATGACTATGTTGAAAATGAGAATATAGAAAATATTTATTCTGACGAATACTCAGCACTTTTTATTACTTTAGAAGAAAATACGCAATCTTCTTCGATTAAAGATGAAAAATGATTATGATGCTAAATAATTTTGTAATTTAATAAAAATATATTTATAAATATTTTTGTAGAACTAAAAAAATATGATGAGAAAGTTAAACAAGTGAAATTTATTCTTATTATTTAAAATTGAAGAATCACATATATTTGAGGGAGGAGGGGGGAGGGGAGAAATCCTACTCCATTACGTGAAGGGAAAGAGGGTTCAAAAATTCTGAAAAACCCTTCACGAGATTTATGGACGAACCGTATTTAACTAAATTATTATTCGTAGTTTTTTAACACTACTTGTATTATAACAAAAACATTCTTTATAAGAGATTATTCTCCCTTGTAATTTCTCGGGAGTATACAGGGGAGGACAAAATAATCCTACTTTGTCATAGAATAAAAAATTCTAAGGTGCATTTTAACGGAGATGCAGAGCCCTAAATGGGTATCCAGTGATTTACTTTATCGGCTCTAAGTTTGGCGACTTTATAATTTAATGAAAATTTATTATTTTATAGAGGCTATAAAGACTAGAGTAGATGTTTTAGATCATCAGAGAAGTCACAAATGGACTTGCCACACTTGTTAGGCCTAATTTTTGACAGGTGTCATTTTACAGAGTTGAAAACTGATTTTTTAAATACTTTGGCCATTCCTCAAAAAAAGATACTCTCAATTTATTCCTATAAAACAGGCGGTTTTCGAGATAGATCGGTTGTAGCATGGTAGCATTATTAACTTTGAGTGTTTCGCATAAAAACCGATTTATCCTGAAAACCACCAGTTCTATCGAAATAAATTATGAGTATCTTTTTTGAGGAGGAATGACCAAAGCATTTAAAAAATCAGTTTTCAGTTCTGTAAAATGACACCTGTCAAAAATTAGGCCCAACAAGTCTGGCGGCAAGTCCGTTCCTGAGTTCTCTGATGATCTAAAACATTTGCTGTAGTATGTTTTAATGAGTCTTGAAGCCTCTATAAAATATTAAAATTTCATTAAATTATGTAAGTCAGTTCAAAACTTATAACTAGGTACTCATTTAGGGGGCATTTTAGGTTTTTTTCTGTGACAATGTAGGGTTATTTTGACCCCTCTTGTATGCTCCCGAGAAATTAGGAGGTACTAACTGGATATCCTGTATTAACCCTTGAACTGGTACACGACAAAACTCTGCTATATTCCATTACAAAGCACTTTCTAAATACGTAAAAATAAATCTTGTCTTAGCTGTAGTGGATAGTTGTGTAAAATTAAAAGAAAAATAAATGAAATGAAACTGGTGGGCAAATACCACCATATTATACAGGGTTCTTTCTTTTATTTACCATTTTTGCGCCACACCAACCCACTCGGCCAGCCCGTGTCATTCTCCTAACTTCGACTATAAGTATCCTAAATGCTATTAAACCACTGTAAATCGTGTTCTACTTAGCATCCCAACTGAGCAAAGAAGATCGGCATCGCCTAATCATTCTATTTAGGTTCCTAATCGCCCTAAATACTATCACATCACACTGAATTTGGTTCCTAACTCAGTTAAGATGACTGAGTATCGGACATTCAAATAGGTTCTTGAGATAAGCGTGTCTTTGTGTAGTTTGCAGATATTTTATGTAAATCTTAAGGAACCCTGCTCGAAACCGGCATAGCCTAATCATTCTATTTAGGTTCCTTATCGCCCTAAATACTATCACACCACACTGAATTTGGTTCCTAACTCAGTTAAGATGACTGAGTATCGGACATTCTAATAGGTTCTTGAGATAAGCGTGTCTTTGTGTAGTTTGCAGATATTTTATGTAAATCTTAAGGAACCCTGCTTGAACTTATGAAACTTGGTCCCCGATAAACTTCCCTATAATTGAGATACGTTATTGTCCTCGATGTTCAGATAAAACTTTACCACGGCTGTAATCCCCAAAAATCAAAAGGTTCAGATATGTCGAGGGTTAACGCACCAAGAACAACCAACCCTTTTTTTGCAAATACTACGTACGGTTTGTAATCTCTTCCCAAAACATAACAGTTATCATAGTTATCATTCTGGGGTGTAATATGAGTTAGCGTGTGACATTATGGGGTAACATGGTCTAACATTGGGCAAACTAGAAGATCAAGTTCACTTTATACTGGAAACTCGTAACTAGCTGTAAGAGCACAATAGTAAGACCTCTAGTTCTGTGATAATTGTCTTTAATGGTGTCATTCTTTATGCATAATATCCCAAAGTTTGGTACTTAAAGTAACTTTCAAAATAAAAGACAAATACCAATATAACTCGAAGGACAAGAACAATACCCATTATTAAGATTCATGAAATTATGATTAACACTAGTTGTCTATATGTTATTCTTATAGAATATATAGAAACACATTATTTCCTGTAAATACAACTCTGGTCCTTTCTCCATACGCGTTTCAACCACCTCATAGTCTCGTCAGTGGAACTGTATCAAACCGAGATTAGTTGTTTCCTACAAATGTTGCTGCATGTACAATTATTAAATTAATTCTAATATAAAACCTTTTAACACATTTTTTTTTTAAATTGGTTAAATTTTTAATTTTAAACAATATATATACTTTTTTTAGTTTTAATTAGTTCCCCAAATATATAGAGTTATACCAATGAGTAAAAGAAGTTTAAAAGAGAGTGAAAACAAGTAGAGATTTGAAAGTAGATTGAAAAGGCGATGACTCAAAAAGAGAAACTCAAACAATTCGCCAACCGAAAATATTTACCGAACCAAAAAATATGTTTAAGTGACCTTCTAACGAATACTCCTCAGAATAGCTAAAAATCGAATCAGAATGTCTCACTCATTCCTTCACCAGTAATTTTTTGCTAGTTGTATTGAATGATATAGTAAGCGAGGGTTAAGCCCTTACCCTGCAGCCTGAAAGTTTATTGTTTTGCTTATTATATATGTTCCAGGTTAGTTGTCTTTATCAGGTTTAAAACCCTGTTTACTAGTTCGTTCTCTATATAGAAGCTTTCAGAATTCTCTGAAGGTGTCTACAGTAGGTTAGAATTTCGCATTTGAAGTTAAAATGTGAGCCTGTTTCATCCTCTTAGTTGCATATTCTGTCTACATGATAGTTCTTCATTATACATGCTCATTATGTGTAGGTATTTTCTTAAGTTGTAATGGTCAGTTATCACTTCTATTAAACCTTATGGTTTGCTTAAGCGTAGGACATTGCGGCTTAGTTTGTCGAATGACTTGTTTAGCAATTCTTTGCTGTGCCTGTATCCCGTAATGTGGTTGTAGTGATTCTGGGGTTGATTTATCTACTAAGATACCCACCCACTAATAGCGATTTTAGTTATGTGAAAGGCTGGTTCTACTCCAGTAATTGTGATAGCAGATTTCTATCTTGCAAGTTGTTCTGTTTTTAAATGGCTAGGATAATCGTGTGTCCTGGTACACACGTAAAAGTCACCTTGCCAAGTCAATAAGGTTTTCAAGATAGTCTGGATCTGTTTAGAGTTTTACATATATCTGATGACATTCAAGTGCTTTTAGCACGGCCTGAGTGTTAGAGGAGAAAATGATAACGCCCCTTCCCTCTATAAACTTTCCTCAGATTCGTACGGAGACAGATATCAATTGCATGCCAGAAATACAGAAGTTTGCTACCCCATTACCTCAATAAATTTGAAGACGGTGTCATGTATTCGGTTTCAATGCCATGATCAATTAAACAGATAAAACTGATATATACTAAGTATGCAGTAGAAAGGCGCGCAGATACGGTAAAAGCAATCCTAAAAAATCCTAATGTGAACTGAAATGAAATTCTCAGAACAATACAAAAAGTCTCTACGAGACCCTGTGGGAAACACAACAATTAGATACAACATGAAGTTTAGGAATATTTAAAGGAATTAAACTGATTATGCAAAAACAACACGATTATCATCCTGTGGGTGTCGGAACACACCCTAGTAGAAAAAAATGAATTAGTAAACATCTTTTCGGTATTAGCAATAGCACAATACTGGCATAACTAAAAGAGAAAAAGATAATAGGAAATCTAGTTAATGGACAAATCTACAAGGAATGGGACAAGCAAAGATACTTTTTGGGAACTATAACAAGAAGAAATTCATGGAATGTATTAGCCTAACTAAAAACATTTTTGTATCAGAAAGAAAATGAAACTATCCACTCTTATTCTGAATGTATTTGCTTACAAAATCCGAGCATATGATGCCTGGGAGCATATTAAATATACGAGGGAAATCTACTTAATCTGAAGTCGTACATATTCCATATTTCCTAACAAAAATAGAATTAGGGGACCTGCTTTAGTCATCGAGGCATCCTCAGCGACTTAACAGCAGAAAGAGGTACAATTGATTTTTTAGATTGGAGGCCTCATTTTTACGTACATTTAGTTAAGAACTCCAAAAGATGATGGCTTATATTTAGTTCATTCCTCAAAATTGTTTATTAAAACACATGTATCAATCAACAAAATTTTAAGCAAAATTTGAATATGCAATTGAAAAAAAATTGTAATTAAAATAGATAACTCTGTCTTACTTGGTATAAAATAATGTAATGAATTAGAATAAAAAGTTGCTGATCTACAAGCTTGTAGTATTATATTGTTTGTTTAATAAATAAAATAATTACTTATTACTTATGCCGCGGTAATTAAACACCTTCAACAAAACGTATGGCTTTATTTTTCTGGGATGTTGCTGCTACTTTTGTAGAAACGTAATGTGATTTTGGAAGATTGTTAAGTTAGTGTTTAATTATTAACATTTTATTTCAAAGTGTGATTATCAGGATAACTTATTCAGCGTATAACTACTTAAAAGTCGTTACCTAATATCATGTTGTTAAAGAAGTTAAAAGTCAAGACTCAAACACTGATATAACTATGGTTTATCAAGGTAAGTACAATTTTTTAGTTATAAAATTAAACTCAGAATTAAATAGAACATTATACTGAACAGTAGCATGAATCTGGTAAATAAAAACATAGTACAGATTTTGCTGACAATTAAAAAAATCATTGTAAAGGTAGTGATTCAAAATTTAATTCTTGGCGACTAGAACATAAATTATATCGGTGGTGTCGAACTATAATAGTTATCTACCATATACATAGATATAATTTATTAATTACGCTTTTTGTAAAGCGCACTAAAATAGTCTTAAATTTAATGTCCATTCTATATTAAATTTAATGATTTCTTACTTTAAATCGTTAATAATTTACATTAACTTTAAATTTGAACCAAATTCATTGAAATAGCAGTTCGTTGTACATTAAATTTGATTAAATGGTATCTTAAATTTCAGTAAAGTAACTGAAAAGGTATTTCAATTTCTGTACATTAAAATTAATTCTCATATACCCTAATACTAAAGGAATTTACATTATTACTCAAGATATATTGCATGAGACTCCGGAAGATGGCGCAACTTGTATTGAAAGTTTTATTTAGCATGATATAAGTTGCTTAAAGGACTCATTTTCCTTATGCTGGTACATGTTTGCCCCGTACTGATGGGAACCAATGAGTTCGAAACTGGTCTAGATGGCGGACACTACGTATGGGAAAAATATCCACCTTTTCCTGGTGGTTTCAGAATTTCTTGAACTCGTATTAATGTTGGGGCATTAAATATGTGATAACATATCTCAAATTCAATGATTACTGGCTGTATATTTAATACACTTGTTACCTTAAAAAGTAATGGTCAAATTGTAAATTTAATGGAATAAATTAATTTAGATTAATGTGAATTATTAACATTATATTAAAAATGCACCTAATAAACGTTTATGAAATGTTTCCAGCACATTTACCTTAAATTTAATGCATTTCCTTTTTACAGTGCACTGTAATCTAAATTAATGTATTCCATTAAATTTAATGTAATCCTACATACGTCAGTATCGGTAGACAAATACATCTCATCATAAGAAAATTGAGTCCTTTAAGCAACTTATATCATAATAAAAAAATAATAAAAAGTTCAATACAAGTTGCGACATCTCCCGGAATCTCATGCAATGTACCATGAATAATAATGCAAATTCCTTTAATGTTTAGGTATATGTGAATTAATTTTAATGTATAGAAAGTTGAAATATCTTTTCAGTTACTTTATTGAAATTTAAGATACCATTTAATCAAACAAGGAACTGATATTTCAATGAATTTACTTTAAATTCAAAGTAAATGTAAATTATGCACTATTAAAAGTATAAAATCATTAAATTTAATGTAGAATGTACATTAAATTTGCATTAAAATTAAGGTTATTTTTAACAGTGTGTACCAATTGTCGCAAGTCATACAAAAGATTACAAATACAGCTTGTTCTATATATACATACAAAATATATATATAAAAAAAAAGATATAATACAAGAATAATAATTTAACGAAAAATTGTGTAAAATATATTTCTGTTCTTATAAATTTCCACTACTGGGCGGAAATATATAGGGACGGTAGCGTCACAACCTTGAGATTTAAAAAATAAGTTTTGCAGGGATCGCACCGACTCACACTCACAATAGCTCGAATACACTTCATCTGCAATTTAAAAATCCCGTGTGCTCTGGATGAGTTACCCCGCCCCGTAAAGGTGCGTATAAATATGGCGAGTCGAGCTCGAGTCGAGCTTCCAACGAACTGATCTTTGTCGGTTCGAACCCTTTTTCGCCGCCCGGCGGCAAAAGAGATTTATTGCATCTGGACGTTGTAAACCAATAAAGGGTAAAGAAAAAAATATTTAAGTTTTGATTATTTTCTTTATATTCCGAAATGAAATGTAGTTAATTTTTCCTTATTTTCCAAATATTTAATAATGAATCCCGAAATCAGCTTATGTAGGGTTCAACATAACTGTGGTGCCGGGACATTAGAAATAAATCTAATTTTTTAAGTGATTTTATTTACATATTATCTCCTATATTTATAAATAAAAAAGATACCTTTTTGTTGTACTTTTACAAGATCTATTAATAAATCTTGGAAATCAGCCTTTACATGAGTTTGTGTTTTCCCGTTCACTGGCCATTATTACAATACCTCATGCTGTCAAATTGGCTGAAATTTTTTTATTATCATATTTTCCTTATATCATTATATTCCGAAATAAATAAGAGGTAGTTTTTCCTATTATCGAAATATTACTTAAGTAATCTCGAAATTAGCTTACACGTAGGTTGTCAGTAATCTGTTCACGGTTCAATATGGCGGTTTCAGGTTGCTAAAAAAGAACCTACTTTTTTCAGGAGTGTTATTTTCTAATTATCTTTAATATTTCAAAATAAAAAACGAAATTTAACCGGTTTATTTACTAGTTTGTTTGGCGATGATTGTCGCGGTGAGTGTGGCTGCATCGATGCGAACTTCAATTAAGTTTTTCTTTAATAAAATAGTTAATGCCGTTTCACCAGTCCTCGCTGATAATTTTTTTTAATGTATGTAAGAAATTAACGTATTCCTTATAGTTTACATTTTGGGTTATCCCGAGTTACGAATTAGTTGTGCCCATATAAGTTTAATGGATTTTAATTAATGTGTTCGAAGCACAACATTTCCAAGTTCTTCAGCCCATTCGTCTATCACATGTTTCTTAAATTGTCTTTCTTTCTAATTTGCAATTTTTACAAGTTCCTTCTTTAGTAAACCGTTCATAAAGGAAATATATTTTTTTAATAACTAATTTGTAATATCGCTTTTTCAACTATGTTATTGGCAACTTTTCCACCAGTCTAGAATGATAACTGGCGTTATCCAAATCTACAACTGACCTCTCCTGAATCAATTGTATCATTTGATAAAAATATCTTTGAAAGATATCCGGCGTCATTTATTCACGTTAATCTTTGGTAGATTTCGATTCAAACTGCTGCAAAACTCCCATAAATTTCCTCCAATATGAGTTGATGGCCCTGAGCGGTTTTAAATCTGTCGATAACCTTTCTAAGAATGCTTCTCGAAATATTGCGGTATTCTTATCTTCATATATTTCTTGTACTATGTGTCCTGTACTGAGACAAATTACATCCACATGCCTTCCCTGTGGTATTTTCTAATTTCTCGCAAATACCGTTTTCTCTAAAAGTATTTCCTCTGTATCACCTCTATTTTCACTTTCCCTACGAGAAATTCATTTTGTTAGCACTTTTTACAGATTGGTTTTTCACATTCTACTCTTGTTTCATAACTTTCAAAACTTTATCGAGACTTGCTTTTTATTTTCTAACTAAAAACTTTCTAATTCGTTAACGTGTCTTCTTAGTATGTTTTTGAAGCATTCTTATAATTTTTTCTTCTAGGGTACGGTTCAGGCTAGCACACAGTTCCACTTTTCCTTTCCTTACTTCACCTATAAGTTGTAGATTCGCTAAGTTTTGGAGTAAAAGTAGAAATTTTCAATAGCTAGCATTGAAAGTTGTAAGATAATAACATAGCAAGGCCTTACATTTATACACATCTGAAGTATACTTAAAAATGTTATTACTGTTAATTGCCCAATTGAGATGTATACTTCTAAATCTAATTATCTTTTAAGTATACAACTCTTTCCTCAAATATATACTTCAGACACATACAATATCTACCCCTTGCGTTATCCAGTCATTTCCAAAAGAAAAATATATTATCAGCGGCCCATTTCCATATGGCCGACGCACTCGAAATTTTCTTCTCGCTGGTCTCTGCGAATTTTCTGACGCAATTTCATTTCACACATCTACTTCTTTTCTTCTCTAAAATTTTTGTCCATAACTCACAAATTTTGGAATTATTTTCAGGTCCTCTATTTTCTTCCGATCACTCCATATTCACTTATGAACAACTTTTAATCAATTAATGCCAAGTGATAAATAAATTTCATTTCGGCTATATTCTTTTGAGTAATTATCAATTGATCAAAGTGAACAAAGTGAAACTGATAATTTCGTGTTCTTTTGAATATGCATTTACTTGTCATTGGGCTGAAGTGATCATGATTACTTCCAAGTGATCGAAGTGAAAGTGATAATGACTCAAAAGAATAGCCCTTTCATTAACAAAAAAATAAGAAAATCTCGTGTCTTCAGTCTCACTGCAAAGTAAATTTTTTCGAAAAAGCGTGTCATAAACTCGTCTCACTAGATTAAAAAAACCCTTTGAGTTCGAACCAAAAAACCGACAAAAAATGGATCGCTGCGAGTCTCGGTCGAGCTACTCGAAAACAATAGAACTATAAAAAAATTGACTTCTTGTGACCCAACTGCATTTATTACCTCATTTCAAATTTGCCGACGATGGCCCTCGATAACAATAGAAATCGGCAAAATTTCAAAAGGGTCTCGTTCGAAGCTCGAGGCATACTCGACTCGAGCTCGACTCGCCATATTTATACGCACCTTAAGAGAAGTCGACATGGAAAAGAGAGTAATATATACTAAGAACTACCTGAAGATCTTAGAATTGCTGTAGTTTTCTTAGAATCAAAATGACGATTGATAATTTAGCTCGCAGTGCCTCGACATACGGTGCCAAGCCTTACGTCATCAGTAGTGTTATCCGTGTTTATTGAGAATGTAATTTTTCTTTTTTTTCATTATTCAATTTAAGACAATTATTCGGGAAGCAGAATTCAGCGTGAGTTGACAGAAGGTCACTATTATGTTTAAGATCTTGAATGTTCTTATCACTACACAACAAATAAAGACATGTCGTCAGCATAACAAGCATTTTTCGAAGGGCTAATCAACGCAAACAAGTCATTTAAATATATAACAAAAAGAAGAGGCCCCAAATCCTACCCCTGGGGCAGTTAGTACTATACAGGGGAATATTACAAGTTCATATAAACTTTTTTCGTCTAGGCCTCCTCTTTGGAGATATGGGCATTACACATATTTATTGAACCACCTTTAACTATTGACTAAAAATTAAGTACTCTTTATTCATGTCGCTAGTCTTAACCGTCTCTGAAAAAATGTCAATTTATTCACTCTGTCTGTCTCCTAACTTCTGTCGGGTTGAATATGAAAAAGAGGAATTTTCTACTGTCACCACAGTCTCAATAAAAGGTTAAACTAACTGCTCAGTTAAAAACATGGTAAGATGGTTCAACATGGGCTCCGTGAAGTCTGATACACTTTCTGGCAAGACGAATTGAGGACTGTTGTACCCGCCACATTAACTCAGCATTGTTCCTTATTTCATCATAATGAAACGTGATTCTCTGTAGAAGTTCCTCCCTACTATCGACCGACGTGGAATACACCAAAGTTTTGAGGTGTCTCTACAGGTAGAAATCCAACGGCATGAGGTCGGGAGATCGAGGAGGCCAGGCAATAGGTCCTCCTTTACCTATACAACGGTTTAAGTAGACGTTATTCAGGTGCTCCCGCACAGAAACACTGAAATTAGGTGCTGCAAATAAAGTACGAATGATCCAATCGAAAAATTGCCAATAGTTACAGCTCACTTGATTGGAATTGATGTTGATGATGCGAAACAATAGTTGTCTGAGGATTTTCATCAGCCCATACATGTGAGTTGTGTAAATTTGATACCATTTTTGGTACACCCTGTTTCATCCGTGAAGAGAATAGTATTAATGAAGTTTACATTATTTCGTTGCTGATTCAACAGCCAGTTTGTAAATTGCGTTCTACAGGGAAAATCTTCAGGAATCAGTTCATGCACTTTTTTCAAATAATATGAATCTAACAGCTGTTCTTCAAGAACTTCATGTATACGACGTACTAAACTACGTTGATAATTTTCGAGTGCTCGTTGAAGGAGTGTCATCTACAGCATTTAAAATATTTTCCTCTAATTACGGCGTACGTAATGTTCCTTCCCGACCAGCATTAATTAATATTAACTTATTAAATGGAATCGTCTACCATTTTCTCTTAGACGTTGGTCAACTCGTTGAAATGTTTTTTGATCTGAAAGATTACGATTAGGATATCTATCGTGATATAACCTCCTGGCATCCAAAGTATTTCAAGATGCTGACCCTACATCAGATACATATCTGCATACTCAATAAAAAATGTATTCCATATTTCGAATTATTTTACGATTAGTTTCACCACGAAATCCAAAAACCAGTAAATTAATATACAAGTAAAGAATCAATGTGTCAGCGATGTGAAAGTTGGCAAGTTCTAAAAGGCAGGATATTTATTTCTTTCGTATCTAGTAACGTTTGCAACAACAAAACTTTGTTTTTGGTGTCAATAAAATAAAACGCACATTTTTTGCAAACTTAGGTCGAACTACAATTCACAGAATTTGACGTTTGTAACTAAGGAGGTAAACTCTAATTTTGGATCAATTTTTTTAGCATAAAGTTGAAGATTGAACATTTGATAGGAACAAAGATGTAACTTTTATCGAAATACACCAAATACATGATGTTAATAGAAAGACGTTTTTTCAAAACCGGTTAGGATTAGCGACATGAATGAAGAGTACTTAATGTTTAGTCAATAGTTAAAGGTATGTAAAAAACGTTGTCCAAAGTTCTTTTCATACAGGGCGTAACAAAATAGGGTTATGAGTGTCACAGCTAGTCCGTCCCTGAAACTGTGAGTAATTCACAACACTTCCTTGAATAGTAAATTGGTATACATCGCACACATTGCCATTTATCGGACAAGTTTCGAATCAAAATATTATGAGAGACACAGTCGAAGGTCTTGCTAAGGTCGCATAAAATCAAATTAGTCTGCTTTATAGCTGTAGTTCTCATAAATATTTAACATTTCAGTAACAATTGTCCTTCAATTCAAAACCTTAAAGTTGACTTATTGTTTCACTTGCCAATTTAAACCCTTTATTGTTAAATTAGGTCAGTTAAACCATGTTCTTTCCTACAAAAGAGTATTCTAAAAAAGCTAAGTGCTAATTAAAAGGGGTTTTAAATGCCTATATATGTTATTAAAACATGTTATTATAAATATTTGTTACCAAACAAAGCACTTTCAAAGTTATCAATCACTAATATTATCACAAATTAAAACTTAAATCATGATCTAAAAGTTGTCTTTGATCTCATTTTATGGAGAATCATTTTAGAATTATTACTGATTTTTTGAGTGAGTTCGGGTAACCTGCAAAAGTTGTCGGTCTGACAATGAAAAAAAACAATACCTTACCGGCCCTTTTGAGGGATGATCTTGCAGCGATGGTCGTATTTTGCAGATATTCAAAATAAATACCATGATGATATCGCGCTGTAAATGTCATGTAACCATAGTTTATATTTCTAAATCTTAGGCATATAAAACTCTTAAACGAGATCAAATTTATTGAATTGGATTAAGCCAAACTGGAGTTATGAAAACTTGTCAAAATAAAAGTTTAACCTTCCCCTAACACTTTACTTGACAATTTTACTTGGAAACTGACAAAGATGACATTAAAAAAATTTCTGTTCAGAAAACTGTCAAGGGCTTTGCTATTTTTGATTTGTAGTCACTGTTACGCCAATCGCTAACAAATTTTTTATGCTTGTTTTTAACGAGATACTCGGTACAATTTAAAATCCTAGTGTGCCCATTTTAATTAATTGTTTGGCTTAAGCTTATTTCTGACTTCACAGCTACTTTAAATTTAACCTGTGTAGATTCATATATTATACGTACAATGTAGTAAATTTGCTATTAACAAATAACTAGTTTATTGGTCATATATTTTATTCTAATGAACAAAAAATAGATTGCAGTTTAATCTTAACTTATATTTACATTTTAAAACCAAAGTAAAGCCAATAAATATATAGAGTCACTAAAAAGGTTTAACATTTAGACCAGTGGCGTAAATAATGATCCCGTAGACTCCGCAGTGCGAGGGGGGCGCAGTCATTCCATGGGCGCCCTGAAGTCCATCGATGAAAATGAGTAAATACCAAGCATCGAAATGGCTGCAAAATAATAGGGCACATTTGCCGGTTTAGTAATAAACCAAAATATATTTTTACTCTTGGATTTTTAATTTTAAAAACTTGATTGACTCATCGTTGCACTTATCAATTTAAACACCTTACTGTCAATTTGGACTAGTTTTTAAAATTAGACCAAGGGGGGGGGGGTGATTTCAGCGAGATCTGCGTTCATAATGTAGCAGGCAGGTGAGTCTATATTTTCTAAATTGGAAGCTCTTGTGGGGGGAGGGAGATTGCCCTCACCACCTGCCCCGCCTTCCTTGGATCCACTACTAGTTCTAGCCCATATTATTCTCTAGATTTTCAAAGTCGATAGTGTCCTTTGGATTTTTTGTAGGTAGTAGATATGTTAAGTTTCGAGGTAATCTGCCGGTTCTTGTGCCTTTGATGTATGGAAGTAAGGTAATTTGTTGTAGTTCTTTGTCTTCTCCTTGGATGTCGGGTGGATGAAAGCATCTTGGGATGAGGGTATAGGCTACGCCTTGTATTTGTGAGGGATGGTGACCAATATCGGCATTAAGGTATCTGTTCATGAGGGTAGGTTTTTCATATATTGTATGTTGTAGATATCCATCCATTGTCGTTGTTAGTGGACTGTATCTTCGGATATAAAAAGTTAAGAAAATCCGCAGTTGAGTTGTTAGCTATGCGGCCATATTACAAATACGTTGTCTACAGCCCATAAACCCCACAAAACAACAGGTTCACTCCTAATAAGCCCGATGAATCTGGAAAATCAAGGAGTGTGCAAAATTGCATGAGGCACCTGCACCTGCATACATAGAACGAATCAACATAAGAATAACGGCAAGGCTAGCAGAACATAAACTCAGGATAAAAAATAAACAAACAGTGATGGCTCGTAAATGTGTAATATAGACAGGTAATATCAATACGTAGGACAAATCATAGGGTCATTATAAATTATGTGAAACAAAATTTCCTTACCTATATTCATGGTAAGAAGAATTGAACGGTATTTTATTTTTATCTTGCCAAGCATAAAAGAGCAAAAACTGTTTATGTGAATTTTAATATTATCCCATATATGAACAGGATGATCTGTTTCATTTTTCAGCTAAGTTTGGTCACTTCCAAATAACACACATCTAAAACAAAACAGTGTTTCCTCACACCTGCACAGTCAACTATTTTTATCATACCTACATACATATTCCTGTTAAATTTTCGACAGCTAGACTTTTCTTCATTTCCACTTTGTTTTATAATTTTTAAATTAGGCAATGGCGTTTCTGATTCCTTTAATCCAAATTTTTCCTTTAACGAGCACTAAAAGAATTAAAAAAAAAACGACTTTGTTCGTAGTCATAGCGGCAAATAATATAAATTTATTAATTTAATTTTTATATCAACAAAACAAAAATACATAGTGACATAAAAAAATAAATATTATGTAAATTTTTCAGTAAATACACAATCAATAACTAAAACTTATTATTTTTACAACCGATAAATGCACTTAAAACAAACACTAACGCCAAAATAAAAAACTAATGTTATCTATCACTCGGTTACAAATGTGTTCTTTATTTGATTTATTAAATAACATTCCAGTCATTTAGCACAAATTTCATCATAGCTGCATACAGAAAACATTACTGCATAGTTCAATCTTTCTTGCTTTCATGTAAGTGCCGTTAGATTTTCGTCTTCAAAGTGAACCGTTTTATTAAATGACAATGATTATTGTAAGATATCCAAATAATTATAATACAGAATGATTATCGCAAGATATCCAAATAATTATAATATAGAAAAGGAAAAGGTATTCGGGAAAGTTTAAAGTAAAAATCTTTTAAGAAATGTTAAAAAAATAGGTAGTAACATGGTAACGAGGCACTACCCAAGGAGCCGTCACCAGTTCTTTCCAATATACGCTAGAGACTTTCCTTTTTGGATTTTCTCAAAAAACTCGCACTGGGTTGAGTTAGGTCTTTAAAAAGACCTTAAAATATAAGAAATCAATTAGTTCAATTTATTTTAAAGAGACTTTGTACTATCGATGCTCCAAAAGAAATTATCCGCATCACAAATAGCTTTAGCATTGAAAATTAAAGATAACATGATACAATCATACATACAAATAAGTAATGAATAACAAATATCAAAAGACTAAAATAATTACTCCTGTTAGCCGTTCTATTAAAAAGAAAGATGTTACAAACCCAATTTTGAAAATAATACGTTTAAATAGATTTCTAAAATATTAATCAAAAAATAAAAATAAAAACGCGAAAAACAGCTATTTATATTACTTAAACAATCAGCATAAAAGTCGCGCTTTTACCAAATAAACTAAAAACAGGACGTTCCCTTAAATTTCCGAAAATATGAAAAACAAAAACCAAGAAAACCTTCATTAACAGCGGTTACACAAGTCACGTAATTTTCTAAGAAAAGATCTCTCAAGGCCAACTAGCGACTTTAACGAATCCCAGATTGTAACTAAAGTTTATTATTTTTTAAAAGGCCAATCTTGCTTACCCCCGGTACCGCTGATTTCTCTCCGTCGTACACCCTGTAGTGGTGAATTTTATTCCAGGAAGTTTCGGTCCTCGTTCGTAGATATTCCATATTTATCTAGATTGGAGCATCTTAATATTATTTATTAGACAAAAGGGTTAATATAACTATTCCATGTCTGTCTATACCTAAAGAAATAAGATAGCATCTGTAAAAAAAATCTGAATGCCCTTTTATACATTTTGTTGATATTTAAATCATCAGTCACTATACTAAGTTTTTTTACATGGGGGATATCATAAGGGTACTACAGTATAGTGACCGAAAGCGAGTTGTCGATCCAGAGGGGAACCAAATTCATGGTTCCAATATAGCAGCCAGAGGCGCGTCTGAGGGGTTCGGGTCGATAGCACTGTATAACAAGCGAAAGCGAGCTGTCGACGGGGGCTGCATCTTTTTTTCTAAATTCGAGGCCCTTGGAACGGCAATAGTACAGTTTGACAAGCAAAAACGAGCTGTCGACGAGAGGTGTATCTATTTTTCTAATTTCGAAACTCTTGGGGAGGGCGAAAAATTAACGGTTGATAATGTAATAGATTTCAAAGAATAGTAATAAACGATGTCAAAAATGCTCCGAAGAAGAGAAAAGTAGAGGCACAACCGCCATTTCGTCAAGAATAGTTTTATTAGTAATTTAGTTTCTTACATAATTAGTTATTATATTATTATTCAATGTTTTAATGATTTAAGCGTCAGGGCTATTACACTAACACTACTGTTATATAGTTTAGTGTCTTCTAATACTAAAAACAAAATCTAGATTATAATAAAAAACAAAACTAAAGCTAAATGCTGCTCACAATGGGTACAATGAAACCTTTAGGTAGATATCTAACTAATAAAATTATAAATACTTAAATCATTTCTATCTGAGAAATTGTAACTAGTCTCGAACCTATCAGCTAACATCAACGAATATATGTATCTATATATAACATTAAAAAAAAACTACTACTACCTAAATTGGGAAATACTTTTTTGCAAGAATTACAGTACTTTCTACTACCCCAGATACAGCTACTTCAGGATTTAACATTTAAAAAAATCGAAAACTGGATCACAGAAATTAAATCTTTCTTCAATTTGAGTTGTCAACACTATATAAAAGTTCAAGGCTCCTAATCTGAAATTTTGAAAGTCACCCTTGTCAGAATTAACCTGGCCCATCAGCAGTTTAGTTTTTGTAACAACGTATATTATTTCAATTGATAAAAATGGTATAGATTAGTGTTGTCTATGTCTTTCAAATTAGTTTTATCGATGTATTACCTTTTCAAAAAATGTCTTAATATTATTATCTATAGATCGCCTACTCTTGTTAGAATATACTGCACGATTTTAAAGTATAATATTCCTTATTTACCTGTACTAAAAGCTATCTTGTTTGAGATGGGTGAATTATTTTAAGTTGTTTCAACATGATAAATTTTTGAAATTCTGTTAATGACTCTTGTTGTTTACTACTGTATGCAAAATAAACGTAGACTAACCTAAGAAAGTCTTTTAGGCTACGGGGAAGTTTTTTGGCTGCAACAGATTAACACATGTGAAAACTTTGGCAAACACAACCCATCACAAAAATATTTGGTAAATGTTCTTCACACCACCAATGTTCCCCATTTTTACCGATGCATTGTCTGCTACGAGGCCAGTTAAATTGAATATTTATTTTTGTCAACTGGGTACAGTTGATGAAATAATGCTTGGGTA
Organism: Diaprepes abbreviatus; assembly: GCA_034092305.1. Taxonomy (NCBI): domain Eukaryota; kingdom Metazoa; phylum Arthropoda; class Insecta; order Coleoptera; family Curculionidae; genus Diaprepes; species Diaprepes abbreviatus. The sequence goes on along the minus strand of JASJET010000055.1, from coordinate 25,284,780 downwards.
GTGCAATTCTTTACTATGAGTAACCCTATAAAAGCATCTTTACATTGATCCTTTAAATGATCATAATATCGTGCTATAGTCACTAGTGACTTTTGCGTGTTGATGGATGATGAGAAGGGTTGTGTTTGACGGATCTTGGATATGTATGTGAATTGGACTTGTGCCGAACAGGCTTTTGTGATCTTTGTTGATTTGGTACGGTTACATTTTAATTCTTAAGCAACTCGAAAATCTGGAAAAATATTAGTTAAGCAAAATAAAATGGTTCATAAGCAGAAATGGCAGATTATATTCATGTAAGAAACCAACAAGTTTTATCTCCATCCTGTTAATAGATTTTGTTATTTTAGTGTCTGATATTTTGCGGTATTCGTTAATTTTAGGTGTGTTTTGAACGCCTTGCGTTTATTTTATGGCTGCTAGTATTTTGTTGCCTTTCAAAATGCATTGTTCTGAAAGAAGCCTGTGCGTCATCAATAATATTCGTTTGAACTAATCAAAATTAATTAGTCAATTCAACGTTAATATTCATAAAGAAGTACCTGTTTAACCAATTAATGGAACTATGTAGTATATTGGAAATTCCGAGTTGTCAACGGTGTGTGGGGGAGGGGAGGGGTAACGACTGCTACGTTCTTAATACAGTAGGTAGGAACTTAACGCTCTTGACCTGGGGGGGGGGGGGACATTTTTAAATAGCTCGCTCATACTGTTGAGATATGAACAAAATTTAGTATAATAATTTTGTATGTCTATAATCTCAAATTTACTTGAAATTTGCGAGACATTCAACTTTCTAAGGATATTTTAACTAAGAGTAGAAAATACTAATTATCATTTCAACCTTTTTTCACAAATAAAGCGTTTTGAAAAAACGGTTCGTCAACATATTGCTTTTTTTTAATCACCGACCAATAGTATCGCAGACATCCAGAGATTATATCAATTGACACGAATTGGATCAGTCAGGTGAGTTTAAAACATAATATCATTTTATCTCTTTCACCTATCCGTTTCCTTCAACTACTTATGTCATACAAATTCGAAAACCAATGCGAATTGCTTCTACCCTTGTCAGTTAGAGATAACCGATTATATTTAGCCTGTATAATCTTCCTACGGCGAAAGCGTATTCACTGTTGTTATAAGTGAACTTTTCCCAATATTGCCAATATCATGGCAAGGAAGGACATTTTGAGTTTCTAACGCGATCAGTGCATTTACTTTACACGTGCGTGGATATAACTAAGTTGGCTTAAATCGACACATTTTGACGTCAAGAGTATGTTATCAAACGTACACGTGTTTTCCGGACACCCTTTATACAAACGATTATTTTCGCTAGATATCGTTGGCAAAGAGGATCCGTTGTTGTGAAAAATCTTTGTGGTTGGTTGGCGAAATTCATCGTCATTTTGGTCGTGTTTATATTTTGTATTTTTCCAGCGAGTTGAAATAAATAAGAATGGACATAAAGGGATAAAATGTTTTCTAGCAATCAAATTGGTTCTGTTTACACCATTAATTTTAAATAACGTGCATACAGAATATTTTTAAATGTTTTATTTTGTGCTAAGAACAATAAAGTAAAATTGCTGAAAATAATTTTTCGTGTTTTCTGCCGAAAAGTTAAAATAGTAAAGTAACAACGTAATAGAATTGTTAAAATAATATTAGATTTATTACAATTGTAATAGACTGGCAACGCTGAATGTTACTGCGGTTTTATACATGTTATTGTATTTACTGCTGCATAAGCTTCTTTACCGTGAATAGACGAAAAGTTTAACTAATCACGTTTACATCGATTGTATTTTTTAAATTAAAATTTTCACATATATTTATTTACTGTTTATATAATTATCACAGATTATGAATAAAACTGATCTTCAAAAACTATAATTTCATCTACAAAAATAACAGGAATATTAGCGTTTTTAATCAAGTTTCCAGTTGCTCATATAGCGTAGGTTTACAACGAACTTATGGATAAAACAATTACTGCATTGTAAAATCGTGATAATTAGTACAGTTATGAAATGCCCAAGAAAATCTGTCCATGATGAATGCATATGATTTTCTATCTGTTTATTTAGCAGTCAAAATATTATATTAAATTTAGGGCTTTCTGATTTTTATAACCTATTTGGCTTAACGTCGCATTTGTCATTTTGAATCAGTTAACTGCTAAGTTAGATCCAACTTAATAAACTGCGCGTTTTTGGCAGATTTCAAAGTTTAAACAAGTATTTTAAAGAGAAAGGGAATAGTCAAAGTTTGGTAAAAATTTTTATCGCTTTGATGTGTTTTATTTGCACTAAAATATTCGAAACATTATAAAAATAAATAGGGTTGTATGTACGTCTGTGCGTGGAATTGGTGTCTGTACACTGCGACCTGGTAGATCTATTGTGCCCCCCTACTACTGCTAAGTCGTAAGAGTAACCTTATCAGCTAGAGCAAGTCCTCCAGTTCTATTTCCCTCAGGAATCTTAGGATGTTGATTTCAAGGTGGGTAGCTTCCCCTTCCTCGATTTAGTGTGGTTCCCGAGAACCGCATCCTTGGATTTTCTAGAGCGCTGCACTGGCTTGTCTTAATCTTTGCAGCTCCGTCCAATAATTGGATCTTCTACTTTCTTCTTCTATCTTTAGCTCTTCCAGCATTACGCTGCTACTGATTCCATAAAATGACTCTGGCCCCAGAAATGGTGTCTCAGCCCCTCTCCTCGCGAGCCTATCTACTATTTCATTCCCCTCTGTCCCGGTGTGTCTTAGTTCCCACATGAGGGTGCATTTATTATTCTTACTCAAATCATTTAATTCCTCTAGTCATTCGCAGACCATCTTGAAGCCGATGACTTGAAAGCTCAGCGCACAGATGGCTGCTTGACTATAATAGGGTTAATCTACAAGTATATCGCCTTTAAAAGATCTTCAGAAAATTTGATCTCTGACCAGGACTTGACCTACTCGAACCATTTTCTATAGTAGCGAACTTAGTTGTGTGTATATTAATGTTGTTAGAAGTGATTCACTCAAATAATAGAGCATTCAGTTCTCGAACGATTTCAATAATCGAGTGACTATATGAATGATTTTTTTTACTGAAAATTCCCATCCAAATATAACATGAATCAAAAATGTTACAAATATTGGAGAAATTTATTCATCCTTATGAGGATAGAAAGGTGATTTTCTCAATTTCAAGGCGACAGGCTGGTTGAGAGTCCTGATAAAAGCGTTGGAGCTCTAAGTAAACTAATGTTAGAAGTTAGACCTATGATTTGCCTTCAGATAAAGAAAAACTTAAGACGAGTGTAGTTCATCAGCATTTGCAAACACTCAAACTTGGTTCACTTTGGGTACTATATTACACGATTGATGCAATGAATAAAACAGAATGAAGTAGTGAAAAGAAATGGTAAAAAAATGTAATTTCTGATAAATCAAATGTTGTCAGAATAATCGTTATATCTGACGAAAACTCGTTTTATTACTGTGGAGTCAGCACGAACTTATAAAGTAGAATATAGGTGTTTAAAAATAAGAAACCTCCAACATCAGGAAAAAAATTATGATCCGTAATTGCATCACTGCTTTTTTCATAAAGATCCGTATTCTGGGTATTGTTACCTTGATAAACAGAAAACCGGCATAGCGCGCTGGTATACAAAAGAATATCTCCCCACGGAATTTAGAGTAAACAAAAAACTTCATACCATTGCAAAGACCCTCATCACGCCCGTTAAACTAATTCTTGGAGAAGAGAGTGAGATCAAACTGAATAATATATATTATCGTCCAACCACACAATTCAATGCTGCATTTCGGACATATCCAGAGATGTGTTGGAATAAATTTTATCTGAAAAAAAGACATCTCCTGTCTTCGTTTTAACTTGACGAGTCCACCGATGTTATTTCGTTCTCAATAACTCGTTTTCGTGATATCTGTTTATTTGGATGACATCAGAGAAGAGTTTGTGTTTTGTAGAGCAATTAAAATTACTACGAAAGACATCATTAAGATGATAACCTCACTCTTCAAAAGTAATGATTTACAATGGAAAAACTTGTATGGAATGTGTACCGAGATCGGACTGTCAGCCAAATGTTAAAGAACTTGCATCCTGAGCACAGGGATTGCACTGTATGATTCACTGATTTGCTCTTGCTATAAAGATTCTCCCTTGGCAAGAAGTGCTGGACTCTTTGTAGACAATTATCAACTATATAAAATCTAGTGCTATTATAACTAGTCTGTTCAAGGAATTACACAAATACATGAACTCTGATCATAAAGTTCTTCTATTTTATAGTTCTGGTAGTTGGTTATCAAAAAGAAATGTTTTTGGACGAGTCTTTGAATTGAAAAACGAAGTAAAAAGTTCTTAGAAATGAAAAAAGGAAAACGTTGAGTTTAGGACATACTTTAATAATGAGACCTGGATCCAAAGAGTAATTAATTAATCTAACATCTCAGATCAGCTGAACAAGATAAATTTGGATAAGGCAGGGTAAAGAAACGCACATTATTTACTTCAGATCAAAAATTTGAAACTTTGCCTTCTTTGAACACATTTGCACCAAAACTGAAGATTGATAGATATTCTAAGAAAGGAAATTAACGACTTTCAAGCCTTGGAATCTGAAATTCAATGTTATTTCCCGGAGTTCTCTAAACAAGAAGTTACATTAATACGAAATCAATTTCATGTATCTTTGGATATTGCCTACAATCCAGATGAGATGAAGAATGCGTTTTTGATGCTATGAAATGACTCTTTAGTACGTGATATATTTCAGGAAAAATCGATATTGGTGTGCTACACTTCATTCGAATCTTAAAGTTTCCATGCTTCTACTTACCTCTGCGAAAGTGGATATTCAACTCTTCTACAGATCAAGAAGAAAGTCAGGAATAAACTGGATGTTTAAGATGGCATATTGGCTTTGACAAAAACTCAATCAAAAATTATAACCCTGATTAAGCAGGTGCAAGTTCAATTGGCACATCAATTAATAATCATTAATGTGATGATAAAAAATATCATTACCTTTTTTAAATCTTAAAATACATTTGCTCAAAGTTTTTATTAATTGTTTTATTGCCAATATGGTGGATGGAAAGAGGGGTTACGAACATTTTAAAAGAATCGAAAAAAGGTAGTAATTAAAACAGCTGAAATCACTTATCTAATATATAGTTGGCCCAGGGCACGAATTTCAAATAATAAAACGGACGACAGATTGAAATTGAGCTGTCAGACCAAAAATGATCGTAGTAAGCTTCTCGTCATGTTGGAGAAAGTGACGTTTTGGCACGTCAAATTAATGCTGAAAAGTCAAAAAAATAGTGTCATTGCTGCGAAGCTATTGATTTTCATTAAAATCTTTGTTTTTTCTCTGGACTAAATTTATTTTATATTACTTAACAACCAAATAATATAGACCAAGCCATCCGTCAAATATTTAGGTGTACATATAGACCACAAAATTATCTTAAATTGGCACTCTAGAACTGTTAGACAAAAATGTATACAAAGAGCAAATACTTTAGGAGTGTAATATATATATATATATATATATATATATATATATATATATATATATATAGAAAGGATATCAAGGAACACAGCAAGTCATATATACAAAGCATAAGCCGACGTCATTTGGAATACGTGCCCCCCATGTACAGTTATTGCAAAAAGCCAGCATTGATAAACCTTGAAAAGGTGGAAACCACAGCTCTACGTGGTATGACGAAAATCAATCATCCTATTCATCCACTACATAAAGCATCCAATCAATTATTTTATGAATTCACTAAATATCCAGCCACTTACTGCAAGAACTCCTGTCCCGACAACTAAGTTTGAAAGAGAACTTGAACCTTGACCAGTGATAGAGGAACTGTGTAAGACCAGGGACTGAAACCAAAGGCCAACCAGAGTACATCCGTTAACGATACTGGCCGATCTCACATTCAACCTTTAATATACTTTTTTTATAAAGATTTTTAAAGGTTTCAAAATCAAATATACCATAAATAAGGTTTTAATGCTGAAGTACCTCGTTCGTTGGCCTGTAGGGTTCATATTTATATGTCCTAATAAATTATAACCATAACAATATTTACCTAAGTGTAGTGTCGTATGGTGTTTAACACAGCCTAATTAAGTGAAATGTTGTAGTTAACATTATTTAAATATAAAATTTGTTACTTATTTTAATAAAAGTTTCAAATATCTTACAAATTGTTATTTCTCAAATTTTTTTATCAATTGTGTTGATGAAACCTATTTAGTTAGACTTAACTCTTTGAAATTAAGATACACGGCTGTTATGGACATATGGACACAAGTACTTATGTTAAATTCCTAATCAGAACTAGCCTTAGGAAAACATTTTTAAGCAGCATTTTTATATTATTGAGATATGAACAGAATTTAGTGTAATAATTTTGTATGTCTATAATATCAAATTTACTTGGAATTTGCGAGGCATTCAACTTTCTAAGGATATTTTGATGAAAAATACTGAAAATAACAGGTACCACCCAATTAACCTTTCAACTGTTTTTTCAAAAAATAAAACGTTTTAAAGAAACGGTTCGTCAACATATTGCGTATTTTTATTAACGAGTTATTTTTAACAACCAAAAATGTAATAAAATTGTTTAATCTATTTATTTTTACGACCGACCAATAGTATAGCAGACATCCAGAGATTATAATGAATTGACACGAATTGGATCAGTCAGATGAGTTTAAAACAAAATACTATCATTTTATCTCTTTCTAATATCCGTTTCGTTCAACTACTTACGTCGATATAAATTAGGAAAGTTATGCGAACTGCTTTTACCCTTTGTCAGTTAGAGATAACCTATTATATTTAGTCCATATAATTTGCCTACAGCGACAGTGTAGTCACTGTTGTTATAAGTGAACTTTCCCCAATATGGCGAATAGCATGGTCCGGACCTTTTCGGTTTATTACACGACTAGTACATTTATTTTACACGTGCGTGGAGAATACCTATGCATCATCGTTTACTGCCCTCGATTCAAAGGTTGCTAGCTCAGGTGCATCAAACCCTGAGTAGCTCCGAGCAAATCTGAATAAAGCGGTTAAAGTGTTAATTTGAACAGTAAATAACCTACAGATTATTTTTTTTTGGAATTTGTGTTTTTAATATGCATAGCAAAACATATTGAAGACATAAAAGTAAAAATATTATTTTATTACTTATTAGTTTTGAGTTTTGTCGGGTGTCATGGCATTTGCAGCCATAAATATTTCGCAATTCGCTAAAAAAAAACTATGAACGTAAGTCGGATATCTTGTGAAATAATTTTATTTTTGTGTCTCCATTTCATGTATAAAATGTTTTTTACCCAAAAAATAGCATCTAGAAATTATAACTGATAGCTGCTAGGGCTTTATACATCAAATATGTTTATTGGTGCTTGAGGGGTAAGGGGAAAGCAGATCTGACAAGCGCCGAGGCATAATGCACTACTTGAATAAAGCAAGCGTTTCTTGCACATGTACAGCTCCGAGCTGTTCATGCCAATGAATCGAGGGCAGTAAATAATATTCGTTTCAACTAAATTAATACAACAATACAACGATTATACATATTTATAAAGACGTGCCTATTGCACCGATGAACGGAACTAAATAGTATATCGAAACTTCCGTTATATTTTTGGATTCGCTATCAGGAAAAGGGAAAAATTCCGACTTATATTATAACAGAGGTTATATATACTCTTACTTTCTTAGGTAAGTGAAAATATCGCTGAAATAATAATAATAATAAGTAGATTTCATGAAAAGAAAAAAATTATTACAAAGCGCAAAGAGGCAGAACTAGGACTCTTCACTTAACCAAAAAGATCTTTAAATATAACACAATAAGGTTTATCCGCAAATACTTGAAATGAGCTTTTTTAAATGGCACAAACTGTGAAAAGTTATTTATAATTTTTCCTGTATCACGCAATATTTATAAAATACTTTTAAGGTTAAAAAACAACAATAAAAATCATATAAAATTAAATAAAAGTGCGAATAAAATAATAATTCTTAAAAAAATCAGAAAATTTATTTATTTATTATCTATTACATAACAGCCCAAATAGTACAGTTAACAAGAAATACATCTGTAAATCCAAAAGAACATCAAATTACGATAAACAAGTGTATGTAACGGAACGCATGTTCTTTGAATTAATGCTCTTCTTTTGTCAGCCTTTTATATTTGAATCTCAGCTCCTTAAACAGAATACTTAAAGACGATTTATCCAGAAACACAATCTCTTCAGTGGTGAGTTCAGTATTTAAGCTTTTTAGAGAAACATGTCTTTGATATGTTCGTAGATTGATGACGCAAGGGTATTTTCTCATTGGACCAACTGTATGTGCTAGCGTTTCAGTCCATAGATAAAATATTTATAGACCCGCAAAGTTTAATCCCAAAAAGGGCAAATTTACGACAACAAAATGTAAACATCGTAGATCAGATGTCGGCATGTGCACTACAAAATAATCAGGTGACCATCGACAGGACCGAACTTCGAAAATCTATTTAGTTAGTTCAATTAGTCATAAATGGTGTCTAAATCAAGCAAGTTATCAAAGTTGCAACCATGGTTGCAATCTAGAGTAAAAAAAGTCGGTGTCATGTAACTTTCTTGTTCTGGGAGTTACATCATATGGGCACAAATATCTGAAGCAGAAGGGAATAATCCGGTCTGTGTCTACCGATGGGAGTTAGTTTAGTCATTTCTTATACTGTGAAAGTAAAATTGTGAAGAAAATGTAACTTACTATTTCTCTAATCTATTGTTTCCATCTGTGTGCATTAACGTTCTTGTTGTAGGGTGGGAGTGAATAATTAACATTTTTAAGGTTCGGCAATTTATTCTCTAATTATTAAAAAATAATTACCTTCTTTTCCTTATCTTTTTTTTTTCATTTTTTAAGAAAATATTGATACGAAATGGGTTTGTCAACGGATATGCAGGATTTAAAAATAATTTTATATAATAATATTTTTCTGCCGAAATGGTGAACGGAGCATATATTTTCTTATCGCATTAATTTTTTCTACAAAATGATGAAAATGTTATTTGAAATAAAATAAGGGAACAAGGTCATTGCTGGGGGCAAAAAAAACACACACTAATGGCGTTGAGCCGATACTGTGCTGTTTACGGATGGCGCTACGAAACAACCGATCGATAATAGGAAGTCGCATATGCGCATGCCCTTATCTGATCAACGTCCAAAAATATGACTGGCGCCCGATGTACAGAAACGCATTTTTTCGCTCATGATTTGCCATTTTTTGGCTTTAGCAGCCGACAAGAATAGGAGTCCATAGTAGAGGTCAGTGTTTCAGTCACGCACATATTAAAGTAACTGTACTGATCGTCTAATAAACAGAAAATGTCCGGACAATGCTATGCGCCATTTTGGGGAAAGTGAAGTTATAACAACAGTGAATACCCCGTCGCCACTGAAAAATATACCGACTAAACGTAATCGTTAGTTGAACGAAACGAATGGTAGAAAGAGATAAAATGACAGTATTACATTATAACCTCACCCAACTAGTATGAGCTGCTGTTTAAAAATTGTTTTCCTACGGCTAGTTCTGATTATGTTTATTAACATAAACACTTGTGTCCATAAGTCCATAAGAACCGAGTATCTTACTTTCAAACACTTAAGTCTAATATAATTGTTTTCATCAACACAACCTATAAAAGATTTGAAAAATAACAATTTGTAGGATATTTGAAACTTTTATTTAAATAAGTAGCATTAAATTGTATATTCAAGTATTGTTAAATGCAACATTTTACTTCCCGACTATACACACACAATATATTACACTACAATTAAATAAATATTATTATGATTATAATTTATTAGGACATATAAATTTGAACCCTACAGGCCAACAAACGAGGTCCTTCAGAATAAAAATCTTATTTATAGTACATTTGATCTTCAAGCCCCTACAAATCTTTACAAAATAACAAAAACAAAAATATATTTAAGGTTGAATGTGAGATCTGCCAGTATCTTTAATGGAAGTCTTCTGGCTGGCCTATGGTTTCGGTCACTGGTCGTACACAATTCCTCTATCATGGGTCAACTTTCAGGTTTTCTTTCAAACTTAATTGTAAGGGCAAGAAGTCTTGCAGTAAGAGGCTAGATGTTTAATGAATTCATACAATAATTGATTGGATGGTTTCTGTAGTGGATTGCTAGGATGATGGATTTTAGTGATTCTATATAGATCTGTGGTTTGAACCGTTTCAAGTTCTACCAGTGCTGGCTTCCCGCAATTATTGTATGTAGATGGCATGTATTCCAATTAAAGTTAGTAAATTGCTTTGTATAAATGAGTCGTTTTTCTTGATATGCATTTTTCTTTGTATTCTAGACTCCTAACGTATTTGGCTCTTTGTATACATTTTTCTTTAACAGTTGTAAAGTGTCAATTTAAGATAATTTTGTGATTTATATTTACACGTAAATATTTGACTGATGCCTTGGTGCATATTATTTAGTTGTTAAGTAATATAAAGTAAATTTAACCCAGAGAAAAACAAATATTTTAATGACAATCAATAACTTCATAACAATAACAACTATTTATTGACTTTTGACGGTTAATTTGACGTGCCAAAACGTCAGTTTCCCCAATATGGCGCCGGGCATACTCCAGACATTTTTCCTGTGACAGCTCCATTACAATCTGCCATCCATTTTATTTCAAGAAATTCGTGGTTTCAGTAGAATTCTGGTAAGATATTTTTGGTACCTAGTTTTGACGTATTTGACACTACTTAACTGCGAAAAAAAAATTGCGAGTACCACAAAACTTATGTAGTAAATCACATATAATAAACAATATGGCTTGTCAGAACAAAACTTTACAAGAGAAATAAGAAGAATGGGGGGAAAATTTGTAATCTAATTTGTATAACCTATATTGTTCCATGTGCTGAGTAAATAAAATTGTTGCATTTGTCACTTGCTTGAAAAATAGCGAGATAAATAAGTTTTTTTGCTCACGTTTATGACTTGTAATGATTTTAAATATAATTCAAAATATAATAAAATAAAGCTGTATTTATATTTATTTACAATAGGAGGATAAAATAAAGATTAATTTTGTTTCCAAGAAAAACGTCTTACAAGAAATCACATATTCTAAAAAACAATATTGTTAGTACTGCCCAGAATTATTATACAAATATAACTGAAATATGTAAATGCATAGTAAAGTTTGGTATCTTTTTTTAATTAAGAAATTTTTTACCAAGACGCCGATTAATAATTGACGTACAAAGTTAAATACAACTTGGTTAACCAGTTTTCAAGATCCATGGTATATTGAGATAGTCGAAACAGCAAAATTTACCTGAAGGTTAATAAAAATAAAAAATTTGAAGAACATTTAGTGAGCCGCAGGATATTGGTATCGAGATCTTAAATCGACTATATATTTACCAGTGTGAAAGTGAACCGATTTGCATTATGTCTTGTTCTAAAATAAACATTATTTATGTGGAGATTTCTGCTGCTGGTAAGTGCGTATTATTTTTAACTGAAAATATTTAAATGAACATATGAATAGTGTTATTTTTAATATTGTTAAAAACTATGTACTGATTTTCTTATATAACACCAACTTGGAGCGCAGATTTTTAGGAATATCAATCAATAATCTCTAATATATATATATATATATATATATATATATATATATATATATATATATATATATATATATATATATATATATATATATATATATATATATATATATATATATATATATATTGTTGTAATATCACGCGGAAAAACCCCCAAACCCGGCGATATACAATCTAATTAAATATTTGACCCAAAAGTTACAGCGGTGTTTCGTCCATGACGTCGACGCCTTTACCCAGACACCCTGTCCTGTGCTGACGTACTTATTATATATTAGATGTTGTATTTATACTTGTTTTGAAGCGGAGCGTGTCGGTAGGATATTAATTTTAAGTGGTACTGTTTAATGCCCAGACGTCGTGATTTTTAGTTTCGATCCGTAGTACTACGACTGACTGCTCGATCAATGTACCGCCTAAACGGTTAAAATATTGACTTAAAATTTCGTACACACATTCGTGATATGGTATAGGTTAACAATAAGAAAGGATTTTGCGATATCTTTATTAGAAAGGGTGAAAATGATAAAAAATGTGTAAAATTACATGATTTTCTGGATAGTATTACGTAGCATTCAATTAATTCAGTCGAATAATTGTTTTTATTATTCTAAACATAAACTTTTTCTACAATCTATAATCCATTTATTTATATGATAACACAAATATTTTGCGGGCGAAGCCGCGACGGGTAAAATGCTTGTAAATACATATAATAGCCTAGTTTTAGGATATCCTTGAACAGTATTAACTGTTTGGTTGAAGGTCATAGACAACGATGTTTCCTGCAAAGTAGTAGATATCTGTTGGATTTCCATTGTCTTTATTTTTGTTGAAAATCACGACGTTTCGGCTAGTAGTAATCTCTAGCTATTTTCAAGTGAAACTAAATAAATTTCTAAGCTACAGTACTATTTATATTAAAAATACATGCAGTGGTGTGTGACTGAGATGGGTGCAGTCATGCGTGTTACGCCAAAGTCCCATTTATGTTGCATTTAGTTTTAATTTACAATTATTATGAAGCGGTTTCCACAATTCTCTTATATCTAAAGATGGTTTACTAAAACAACTCGGGTTCTGATGTATCACCGCGGCTTCTTTGAATTTTCGTTTTCTCCAGTGTTGTTCTTTGTGTAGAATTTTAGCTTCAGGCCATTTTATGTGGTGAGTTCAGGCATGGTTGACGGCATCAGATTTTTCCGTTTCTCCTCGAGATGTGTATTTTTGGTGTTCTTTGATCCTTACGTCAAGGGGTCTCTTTGTTTCGTCAATGTAGGAGTTGCTACATTCACATGGCATCTGATACACACAGTTGTTTTTGTCCCTTTAAGTTGTTGGTTTGACCTTAGTAAGCCGACTTCTCAGAGAGTTACTTGAATTGAAAACAATGTTCATTTTATATTGTTTTCCTATTCTTATAACTTTTCCGAAATGCCTCTAACATAGGGAATGTTTAATATTGGTTTCTGTTCTTCGTTCGTTGTCGATATTGTCCTATTTCTGCGTTGTTCCATAATTTTGTCCACCAGAAATACTGGGTATCAATTAGTTGTCAAGTTATTTTTAATGTGATATATCTCTTTCATCAAGTTGAAGTTGCAGAGAGTTAGGGCTCTATCTACGAGATTTCTTATAATTCCTTGTTTGATGTTGTTGGAGTGATTGGATGAGTAGTTTAAGTATTGTCCTGTGTATGTGGCTTTTCTGTAAACTGAGGTTCAAATTTGTCTGCTATCTCTTTCAATCAAAATATCTTTTTATAATTTATTTTTTACCTCTTTCGTAGAAATTATACGTGACATAGAACCGGAAGATCAATTTATTAGCTTTGAGGTGGAAAGTTTAAACACCGATGTTCCAGTTAAGGAGTCACTAAAAATCATAAGAAAGAAACTTGAAGAAGACCAGACCTAAGCAGAAAGGACATCTTTACCATCGCACGCCGTCATGGACTTGTTGGAAAGTTTTTTAACTAATTCCTATTTTCAGGAAAAGGAAAAATTCTACCCAGGATGATGGACTACCGATGGGATCCTCATTCTCACCGATGGTCTCGAATATCTTCATGGAATGGTTCGAGACTTTTGCAACTGAATTCGCAATTATGAAACCAAAGTTGTGGCTTAGATACGTAGACGATACCTTTATTATCTGGAATGGAAACGACGAAGAACTTTAAAATTTTCTTTCTCATCTGAACAATATCAGCCCAACCATTAAACTCACCATAAAGAAAGAGGTAAAAAAAAATAATCCTTCTTAGATGTTTTGGTTGAAAGAGATAGCAGACAAATTGGAACATCAGTTTACAGAAAAGCCACATACACAGGACAATACTTAAACTACTCATCTAATCACTCTAACAACACCAAACAAGGAATCATAAGAAATCTCGTAGATAGAGCCCTAACTCTCTGCAACTCCAACAAGAACTTAATGAAAGAGATAAATCATATTAAAAATTATCTGACAGCTAATGGATACCCAGGATATCTGGTGGAAAAATTCTGGAACAATGCAGAAATAGGACAATATCGACAACGAACGAAGAACGGAAACCAATATTGAACATCTCCTATATTAAAGGTATTTCGGGAAAAGTTAGAAGAATAGGAAAACAATATAAAATTAACGTTGTTTTCAATTCAAATAACTCTCTGAGAAGTCAGCTTACTCGGGTCAAACCAACAACTCAAAGGGACAAAGAGAACTGTGTGTATCAGATAGCATGTGAATGTGGAAATTCCTACATTGGCGAAACAAAGAAACCCCTTGACGTAAGGATCAAAGAGTACAAAAATAAACATCTCGAGGAGAAACGGAAAAATCTGGTGCCGCCAACCATGCCTGGACTCATGGACACCACATAAAATGGTATGAAGTTAAAATTATACAGCGAGAACAACACTGGAGAAAACGAAAATTCAAAGAAGCCGCGATGATACATCATTACCCGAGTTGCTTTAGTAAACCATCTTTAGATATGAGAACAGTGTGGAAATCAATTCTTAATAATTGTAAATTAAAACTAAATGCAGCATAAATGGGACTTTGTCCTAGCACACATGACTGCACCCATCTCAGTTAGACACTACTGCATTTACTTTTAGTATAAATATTACTGTAGCTTAGAAATTTATTTAGTTTCACTTGAAAACTTTTAGAGATTACTACTAGCTGGAAAAGTCGTGATTTTCAACAAAAATAAAGACAATGGAAGTCCAACATCTACTACTTCCCAGTATTAACTGTTAGAAAAACGAGTGCTATATAAAGATTTGATTTCCTTGTCTATGTGTGATAAATCAGAAGATTTATCTTTAATAGAAAAATATTTTACATTTTATATTTTATTTATTTCCGATTAGCTTAAAATTCACCTTACCGATTTTTTATTTGACGCTTTGTCTTCGAGTAACCATCAAGTAAATTTTTTAAATACGGTTAAAGTTCGAAACTGTAATTTTTATTAGTTGTGTAAAAATATATATAATAAATATTAATAGAATAATGAAATGCACTTCACAATAATTATAAAACGTTACTATAATTACCAACTAATACATATTAACAATAAATAAATAAAATAACACATGTACAAAATGTAATTAAAACATTGTTGGATTTAAAAAAATGGTTTGTCTACACTGTTAAAAACAACCTTAATTTTAATGTACATTCATTAATTCAATTTAATGACTTTGTACCTAAAATCGTGAATCAGTTACAGGTACTTTGAAATTAAAGCTTTGTACATTATATTTAATTGAATGTTACGTTAAATTTCAATAAAGTAACTGAAAACCTTCTAAATTGAATATATAATTACATTATATTTTATGTAAAAATTATTAAATTTAATGCATTAACATTAAATTCATTTAATAAACGGTTAATGAGATTTCTGCTTCTAGCACATTACTGTAAAGTTAATGTGAATTACATGTTTAATACATCAACATTAATATGAGGCAATGATGTAGTAGATATCTGTTAGAATTCCATTGTCTTTATTTTTGTTGAATATCACGACGTTTCAGCTAGTAGTTATCGCTAGCCGTTTTCAAGTAAAACTAAATAAATCCCTTAGCTACATGACTATTTATACTAAAAGTAAATGCAGTGGAGTGTGACTGAGATGGGTGCAGTCATGCCTGATATGGCAAAATCCCATTTTTAGGCTGCATGTAGTTTCAGTTTACAATTATTAAGAATTGGTTTCCACACTTCTCTTATATCTAAAGATGCTTTACTAAAACAGCTCGGGTTCTGATGTATAACCGCGGCTTTTTTGAATTTCCGTTTTCTCCAATGTTGTTTTCGGTGTAGTATTTTAGCTTCAGACCATTTTATGTGGTGTCCATGAGTCCAAGCTTGGTTGGCGGCACCAGATTTTTCTGTTTCTCCTCGAGATTTGCATTTTTGGTGTTCTTTGATCCTTACTTCAAGAGGTCTCTTTGTTTCACCAACGTAGGAATTGCCACATTCACATGGTATCTGATATACACAGTTCTTCATGTCCTTTTGAGTTGTTGGTTTGACCCTAGTGAGCCGACTTCTCAGAGAGTTGTTTGAATAGAAAACAACGTTGATTTTATATCGTTTTCCTATCCTTCTAACTTTTTCTGAAATGACTTTAACAATGGAGATGTTCAATACTGGTTTTCGTTCTTCATTCATTGTCGATATTGTCCTATTGCTGCGTTGTTCTAGAAATTTATCCACTAAATATACTGGGTATCCGTTGGCTGTCAGATCATTTTTAATGTAATATATCTCGTTCATCAAGTTCTCGTTGGAGTTGCAGAGAGTTAAGGCTCTATCTACGAGATTTCCTATAATTCCTGGTTTGGTGTTGTTGAAGTGATTAGATGAATAATTAAGGTATTGTCCTGTGTGCGTGTCTTTTCTGTAAACCGAAGTTCAAATTTGTCTGCCATTTCTTTCAACCAAGACATCTAAGAATGGTAATTTATTCTCTATTTCTTTCTCCATGGTGAGTTTAATAGTTGGGCTGATATTGTTGAGATGAAAAAGTAAGTTTCGAAGTTCTTCGTTTTTTCCACTCCAAATAATAAAAGTATCGTCTACGTATCTGAGCCATAACTTTGGTTTCTTAGTTGTTGTTTCAATTGCAAACGTCTCGAACCATTCCATGAAAATATTTGCGACGACCGGTGAGAATGAAGATCCCATCGGTAGTCCATCATCCTGGATGTAGAATTTTTCCTTTTCTTGAAAATAGGAATTAGTCAAACAAACACGTCAAAACTAATAAAATGGTCTTCCGGTTGTACTTCTATTTCATATATAATTTCTACGAAATGTTGCGAGTTCTTAACCCAGGACGATGTATTTCCTTGTAATGGTCTCAGGATTGGAAAAAGAAATTTGGCAAGTTCAGAAGTCGGAGAGTTCCGGGAACTCGTGATAGGTTGTAAGGGCATGTCTTACTTGTTTTTGTATTTTCGGTAGTCCATGAAGAGACTACCGATGGGATCTTCACTCTCACATGACAATGCTCGGCACCACGTTGCAAAATGTGTAAAAAACTATTTTGGAAAATGTTAAATGAGACATCATACCCCACCCGCCATATTCAACGGACTTAGTCCCTTCGGACTACCATTTATTTCGATCAATGCAGCACAGACTGTCAAAACAATAGTTACATTCTTACGAAGAAGTGAAAATTTGGCTTGATAAATGGTTAACCTCAGAAACGAACAGTTCTTGACGCGGATTCTATTGTTTGACAGAGGGATGAGGAAAAGTCATAACTGGGGATGGCCAATACTTTGATTATTGGGGTAAATCATTTTGTTCTGGAAACAAATATTCAAATTTTGCGAAAAAAAATTGACATTACTAACTGAAACACCAATATTAAAAGAAAAAACTGAGATGTTGGCCTGTACAAGTTATTATAGTAGGAGAGATTTTTTTTTAAAGGTTATAACCCTTTAAATTTTATGTTTTTTTTTTAATTCGTCCATTGTAAAAAAGATACAAGTACCTTCAATCATACCCCTGTAGAATTAGCATAATGCCAGAACTAGGGCCTGGTTGTTTGAATGCTGAATAACGTATAATATTTTTATTTATATTTGAAAAGTGTTGATAAACAGTAAATATTTCATTTCTTGGGACACACATACTGATTTTATGCTATCCTTTTCTAATTGCATTATTTAAACGAGTATCATATGATAATCGGTACTTCAATTCTAGAATACCTAAAAGTATGAATTTGCCTCTATTATTATTATTATTATTATTGTTATTTTCAACATATAAACAATATCTAACAATATTTACCAATTAAAATAAGTTTTTCAATACTCTTTTTGTTAATATTAATTGCATTCTTTGCATTTATAGTAATTTCTAACACTTAAAAATACTAAAAAGAGTCATGACAAGCAATTAAACTGAAAGAAAAGATAAGTAAACATGTTTATGTCTGTTAAACATCAAAAAGCCTCTCCCCCATCGACCATGAACAGTATTCAAACAAACGTATTGTTCCGGACGGCCGATCTTCGAACACACTATTATTTCAAAATATTTTTATCGTCAACCTTACTTTTGACACTTGTCAAACAACTTCAAGTTGCATCAACGAACTCTCAAACTACACTGACTAAGAAAACCGATCTGGACCCTTTATAAACCCTTTTGGTCGATACTGGAAGATTCCCTAATTCTCTAGAAATATTTCCATACTACATGGGGTAATCAAAATAAGAAAAAGGAATAATCCGGTGATTTCTAGACCTTCCATCATAGGCCTTCCATGTTAAAAATAAGGAAATCAAATTCTCTAAAAAGTTCCAGACCTTCTTTCATAGTCGTCTCCTGAGGAAATTAACAAAGGTAAAATTACTTAAATAAATTATGAACTCGTAGAAAATATACCTAAAACCCTACGAACTACACACACAAACTAATACTATGAAATATAAAATGCTACAAAGTTCGTTACATTAGAAAATATACCTAAAACCCTACAAACTACGAACACAAACTAATACTAAGAAATATAAAACGCTACAAAGTTCGTTACATTAGAAAATATACCTAAAACCCTACAAACTAGGAACACAAACTAATACTATGAAATATACAACGCCATAAAGTTCGTAACATTGCCCCCCTTCCAAGCCTTGATCGTCCCGATGAACCATCTTGATCTCGATAATGGGCCAATCTGTCCAGATGCACGACTTTCTTCTTCGCATGAGGGCTTTTCTGAATTCGGTACACCAGATCGTTTAGTCGAGTCACTATATTGTACGGACCTTCCCATGACTTTTGAAGCTTTGGTGAATGCCCTTTGGTTCTTTTCGGATTGTACAACCAAACTCTATCACCAACCATGAATCCACCAGTATTGGCCTTGAGGTCATAGCGGGTCTTCATTCTGTCGCTTTCTATTTGTAACTTTTGACGGATTTCTTCGTGTAAGACCTGCAGCCGCTTACTAGAAAATATACCTAAAACCCTACAAACTACGAACACAAACTAATACTAAGAAATATAAAACGCTACAAAGTTAGTTACATTAGAAAATATACCTAAAACCCTACAACCTACGAACATAAACTAATATTATGAAATGTACAACGCTGTAAAGTTCGTAACAGTATTGTTGTTTAAATCTATAGAATATGATCGAAGATAAGTACACTTACTCACTGTGCCTCACTTTTTCCAAATTTAAATAAAGATAGTGATCTATAAGTGTTAGATTCAGAATGGAGAATTTTGAGAAGTACTGATGAGATTCAAAATTTCAATTTAAAAAAAATCCGTTATGTTGTGACAGAATTTGATTATAGACTCTTGCCGATGACATACTGAGGTAGCGTTAATTATCTTATCTATAATCATTTTTGTCCCATATTAATTAGTAACTATTTTGATAACCTACAATTAAATATCACAGTAATAAAGACACTCTGGAAGTCTAGTCGTTCAACTTCTCTCTTGCAGCTTTAGTACCAAACACTACGGTTATTAAAGCTTACCACAACCATGACTCAGATCTTCAGGACTCAGGAAAGGCTGCTAATTAGTTGGTCAGTAGACATCTCTTGTTTTGTAGATCTCGCAGCAGTGCGCCCGCGAGTTAATTCGCGTGAAGGTTTTAATTAAATTCAATAAAACAAGTTTCTCAAAACAACTTAGTCTATTGAACAAAAATAAATAGAATAAAAACGAACTATTTACAATGAGAAACTTAAAACTAATAACAATTACGAAAAACTAACATAATTGCTCTTCTCGGCCGTTATTTTAACCAAAAACGTAAAACCCAATTTTGAAAAAAACCCGTATAAATAGCTTAATAAAATATTAAACAAAAAAAGGAAAATCAAACGCGAAAAACAGCATTTATATTACTTAATCGAGCCGTATGAAACTCGCGAAATGCCCCACTAAAATAACACACGATAATCCCTTAATTTCCCGAATTAAATCAAAAACAAATCAAAGAAAGGAAACCTTCATATACACCACGGCACTGGGCTTATAGAATGGTACCGATCACCCTTATTCGAATTTCAGATTGGAACTAAAATTTACTATTCCTTAAAACAGTGTATTTCTACATCTTACACCCCCTCTCCCTTTGTTTTCCGTTTGTATCCAAATTAGGCGATGGAACCCAACAAATTTCTTCCCTTAAGTTCGAAGATTTGGGAGTTTTCGTACTGAGAGCGTTAACTGTACCATACCGGATGTTTGATTCACGAATTGACCTGTGAGCATCTTAAGCTTAATTTTTATATAACACAATTGATAAAACTATTCTACTTCTTTCTATAACTAAAAGAATATATGTTAAAGACTGTAAAAAAAACTATTCACTTTTCTTGGCTGTTTTGGCAATAAACATCTTAACTCATTATTTCTTGTGAATAGAAAAAACAATTATTAATCATAATTCTTTTTACAAATGGCCAAACGATATATTTCCATTATAGTGAGTTTATTTGATCATTCTTTTGTTTCCCAATAATGGGAAAATCGTTCAATACTCTAAAACACCTTAACGGTATTCCACATACCACATGCTAAAACTACCCTTTCACATCTGGTCCTATATACTTAACCAGGGCAGGATTACTTAGACGACTTTATAGGCAATTCTAAGAGAGGGTCTTTTACGTCTTCATAAATTAACTGACTTTATGTATTTTTTTTAAGAACACATTTAAACGACTAAGATCATAAAAGTTAAGTTCGATAACTGATTTATTTATCCTTTAGACCTTCGTGGATAGTGATAAAAAAATATAACTACCCTATTCCCACGGCATATCTATTCACAGAGTGATTATTTAATTATTTATTTTAACAAAATATAGTTGACATTGAACAATGAAAATAATTAACATTTGTTCCATTACAATGTTTAGGCGATGCAAGTCTTGTTTCTAATTCTTAGTACGTTTGATTTTGATCACATTCTTCAGCAAACAACGAAATTTGTTAAATAGTTCAACAGTTATCGGCTTAATGCATTTTAAAGAGTACGTAGGTAATAATATCTGTTTTGGCTTTCCGATTAAAGAAAAATTGTTTTAAGAGTGAATAAAAGACATATGAAATGGAAATGGCTGCGGGGGAATCCAGTTTATGATAAAATCGATTAGTTATTGTTGGTAGATTTTTTTTTTGATTTGCGTGATGTTAGCTCGCCAAAAATGAATATCTTTATTTTATTAGGTCTGCACTTTAGGGAGGGGGATGGGGAGGCAGAAGGGGGACTAATAGGGGTGAGACTGACATTGACAAGACTTATACACTCTTGAAGCTAAATATCGTCCCAATAGGGTCATGATTGAAAACGGCGTTTTAATGTCCTTTTGGGGGCAAAAGAGGCGGAAGGGGGTGCGCAGGGAGTCTCGTTTGGGAAAAATCGATTAGTTATCGTTAGTTAATAGCAAAAAAAATCTTTTTTGATTTTTTCTTCAAAGAAATAATTTGGGCCAAAAATCGGCCATAGGGGCCCTCCTCTTTTGTTATTTTTCCACTTCTCTGTATCTAAAATGTCATTTTCATACAATTAATTATCAAGTCTAATAATATCTAAATCGACAACAAGAATTTCGAGTTTCGCTATTTTATTTTTCAAACGATATTCAATTTTAGGTGACAGCCTGTTAAAGGTCAGAATTTTAAAAATTTAAATAAATAAAATGGCTAAAGTAGAGCAAAAAAATTTATCGAAAATAAAGAAAGTACTACAAAAAAATATAACATACAGGATGATACGTTTAAAATAAGTAAGTTTCGAACAACTTCCGTTATATCCGAAAATCGAACAAGATCGACAGACATTACTTCATCTGAAGAGAGCGACACCAAAAAAACAATTAAAAATATTTTTTGGATTCAAATTGCATTACTTTCCGAGACATTTTAATGGACTCTCACTGTGAATCACCCTATATATTAAATTTAAAGACTGACTTTTTTTTATAGCATCGATATATGATATTTGATTTTGATATAGTAAATTCCTATATAGATTTGTTTAAAAACATCGCAGATTTATTATAGGAAATGTTCCAAGACCATATTATCAGAGTTATTACAGTATAAATAGTGTTCGGCCGTGAGATCATAGAGAAATTTCGTTTCAGGTTTCTGTATATAGGGTTGTTGACCATCCTCATATTGATAAGAAGAACAATCCTCAACAATTTTGATAAGGTTTTCGGACTAATATCAAATTTATTTGAAAAATTTTATCATTTGTGTGTTAAAGTTCTAAGTCAAACTAATTTCATATATAAATCTTTTTCTTGTTTGGTAGCCGAATATTAATTAGTTTTTTTACTAAAATAACTTAAACAGCGCGGGCGGCGACTGAGGTGTCTGGGAAAGTGCGGTGGAGAGGTGACCATTACTCCCCATGCGGACAGACTACATGACGCCGCTTTTCAAATCTAACCTCTCCCTGGAGATATTTATGCCAAGTAGAGAGGATTGGGAGGGAGAACAAAATCTTCCGAAAAATGGATCCTGGTGGTATACTGATGGAACTCGACAAGATGAAAGAGCTGGAGCCGGAGTATTCGGCAGAAACACAGGAGTCAGAGAGTACTACGCTCTCGGACAATGTGCGACAATTTTCACAGCCGAAATTTATGCTATTCTGCAGTGTGCCCATCTCTGTGAGAGGGACATAAACAGAAATAGAGTAATAAATATATGCTCAAACAGTAAGGCTGCGATATTGGCATTGAAGTCGTGACTTCGCGACTGGTGTCTGAGTGCAAGGATGTACTAAATGGTATGACAAGGAAAGGCTGCAGAGTCAGACTCGTATGGGTCCCGGATCACTAGGGTATACGCGGGAATGAGGAAGCAGACCGTCTGGCAAAGTTGGGTTTGGCGACCGAACCGTATGGACCCCAACCAATATTACCTGTCCCAATTGCTATTGGCCAAAGGGAATTAAAATTTGCTTTCATTTATTGAATCGTGGAGGGGAGCTCCTGGAATGAGGTGTGCTAAGGAACATATAACTGGGCCTAGCGCACGGCGTACTAAGGAGCTCCTCTCCTTGGGAAGGAAAGAGCTGCAAATTGTGGTGGGATTGTTGACAGGACATTGTCACCTCAGGGGCCATTTTCATAAAATCGGTGTCGAAGGCGACCCGACATACAGATGGTGTTTGGAGGAGGATGAAACAGTTGACCATGTTTTCAGAGAGTGCCCAGCACCCAACAGACTGAGACAGAGATATTTCGGAGATATAGTTTTATTGCCGGAAGCAGTTAGGCAAGTTCAACTAATGAGGCTGCTTGGATTCGCAAAGGCGATCGGCCTAGAATAACCTGCAGATATGGTGGGATGTAAAGGACCCAATGGAGGCCTAGGCATCGATGATCTAGTATCACCACTCCTTTTTCATTCATTCATTCATTTATTCATTCAACTTAAACAGCGTAATCTGACGTAACAATAATGATGATCAAATAAAGAGATCGTTATAATAATAATGGCATTTATTAAAGTTACAAAATAGCTTGTTTCGATGTCTAGGCATTTTTTTATTTTTTAGCTAGCTACCCATGTAATATTATTTTTGCTACTGGATCGCCATGTCATTATAAATTTTGAGGTACGTCATAAAAATAACTTTTATTAACATTAGAATTGCCTCGTATGACTTGGAAACTACTTTACATACAATGCGGGTTCGCGATACTTGAAAGTCATCTATTTTTCGGGAATAACTAGTCTAAATAGTGTTCTGTGAACGCAATGAAACATACATACCATGTTTAAGTCAAAAAAAGGCAAATTTAATAAGAAGAAAGAAAAAGACAATCAGTGTGTTTATATTATTTATAAGCAATTGGCGCCGTCACGTAAGTTTACCTTAATATTAATAGTAGTTTCTAAAAGCAATTTAAGTAAATTTCTTTAAAAGATTGTACCACAAATAAATAGCATATTAAGTGTTAAGGTTAGTGAGTGATTTTGGACGTGTATGGACATCAAGTGAGTCGCGATCATCAATGTGTCTGAAAACATGTAAGAATTTAATTAACAAAAACTTTTAAAAGGATGGCATATACGGCAATTATATTGGAAAAATAGAAATAGCATTCATAAAAATACGTACATACTCTTTAAAACATTCGCAGTAGGGCCTAATTTGTACGAAGACGTAAGGAACGGCTTGATCGTGTGTGTAATAATAATATGAGAGTTTCAAAATTTCCAATCATAATTGAATTGTTTTAATAAAATAATGGAAAGTTTTTGCCTATATATTGGTATGATATCTGGAATAGTGCATGTAAGAACGAGAAAATAATATATCATATGAAAAAGAGGAGGTTTTGCAAACAGAAGTTCATTTATTTACTATAATTACTATTATTAGAACTATTATTCCTTGATCCCTCATAGATATAAATCATAAGAATGGTAATGAGAAAATCAATTATTTAGCTATAAATCATATGAAATATCGGCCAGAAAATTTAAAGTCGTTAAACTTATTTTTAGCGATGTCTAATTGCAAAGTAACTAATTAGATGGTGAGAAAGAATACAATATTTTGTAAATACCTAATTTTACCACATTCTATTTTGATTATGTAATAACGGAAAATGCCGAGTTTTGCCAGATGTACATTCGAAATATAGTGTGTAACGTGTGTCTTCAATTATTAGGGAAGATGCGGAATGTTTCACCAGGGCACAAATAAATGATATACAATTTGAAGAAGTTCATTTATTTACTATATTACTATTATTAGAACTATTATTCTTTGATCCCTCATAGATATAAATCATAAGAATGGTAATGAGAAAATCAATTATTTAGCTATAAATCCTATGAAATATCGGCCAGAAAATTTAAAATCGTTAAACTTATTTTTAGCGATGTCTAATTGCAAAGTAACTAATTAGATGGTGAGAAAGAATACAATATTTTGTAAATACCTAATTTTACCACATTCTATTTTGATTATGTAATAACGGAAAATGCCGAGTTTTGCCAGATGTACATTCGAAATATAGTTTGTAACGTTTGTCTTGAGTTATTAGGGAAGAAGCGGAATGTTTCACCAGGGTACAAATAAATGATATACAAAGTGAATTCGTCTGTTATTATATCAAATGGAACTAAATGCATTTTACAAATATTACGTAAACACTGCTAATGCACATTTAAATACTTCTATAAATTGTGTACGTGTGCGTTCTTTCCGAAAAATTCATTTTATTTCAGCTTGTATTACCAAGTCATAGTGTTATAACTAAAGAAAAACAAAATCTGTTAAAATTTCACCTCCAGAATCAGCAGAGGAAGGAGTAAAGAATATGAGAGTATATTGGCGACTTCCGAATAACGTAGTAATCTAAATCTAACATTACTACGTTATTCGGAAGTTGCCAATATACTCCTACATTCTTTACTCCTCCTGCTGCTAAGCCGTAAGGAATACCTTGCTGGCTAAATCAGGTCCTCCAATCTTATTTCCCTCAGAACTTTAAGATTTTGGAGGACTTCATAGTGGGTAGCTTCCCTTCTTCTATTTGGTGTGCTCCCAGGAATCGCATTCTAGGACTTTCTAAAGCGCTGCACTCGGAAAGGATGTGAATAAAGGTTTCGTCCTCCTCCTTGCAGAATTTCTATATGGATACTGAAATTTTTTAAAAACTTTTCCCCCTTGTTTCCTAACAGTCGAACAATTGCTTCTACAATTTTTCATTTATATATTTATGATATTTTTCATGTAATAATTTCATACAAAAAATAAACCTATCGGTTGTTATACAGAAAAATGTCCAAAATATGCTCATATTTGCCCCAATTCCTGCAGGTCAAGAACACTTATAAAATATCAGCCACATTAACAATTTCTTTATTATTGTCGCATTTATATCCACATATTAACATGTGGTCTGTCAATAAACTAACTTCTCCTTCCCTAATTGAACGCTTTAGTTCGTGTAAAATAACAAAATATTGCAGAAGCTCGCTGCAAAGTTCTATATGGTAGCAATTGCATATTCAAAAATAGAAGATCTAGAAAACATTTAATAGTTTTAAAATTGCATAAATTTTAATAGGTCACCAATTCACATTTCCAGTTGATAAATGCATGCTATCTAATCAACATATATTATTTTAAATAATATTTAAGTCATTTCCCGTGTTATTTTTTTAACTCACATGGCTCGGAAAGCTTTTCACTTTGGACACGAGGTGTCTCTGGGAATCGTGCAGTTGCCAATATCATCAGCAAATTATACCCGGCCGTCTAGGAGATCTATTTTCCATGGCAACTAGATCGGGTTTAAGTCTTAAACCTCCTTGTAAAAGTATTGTTATTTTTTCTACAATTGTGTTGTAGTCTCATTGAAAAACAGTATATATCATAGTTCGAGACCTGAAAAATACATGGCAGAGGTCTTTGTTGCGAAATTGATGATTTATTTTAAAATACAATCTTGATATTAATAAATAACATCTGTTGAAGGAGTTGAAAAATGAAACAAATAGGGTCATTGCGCCGATTTTCGACCCTTTAATGGAATTATTTAAGTCAGAGTCAAGACAAATGCACTTAAATGTCTTGTTTCATGTTATTTTTTTAAGAAATGAATCTATGTCTTCTCTATTTACTAAATGTAAGTACACCCTTTTTAAATATCGATGATTGAGAAATTTTGGAAAATTAAAACAACCTAAAATGTCATCTGTTACCTTTTTGTGACCACATGTAACATCATCTCGGCTAAAAAAGCACCTATTTTTAACCAGGTATAGACGAGAAAGGATTGCGTTCTCGACCGAGGTCTTTTTTAATTGAAAAAATTATTTAGTGTTCGAATAAACTGAAATTAGGGTATTTTGAAATATATTATAACACTGTATTTTTTTATTAAAATAAAAAATATAGAAAAACAAAATGAACATTAACATAGTATTTATATTATACATACCATTTATAAAAATATAAGAAATGGATATGAAAGGTTAATTTTAAAAGTTAGCTCAAACAGATATATTCTTTGATCGCGGCCTCTTCATAAGAAAATCTATAGCATTTTATGTGGTACCATCTTCAATTTTATTACAGACAAAGTATGTAATTTTATTACCACTCCTTTTTAATTGATCTTAAGTTCTGATTTTTCTTTTTTAAATTCTCTGCCTCTTTGCCTCTACCCACATTGATCAGATGGTGGCTAGCGCATCTCGAACTTTGGGTTTTATTCTGCAAAACCGCAGGCCTTTTTCAAGCACAGCCACTTTCAAACTGCTGTATTATAATTACGTAAGATCGAGCCTAGATTATGGATCAATTGTGTGGTCCTCCATATACAATTGTCATGGCCTTGCCATAGAGGCCGTCCAAAGGAAATTTCTAAAATAATTAATGTCTAAAGAGGACAATATTTACCCTCAGTGGGGTTTCAATCGTGACCACATTCTCGCAAGATTTAAGGAACTGTCATTGGCTGTACGTCGTAACTCCCAATCCGTATCATTTCTCTATAAGCTTCTGAACCCGAGGATTGATCGCCCATTTCTTTAAGAGCAACTATCATTTCACGCTCCCCGTGTTAGTTCCAGACAACCATCAGCTTTCTCCACCGCCCTGGCTAGGTCAAACGTTTTATTCCAATATCCCATCTACAAAATGTGCAACAATTTTAATCGTATTTCTACACTATGCGACATGCATTTTGACGGTCTACCAACTATTCTGAAACATCTGCGCGAGGTGTCTGGGTATCCTTTGTAGCTTGCTATTTTGCTATGTACATGGATAGTTTATGAGAATATTGTATACCTACAGCTTGTAAATCCTATATTCTAATGGATGGTGAATTGATTTTAAATTGGTTTTTAGTTTTAGTTTTAGATTAACTGTAACTTTAGTTAGTTTAGTACTTTATTAGTTTATTTACTTTATTCTATTAGCTTGTTTATCTTTTTTTAGTTTAGTAATTTATTAGTTTATTATCAAAGACATTCAACAGATATTTGTCAAATAACTCAAAAAAGATTGTTGTAATAGGTGAATAAAAATGTAAAAATTCATCTGCCTATGCAAAGTCCATGCTACCCGGATACGTATACACCCCCAAGATAAAAGGCATGCAACAAGAGAATCCAAAATTTTAGAAATAGTTGATTGGGTGTAGATGCTTTTATGATTTGCGACTTTATCACTAAATTTACCAATGGGGATTGTGAAAGACTGTTCTCAAAATCAGGGATGATTCCAGTCCTTAGATACAAATAAAAAATAAAGTTTAAATGGAAACTATATGCACAAGCTTAAAGTAGATACTCCATTGGGATCATAAGAACAACAGAACCTAGATCGCGTAATATAATAAAATAGACACTACTGAATCACTTAAGTTTTCATGGTGACTATTATTAAAGAATATTGAATAGAAATAACATCTCTAGCTTTTCGGTCCAATACGGAATTATTCTTAATTGATTGAATGTAATTATCATAATAATTTTGCGTAAACTTCTTAAGTATTTTCATAAGGGTGAAAATGTTTCGTAGGCCGAAAAAAGCCCCTTTTCCTTGAACCGCATATCTTCAACAGAGTAATTAATTGCTTAAGCTCCTTATTAAACTAAGCAAAAAAATTAGAGCTCTAAAAATACTTCAAGGGCATGTTGATGATATATAACCATAATTCGGTAATCAAATAATGGTTGTTATAATGATCAATATTAACATTAGATACCTCACAATTCACTATCCCATAATTTACATCAGGTTCTTTAATACATCGTTAATAATGCATTACTCTTCAAAAATTTATCTTAATTGTATTAAAATTGTCATAAAAATACACCGGTTTAACGAATATACTATGATAATTAGGTTTACTAAAATTTTCGTTGCTTAAATAATTATAAGTAATTAATTACATTTTAAATATTGTTCTTTAAAAATATCCTAGTTTCAATAATTAAGTTTAAAAGTAAACTTTAATAGTGTATGGATAGGATAAGTCCATCCTATTAAATTTACACCGATGATCAGTGTAAATCGGAATCGGACTTAAATACCAATATGGCACCTATTTGTTAAATAATCTCTAGACGTTCCAATTTGTATTTATAAAAACAATCACCAAATATCATAAATAACTTACAGATTAACATACGGGGTTAAGCTTTGATAACAAAATAATGTTAATTTATATTTTGAGTCATATTTGCCTATATAATTATTCTGTGTTATGTTACACTTAAAATGCCCCTTACGTTCAATATTAATTAAAATAAAAATTAAGGCGCAAAGTTATGGCATGAAATTATGCTATTAAAAAATTGTGTGGCTATACTCGCATGTAGTATCCTACACTATATATATATATATATATATATATATATATATATATATATATATATATATATATATATATATCATCCTCAATAACCCTAATTTGGAATATTGATCATACAATATTTATATATATATATATATATATATATATATATATATATATATATATATATATATATATATATATATATACCGGGTGTCAACGAATCTATTAGACAAGTCATAATTTCTAGAGTATTATGTGTATCAAAATGAGAATTGGTACAGGTAAATGGTATGTAAGGGGGAGAGTCGCATATTTTCCACTTTCCGGCCACTTCCGGTTTCAGCGGAAATGGCCCCGGTTTTGAATTTTTAATTGGAACACCCTGTATATTTTAACATTTTTGGATTTCTGAGACAATTCTAGATCAGAATGTGACATTTTAAAAACTTTTTACGTCTACTTCATTTTTTTAGAGCCCCTTTTAAAATTGCATCTAGGTGGCCATGATCGGACGCAAACTAATCTAAGGGCCTAAGGTGATGTCAAAAAAATACAATCGCAAAGTTTTAGTTACTAGTATGAAAGGCAGGAATAAGATTCTTTGACGAATCTAACGGTACTAATTTATTTGCGATTGGATTAGACATAAGAACAGAAATTAAATATTATTAAGCAAAATACTGGATAATTTATTTACTTATGACAAGTGCGCCATGGATAGCCATGATGCATAAATATTTGCAACTGTTTTTATCAAGTTTCTTTGGAAAACAAAGCACTCACTTAAGTAGATAATGACAGTGACATACGCTCTAAGAATAGACGTAAAAGTTTCTTAATTTTCGTTAAGTTTAGATTAA
Source organism: Diaprepes abbreviatus (assembly GCA_034092305.1). Taxonomy (NCBI): domain Eukaryota; kingdom Metazoa; phylum Arthropoda; class Insecta; order Coleoptera; family Curculionidae; genus Diaprepes; species Diaprepes abbreviatus. Next base: position 25,254,316 of record JASJET010000055.1, on the reverse strand, counting down.
ATTTTCGTTAAAATAATGTATACTCAAAGTGAAAAAGTGGATATGTTATTAATATTTGGAGAGTGTCATAGTAATGCGAAAAATATTTTAAAATTATATATGTTTGTACGTTTAGATACCGTCGACAGATTTGAAGATTAGAAATATTTATATTATAGGTTTAAATTTTTAATAAAAATAATACATACTTACCGATAATAAATTATAAAACCATAATTAGTAGTTTCTAGGTAAAACAATTTTCTGTTTTAAATTCACTTGAATAATCAAAGTCTCTCAAAAACACAATGTAAATAAAACTCTGAAAGATGACTGTCAATAAAATAATGTTTTTAATAAAGTCAAAAGGAAGTTTGTATTCATAAAACGAAATGACTCGTTTGTCTCTCTCTATCTTGCTCTACCAAAAATGTCAAATATTCTGCGACTATGGCTTGGATTAGAAGAATAATATTTTGGTTTCCTTCCTTCTAGTATTTCTATACAAATTAAGTTTCATAATTTCATAGTTTGTCTGTTGGCTTCTAAGTCAGTGCAAAGAATACAAACTTCTATCTGTGTGCAGAAATTAACATATGACATACAACTTAAGAACTTAATCTAATTGTAATATAATAGTGTCCTCTCTGATGAATGTCCTTATCCTGGTGGACGTCTGTTCCTATTGTCAATAAATGTTATGTGGTTCCTGAGGACCTCCTTAGGCCTCGATCTCCCTCCACATGTCTCTTAAGGCCTGGGCCATCATTTGTTGTACTCTGGCGTCGATCTCTGTATTTGTGGAAGGTGTCCCGATGTGGTGCACCTCGTGTCCTGAGTTTGTGTTGTTTTGATCCTGATTTGTGTGTTGTCGTCTGCTGGGGCATCTCCTATAGGAAGCAGGATGTGCCCCTCCACAGCTGGCGCATTTAGGTATGATTTCTGGCATTCTGACCAGTGGGGATTTTCGCTACAGCTGACACAGCGTGTACAGGCTTTGCAGTTTTGCGCTGCATGCCCGAAGAGCTGGCAATTGTAGCACTGGAACATTTTGACCCTTTCTTGTTGGACCTCTGGTTTGATTCTGTTATCCATAATTCCTTTGGTGTATAGGATGTAGCTTTCATTGCTTGGTATAACGTTTCTTATTTTTGTAGTGCCATCGAATGACTTTTAGGGGATGAAAGCCTTTTGTATGTAGATCTCTGATAATGGCGGTCTCAGTAATTCAGTCTAAGACTCCTCTTAAGATAATGTATAGTGGTTTTTGGTCCTCGGGATTGTAGATATGGAAAGGTTTTCTGGAATCTTCCAGTAATTTTCGTAGTTGTTTATGTGCTTCAGCGTTTTTTGTCTAGATTTTGACGCCTTCTGGTATGTTCCAGTTCAATGTGATTGTTCCTGTAATTTTGGAGTACCTCGCTGTAGGTTGCTTTCTCCTCGAGGACGATTGGTGGGGTTTTGGGCGGCGAACGCGAGGTTTGTTGGTTGTGTTGATTTTCTTCTTATGTTTTCTCCTCTTTCTTTTTTTTTCTGTGTTTGTGGCTTTGGGATTCGTCGTCGCCTTGCATGGCGTCGGAGTCCTCATTGTTCATGTTATGTGCTTGTTCCATTATTTTTATTCTGGCTAGCAGCTCTTTGGATGTTGCCTGTAGATGTGCGTTTTCTTCTTGTATCTTCTTTATGATTCTAGTGCTCTCTTCATATGGTGTATCTTCTCATCTTTTTGTTGTGCTGTGATCCTCAGTTGATTTTCTAATTCTATGATTCTTTCTTAAAGAGATCGGGTATTCGGTCGGTATCCGAGGGCATCAGCCTCGTTGTTCATTCTTTTTGCTATCTCTTGTACTGTGACAAGAAATTCTTGATCACTCATTTGTTCAATAGCCATCTTGTGTTCTCTCGAGTTCATAGCAGTGTTGACGCTACGGCTGCTTAGTGTCTTTTAAGATGAACAGGTCTCAACACTGTCTTTAATACGTTCGTAGATTAGTGACGTATTGATATTTTCTCACTGAATCAACTGTATATGGAAATCAGAATTGATACTGATCATATAAAAAATTTCAAAGTTATATGTTGAATCCAAAAAGTGATTTGTATCGTGGGGTACTCTTTCAAAAAAATATAACTTTATGCTGTCATAGTTTCTTTTTTGTGGCATCCTGTAAATGTGGGTTAACCATATAATACGGTAAATATAGTTTCGTCGCCTAAAAGGTGTATAATCCTGTACAAGTTGGCTAGAGAGACTGACTTCAGTGTACATATGTGAGACCCTTTATCTGAAAAACCAATACCACATTTTACCAATATTTCTTTTTCGGTTATTTTATTAGAGCATACCGTGTTGAAAAAAGGCAACAAAAATAATTACTGAACATTTTCTAAAACACTGGAAAGGTGGTCCAACTTCCTTGATCCTAAATTACTTTAATTTTTAAACAAATAGTTGTTATTGACAAAAATAAATTACAAATATTGTTCAGTTCAGAGATAAGCTGGACTAGATAAGGACTTATAAAACCATACAAAACACATGTTTAAATTTAGAATTTATTTGAAATTGTTCGGTAGCCTCTAATTACATATTAAATCAAAGTATTATTTTTTCCCTTGTGGTTATTTATCAGACAAGTTAATTTTACATAAAGAAATTTAATTAATTTACTGCATCGTATTAGGTCTAGTCTATAAAAACCAGTGAAAAAACTTTTTAAGTTTTATCGTGTAAATTGAATAAAACCAAACTGCATAACTCATTTGTTAGTTATCACATGTTTTTGTTAAAGCTGGAGTGTTTATTATAATTGTGCATTTTGTGATTCATAAGAAAGAAAATCATGGCCAAAGTTGAAATTATTTATGTACCAATTCCCGAAGCTTGTAAGTATACTTAAAATTTCGGTTTTGTAATATATTATAAAATTTTAATTATTCCAGAAAATAACTAGAGTAACATATTTACTAACAAACTAATCAATATATTTCCGACTTTCCGAAACTTCAATCAGGATTTCCTAAGATTAAAATTAATTGTGTTAATTCCAATTAAGTTATCATGATACAATATATATATATATATATATATATATATATATATATATATATATATATATATATATATATATATATATATATATTTTCGACTAAAAATGACAAAAATCATGAGTTACTTTTATATAGCTTTTACATGTGTCCCAGAGGATATATACATTTCTATTTGCATATTTAATAAAAAATCAGACTCTTATGCTTTGCTGACACCTATTGCTTAAAAATTCTTTATTCCTATAAAATAAATTTAATGTTTAACATCTTGAAAGAAATTTGAGACTTACAATTTTTTTTTTTAATATATTTTGCTGAATAATTTTTTACATATTAGTTTTATATACGTCAAAAAAAAATATATAAAAAATTATATGTATCATAGCTCACGATGACAATTTTAACTCTAGCCGTAGGTTCAAACTAAAATTGCTATTTAAGAAAAAAAAATTGGAATAAAATGTTTACGAAAATTTGCTAATTTTTGTAAATACGCCGATCCATGTCAAACTCTTTAAAAATGTACGTATTTTTACAATAATAATTTTTAGTATATATATATATATATATATATATATATATATATATATATATATATATATATATAATAGGAGTAGTCAAGAAACAATATTCCAAACTAGGGTTATTGGGGATGCAGTCTATTTGAATTTGTAGGCTTTGGTAAGGAAAACCCTTTTTTGATTCTGCTAAGCTTTCTAGAAATTATTTATCTCTTCTTCAGGACATCTCTACAAGTATTAATTATATTGTAATTATATACATATATATATATATATATATATATATATATATATATATATATATATATATATATATATATAATTATAATATAATTATATATAAATATATATATATAATTATAATATAATTATATATAAATATATATATATATATATATATATATATATATATATATATATATATATATATATATATATATATATATATAATTAATAATTGTGACCCTCATATATCCCAAAAGTCAAACTTTTTGAAAGTCATGTATTTTGGCCGCAGTATTCCGTGCCGTATAGGGTGAATAACCCTGTATGTTTGTATATATATATATATATATATATATATATATATATATATATATATATATATATATACACACACACACATATACATATACATATACATATGTATATGTATATGTATATGTATATGTATATGTTGTTATATAATATAGGGTGTCTAAAAATTAAAACTAATCAAATAAGAACTTTAAGTGGCTATAACTTGATTAATTTAAAAAGAACGCAATACTTTTTACCATACCAGAAAATGTATCTTTTAAATACCTATCGAATGGTATAAGGATGTTCTATAGCTAAGTCTTCGCGTTTTATACGCCAAACAATCGTTTTCTGCACCATCTTGTATTTTTTGAATAGATGTTCTAATGTATCTAGTTGCCTATGACATTTAGAAACGTCAGGTGGTTTATTTAATATGTCAGTTTAGTCTGCAAAGCCTATTGCTATAATAGCAGTATTATTTTTTGTAATTGTAAAACTTCATTTATTGAATTGAATTATTTGAATGTTGTTATGTTATTGCTTTGTCAAAATGAAGATTTATGCAAAGAAAGAGCGTATTGATATGATTTTTTTCCTTGGAGAATATGATCAAAATTGTTTTTTGGCTTCTCGAGTCTATGCTCAAAGGTTTCCTGAAAGAAACCATTCTCAACCAGCCGTTTTTGTGAGACTAATAAACCAGTTTCGGGAAAGTGGAAGTGTCATGGCCATGAAGATTTACAACTAATTGCAGAAAAAGAAGACATTGGAGACCCAGATTTTGGTTGAACATCTACAAAACCTCATAAAATCAGTTCTAATTCGTGATCTAAACTTGTTAAAAAATCTGGCAGAATTGTTGGTGCTTGAATTAAAGGATTGGAATCTCCTTATGACGGAAATTACAATTTCTTTTTATCGTCGACGGGAACAAGAATTCCAACCCTTGTTCTCCGCAGAAGGCAATTTAGTGTCTTGTACTGATGTTGATTTATTCCTGAGTGAGTTAGGAGACCGTCATGATTCTAAGGAATGTAGATTCTTTATAAATTTCTTTAAACTCAATTTATCCCAAAAGTAAAACTTTTGTCTTTTAAAAAGACCGAACTAAATTTCTTCGCAATGGAAAAGCTGATAACTATAGAGAACTAGTTTCAAAACTCCTTCAAAATTACAAAGCTCTGGAATATAACATGTCTCTAAAAATAAGTTTTCTGGATTCACATCTGAACTTCTATCCTGAAAATCTCAGCGCTTTGAGGCACGAACACGGTGAATGATTCCAGCAAGATATTTCAACAATAGAAAATCTTTATCAAGGAAAATGGAATTCAAATATGCTTGCAGACTTTTGCTGGAGATTAAAAAGGAATGTTCCTAAAGCAAAATACAGTAGAAAATCGTTAAAAACGACATCTTAATTAACATATATAAATAAATTAAATAAAACTAATACCTTCCCAAAGTAAGAATTTTTTAAATTTTTTATTTCCTTACCCGTTACAAAAAAATGCTATGCAAATTTAAAATCGAAGTAAATTATTCAATAACAACTAGCTATTTTAAGTAAATTAACAGACAAAAAGTTAAATTTTGTGGGTCAGTGTACTTAACTGGCTTTGAAGATTGATTTTAGGTGTAGTAATTCTTTTATGCAATGTAGTAACTCTTTCAAATAATGTTGCAGCATTACTGGGAATAAAGGCTCTTTCCCTTCTGGGTTTATTTTACACATTAATGAGCGGCTCGAGTTGGATATTTTGGTTTTTGCTAAACACATTTACTATTAATATGCTTAAATAAATTTAAAATGTCTATTCTATAATGTAAAGACATGTAACTAGTTGACAAACAAAATCTTCTTTCAATAGGTCATTTGCCCTAACAAACGGATATCCTACAAACTGATATACTTATTAAATTTAATTGAATTAATCATGTTATAGCGTTTTAATTTTTTAACTAAGTATGTACCGTTTTATTGCAAGAGCATACTGTTTTTTGTAATAAATTAAATCGGTAAGTTTCAATCTCTTTTTTCCTTTTAAAGCTTTCTTATTAAGTACAGTATCATAATTTTTATTTTTCAAGTGGTTTTTTCATACGCATATACATATTTTTAAAAGTGACGTTTTTCTTAATTATTGATAATTAAACTCAGAGTGCGTATTTTTTCTTATAATAGATTTATTTGCTTGGTATAAATCGGATGATTTATAACACTCTTATTTAATTTTTTCAACAAGAAATTGTTTTGAACAACAAACTGAGACTTTATTTCCAGTAGTCTTGAAGATTTGGGTTCTTTAAAAATAAATTTTGAGTCTCATTTTTCAGATTTTGATGCAATTGCAAACGATATAATTTTTTCAAAATCCTTTTAACGCCCTAGAATTTCGAATGGAAATGATTATTAAAGCCATCATTGCTGGAATTTTATCAGAGTCTTCTACACACACAGTTTGTTCAGTTGCTCCTAGTTTTTTTTCGGTTTTCGGCACCACTTATGATGTGAAAAAATATTCTCCAAAATGTAGTATATCAAAAATATTTACAGATCCAAATTAATTGATGATTATTTGAAATCGCTGCTGATAATTTTAACTAGTAAACTTAATCCAAAACTGCAAACATTTATCTGGAAAGTTACAGCTATATAAATCTTCATTATGTGAATTACATCTGTACGTCACATTTTTTCAGTGGTCGTTAAATAAAAACATCTGATTATATTATTATTTTTTTAAATTTACTTACATTGTAAATTTTATAATGTAAACATAAATAAACAATGCCGGGCCTGATTGGTGGTGCTCGCGGGCTATAGTTTGGAAATCCCTGATATAGACGTGATATAACTTAAATATGACTAGAGAGTAACGAAGATCTTTTAAAAGTTCACCAACTACCTATTGACTATATTATAAATAATCTATAAGATATTAAAAAAAGCTTAATATTTGTATTTTTGATTTGACATTACAAAATTTTTGATAAGCCTTGGACACCTAATATATGCTGTATTACTTGTTACATCGAACTTTTGGAATGGATGACAAAAAAAATTGCTTTTTGCAATTCCCATGTTATGTCGAGAGCCTTCAAATCACGGAGACAATTTTTATTTTTGTATCATGAATGTATCAAGAAACTCGAAGAAAAACGAAAATAAAATTCAGTATCCAAATTTGCCATCAGCATTGAAATCTTTTATACGAAGAACATTCCTGTACCATTCACTTCGTTGTCATTGATGCTCGACAAAGAAACTTGTGCGCCTGGGGATCTGTCATATTAACTCCCTAAAAGAAGTGAACTCCAACTAATAAATCAAAGTGAATTGAATAGTTTTGCTAAAGACTTATTTAGGCCTATCATAAGAGAAGGTCGAGTTATTGGATTCTAGACTGGAGTAATGAAATCTGCAGGCAAGTGGAGTGACTGCTGCATCATTTCAAAATTATAACGACCCCTTAGAAACTTATTTTAAAATGGAGGCATCTTCATGTGTGTGTGTGTGTGTGTGTGTGTGTCAAAATGTTATCAGTCTTTTGAACGAGCTAGATAAAAGCCTCCTCCCGGATAGCGACTTTTTATCAATTCATCAAAATACAGTTTAAAGGCGGTCAAAATCAATTTTTGTGTACCACGAAATCACTCACTTGCTTCAACAAATCCACTATTAGTTTCTTGTAATATGAGATCGATGTCCGAAGAATATATTTTCTATGTTGTCGAGAAAAGTTGGTAATTTGTCCTCTTGTGTAATTTAGAGCTATATAAAACATAGGAAGAGTGCGCGCCACGTATTTTTGCTCAACCCACGCGAACACCAGTAGATTTTCAACATTTACAGAACGCGACATGAATCTATAGCAGAACTTCGTAGAGCAATTGGTTTGACCTTCCAAACTCTTCATAATATACCTATGATTCTTTTAAATGCAATTAGAAGAATATCAAAACTGTGCCGATACTGCATTCGAGAAAGCGGCCACCATTTTAAAAAATCATCTTTAAATAAACTCTTGATTGTTTTTAGTTTCAGTGTTTCTTTTTGTTTTTGTTACTTTTGTTTTATGAAATAATGTTGTTCTTGTTTCTTTGTAATCAAATTTCAATATTCTGGTTTTATAACAGTGTTGTTTAAAGTAAAAAATGAAATAATAATTAAGTGTCTACAATTAAAAATATAGAAAAACATTCAAATTAACTTTTAGAGTGTCGAATCTTTGATATAATTATTATTTCCAAAATTTTGCATTTGTTTCTTATAAATTATAGAACATATCGAATTCTGACCTTGTTTTTCAAAATAAAATAAACACATTATATATTTTTGTAAAACCTAAATTATACTTTTCAATATTTAAAATAATATACAGGGTGTCCTATTTAAAAAATCATAAATTTAGTTAATCTCTCAAAAACTAAACTTTTTAGAAAAAAAGCTGACTGCACTACTGAACTCTACTTAAAAAACTCTATAAAAACCGGTTTTTACCTTTTTGATAAATTGACACATAACGGAAAAACGAGATGTGCCTAAAAAACGAAGAATTTCAAAATCATCCTATAGATTAAAAACTCAGAGAGCCACGGCAAATTTGAAACTGGAATCTTTCGTTTCGTTAAAAAGTAGGACACTAAAGTGAAAACCGTAACACTATATCTTTGATAATAGCTCCAGTACCCCCTAAAAGTGTGAAAATTAGGATACCTCGTACCTAATTAGCTCCTTCTCATTGTGTATGCCTATGTTTTAATACCATTAGATCGTTATTTTAAAGATTCTTGGTAAAGACAAATAGAAATCTCATTTCATATCTTTATTAAAACGAGATCGGCATTTCATTGATCTAATCCTAAAGCGAAATTTATTATTCGTCATGTTATAAACATAGCAATAACTCGTTAATATACTCCAGAGATTTAAACTTACAATTTAAATGCATAACGAATCTTAACGTTTCGCAATGTCTTGTTTATTGATGGGTACTTATATTTTTAACTAACTGAATTTTGCAATGTTTTAATTGATAATTATATTAAGTATCATTAAAGAGAATATTCAAGTTTTATCATTATTTACAATTTCATTTATTCAGAATTAAACAAACTTTTAATTCTTGTGATTTAGGTTTTTTTTGAAGAAAACTAATATTAAACAATAATCAGCTAGGTAGATAGATAAATTTTCCGCCGCTCAGTAATTTTCACTATTTTATTTAATTTTTGAGCACAGTTGTATTAAATATTATTAAATATTTGATGGTGCAAATAAATGCGGTAGAAAATAACATCATCGAATGATAATTTTACTTCGAACGTTTTATCTAGAAATTATTTTCCGACGTTGTATCTGCGGAATGTGGATTTATAATACTCAACAACTTTAATGTAATCGTGGATAAAATATCGGACAAAATGTTTTTTACCCTTGGGTAAATTTGTTACTTGAAAGCCAGAGTGAGTGAGATTGATGTAATTTTAGAATAATATAAAAAGTTAATATTTTGTTTCCCCACAATTGATACCAACCAATTGCTGGTGGACACGACTTATTGTTTAATGGTTTCTTTTTTCCTAGAATTACGTTACATCTTTTTCTATAAATAGGAATATATTATGTTAATTTTTTAACTAATTTCAAGAACCCGATAGTGTAATGTAACCTTTGATAGTGGTTAATGAAATAATGTGTCAAGTTTTTTGGATAATTAATGTTGACCAAAATTATGGTATATATTACGGTTAACAAAGATGCAGTGAAGTAGATTGGTTTTTTATTATTTGAGCCTTAGGACCTCCTTAGTTTTTAGTTTTTATGTCATCTTTGGAATATAGCAGTCGGCTTTTAATTTTTTGGTCACAATAAAGGGTAAGGATAAATACAAACAAGGGAAAAATTACTGCATTATTATTTAAATTGTTTAAATAATTCACGTGTTTGGCTAAGAAGCAAATATGTTTATTTATAGTTCAGATACAGTATTTTCATTTTATCCCGATTATCATAAATATAATTAGTTGTGTGTGTGTGTGTGTGTGTGTGCGCATCATCACAAAGATAGATAGACAATCCACAATACAAGAACAGATATACGCACTCACGTACGGACATTAAATGGTTTCAGATTTTAATTTCAAACTGATTTTATAATTTTAAACATCGCCATTAGAGGACTCTACTGTTACTTTAATAATTATCATTATAATAAAGGTTTCTTTAATGACATGGTCTTTGTTTTTATGACACATTATCGTTTTCAAATATTTTTTAGTTCTCAGTAAAACACTCGATGTGGAGCAATCTTTTTAAAATAGGTTTGGGTTTTTGGTTCAAAATTAATTTTGATCAATAAAATTGTTAAACTGAAATTTGGTATTATTATAAAAAAACAGTTGATGATAATACCAAATCAACAGGATACTTAATGTCTGATCCTGTATTAAAGATATTTTTTAATTGTGGCTTGCACTGACGTCGCCACTAATATGTTCCTATTTTAAGAATAATTGAATATAGATGTTGCCATGATATATCCAAAGAAAAGTAGGTGATACGACATATTAAACATAGTAACAGACATATCTTATAGGTACGCCTCTGCAAAAAATTCTAACTGACTAGCATGCTACGTCATGCATTATTGTAATTTAGTCAAACAAGATCTTTCATTTGGTTGGAAAATGTCACCATACTCCAGTTACCTTTGTAGACCAGAATCATAAATACATTTTACCCTTGCTGTATAGTTCATTGGCTCGATTCAATTAAAGATAATTTAAATTATTTCGAAAATACTCAAATACGTAAGTAAAGTAGAAGTAGTTCGATTTATATATAAGACTTTTATATCATTTTTTATAACTATTGTGAAATTGTCAGGTTATGCCGTAAGGATATTTGAATGTAGCTAACCAAAATTCTCCAAAATCATGATTCATATGCTTCTTTCTGATATTTTAAAAATGAATACGAAATATTACTCCCATTTTCCAAGAGAGTGTAACTTAATGTAAAAGGTTCAACTTTTATTTTTAAATAATCTCTACTAATGAAATAGATAATTAGTTTTAGTTTAGTATGCAATTATAAGAAATTTATCTATGGTATATACAGGGTGTCCCACGACGATTTCTTGGTAAATAGACTTTGAAATATTTTTAAAATTTGGCAATTTGCTAAACTCGATGGGGCAATTCGGCTAATATATTTTCAAGATGATGGAACTTTTGGTTATATTAGAAGTTGATACATTCTTGCTATTTTAAGTGAAACACCCTATACGTTATTTAATTTTTAGATTCTACGCAAATCTGCAAACATATTTCATGTATAATATCCTACAGCTAAGTCCAACTGTGTTTGACATATTTTAAATTTTATGCCAAAAAATTTTTATAAAAAAATTGAACCGACTTCTAAAAGTGCGCTAAAAAGCGAAAAATAACTATAAACTTTTATATGAAATTGAAATTTTTGAAGTCGGCGCCAAACTAATACATGACAAAATGTGATTGCATAAACACATTAAAACTACTTCATTTGTAATTGCTTTCTTGCCATAATTTGTATATATTAGTAATTATTTATTTCATTTAGGAATAATTTGGCGCCGACTTCAAAAAATTTAATTTCATATAAAAATTTATGGTTATTTTTCACTTTTTAGCGCACTTTTAGAAGTCGGTTCAATTTTTTTTTATAAAAATTTTATTTTTCGATTTTTAGTTTTGAATTCATTATGCTATCCATAAATTATTTAACTTAAGTACTAATCGAGATTAGTGTACCCCGCAATGACTCCAAGGTGTCAAATGGCATTTTTAAAATAATTATTCAATAATATTTTAATGCTCAATTATATAATTAATAATAAAAATCAATAAATTTAACTAAATAAAAGTGTATAAAATTCTGTTTTATTAAATTTAAATTTTAAATGTACATGTAGCAAAAGTACACGGTAAGAAATCGTGCTTCAAATTTAACATAAATCGTGTGTAAAAAAGTAACATAGATGTGTGTTAAGAGTAACACCAAATTGTGTAAAAATTCAGCAACTAAACTGTAAATTTTTACAGATTCATATTTTAATGTGGTTAATTAACACGTGAAAACGATAAAAATTATAAATTTAAATTTTAACACGCAGTTTTTTACGTAATGACGTAAGTTTTTTTTTACTGTGTATATTTATGAAAATTGATCTTTTTCAACAACCATAAATTTTATGAAATGATAATTTATTAGTATTTTTTCCTTAAAAAGATAGATCAAGAATAGAAATATCAAAAACTTGTTAGTAAAAAAATATTATTAATTATTTATTAATTATTATGTTATCGACCATTAATCTATGTTGTTATCATCATCAAAGTTTTAGCCTTCATCTTCAAGCCAATCCTCAATTTTATTGAAATAATCATTGCCGTCATCTGCATCGTTATTTAATTCATATGTAAAAACAAATAAATTAATTAGGTCACGAATAATTACAGTTATATAAAAATATATAAAAATAATTTGAAGTTGAAATTATATTGGGCCTTTTTCTTTACATACATCGGAGATTGTATATGTATTGATGAAATCCGAAACCGTGCAACATCCACATCAACTATTACTACAATATTGTTTACAGCACAGATGAATTCTTGTATTATATCGAAAACATTTTGTTTGCTGAATCCGACCTTAAATATAAAGTTCTCGAAATGCACGAATGATTATTTCTGAATAATGCATTAACAAAAAAGTTCTTTCATATATTGATAAAAAAAAAAACTAAAGATAAAATTAAAACTGCACAAAATTGTCAGCTGAATTTAGAAAAATATCACATATCAGACTTATGTACAGAGTGTCGCATTTTCGACAATTTTAGGAGATATTGGAGTTATATCAAAGATATAGTGTTGCGATTTCCACTTTAGTGTCCTACTTTTTAACAAAACGAAAGATTCCGGTGTCAAATTTGTCATGGCTCTCTTAATTTTTAATCTACAGGGCGATTTTGAAAATCTTAATTTTTTAGGCACATCTCGTATTTCCGTTATGCGTTAATTTATTAAAAAGGTAAAAACTGGTTTTGATGGAGTATTTTACGCAAAGTTCAGAGGCGTAATCATTTTTTTTTCTAAAAAGTTTAGTTTTTAAGATATTAACCAAACTTATGATTTTTTAAATAAGACATCGTGTATACTATTTTAGATATTGATTAGGTATAATTTAGGCTTTTCAAAAATATATAATGTGTTTATTTTATCTTGAAAAACAAGGTTAGAATTCGATATTTTCAAGAATTTACTTTATTTGTAAAAGTAGGCCATGACCAATTTATAGGAAACAAATGAAAAATTTTGACAATAATAATTATACTAAAGATTAGACACTTTAAAAGTTAATGTTTTTCTATATTTTCAATTGTAAACACTTAATTATTATTACATTTTTTACTTTAAACAACACTGTTATTATAAAACCAGAATATTGAAATTTGATTGAAAAGAAACAAGAACAACATTATTTCATGAAATTAAAGTAATAAAAACACAGAGAAACACTGAAACTAAAAACAACCAAGAGTTTTTTTAAAGATGGTTTTCAAAATGACGGCTTTTTTCTCGAATGCAATTTCGGCACAGTTTCCTTATTCTTCTAATTTTATTTAAAAGAATCGTAGGTCTATTATCAAGAGTTTGGAAGGCCAAACCAATTGCCTCACGAAGTTCCGCTTTAGACTCATGTCGTGTCTTATACACTTTATTTTGTATAAAACCCCACAAAAAAATTCAAAACGGAATGATCGAGAAATCGTGGGGGCCATCTTATTGGCCCATTGGTCCCTATCCATCTTTGAGGAAAGTTATTGTCCAGAGTTGTGGCTCGGGGTACCGTCTTGTTGAAAATAAATGGAATTAAAGTGAGTCAATGGAACATTTTCAAGCAATTGTGGAATAATTTTCTCATGGATTTCTAGGTATCTACTTGCTGTGACACCCCCTTCATACATTCTGTAGGCTATGGGTCGGCCCAAAATAAACAATTAAAACACCAACTCCGAAGTGGCCTTTCGAAAATTAAATAGTGATTTTCTGCAGACCAATGCCTCGTGTTGTAATGAATAAAAATTTCCGCACTTGAAATAGCATTCGTCAGACCAGATGACAAATATGCCGAAAGATTCGTTGGTGTGGATTTATTCTAAATACCATTTTCAAAACATTACCAGGCTTTCATAATCCCCGGGGTATAAATGTTGCACTATTTTAAATTTATTTGGATGGTATTTACACTTTTTCAAAATTATTTCAGAGTAAGATTTTGCTACTGCGTAAAATGGCACATTTGTTTATTTTCTCTCCCTGTCTTCTTTGACGTATGTTTTGGGACACAGCTGAATGAAAGATACGTGTTCAACTAGATTTCTTTCTAAAAGAGCAAATAGGTCCGGAAAGGGTTGCCTTCTTTCTGGATACCTAACATGAACAAAAACTATCGCTAGATATGAGAAGTTATCCTAATGATAACGCTTTAACTACATTACCTATTGAAATATAATCCAGAAGCTTCTTGGGGACTTTCATTGCTTTGTATAAAACATACTAACATATTATACTTTTCATTATTATCATAAACGGCCATTGTAAATGCAAAATAAATACAAAGTAAAATAAAACACCTATGTAACAAAAATATTTCATAAATAATAACAATCTGATAAAACTGTGAAATTTTAGATATCTGCCTTTTGTTTCTTATAGATTGGCCATGGCCTACTGTTACAAATGAAGTAAATTATTGAAAATATTTTTGAAAAGCCTAAATTATACTTAATCAATATCTAAAATAATACACAGGGTATCCTATTTAAAAAATCATAAGTTTGGTTAATATCTCACAAACTAAACTTTTTCGAAAAAAAACTAACTGCGCCACTGAACTCCACATAAAAAACTGTAAAAATCGGCCGTTACCTTTTTGATCAATTAACGCGTAAATGTAAATAGGATATGTGCCTAAGAAAAGAAAATTTTTAAAATCACCCTGTCGATAAAAAAATTAGAGAGTCATGATAAATTTGACACCGGAATCTTTGGATGTGTTAAAAAGTAGGAAACTAAAGTGAAGTCCATAACACTATACCTTTGATAAAAACTCCAATACCCCCTAAAAGTGTCAATAATGGGACACCCATACTTATATTTATAAAAAAATCGCTACAGAAGTATTACCGAGCTTATTTTAAACTCTACAAAAGGTATTCAACTGTTTATAGTAGGAGAGTCCAGTTTTTATAGGTATTTTTTAATTTCTTGGGTATAGGTTTTTACTTCTATTGTAACATTAAAGGCTGTATAACGTTTCGCCTGTCATGGCAAGTTTTTTCAAAAACATTTTTCTTATTATTTGCTTTTTGATTAAGTACTATTTACAACCTATAAATCAACTACAATCAAACTCATGCTTTGATTTTATAAATACTAAAATTTTAACGCAAGATGAAAACTATCATAAACTTCTAGTGAAGGAAATGATTCATATAAAAAGAAAACAACATCTCGTATTCGATAAATAAGACATAAGCAATTTAGGCCAAATTTATCACAATTTAATCCAGTGAAAATATTTTTAAAGAATAGTCAAAACTTATAGTTTACCTCTGTATAATAACCAAGAAATATTCCACACCCGCTACACTTTTTTACAAACTTCTCAGACATTTTTTATATACAAAAAAAATCCATACAATGGCAGTAAGTGATCGAACATGAACTCTCTAGGTGCGTACATTTGAGTTTTATAAACGTGTTTGTTTTGTGATTTTAATTATTTGGACAAAGTGTATTTTATAGTTAATTAATTTTGATATTTTAGAATGATTGTCAATTGAAGTATGTCTCTATTTGTATGTTGTAAATAGCACTTAATCAAAAACACGACAGGCGAAACGTTAAACAGACTTTAATATCACAACAGAAGTAAAAACCTAAACCAAAGAAATTAAAAAATTACGTTATTGAATGGTTTAAGAAGAAATAAATAAATATATATATATATATATATATATATATATATATATATATATATATATATATATACATATATTTATTAATTATAAGCATCTAATCTTCTTCTTCTTCCTCTTTCATTTAAGACGACGTCTTGTTTTTCTGCTATATTAAGCCTCCTGCGATGTTGATGTCCAACATTCGTGCCATCGTTTTGGAGGTCGACCAGTGGGTCTTCTAGTGTTTGGTATCTCGTTCTTAGCCCATCGATCGTCGCCCATTCTGTCCACATGGTCCCTCCAATATCTGCGCCTTGATCTTATAAACCGTACCACATCAGGCACCTTGAGCTCTTCCCTTATTTCGGGATTTCTTATTTGATCTCTTAGGGTTACTCCTTTGATTGTTCTTAAAGTTTTCATTTCAACCGTTCGTAGCATACTTTTTGTTTTAGATGTTTCGGCTCGAGTTTCCGATGCATAAGTTAGTACTGGTCTTATCACAGTTCTGCAGATGTGTATTTTGCTCACTGTGGACATATACTTATTTTTCCAGATTATGTCCCTCAGGCATCCTAATATCCTTGAGGCCTTGTTAGGCTGTGCTCTGACTTCCTGGTATAGATTTTTATTGCTTGATACATCAACTTCCAAGTATCTGCAAGACATGCTTTGTCTGATAGGATGGTTCTTCACCACCAATTTGCATCTGACAGGATCTTTTGAAATTACCATCGTTTGGGTCTTTTCTATAGATATTTCCATATTTAAATTTTTTGATGTGGTCTGGAATCGGTATAGTAGTCGTTGCAAATCGTCTTCATTTTCTGCTAACAGTAAGGCGTCGTCGGCAAAACATTAGATTTTTAAAGATTTTCGTCCCATTTTGTATCCTCCATTGACTTCTTTTATATTTTGAATTATCTTGTCCATAATTAAATTATAGAGAAATGGACTCATACTGTCCCCTTGTCGTATTCCCGTCATGATAGGTATTTCCTCTGTTACCCCTTGTCGTGTCTTTATGCGTATCTTATTGTTTTTATTTAGCTCTTCAATTACCGTAATGTAGTTGTGGTTAACGCCATTTTCCTGAAGTATTTGCAAGACGTCTTTAAGTCGAACTCTATCAAACGCTTTTTTAAGATCCACTAGGCAGACGAAAAGAGGTTTATTGTATTCTACCGATTTTTCAATAGTCTGTCGGATAATGAAAATCGCATCAACTATCGATCTGTTCTGTCTAAACCCGTGTTTATCTTCACTTATTACAATTTTACTCGTTAGTTTTGAAGTCAAGCATCTAATCATAAAATGAAAAATACAGTGACATAAGGAACTTCAGTTATAACTATTTTTGCATATGTTGGTGCGCTGCTACAATTTTTTTAATATTAATAGTTTCCATATATTTTCTCTCATACAACATAAAACATTCAGAATGATACTTGATTTTCAAAGTTATTAAATTTTCTGGTGAAAAAATTAACAGTTTTATTGTATATATGATCTCTAAAAGATCGGGGAACTGTGTAAAATTTTTCTGCACTTGCCCTAAACTTCATTTGATGTAGTTGAAAATGTTCTTTGTCGATTTTTTCTCGTAAATAATACATTTATTAGTATCTATAACGTATTTATTAGAGCGTTTCGTTGATAATTGCGTTGATATTGATTCTTTACTAAGCTTGACTTTTTTACATTCTTCAACATTATCTTTACTTAGATCACTATTATCTCTTTTTAGATTTTCATTTTTAATTTTTTAACTATGTGAGGTTTTATGCATATTTTTTATAGTACTCATTGGTCATGTGGTACTTAAACTAATCTAAAAATTGCATCAATCGCATTCAATAATCACATCTTATATTGAATTAATGTTTATTTAAAGTTGTTTGAAACTAAATAAAATGTTTTAAGTGTAGAATTACATTCATAAAGTTTGCTGTAACATAATTTTACCTTCTTTGGCTGTTACATTCAAGCGACAAAAAACAATGTCTAGATGCAAATAGGCAGCGTCACTTATGTCACACTTACCTTGGTCAGTACTGGTTAAATGTATGCCTTTTTTGTTTTCTTGACAAATAATGCATAAATCATTGTTAAAAAAATAATTTCCTCATATTGTTACCATCAACAAGTTGCCTATTTCGAATATAAAACTCAACAGTGAGCGTCAACGAAAGTACAGCCAGTAGCGTTATTAACAAGTTGCTTCCTGATTAGTTATTAGCTCGCGAAGAGATAAATGTGATCATCCTTGTTCTAATCGGTGAATCTCGGTTTAAAAATACTTTATAACTAATGTGCTATTAATAAAATGTGTACAATATACTTGCTACAGTATGATATTGTATGTTATTGATTATGCCAGATTTGAATTATGCTGCATAGTTACAATAACTGAAATTCTTTATGCTAATGTATTGTTTATTTTATGATTAGAGACTTATAACCATATATATATATATATATATATATATATATATATATATATATATATATATATATATATATATATATATATATATATATATATATAGTATTCATGAAACAACCAGCGAAAGCTCTAATGGATTATATCCACTAGGTGAGCGCCTGTCGTAGACTTTCACTTCTCTGCCCATTCTTCGGGAATCCATCTTCGGTCTTCGTAATTAGGGTTTTAAAATACATACAAAAACCCTTGGTGGAGCCAGATCCCTTCAGCGGCTTCGAAAACCCACTGAACTCTTCGACTATTCATGGACTATTTTAAACACCATACCCTTCTGATTTACACATATTTCGTACAAAAATTAACATTTGATTATATCTATAAACATAATTATTAAATATAAATTAATTACGACCTGTTTTAAACTACTAAAGCAAGTAAACGACCTATTTAACTAAAAATAAATTATATGGGATGCCCAAACTGACATATTTACATATAACTAAAAGTTGTATAGTAGTTTATTTATTCCAAAAACCTGTTTATTAAATTAGGTTAATAATTCTAAAAACCACAGGTTTTGTTAGTTTTAATGTCACAGAGGTATAGACCAATTGCTAGAGAAAAATAAGTGATTCTGTGACAAAAATACTACTGTGCCATCACAGTAAAAACAATCCTTAATGATATTTTTTTTTATATTTTCCTTTCTCTGTTATTATACATTAATTTGTTATAATTAAACCGAAAAATTGCCTTTTTTTTCGTTTCTTGCTTGTAAAATCAAATCTAATGAAGCAAACTCGACGCTGTAAAGAAATGAATTGTACAGAATATAAATACTAACAAAATGAGGCCTAAATAAATTTAATCGGATTATTAGTAACAAATAAAACAGGAAAAAGGCAAATCTCGGCGTTTTTTTAAAAATTTGTGTATTCGTTTTTCAAGTTGTCGTCGTTTCATTAGTTTTTGCGTAATTGTCATTTGGAATTTTTAGTATATTATCTTTCAGCGCATCTAGACCCATCATGTATAGTCCGAATTTAATTTCGCAAAAAATTTTGAAAGTAATAGTATCATTCTACAACCTTATATTTTAATTTTGCATCAAAAACTCTGTAAAATACGTGAGAAATGCTAGCAAACGTGACTGAAAATGACCGAGCGGCTGAAAGTAGAAGACTAGTTGAAGCAGCGCGACTGCAAAGGAGGGTCGTATGTATACAAGTCCAAGAAGTTATGGATAAACTGTCAACCACGGATGAACCACATCATAGTCCAACAAGTATTCAATTATGACCTTAGTAAAAGTATTACGGTTTCCGAGTTTTTTAAGTTTTAGTATTTTTTGAAAATCTTTCTGTTTTATTTATTTTTGTCTTAAATGATTGCGCTATCATATCTTAAACAAATTTTTGGTTAAAAATTTTTTCAACCTTAAACTTTGAACGGCCGTTGTAAAGAAACACACTTGTTGTTAATGGAAATTCTAAAATGGTTTAAAAGTTCTCACTTTTATATTTTTTTATTATTGTTATTGATATTTGAGTAGCACATTTCTAAAGCAACAGTTCTAATATTAAAAGTACCTTTTTTTAGTTGTGTGGAAATAAAAGATGTTCAAAATTGCGTCCTCCCGCTTTAATACACGCCCTGAAATTCTTAATAGAATATCTTTTAATTACAATAGATGTTTGAAATAGCCTCAGTAAAAAAAGTCTAATGGACTTAAATCCAGGAATCTGGATGGCTACAGAATTCGACCTTATCGTGCAATCCACTGTCATGGATATTTTTTATTTAAATGTCGCCGTACTTGAAAGGCATAATAAGCCGAACATCCATTATTTTGGAGCCAAATGTCCCGCCTCGTTGTTAATGGTACGTCTTCTAGAAGTTCGTATAAAAGGTTTTCCAAAAAATCCACTTCCATGTCGCCATTTAGCGTGGCTAGCAGCTCTTGGTACCAAATAATTTGGCTAGTAATGATCCCTGTCCACAGATTAATTTGAAATTGTGTCTTGTGTAATAAAACGTGGATTTTCTAGCGCCCATTGATTTAAATTGTGCAAATTATATTACCAGACACAATGGTCAAATTATTGGGCCCTACTAGCTACTAACCACACTAAATTTGGATATTTGGATTTTTTGGAAAACCATTTATATGAGCTTCTAAAAGACATCATTAACAACGAGGCAGGGCATGCTGCTACAAAATAATGGATGCTCGACTCATTACAGCCACATTTAAACAAAAGATAAACACGACGATGGATTGGACGATAATGTCCAATGCTATAGCCACCTAGATTCTAGGGCTTAAATACATTAAACTTTTTTTTTACTGGGGCTGTTTCAAAGACCTGCTGTATCAACTTTCTACGGTTGAGCAGTTGTGAGAAACGCATACATTCAGCTACCAAACAAATAAATCCTGAGGGCTAAGTTAAAAGATATTCAGGGCGTGTATTAGAGCAGAAGGATGACCTTTTAAACAAGTGTTGTATCTTTTTATAATAAAATAATACTTAAACACATTTATTGTTGTTTATTTGTATTGACCAGTATCCACATAACTTAAAAAAAGTTTTTTTTTAATATCGAAACTGTAGTTTTAGAAATGTGCGGAGACGCACACTCTGCTATTGAAATAGCAATAACAATAATACAAAAAAAAAAACATAAAAGTAATAACTTTTGCACCATTTTAGAATCTCCATTAAGCAAGTATGTTTTTAAGATGTTGGCACAACATGCGTGTTATTTTCTTTTCACAATGGCTGGTTAAATTTGAAGGTT
The DNA here is from genome assembly GCA_034092305.1 of Diaprepes abbreviatus. Lineage (NCBI taxonomy): Eukaryota > Metazoa > Arthropoda > Insecta > Coleoptera > Curculionidae > Diaprepes > Diaprepes abbreviatus. Next base: position 25,232,975 of record JASJET010000055.1, on the reverse strand, counting down.
AAAAAAAATTGTTTAAGATATTTTATTTTAATGTTGTAAAAGTAATTATTGAAAATACATTATACTCTATCGGTAGTGCAATCATTTCAGATAAAGATAAATAAAACAGAACAAGAAAAATTTTTCCTCTGTAGAAACAGCACTGATTGTGATTTTCAAAAAATTCTAAAACTTAAAAAAAACTCGAAAACGATAACACTTTTACTAAGGTCATAATTGGATAATTAGTCGACCATGATGTGGCCCATTCGCCGACAGATTAGCCATGGCTTCTTGGACACCCTGTATAGTTATACGGGGTATATCAACATTTTGGTTAGTTTAAATAAATTTTTATTTGGAACTATTAAACATTTTCCTTAGGATACACAGTACAAAAAAGTCATCTTTCTTTTCTTTTTTCCCGTGTAATCTTATTCTTGTACCCAAAATTAATTTATGTACGATTTTTTTCAGAAAGCATGCTGAAACAGATTAGACTTTAGATAATTTTTTCATGTCCAATATTGAGGTGGCTTGGTACAACGTTTTATGGTCTGTAATACAAAATTCCACTTTATATTGTGGCATTTTTGAAACAAGTCAAAGAAAGAACTTTAATAATATATTGTATCAGTTTATTTTAAAAACGTGATTTAAAGTTCCTTATAGTATATTTATTTATATTTAAGAGTTGACCTGATCATTATTGTTTAATATTTACTTTGACAAGATAATAACCCCAACTAGAAAACAATCCATATCACTACTATATACACGTATTCTACTCCTGTGAATAACCTCAGTTGATAATTTTAAAATATGCATAAGCCAAATCGCTATGCTACAGGCAAAATGTTTCTGTGTAACTATATTTTTGGGCATGTTTTTAAACAAATGAAAATGTGTAATAACTACTAAACAAATTTCTTCTTATAAAAAAGAGAAAGTTGTCCAAATGTTAGCTATCTGGAAAGAAATCATTGTCTAACAAAGTGTTAGGGTCGAAAATAGAAGAAAAAATAATAGATATTTATTTACACACCACACACTATTCAGAACTTTTTTAAGACACTTCTCCAAAATTCTCAAAAATCTATAGGTATAAAATCGAATTTTTTTTGGTGCGACTAGTGCTTATACAGGTTGGCCCACCACATTTCCATCGGTTTAAATATAAACAACGATAAAATATTTTAAAAATAATTTTTAATAAAGGTTGTGTAGGTCTCTTTGCATAACATTTTAAAATTATTTTGAAATATGCCCCGTATAGTATTCCATATTTTGATAGCGCGAGTCAAAAAAGTTCCTGTCATATTTTGTATGCAGTTCTTGAGATATAAACTATTTTTGAAATTAGAGATCAAAATTTAAGAGACGTGCCTGCCTTCTCTATTTAAGCTAGATAGTTTAAATCGTATTGGTTTTTTAGAAAAATCATTACAATTTATTGAAAAACAAAAATGATCTCAAGGTGAATAAAAACTTATATTTGATATTTATTATTATTAAAGCCAAATAAGTTTCTTATTTTAAAGGAGACACCCTGTATTGATATCGAATTTATATTCTAATTCAATCGTCTTTTAAATTGTATTCAGGTTTTTTTTTTACTAATTTTCCAATTTTAATTTTATATATAATTTTTTGCAATTTATTTTTGACTGAGCTGACGTGATAATGGCGAAGATTGCGACCGACGACTCAAATTTTATTTATGGGTCCTAAAAATATTAAGAGATGGTGAAAATTCCTTTGAGTTTGTCCTTTTTTCGGATGAATCCACTTTTCATAATAACGTATTAGTCAAAAGGCATATTTTCCATTATTACGGTGATAAAAATCCAATTTATTTAGAACCGTCAGATGGTCTGTTAATGTGTGGGGTGGAATAATTGGAACGCGAGTCGATATTTTTTCCATGGCTACTTAAACAGCGCAATGTTTCTTAGATTTATTAGGTACAGTTTACCTGTACTTTTGGAGGATGTTCCACGAGAAAGAATGTGGCTGCAACTAGACTGTGTTCCTACGCATTTCAAAGTTAATGTCAGAAATGGATTAGATACTCAATATCCCAATAGGTCGATAGGCCGTGGAGGAAGTATTAATTAATATGTCATTGAAGACAGCTGAAAATATGAAAGAATGAATCAGAATAGCGTTGCGCTCTATAAAACCAAATATGTTAAACAGTCGTTTAAAAAAGTACTTGGGCAGTTTGAGCATTTCATAAAACATTAGTTTTATTTAGTTTTTTAAATTGAGTTTATTATCTCTTTAATAAAGTATGTATTCGCTGTTAACCTGGTTATGATTATTTTTCTTAACTCGTTAGTGATTACATACCATCTAATATCAGTAATAACATCATCAACTCCGGAAAGGCTACTATTCAAACAAAAATAAATTGAAAAAATGTATATCTAAAATTGAAATGTTAAATTACTGAGAAACTATAAAAGGTAAGTAAAGAAACCTTAATACAATTCACTGTTAAAATGAGAATATAAATTCGATATTAAATACAGGGTGGTCTATTTAAAATAAGAAAGACTAATGATAATAAAATTCAAATATAAGTAAATAACTACATAGCATCATAAACCCTAAACTGGGATAATAATTTCCTATAAATAGTGAAAATGTCGAGCTCAGGATGAGTGTGCCAGAGAAGAGGCGCGCGAAATGAGAGTTCACTCCATAATTAGTGCGACGGTAAGGGATGATGGGAGCACGCAACCCCACACTGGCAAGCAAAGGAGGGCAGTCAACAAGGGAGTTGACTACCTTGTAAAGAAGACGCAGGTCATGATGGGCTCTTCTGACAGAAAATTGTGGATGGCTTGTCAAATTACTCATTAAATCATAATGAAATTAAATATTGTTATAAAATTTATATTAAATGTAATGTATAATGTAATGTATAAACTTTCTTTGAACACCCTTCACCCTCTGTCTATGAGTTGTGTAATATGGGTTGCACACAGACGAGGCGAACTCAAGGGAGAACCAGAGAGTAGTAAAGAAGTCTCAAGATGCGAAAAATCTCTAGAGCTCCTTTTTATAAAACCCACAATATTATATTAAGGGCATTGGTGGCAATATTTGCTATATATTCAGTAAATGAGAGATCCGGATTCAAGATAACTCCGAGATCCTTAACAAGAGTAACAGATGACATAATATCATTCCTGATTTGGCATTCAACCCCCGACATTGACGAGAGAACCGCATGAATTTGCATTTAGCAATGTTTAAACGCATCCCATTTCTGTCACACCATGCCGAAAACCGATCAAGGTTATCCTGAAGCAACCGGCAATCATTCAAACTGCCAATGCCCCTAAACAATTTCAAATTGTCAGCAAACAAGAGAAAGTTGGTATTTTTAAAACACTTTTTGACATCATTGATAAAAAGATTAAACAGTGGGGGTCCAATATGAGACCCCCGAGGCACCCTCGAAGGGACCGAAATCTTCCTAGAGAGAAAATTGTTGACTCGAACTATCTGAATTCGATCATCAGGATAGCTCTCAATCCATCCAAGCAACAAACCAGACACTCCCAAGTTTATAAGTTTGCTCAACAATACGTTGTAGGGAGCCCTATCAAATGCCTTTGAAAAGTCAGTGTAAATGGAATGAACCTCCAAGCCACTCTCAAGGTTCTCTGTAACATCGGATATATAAGACAAAAAGTTGAGCTAAGCATTTCTGCCCCCACAAAACCCTAACTGCTCGCCAGTCACTTCAGACGACAATACAGACGATAGATGATTAGTTACTAGCTTTTCAAAAACCTTCGGTATGACATTTATAATACTAATAGGCCTATAATTCGTCACGTCTGCCCTGTCACCAGACTTGTGTATAGGAACAACATAACTGGCCCTCCAAAAACTTGGAACTTAAACGTACTGCAACGATGTATTAAATATTATATGTAGTGGCCTAGCAAGTATAAAAGAACAAGTTTTAAGCCAAGTCGGATGAATAAGATCAGCCCCAGGGCTTTATGTATGTTTAATTTGTTTATCTCCTCCAAGATATCAGAAATTTGAATTGACTAAGAAAAAACGCTGACATGTTTGGTGGAAATTTCCTCTGCACACTGAGGACTGTCTAAATTATAGACAGAACCAAAGTAACGGGCAAGCAGATCAGCAGCCTCAGAACCCATGTCTATCGTGATGTCATCCAGAAAAATATTATTTGGTATATCGTTAATCCTACGTTTGGAGCTGACAAAGCCCCAAAAATATTTAATATCATTTTGAAGGGAAAACTCGACATTCTCGATGTAATTATTGTAGTATTCTTTCGCGAGAACGCGACACTGTGCACGCAAAATGGAGAGTGATGAGATTTACACATTTTACAATTTTTATGTGCAATCTTTTTCTGGATGATGAGATCTATCAGGTCGCGAGTAAGTGCAGAGAGCGCTGTACAATATGTCATAGAAGATTCACCATATTATCAACACTTCGACCTGAAAGAATACAATCTCAGCAATAAAAATGTAAGTGATCCCTAAGACCAGAATAGTTAACTGATTTAAAATCATAGTAAAACTCATTGGCCTGTTTACTGACATCAAGCAGATCTGTGGACGTCCTAAAATCGAAACACTAATGCGGATGGTGATCATCCTTACGCACTAATGGATCACATGAGTTAACGACAAGTCTTCTATGGCTAAACACTAGATCTAAGATAACGTTATTAATATTGAGATTGCTATTAAGCTGAAAAAATTATTAAGTGCACAAATGTCTGAGACAATTCTTACTTTTTCAACGACTGCAGGTTGCGTGTAATTGTCATCTCGTAGAACTGTCACCAAATACACGTCATTAATTATCCACACTGTCCTGGGAATGTTAAAATCTCCAGCTATACAACGCTTAGCTCTAGGAAAGGCATCAGTTAATGAATCAATGGAATCACTGAACTACCGATAGTCAGCCAGGCATTTTACTTAAATTTGACAACTTTGTGTGAAACTTTTTGTATCATTCTCTACACTTCACAATAATTTTAAAATGTGGTCCCAATAGACCTACGTATCTCCCATTAAAAATAATTTTAAAGTATTTTATTCTTCTCTGTATATGAACCGACGGAAATGTGGTACACCACCCTGTATAGAATAATTTTTATTTTTCACATATACATTAGAGTTTTATGAATCAATCTAATAAAAACTGATTAAAATATTTCAAAATGGCGACATATGTGCTGTTTAATAAGATCCTTCTTAGACAGCAGGGGTTTTCAAAGAAAGTTCCTGTGGGTGGTGGATTTCTTTTCGGTCAGACATGATCTAATATTTTTTTTTCTTATAAATGAAGGTCACAGGTTCAATGCAGCATAGAAAAAAAATATTTAAAAAAATGTTTTTCTCTTTAAAAGGAAACCTCTGATTTAAAAAAAAAAATCTATTTTAGACTGAAGGTGATATGGTTAAGAATAGACTGTTTAAATTTAATTAAATCTAGATCTAGAGCTATTTTATTCATCAGTTTGAAAAAATATTTTCGAGAAAGTCGCAAAAAAATAATTTATCAGCGTCTTAAAATCATTTTTTTACCCTCAGTGTGCAGTTTCTGGACCATACATAAAGTCTTTAGAGATGTTACAGTGTCCTCTGATTTTTTTTCATTTGCCCTTTTTAACTGGCGTTTTTGGATTATTGCTGGACGCTCAGGTTGGCTACTAGCTACTGCATCTAAATTCCCTAGGTGAAGTGCATTTGGTTCAACTGTAAGATTTAACACTTTTATCATTGATTATACAGTTGCAGTATAAGATGCAATCTCAACAATTTTTGCACCAGTGGAATGTACTTTTGAAGCCATAGACCAAATAGCAGTGTTTATGTCCTGATTTGTTTATTACTATGAAAAATTCATGAATCTATTACAACACTTTTTTCGCTTACACCTCTCGAGTCGATATCGAGTGTGGGTTTATATTTTCTGTAATAATTCAAATTTTAACTTGGGAAAATGTTTAAAATAGCCTTAAAAGTACAAATAGAAATGTAGACAAAAAATCAATTTTTTTCCGGGTGGCCTGACTTCTTAATGCGTTTTCTCACGGGTGCCCACCCCGAGTTTCATGGTATTAGTGAAATACCCTCGACTTTTTCCGTCCACACTTGTGCGTCACGACTGTATATATATATATATATATATATATATATATATATATATATATATATATATATATATATATATATATAAATCCTTTATTTAGTCATAGACTAATATATAATTACACACATATCTTAACAACTAAATTCATATTTTAAAATTAAAAACAACAATTAAACATCGTCAAGCTTTGCAGAACAATGACATACTAAACTAAACTGACACAAATTAAAAAAAAAATAAAACAGAAAGTTCATGTCCCTCAAGGACAGACCCTATTAACAAAATACTGCTTCAGACACTGCTTAAACTTATTTAGAGATTTTAAACATTTAATATTTGTGAGCAATTGATTAAAACTGTTTAAACCCTTAAAAAATACAGAGGTTTGTGTTTGTCTCTTTAATACTGGAGGAATATAAAAGTCATCCTTCGATCTAGTGTCATATGCATGTATATTTCTATTATAATTAATATGATTTTGTAAATATGTAGGAAAACTACCCGATCTGATTTTAAAAATAAAGATCAATGTTTGATAGTGAAAGAAGTCCTCCACCGACAACCGTTGCATTTCTCTCAACATGTAGTTCTTGTACATGAGAGTATAACTCTCATGGCTCTATTTTGCAATTTTTGAAATCTTGCCTTTTCATTTTGATTAAGAAGGAACAAAATTGTGGAGCAATAAACAAAGTGCGGCAATACCAGAGTGTTAAACAGGATTGTTTTAGTCCACCTTGTCAAAATATTAGAACATCTTTGAATATAGTTAATTTTATAAGAAGTTTTTTTTATTAAGTTATTCGCATGTTCTTTAAATTTAAGTTGTCTATCTATGATTCCTCCTAAATATTTAAACATTTCCACCATTTCAATTGTTTCATTGCCTATTTTAATAGTAGGACCTCCACGAGAAAAAGTTCTGTAATGATTCTCATTGCAGATTATCATAAATTTGGTTTTTTCCACATTTATTTTTAATTGGTTACAAGAACTGTGGGTGAAAAATCGGAGTGACGAGTTTTTGAAATAAATCTCTAAAAACATGATTGTCAACCTGATGTCATAGACATAGACGAAGTTGCTTAGCCAACAGAAGAACGGCTGCTCCGCAAATAATTGATTTGAGTACTAATTCTTCGATATCCATTTTTTAACAAAAAGTAACATTAGAATAGTTTATAAGACAAATAATACACAAAACACACAAATAAAATATAAAAGAGAACGTTGGCGTTTGGCGTCTCTACAATGTAAAAAAATGATACCAAAAGTACAAAAATTACTAGAAATTATAACCCTAGTGAAAAAGTCGTAAATGTGAACAAGCTGGCATCTTTCACTCATGACGTCAAAAACCGCTAAAATCAGCTGATAGGTTTCGGATGACAAGACCCGGAGTGAGCACCCATAAATAAGAAAAGGCCGTTAAGACTGAAACTCTATCCAGCCGTTCACTGTCCGATCACGGGCCGCTCTTGCTGCAAACAAAATTTTTAAGTGATTATTGTCTGAACTTGTATGACATGCAAAATATGTAGACGATCATATATGAATCATTAACAATTTTTGATTGGCGCAAGAACAGACCATGTGTCCGATAATGTGACTTCCCTAAAATATCATTCGATTCCCTGAAAGTCCTATATCACTTTTTCACCAATGCAATCAATTTTAAAATTTGTAAATTTAAAAATAAAAGATACAAAACCTTATATTGATTATAATTCAATTCAGGACCGCCTTCCTTGTTATAAAAGTTTTTTTTTAAATATTAATCAAGCACAATGAAAATTTTACGGAAAGAAGGAAAACACGACAATTTCAAATCGTATTGTGAATAAAATGATCCTTTATGGGTATTTAAGAGATAAGGTCATAAACAACGCTATTTCCTATACCATAATTTCTAGTTAATTAGTCATTAAATTAAAAGAAGTAATGTCAACCTTGAGAACCTTGAATAATTTGAAAGATATTATTGTTTTTCCAAAATTTAACCAATATATGAGGTGCGCAAGAGCATAAATTATCCATTGGTCAATGTTCTGTACATGTATATACCGACACCATCATATTTTATCAAACTTCAGTTAGTTTCACCGACACGAGCGGAATTACGAATATAATAGAAAGTAAAAATCATAGTTGTCAGTGGTTTGTTTATTTTGTTTAAACTGTATTTGGTAACCATGCCGAGCAAGGAACTACGTAAGTTAAAAAAAGACTTTTTTTTTTGGTCTGGTTTTTATTTCAGTTTTTTTTTATTCAGATTAAAACATGTTTTGATTCCGAGAATTTCCTGCTGTCATTCGTATTGAACTGAAAATACAATATACATAAATTAATAAATAGATTACAAATATTAATAATATGAATAAAGTAAAAAAGATTGAAAATTGGTTAATTATTATTCCTGCACATTAATTTTTGGTGCATATTTTACAAATTTTAAATATATCATATTACTTAAATGCGGATATGTACAATTTTATTTCAAAATTATACTTTAAATATAAACTTCTGAGTACCTGAATTTTTGAAAAAGAATCATAAATTTGAAAACATATTCTTCAGAGTATAATAAGGTTTTTAAGATACTTTTTTTAATTACAGAAGTAATAACTGAATATTAAGACTGTTAAAATCCTGCGGAGATAGCAAGCTAAAGAAACATCTTACTTATTGTTATAAATATATGTATAGACGATAAAGACGTAAATTCTGAAATAAATTCATCATCTAAAAAATGCTGGATTTCTTGAAAAATCGCTCATCTACTTTGTTTTTTTTTTGGTACGAATTTTTTCCAATGTATTAAATCATACACGGTGACTTAAAAGAAGCTGTGCTTTAATCAACTTGACTTTTTTAAATATAGACTCCCATTTTTACACTCCCTGTAAAATTCTGTAAATTCTTTCTACCGCATATCTTATACCTAAATGTAACTGTTTGCGATTTATCCACAGTTAAAACTCGAAATAAAATACAATAATTATTCATTCAAAGACTTGTCTCTTCATAATATTTTGTCAAATTGTCACTTTGAGTTAATTTTAACGGAAAACTAAACTTACTCAGGCACAGTGGATAAAATTTCTTATGATGATAAGATATGGCGATAGGGTAAGAACTTAAGAAGAGATGTCATTTATGTCAAAGAACATATCCTAATCTTCAGCCAAGGATTTATTAAGTGGCCGCCGATGTCTCCAGACTTAAACCCTCTTGACTTCTTTTTGTGGGGTTACTTTAAAAATATATTTATTTAAACTAAACAAATTGATATAGAAGATGTCAAGAATTGGATTATTCAAGAAACACGGTAATTACTACAGAAGTAGTCCGAAATGTTCAGAGTGAATTTATAAATAGCTTAAGTTACCGTCAATTAACCAATAGGAGGAATTTTTAACCTTTAATAAAATAATAAATTAACTGTTGTTACAGCTTCATTTCGAGTTTTAACTGTTGATAAATCGAAAACTTTTACCTTTAGGGATAGGACATGTTATAGAAAAAATGTTTAGAATTTTACAGGGAGCCTAAAACTGAAAAAAAAATTGGGGGTTACTACTTAAAAACTCCGGATTGATTTAAACACAGATTTTTTCGAGTCACCCTGTATGATTTAATATATTTAAAAAGATTCGTACCAAAAAAAAGCAAAGTCGACATCCTCATTGTGTATAAAAATAAAAATATAAAATAAGTTCCAACGGGATTGTGAACTGTTGATTTTTGGGAAACTATGCATAAGTACCTAATGTAGCCTAAAATTTTAATATTATTTTTTTAATACAACTAATACTTTAAAAATCATATATTTCAAATTCGGTTTCAAATCTCGCTCCAAAAAACCAGTACTTGTCACTCGACCACTGTAACGTCATTGTTGCCAAAGACTGGTAAACTGACAAGGAGATACAAGGTTTTTTCGTAATTTTTGTAAGAAAAAATGAGTTTTCAGTTTTGTAAGTGTTGGGCAGTATCTCAGTGTAAAAGTGCTACAATTAAAACACCTGAGAAGTTATTTATTCAAGTTCCACTTCAGAAAAAAATAACAAAATATGGCTTCACGTAGCCCGTAGGAATCCGGAACTTGTGCCTACATAATTGAAAATGTATTTTTGTGAAGATTATTTTGATGATATTTGTTTAAATTTGTTACATTAAAAATTAATATTTTTCGAGTTTTCAGAGATGAAAATTGGAATTTTGAGGTTAGAAACAAAGTAATCAAAGTTTGATAACAATGTTTTGTACTTGTTTTATTTTAGTTTTGAGCTTATAAATACCTATGATTACTATTATTTATTCATTATCGGTTACAAAAATAACAATTCTTGGTATAGTACTTACATAGAGGTCTTCATATTTCTATTGAGCAAAGTAGAAGTTACTGTTTGTTGCGAAAAAATTGACCACCATAAAACAATCAATTGTCTGCAAATTCGAACTATTTTCCTTAATAAATCCATTTTCCATCTCGGGAAAATTTCCTAAAATCATTTTTAAAGGGACTAGTAAGCAAATTTCAAAGAAATTGCACGGAAATCACTATAAAATGACCTAACAACCTAGCCTTTGACAGCGATGATGTTTGCCAGCAAGTGACGTTATTCACTTTGATTGGTGTTCATTCTCACGTGATTCGAGAGTGATTTAATTACATTTTGATTATTCAATAAAAATTAAATTCCTTAAAAATAAAGAAAAATGTTGTGTTTTTTGGGATTTCTATTATGGAAACTACCATTTCGAGGAAAATTATATTTTTATTTGAATACAGTCAACATCCCTATTTTGGTACAACATTCAACCTTTTTTAAATGAACGCTAAAAATGTTCTTGAAGTGTCTGGATTCGAAATATTAAATATTTATGTTTTGTGCAGTTACAGTTCTCAGAATATGATTTGTTTTCTTTTATGATACGTCAGTTCCTCCATCTTTGTGTGAGAGTTCTGTTTTTTTTTTTAATTATATGTGCATCGAGATTATTTTTTATTTTACAACTTCACATAAAAAGGTCACATCTTATTTTTAGAATTGAATAATAAACTTATGTTGTGGTTTGTTATATTTCATGTTTAACCTTTTAAACCTTCATAAAAAATACATACCCTTTTTTATAAGTACAAACAGAAACTTCGAAATTTTGATTTATACTTTTTATGAAAAATGTCCCGATGTGCCATGTTTAGAGTACTCCTTAATGTTATTTCTCTGTTAATTTACAGTTATGGGCAGAAACCTTTTGTTGAATATTTAAATTATTATATTAAAGAAAACAACTGAACATCGGAAATAATAATTTTTTTATTTTATTTTTTCCTTATAACATTCTGGATATTATTTATATCAGAATTCTACCAATGATTACAGACACAATTATATATCTTTCATTTTTACATATACCCATAAAATATTCATTAAGACCTGAGGAAACGCAGTCAAAATTCCACAACATATCAAGGCAAGACAATATCACAGACAAAATTGACCATGACCGTTTCAGAATTATGCAAGAAGCTCCTACGCCTAAGGTGACGTTAAGGTCATTATCTTTTTTTTTGGTTTATAATTATTAAAACTTGGCAATGGTAAAATAATAATTATGTTAAAGACTTTCTATGTATAACGATAAGGCTGTCAACTTTTAAACACACATATATATGTAGCTTGCATGGTAAAAATTGTGTTCTTATTTTTCATTTATTTCTGAACTGTGGAGGTCGGCCCGAAGAAACAATGCTAATTCAAATATGTTTGCTCCCGTAAAATATATTCTCACATGACATAGGTTATAAATAAATACTTAAAGTTACTCTAAAATTATTAGTTTACCAGGCTCTATATGCTGGAGATAAAATTTTGAATAGTAAAACATATATATATATATATATATATATATATATATATATATATATATATATATATATATATAATTTAACTTTCTTCGCTAATGTTAATTAATAACTTGGAATAGAATTAAAAAAAAAGAAATATTAAATAAAACTATGAACGTACGTATTCCGAGAGGGTCAAAATCTAACTATTGACAGCTTTTTTTTTGTAAAAATGCTAAGTAAACGATTAATCCAGTTAAAAAAGAACGTTTTAGAAGAAAGGTAATTGCAAAACAAGGTTTGATTTGTATTTAATTTAAGGTCCTTCTGAGAGGTAAAAAATACTTATCCTATTTCAGATATGATTCTTCCCTTTAAAAACTTAAAATTATGCCTTGAACTAGTTTTTAAACATATCTATATATCTGTTAAGGAAGTTCCTTAATATCAATTTGTCGTACCAGTATTTCTCAAGCAATTAAATATTCTAATGTTTCGAGCGATTGGAAATGTCCACGTAAAAGCGTAGCTTCTTCAACAGTTTTGACAGCCACTGTCGCTGTTATGTGTACATCATTAATAATTTTTAAAACGTGAGATTTTTCTTACTTTTACTCATAAGAAAGGCACTGAATGTAGTTGAAAAGTTGATAAAGTAATTCAGCTGGGAATAAAGGGAAGTAGTTCTTGGCACTTCTTGAAAGCAAGCGCAAGCTGACTTTCATATATATAAATGCATTAAGTTTAGCTTAAAGAACAATTTTTTTCAACTAATTCCTAAGAATATTGATATTTTGACCATAGAACTTCGTAATACAAATGATTAAAGTTCTTTTGTATAATACATAATATTGAAACTAAATAATCGTGTAGTTAATGTAAGATAACAAACTTTTTCATTTTAAAGATATAGATTTATTAAAAAAATGTTCGTGATTTAGAAATTAATTTTTTTCAAACCCTTGATTGCAGCAGCTCTAAGATTTCAGAAATTAAAAAATGTTTGTTCTCTCCATCTGTGTTTGTTTTATTAATTTTAATTTACGGCTAAAAAAATTATTTTTCATAGTATATACGGTATTGCTGAACATTAGCTACCCTTCATATTCATATTCCAAGTATATATTATTAAGAACTGGTCCTTTGATATTCAAAAGAATATTTTTAGATGTGTGATAAAAATTAATAAAATGAAATCTGATGAAGTTTTCAAAAAGTCATTAAAATAGTTGTTTTATTTCTATATCTAATAAACTAATCATAAGAAAAATATGAAAAAATCCAGGATGTGTATAATGACGTTCACATTCTGAAAAAAATAATCAATAATAAATGCATTGCATAACATTTTATTGACGTAATAAATTTATAGCACACAATACTTAACACACCAGTTTGATTCATACTTAACAATTTTTATGTCATGCCAGTGTCTATTTTCTTATTTTAATTTCAAACCTCTTTTTTCCTCTATTTAATTTTTTTTGAGAAATTTATTACACTTTAACTAATCACCTTTCAACCACTAATGAACTTCCGGTTTAAACATAAGTTTTGCTATGAATTGAGATTAGTTCAGATTAAATCGATTTAGTTCAACTTAGTATATTTTTTTGGTACAATTGTCACAACAGTTCATTTTTTTGATACCTGAATAAACTTCCGTTAACTTATACCTGGGTTATATATAATTACCTGTAAAAATTGATTATAAATATCAAAACGTGGATTTTTACAACTTTTTTAGCCAAATTCATTACTTAGGAGGTTTAAGACTTAGACCCGATCTAGTTGCCATGGAAGTTATATCTTCAAGTCGGCCAGTTTTATTTTGCATATAGTATTTTTATAATTTGTATTACATATGTCAATGAATAAACACTTAAAGAGGAAAATTAAGGATAAAAACCTAGACATAATTTCTTGGAAATAGTGAGGGGAATAGTTGTCTTCTGAAAATAGATAAAACTTTCAATTTATGAGGGTTCGGTAATATATACAAACGAATTTTTATTCTTATAATTTTTAATTCATAACTTGTTTCACTTGTTGTATTCGACAACTTAAACCCTCTACTATCAGCTTAGACTGGTTTTAAAGTTAAGCCATGTTAGTGAATTAGGAGATTTATTTTTAAATTATATATTCACAGCCAGATTCACTAAAAGGATTTAAGTTTTAAAGCAAATCTAGTCTTTAAGAAAGATTAGATCTTCTAGTTGCCAGTTTTGTTTTCCTTATGGCGTTATTATTATTATACCGGGTGTTTCAAGAAAGTGAACTCCAGACGAGCGATGGTGCATATATAACCCACCAAATAAACATCTCTTCTTCTTCTTCGTCTTCCTCTAGGTAGAACTAAGTTCTGTTATCTACACAATGCCTCATCGATCCTCGTTTGAGGTCGAAATCCAGCTGTCTCCATCTTTAGGAGGGCCGTCCAGGCGGTCGTTTGGTGTTTGGTTTCTCTCTCATCACGGTTTTTGCTAGTCTGTAATCGTCCATTCGTTCCACGTGATCTCTCCACTGCCTACGACGGTTTCGAAACCACTTCACAACATCCCCCACTCCGCTGTCCTCGCGTATTTTTGCGTTTCTTATTCTATCTCTTAAACTTGTTCCCGTGATCATTCTCAGCGTTTTCATTTCTGTGGTTCTCATAATTTGTTTTGTCTTTGTTGTTTCATTTCTTGTTTCCGCGCCGTAGGTCAGTATGGTCTTACACAGACCTTGTAAATTCTTGCTTTGCTCTCAACCGTCATATGTTTATTGTTCCAGATTATGTCTCTTAGTTGGCCATCATGGACGCTTTGTTGGCTTGTGTGCGTACTTCTTCCGTTACTGCCCTGTTACTTGTTATATGTGCTCCCAGGTATTTAAACTTCCCAACCTGTTCGATATGTTTGTCATCAACCATTAGTTTGCATTTTACCGGTTCTTTTGCTATTACCTTTGCTTTGGTTTTCTCCACAGATATCTCCATATTATACTGTTTGGCTGTTCGATTGAGATGGAAAAGCATTCTTTGTAAGTTGTCCTCGCTATCTGCTGTCAAGGCAACATCGTCTGCAAAGCATCTGAACGGTGTTGTGTCCCATTAGGTAACCAATATTTGTGCTTTTTACCTCATCAATAATTTCGTCCATGATTACATTGAAAAGTGTTGGCCTTAGGCTATCACCCTGTCTTATTCCTATGGATAGTGGGATTTCCTCTGTTAGAGTGTTTTAATTACCATGGTGTTTTTGGAATTCAGTTCGTATATTGTGCGTATGATTGCTTCGTCTACTTGTTTTCTTCGCAGTAGTTCTGTTATGTGTTCCAATTTGACTCGGTCGAACGCTTGTGTAAAGTCCACAAAACAAATGAATAGCGGTTTATCGTATTCGATAGATTTTTCAACCAGCTATCTGATAATAAATATACCGTCGATAGTAGTGCGGTTATTCCGGAAGCCCTGCTGTTCTTTGCACGCCCCTAACTTGTCTACGATCCGTTGGGACAGTATTTTGGTTAACAGTTTGGCTGAACTGTTGAGTAGACTGATTCCCCTGTAGTTTTCGGGTTGTTTCTTTGATCCTCTTTTGTGGATCGGAATTGTGATGGTTTTCCGCCATATAAACATCTATATAGGAAAATTAAGAATAAAACCTGTGAATCGATAAGAGGAATAGATGTATCCTAGAAATTAAAAAAATTTCCTATTTTTGTCGGTTAGGTTATAAAAGAAATCGATTTTTGCATTTATTAATTTTTAATTATCAAAACGTGATTAATGTTTTACTGCAGTACTGGTCCGTTAGGATATTTTTATAATTTATATTATATACGTCAACACATGAACTTTTATATAGGAAAATTAAGGATAAAGACTTATAAATAAACCCTGGAGTTAGTAAAAGGAATAGTTGTCTCCCGAAAATAAACCAAATATTCAATTCTGAGTATGGTAATAAAAGAAAAAGATTTTTTTAAATTTTATTATTATATTTTGAGGGTACCAACCTTCCTTTTATTGTCAACTTAGAGTAAGTTTCGCCTTGTAAGTTCTGAATTTCACTATAAAATAAATTATTGAAACATATATAAAAAATGTATAGCTATTGCTATAATTTAAATTATTGTGCATTGCAAAAGTAGAGGGTGTTTAGATCGACTATTCGATAGTCTCTACAAATAGTATATTTATCGAGAAGGGTCGCTTTGACTTTAAGTAAGACCCGGACGTGAATCGAGCTGGCGATTTACCAGGCAGCAAAGTCATCAAAATCAAAAATTAGGAAAAAAGTATGTCTTATTTTTTTTTAATCATACTTAATAATTATATTCTAACCTTTAAACTTGTGACTATCAGCAAATTGGTATATTATTATTCTTGTTGATGAAATTAACTGTTTAATTGTTTGATTAAATAGAAATGCCAAAATTAAATAATTAATAAAAGAACATCAATGATTTATGGCCAATAAACTATAATAGGTATAATATGTATGTATTCTACATAAACATCAATTTGTTTATTCCGGATGTACCCAAATATCCAATATATGGAAATTATATGGACAGTCAACATCTTTGCGTATAAAATAACAAGTCACATTATTTTATATAAACAAAATTTAATTAAAGGATAAAAGCTAAACTTTAATATAAAAGTTACTCTTTTTTTTAATCCACATGTTATGTATATTTTATCTTATGTGTATATTTTTCCGATATAAGACGTTTTTATGAAAATTTGTAAGGGATGGGACTTACATTCATTATAAATCTAGAATCATTATGCCTGCTGTATGACATTTCCTTTTTATAAAATTTATTATGTGTAAACATAGAAAAATACAAAAAATTAAAATTCGATTGTCTTTACATACGATTGGTAACCTTGGCATCACCAGACATACCGGAAATTTTTAAATCAAAAAACAAATTAAATATTGCACACGAACTTAAAATAAGTCCTTAAAAATGCTTAGTTTATAATTGAATATAATTACTTTAATAATATAATGCCTATATCTATGTTAAAGTAATCTGAAATTAGTGTATTCAAAATACAATATATCCCAACAGGTTGTTTTATATATACAGTGTGCGCGAAAATATTATTTTTTACACCCTGATTCTCTAACATTGTCTAATTTTAAAACCGATCTAAGTTGACAGTAGAGGGTTTAAACTGAAAAGAACGACAATACATTAAACAAGTATTTACTACCGAACCGTCAAAAATGGAGAAGTTTTGCTTATTTTCGGGTGACGACAATTCCTTTTACCGATACTAAGGTTTCATCCCTAGATTTGTATCCTTCATTTTACTATAAAACCGTTTATTTGTTGATATATGTGTTATGAATTATAAGAATATCACCTAACCAATTAGGAAGTCGAACTTCTATGGCCACTGTAAGTCTTAAATCTTATATATATATATATATATATATATATATATATATATATATATATATATATATATATATATATATATATATATATATGTATATATATATATATATATATATATATATATATATATATATATATATATATATATATATATATATAGTGGCGCATCACATTAGATCTATTGGGACTACATTTCAAAATTACTGTGAAATATACACAGTGAAGCGAACAGATTTTTTGAATCTACAAGCCAAGAAACATATATTGGAAAAAGTTCCAAATAAAAGTTGTAGAGATTTTAGAAACTTAATTTTTGTGCGATCATTTTTGTTAATTTGTTATTGCAAAAAGGCCAAAAAATCCTCAAAGTCGGCCTTTTTTTTTCGATCAATTATTTATTGTAAAATGAACTTTTTTTTTGCTTTTAGAGGGAAACCTTCGTCTTTCTGAACAAAATAAAATTTTATAATATAGTGCAAAATTACCGTTCTTGTACTTTTTTGCTTTTAAAGGGAAGCCCTCATTTTTCTGAATAAAAAAATATTTTCTAATAGTAAATCGGATAATTCGTTGCTGAGATATTGCTAATTGTTTTTCCCAAGACGCAAAATATTGATTGCTATAACTTTTTTTTTTCAGTGAACATTTTAACCTGCACAAAGGTTCAATCCCTTCGTGAAGGTTCAAACTTTCATATTTTGAAATGGAGGAAATGAAAAAATTAATTTTCAATGCCTTAAATATCTCTTTAAAAAAGGGGGTGCTTTTTTTTAAGAAATAGAGTTCACGCGCGCGCAAAAACTGAACTCGTAGCTCTAAATCAGCAGCGCTCGGAAAAATTTGCAGTATTTCAGCACCCTCACGAAGAGACTGGGCCTTTGTAAAGGTCAAAATGTCAGAAAAAAGTTATAACAATCAACATCTTGCGGCTTGAGATAAACAAGTAGCAATATCTCAGCAACAAATTATCCGATTTACTATTAGAAAATATCGTTTTGTTCAGAAAGACAATAAAAGGTTAATTTTGCAATAAATAATTGATATGCAAAAAATGGCTGATTTTAAGAGTTTTTTTGGCATTTTTGCAACAGCAAATTGACAAAAATGATCGCACAAAAGCTAAAATTGTAGGTTTTTAAAATATCTACAACTTTAATTTGAAACTTTTTTTCCAAAATGTGTTCATTGGCTTATAGATACAAAAAAATTATTTTAGCCAACTTTGACCCTCTCCCTCTTAGCCCCAACCTTCATTTAATGTAAGGTTTGTTCTTACACTGTCCCCAACACCGCTGGATAGGTCTCATCCATCTAAGAATTTACGTCAAAAACACAAACTAAATTTAGCATTTCCAATTTTAAACATAAATTTTTCATAATTTATTTTTGAAAAGTAGGCGTTGACGGAGTTGACCTTGTTGTTATTACTTACATAGATTATATGTAATCAATAATTACTTAAAAAAAATAGTCATAACTAGGTTAATAACAAAAACTTTATTAAAGAGATAACAAATTTAACTTAAAATATTTTAAAAACTACTGTTGTAACAAATGTTCAAACTGATGTTCGTCTCTTTCAATGCATAAACGAACTATTTTCTATAATGACTGTTTAACTTTAATTAACATATTTGGTGTTATAGAGTGAAACGTTATTCTGATTCGTTCTTTCTTATTTTTGGGTGTCCTTAACGGTATATCATAAACAGTATTTTTAATGGATCCTTATTAGAAAAAATCATGACTTGTTATATAGCATCTGTGCTGACGATCGACGGTTCTAAATAAATTGGAATTTTCATCATTGTAATAATGAAAATTATGCCTGTTTACCAATCTGTCGTTTGAGAAAGTGGATTCATCCCAAAAAAGAACGAAATCAAAAAAATGTCATTATCGCCTTACATTTCTAGAACCCATAAACAAATTTCGAGTCGTCGGTCTCAATTTACTTTCAAAAGTTCCTGATGTAGTTGAATGCGATATGGGTTATATTTGCTTTTTTCTATCATTCTTTCAATGCTACGACTACTTCTTCCTGTAGGTTCACAAATTTTTCGGTGATTTATATGCGGATTTTCAACCAGAGATCCCATAACTAAAAATTCGTTTTCTTCATATCCGGTAATTGGTTTCTGATGGACTGTTTTTTTATAGTCACACTTCCTGTTCTTCGAAAAACATGCAGCAAATTTTCTATTGGACGCTTGTCGAAATGACGTCTGTTAGGATGTTTTTGAGCGTAAATTGTCTATGGTAACAATCAATTTTCTTTAGACTCCCCAATGACCGAAGTCATATCAACCTTTCCTTCTTGAGCTTAAGTTCCAACTTTTCAGTTTTCAAATAACTTTGAAAAATAATGATGGTTTAACTAACAGGAAGTGTCACTAAATTATTTGTCAAAAATTTTTTGTATATGAAGAATTATCAGCTCAGTCAATGCCTAGCTTTCAAAAATATATTAAAAAAATTTATGTTTAAAATTGAAAGTGCTAAATTACTAAAAAAATATGAAAGATATGTGATAACCATAATAAACTTTTAAAGGCCGTTAAAATTGGAACATAAATTCGATATCAAACACTGGGTGGTCCATTTAAAATAAAAAAGTTATTTAACTTTAATAGCAAATGTATGTTTTTATCATTCCTGTATAATTTTTTGAGATCATTTTTATTTTGTAACAAACTGTAGAGCTTTTACCGTAAATTTAATGTACGTTCCTTAATATAATTTAATGATTTTGTACTTTAAATTGTGAATAAGCTACATGTACTTTAAAATTAAAGCTTTGTACATTAAATTTAATTGAATTTTACCTTAAATGTTTCAATAAAGTAACTGAAAACATATCAGATTTAATGTATAATTAATTACTTTAGATTTAATGTAAAAATTATTAAATTTAATGCATTAACATGAAATACATTTAAGAAACGGTTTATGAAATTTGCTTCCAGCACATTACCTTATAATCAATGTGAAATTTTTTTATAGTGCACTTTAAAAAGGAAATGCATTAAATTTAACGTAAATGTGCTTGTAGCAAATTTAGTAATGCGTTAAATTTAATAATTTTTACGTTAATCTACATTAGGTATTCCATTAAACTTAATGTAATCATACATTAAATTTAAGATATGTTATCACATATTTAATGCACCAACAGTAATATGAGATCAAAAATTCTGCTACCAGGAAAAGATGGAAATTTTTCCCATAGGTAGTGTACCCTTATCTGTACACCGGTTTGAACTCATTGCCTTCCATCAGTACCGGCATACGTGTATACCTCATCATAAGAAACTTGAGTGCTTTAAGCAACTTATATCATACTAAATAAAAAGTCAGTACGAGTTGCGCTATCTCCCGGAATTTCATGCAATGTACCATGAATATTAATGTAAAATCCCTTAATGTTGAAGTATGTGAATTAATTTTAATGTACAGAAAATTGAAATATCTTTTCAGTTACTTTACCATTTAATCAAATTTAATGTACAGCGAACTGATATTTCTATGTAATGATTAACTTCATCAAACCATAATTAAAGAAGGTGAATGCGGTTTTTATTCTCGAAAATAATTACCACATTCACCTTCTTTAATTTTGGTTTGATGAAGTTAATCATGGTTTTATAATCTTTGATATTTTGTAATCTAACGAGACAATAAATATGCACTGGTGGTCTGTAACATGAAGATTATAGTACCAAATTTTATTTTAAAAGAATATCTATTGAAAAAAATTAATGAAATATTCAATACACATTTTATTTGCACATTATTTCACGACACACTATGAAAGATCGCCCAAATCGGACTTAAATGCTACATATTAAAAATATATTGAACTACTACATATTAACTACTAAATATTAAAAATATATTTAATATATTTTTTCCGCACTCTAAAAATAGTTCTAAAATAACTTATAAAAGGATTATAAAAAAAAAGCTTTCTTGCTGGGTACGCCGCTGAAGTCAATTTGTTATTAATATGCTGTTTTTATTTGAAGTAATTAAGTTTTAGGTAATTTAGTTTTACCTAATGAAGATATTCCAAGGTGAAAATAAAAGTGCTGGCCTTACTAAATAATAATAAAAAAAACAAGTTTATCTACACGTGTTAATTTTAATATATTAACCTTTATTAACTTAGTTATCAATCTTGTGAGTATATATTATTAAATGATATGAAGTAATATTGACCAAAAATATAATATTAGCCTTTTTTTATAATTCAGGATGTTGTATCAATATGTTATAAGGATAAAGCTATCATCCTATTTCAAAACAAACCTGTTTAGGTTTTAACAGATATTAAAATAATTATAATAAACAAATTAGGATTTTCCTGAAAATGTGGGCTTTTTAGGAGAAAATGTATCAATACCTTTTAATTTCGTAAAACAACTGATCAATGGCAACATTTATTTTTAATACCTCTGCAAAAGGGCTTCTTTTATTGGTCAGATATAAATGTAAAATGAATTATATTCTCATTAAATGCATAAATACTGTATCGTTCCGTATGCCATCATTCCGAACTGTTACTATACCTACTTATTAGTGGGGTTGTCCTGACTTGCTAACATATTATCCAACGCACAGCATAAACGATAAAATAGAAACTTGAAATTCTGAGAAAAAACTGGTAACACCATGTAGACATCCAAAAGTAACAATAATAAATAGAATACCAAAAGAAAGTAGATTTAAGCACCCACTAAGAAAGAATTTTCCAAAATTTGCACTCCAAAAGGGTGAAAAGGGGTAAATCGCCATTTCATAAATGTTTCAATGTCTCTTGATCAAATAGAGATATCCACTTGATTTTTGTTTCAAAAGATAGTACATAATAACACTGTAAAAAAGAAATGCATTAAATTTAATGTAAATGTGCTGGAAACAAATTTCACAAACGTTTATTAAATTCATTTAATGTAACGCATTAAATTTAATAATTTACTTTAATCTAAATTAATTTACTCAATTAAATTTAATGTAATCATGCATTAAATTTAAAGTTTGATCATTACTTTTTAAGGTGACTATGTACAGCTAGTATTCATTAGATTTGAGATATGTTATCACATATTTAATGCACCATCATTAATATAAGTTCAAGAAATTCCGAAACTACCAGGAAAAGGTGGATATTTTTCCCATAGGTAGTGTCCGCCATCTAGACCGGTTTCGAACTCATTGGTTCCCGTCAGTACGGAGCAGACATGTACACCCCACCATAAGAAAATTGAGGTCCTTTAAGCAACTTTTACCATACTAAACAAAAAGTTCAAAACAAGTTGCACCATCTTCCGGCATCTCATGCAATATATATTGAATAATAATGTAAATTCCTTTAGTATTAAGGTATATGTGAATTAATTTTAATGTACAGAAGATGAAATATTTTTTCAGTTACTTTATTGAAATTTAAGATATCATTTAATCAAATTTAATGTACAACGAACTGATATTTGAATGAATTGCTATAAATTCAAAGTAAATGTAAATTATTCATGATTTTTGGTCCAAATAATTAAATTTAATGTAGAATGGACATTGAATTTGCATTAACTTTGAGATTATTTTTAACAGTGAATATTTAACAACCAATTTCATGATGTTTTCGATATTCGCATTTTAAAAGGGGAAAAAGGGGTAAGACCTCGATTTACAAATGCTCCTTAAAAAGTAATTTTCTCTGCTTATAATTACAATAAGAAAATGATTTTGAGCTTTACATATTCTACATACGAAAATCTAAAAAGTAACTTCTAAATTTTTTGAAATTCCTTTTCGTAAGGCTGAAAAGAAGTGAAATGTGTTTCTACTATTTTGCCAGACTATTGTGTATATTTTGTTCAAACATAATTGATATGTAGTGGAAATTTGCAAAAATAATATATAATTTTTTTCACATTAAAATCATAGAATAATAGCGGAAAAAGTAAATTAACTATTGCGGAGTAATTTATTACCTTCCGAAAAAGATTCCTCATTACCCCCTCTTCTCTTTGTTTTTCTTTCCTTAGATAGCTGAGCAGAAAAATATCAAAAATTAAATTTTGGGTATACAGCTTAAACTGCGGACTAATTACCTTTTTTGACCAGATATAATTTGGGCGATTTTCCAATAATCTGAAAAAATTTAATAATGTGTAATGAAGTAAATATGTGAAAAGTGAATTAATTAATGACTAAAATGAATTTCAAATGATGCTAATCCGATTATTTTTACGCCATTGGATATTCATTTACATTTTTCTCATATTCAAAGAAACATTGTATTCGGGATCCAATGATATTTTTCTGGGAGATATAAAGGCCTCAAAATAAATATTCAACGTGAAGTTAATTGTGATTAATCAATAATGATAAAAAGTAAGAGTAATTCATTATAATGCATATATTTGAAAAGCGCGTTAATTGGCAACAGTAATCGTTAAAATCAGACAATATTAGCATATTTTTAATTAATCGGTAATCATTTATTTTTGTCAATTAATGCTCTTTTAAATATTTACCTGTAATGGATTACTTCGTTTGTATTGCATTATTGATAAATTGTATGAGGTAATTAACCATATCTGATCTATTTGCGCTGAGGCTATAAAGTAATATTATTTCCTTGGAACATATGCAAGTAAAGAAAAGGCATGAAAGAATGAGATTCAATCAAATTTTATTGGCCTTCTTTCTTAAAATCACATGCATATTATTTGACAGCTCGATTTCAAAATTTTGCAAACTTCTCAAAAATATATAATAGTTGATATTTGAAATCAAATCTAAATTATGATTTTCTTTTGAAAATTTCAAGGTTTCTGAGATTCTTTAAATATGTTATGGTTCAAGAAAGATCATTTTTATTACTGCTGTAAATCTGGTATTCCTTGATAGACAAAAATCAACGCAAAAAATGTAAGTAGGCTGGGAAAATACAAGCCTTATAATTTCCATTACAATTTGATGAACTGGTATCAACGAGCCTGTTAGCTGAACCCCCAGACCGCCTTGATGTGTTCTGTATGTTTTCTGATATAGGTTTTTACAAAACATGATTTATAGGACTCGATCGTTCGATAGGAGAACTTCGCAATGCAGCAAAATTGGCTTTTCAGTTTTTGCAAAACAAACCTATTATTAATTTAAATGCCTTAAGAAAAACTGTAAAAATGTGCCAATTCTTTATCAGGGAAAATGGCAACCATTTTTCATAGTATTTGATATAAAATGTTTCATTTAGTCTTCTCTTTGGTTCATTTACTTGTTGCTTTTTTTCATGAAAAGGTTTGTTTGTATTTTGGGCATGTATGAACTCTTAAAATATATTGTATTAGAAAGACCTTGAAAATGTATTTTAATGAATATTCCAGACGTATAATCAAAGATGTTAATATTGATAAGGCCTGTAAGTAATATTTATAGCCTACAGCGAATTTAAGTCTGAATCAAAAAATCAAAAAATTTTATTCATTAGTGAAATTAAATACCAACTATTATATATTTTTGAAAATGCCCTGTATCTTAAAAACATAGAGGGCTAGTAAGATTTTGTTTATTATATCTTTTATTTAACAAAAAAGTAGCATAGGTTCACGAAAATCGGAAGTCTCTATCATTAAAAATAATAGAGATGCTTTGCAAAAGTGTCCAAAATTAGACTCCCTGTACATATTTTGGGAGCAGGCTATTTCTCCAGTGGTCCCCGCCTATATTCGCCCTTGTAATCTAGTGTCCTCTGGCATATTTTCAGCAAGAATAACACCTGCTTCATCCCAAAAGCCTTGAACGTCTCAGCTAAAAATTGTTGCCCGTTTTTTTTTTTAGGATCCCCTCGCCTGTTACAATTTTAAAAAAAAGTCAGGGACTCCATCAAATTTGTTGTCTAAGCAGTTAATCAACAAAGTTTTTTATTGTCAGATATATTTAATGCTTTTGCAATAGTAGACATTTTCAGGCGCCGATCTCCCAGAAACATTTTTCTGCAAATATCAGGATTCGTTGCGCCTGAAGGTCTTCCACTTCTTGGGTCATTTTCAAATTTTATTTTAAAATATGATGATGCCTCTCCCCTCATATACAGCAATCATTCGCTCATAAATATTTTGGGTCATTTGTTCTTCAGTAAAATTTTATGACCCTGGAATATCCTATTTCCATGAAACTCAATTTTTGTTGCAACACTTCATAAGACACAGAATAACTAACGGTTTGAAATTAAATTTGACACAGAAGAATGAAAGAGTCATTATTGGCTCTCACTATATTGGATATCCCTTAATTGCAAGAGTATTGAAAAAAATTATCGCCTGCGGTGCATTGTCTTTCCTAATAATGCTGCAATAATATAAGTAGAATAATTTTGATATTCAGAGGAGTTTAAATCTTAAATTTAAACTGATTAGAGTAAATTTTGCAATGAGTTTTCTCTAGAGACTAACAACTTCGTTTACCGATTCCAAGGAGTTCTATTCAGTTTTTGAACTTTAATTCTTCTATATAAACGTATTATATTTTTAATAACATATCTAATATGAACTATAACAATGACATAAACACATTAAATTTGACGAAGTAATAGTTCCCATAGTAGCAGTTAATTTTAAATTCTTAAGACGCATTTCTTGTTTTATATATTTATTAGTTATATCCTTTCATTATGCCACTTGCGTCATACCTGTCATTCAAATGGTTTTTTTTCTGCGAAATAATTAACAAAAAAATAAATATTAAATTTCGGTTTACCGTACATATTAACAACCAACGTTTATTGGGTTTTTACTAAGAAACTAAAGTACATGTTTTATTTCTTGGACTGTCAGTTGATATAATCTTGGTATAATTTTGGTTGGCTTTTTCCACGTATTTAAAGTTACGAAAGGAAATATGTTATCAAAGTGCAAATAGTATTCAAATATATAGTCTTAATGTAAAACAATTTGTGGCAACGTTGGGAATATACCTGAAAGAAATTAGATAATTTCCAGCCCATACACTATTTAGGAAGAAATAATGCGTGTTTTTTGTCTTGCAAAAGCCTTATGGAAATTTCCCAATCTTTTTTAAACATTTTAACAACACTGCAAAAAATTATTTGACATTAACCCTAATTACCAAATATTATTATATATAATAGGGGTACTAGAAAGGCTTTCTTCCTAGCAATGAAACAAAAGACATACTCTCCTTAATTGTCCTGCAATGACTTTATTGCATCAGAAAAAAAAATTTCTCTTGACCTTCAAAATCGGCTTCAATATCAGATACTTTTTAAAATACCTAAATAAAAGAAAGTCAAAAGATACAACAAAAAAAATTTTCGTAGCCCTCTCTGTTTTTGAGATATAGGGCCCAATTGAAAATCCTCCATTTGCAAGCCCCTCCCCCCCTTATCTTAATTGATATGTAAATGAAAAAGTCAAAATATATAATCCACTGACGTACTTAGTTTTTTTTTTCTAAAGGCACCGGATTTCGAGTTATAGGCTAAACTTATGTTTGTTAAATAGAATCCCCTGACAGTCCTAGGCAATTTTCTCAAGATTTTCAAAAATGTATAATAGTTGATATTCTATTTTTCGATTTTTTTTTTGAAAATTCGCAGTAGGCTATGAATATTGAATATTGAATATATATATATATATATATATATATATATATATATATATATATATATATATATATATATATATATATATATATATATATATATATCATTAATATAATAATACTTTTGGTACATCGTTTTTAATATCATTTAGAACTTTAGTTTTACAATTTGTGAGATACACTAAATATATTATGACTTAAGAAAGAAAATTTTTATTACCGCTGTAAATATGGGTTACTGAATATAAAAAAAAACAACGAAAAAGCGCAAGTAGGCTATGTCTACTGTGGGAAATACAAGCTTTATAATTTCCAACACAATGTGATGAATTGTTACCCACGGGCCTGTTAGATGGCCCCCCAAATTGTCTGATCTATCTGTTCTAGATCTTTTCTGATGTTACAAAACATGATTTATAGGACCCAACATCATTTGGTAGGAAAACTGCAGTGCAACAAATTTGACTTTTCAGTTTTTGCAAAAACAAACCAGTTATTATTTCAAATGCCTTAAGAAAAACTGCAGAAATGTGCCAGTTCTGTATCAGAATATGGCAACCATATTCAACAGTCTCTGTTTTTTTTCCAAATTTTGTATTTTGGGACTGTATGAAGTCTAGTATAAAATAAAAACTACCTTCAACTCTTAAAAATATATTACTAGACCTTGAAAACGTATTCTAAATAATATTCAAGACGTTGTACCAAAGGTATTATTATTGATCTACTGCGAATTTAAGTCTGGATTTTCAAACAAATTCATATTTTAGATTTATTAGTGAAATTAAATAACAACTATTATATATTTCTGAAAGCTTAAAAAAATGGAAATCGAATTGTCAAATAATATACAGGGTGTTCTATTAAAAAAAAACACGTAAGTTTAGTCTCATCAGTCAAAATCTGATGCCTTTAGAAAAAAAACTAACTACTCCTGCAGATTTTACGTAAAAAATTCTATGATAGCCCGTTTTTATATTTTCATTAATTAACTTATTAACTACCAGAGAGAGCTTGTAAATAGAAGATTTTCCATTCCGCCCTGGATCTAAAAAAAGGTGGCTAGGAAAATTTTATTTGTTGAATCTTTTGTTTAACAAAATGGCAGCACAGATTTGCGAAAATAGCTTTAAAAATAGTAAAGATATCCTAGAAAAGTGTCGAAAATTGGACACCCTGTACATATTTGGGTGGGGGGCACTATTTTTATGGGTTCTGCCTGGCCCTACCCTTATATATAGTGTCCTCTAGCATATTTTTAGCAAGAATAACTCCTACTTGATCTCAAAAGCCTTGAACGTCTCAGCTGAAAATTGAGTGTGGGCCTTTTTTTGTGGATCCCATTGCCGGTTAAATACTTAGAGAACTTTTTTTTTTGCGATTATCGTTTATAATATTTGGGTGTGTTGTTAGTTTTTACGATATTCGGGAAGATATGATATGGTAATCTCACTGATCAGATAATGAGACCAGATAAATATTTAAAATTTCTATGTACATATAGCGGAAAATCATTTAAAATATTTTAGAGTTAACTATATCAAAAGTTCAGGGAAATTAAGCCAGTCCAAATTTCTTCAAAGAAGAAACTACCCACCACTTTTCGGTATAATATTTCCAGCTATAAAATTAAAACTTTTCCTTAAAAGTTGTGTCACGATGGACATGTTGATTGTAATCAACAAATTCCCCGTAGAATTAACATATCGTCACAATGGGGCCCGTTGTGTAAATGCTGAATAACGGAATAATATTTTTATTTTTATTTGGAAAATGTTCTTTTGTTTCTTAGTACACACACCTATGCTATCCTTTTCTTATTGCGTTATTAACCTAGTATAACATGCTAATCGGTATATCAGTAAGAGAGTAAAATAACGAAGATTAATGTAAAAGTATATTTCTGGCAAATTATTATGTTATTTTTATTATGCAAACAATATTTACCGATAAAAATAAGTTTTTAATTTTTTTTTTGTTTATATTAATTATAAATTTTGTATTTATAGTAATTTATAATACTTTAAAATATCGGAAAGTAAAAAAAATAAAAAGAAATAACGTTGACACTTTATAGTTGTTTAAATCTACTGTTATGATCGAAGATTGTAATAACCCGAATTTTTGGAAAAATATTTTTATTTCAAAAAGGTATAAAAACATGATATGGCCCTGAAAGGATATTATTGAAAACATTCCCTAATGACAGATTTTCAATGGTCTAAACATAGGAAAACTTATTCATTTACTACATGATTGAGTAGAAAATTAAATTTCTTTTCAGCATATGAATCAAAAGCCCAAGTTCGTATTTAAATATAGTGAGCTGATAAGGAGATCTCAAATGTTGAACATCAGTTTGAAAAATCGGCTACGCTGTGTTGTAGAGAAGAAAAATAATGAATTCTCATTTACTTTTCTTGGCTAACATCAATAGTTTTTGAGTTATGAACTATTTTTCAGCGTTTCCAAACCTTCACTATTATCTCAAAAACTAAAAAATTTGACAACCCTGCAAATGTATTAGGAAAAATCATGGGGAAAGATAATTTTTCGTTATTTGGCACACACATACTCCAAGATGATTAAACTTGTTAGCATATGTACGAAACGGAATGTTTATCAGTTTATAGTGTGCTGTAGTTGTTGCATTCAGACTTGGTTTGAAAGTTTTATATATATATATATATATATATATATATATATATATATATATATATATATATATATATATATATATATATATATATATATAAAAGTTTTGCTTATACAGGGTGTCCCAAAAGAGCGTGAGGCATAATTGTTAATTTTTTTTTAATGTAACTAAGTACATAGATTTTTCTTCTTTATTCGTCTGGAAAATTGTGCAAAGGCCTAGCTGGAATGACTTTATCCCACAATTGTCCAATATTTAGTTTTTTTTACAGGATGTCCAAAATCGTTATTTAAAAATAATTTGGCAACGTCGCAATTTAAAGGAAAGAAAAATTGAGGTTGAAGAGAGGCTAAATGAAACTCCGATTTAAAAATGTAGATCAACTGAACGGTTTTTATTCGGATTTTCACAAAGGAACAGAGTATCACACCGGGAATGTTTAGGTGTATGATTTGTGGATATTTCGGCTAAAATAAAATCGTCGGCGAGGTCAAAATATCATGCGCGATTCAATATTCTTTTGTACGACAAGCCTCTACTTTGCTTAAACTTTTGACGTTGCCTACACTTTCTCACTGTATAAACATCGAAGGGATGATTCGCAACCTGACATGAACCGAACATGTTTGTGTAAACAATATGTTGAATAGATACCGAAAATCAAACGGAATATTTGGTAAGAAGGAAGTAGATTCCACAGAAATTTAAGATGCAGCAGCCATGACAGAAGCAAGAAACTGTGCATCAAAAAAAGTGGTTGAAGAAACATACAACGAAAACTCTATATGGATAAAGGATGGCGTATCATAAATTTGACCGAGATGATAAAAAATTTAGTGTTGCAATTGCAAGCAGACTGTTGGCGAATATAACTGCTAAAAAACGTTTCTTTTTGCATAGTATTTTATACAAAATGTACACTAAATAATAAAGTTGACACAACCAAATTCAAATTAGATACTGGAGATATTGAGAATGATGAATCGTCTTTTCATAATCTTAAATTTGATATCACAATATTACGAAAGCTTTCACTTCAGCTTGGAGCTGAATGTAGGCTTTTATCACATTCTATATCTTCAAAAACTTCAACAGATTTAAGTGATTACTACAAGATTAAAATAGCATTACAACATTCCAAAGTTTTTAAAAATATTATTTGCAGTTGCGAAGATATAAAGAAAACATATAAAAAAAATTAAAAAAACTAAAAATATTTTTATTAATTATCAGATATTATGACAATAAAATATTTCGTTACAGAAATTGTACCGAATAATCAACAAAAGGTTGATACGTTAAATTATTTTCCCTATATTCAAATAATTTACTTCCATTAACAATTTTGTCATGAAATGTTTAATCGGACGTATGTTAAGATAACTAAAAACTTAATTATAACATTCAATTCTGCTTTCTTCCACTCATTTTGATCACCTATAGAGTTGCATGTAAATTGTAGTACATGAATAAAGAATATAAAATTCAATTAATATAATGAAAAATAAAATATTTTGGAAAGCGTTTTGTTAGTGCTGATAAGTAACATCAAAACAACACATACTACGTAATTGAATAATTTGTCGTTTCCGCGTCTTACTTTGTGTTACAATATTGTTGCTTCTTCATTTTAAAATCACTTTCACGGATAATGCGTTCAAAATGGTTTTAGGATAACAAAGTTTATATTAAAACTGTGAATTAACTGCTTGACTACGCATATTCAATTTTTTAAAAGAATATATTTATGAGTTTTAAGTTATATATGATTTTGTTACACTAAATATGGCCCCTATAATCCATGTTAAATGTGTATTGATTATCTTGGCTATGAGATAGACAATGTCTTGCGGAAAATTATGAACAATGACTACCTGAGGCCCGATTCTGTAAGCATATTTTTTGACATTCCCTTTCCTTATCTATTTTAGGACAGTGACATACTTATGTGTTACTGCAGTCTAAACAAAGATGGAAGATCCTTATTATGACCTCTTTCCTTTATTTTTTATACAAATAGTTGCAAACATATTTCTGAAAAATGTTCAGAAATTCTATATTATGTTCTAAATCTTTCTGTGCCGATAAAAATTATATCCAGAATTATTTACCACCAAATCTAATCAGTTTATTATGCCAAGCACAAAATGTTAGTAGTTCGTTCCAATTTTCGAAATCGTTATATCCAGAAACTCGCAAGTTACAGATATAAGCATTTAAAACGACAAGAGTAACAGCTAATGTTTTTTTTTATTCAAATCCAATAACTTTCCATTGAACTATTCGAGCATACACTATTGGACGCAGCCTGAAATGGTCTGCGCAACTTACACGGCAAAGAGAGACAGGGGAGACGAATAAGAGGGTCGTGCTATCTTTCTTGCTCTGCAATGCGCGATTTTTTGGCGCGCACTTCGATGAGAATGGAAAACAAATAAACATTACTTACGTACATAATTAACACAACTACATATAATATTAAACAGATCTTGGGAAATTGAATAAAATTTAAATTCATTTGGAAAACTAAATACCATTGTTAAAGAAAACACTATAAATAAATAAATTAGTTCCTTATTTTTTGTTGATACGATAAATTGTTGAAATCTAGTAAGAAAAATAAAAATAAATTTCTGACGCACAAAGGAATAATCTGTAAAGTATAATAAATGAGGACCTGACGTAATATTTATCTTCTCATTATGTTAGGAATTTAAGAAGCTAGAAAGAAGAATTTAATGCAAAAATTTTCTGATTTTCAGTAGGTATAACATACTTTATATGAGACTCCCTTTTACAAGGTAGTTTAAATACTTTCAAGTTAATAGGGAAAATTATAAATATCTATTTCTCATAAAGTTATATGAAATTAATTATTACTTTTAAACTTTTATATCTATATGCATTATTGAAATTTGAACTTTAAATTGGATGAATTATGGTTTTAAATTTTTAGTGAGCTTTATACTGTTTACGTTATTATTATATCCTTTTTAAAATGTAGTATTCATAATTTTAAACCTATAACTGTCACCTTTTGAATTTAATACAATCAGCTTCTAAACGAGGTAATCATAGCGACGTGTACAAAACTTATAGTTAACATATTGATATAAACAGTATAAAATAGTAAAAGAACTAATCGATATTAACTAAATTTAACTTCTAAGTAATTTGAAACATTAATCGGTTACAAATTTCTCTAATTAGTCGCTTTGCAGTGACATTCATATGCCTTTTGCGGTTATATGTATTAAAAAAATTTGAATATTATTCGTTTCTAGTATTTAATGAAAGTTCTAAGCTATGTTGTTAATACGTTAACAATATTTAAAATTTATTATTTCAATGACACACGCTCCGTCTGAATCATTTAATTTGTCATTGCACTCAGCACCGGACTGGAAGCCGATTGCCCACCGATTTAACCATTAGAAGGCGTACTGCTTTTGTTTTTACTGTAAAAAAGCGAATATACCTTTAAAATTGCTAAAAAGTCGCTTTCCGTTTTCATTATTAGATACATTTAGTAAATGTTCAATAATATATATTATTAAAATTGCACGTACAAGCCAACAAGCCCTGTAAAGGGGCTTATAGAGTTTTTTAGAAAATTTTTCCTGAAAAGTCTGAAACAAATTAATTTGCTTTGTTTTAATTCTTCCATTTATCTGATAATTGCAACCGCAAAAAAATATTATTTAATAAATGTACTTAAGTTGTAAATAAACAGCGGAATCACTTTTAACAAAAAATAATATCTGACAAACAATAAAGCGAGAAAATTACAAATTGCGAGAAGTTAAAATTACCATGATTTGTTAATGTTTTCAATATTTGTCAAGTAATAAAAACAAACAAAGTGTTATGTTAAATGTCTTGTTAATTTATCTGTCACATTATTATTATAAATAGCATATTATATTATTTAGTATATGCCATAATTCAATACTAGAACATTATTTTAAAATGTAGGTATTGAATAATACAATAAATGGGTCAATGAAACAATTGTTTTAAACTTGCGACCAGGGCTGTACCGTGTTATGATACAGAAAGGCTGCCGCTGTAGGCGGTAGCGTAAGGGGGCGGATAAGCAGCAAAATCTGCAATTTGAACCATTCAATAACTATATCGATCTCTGATTTTGATTTGCTCTAATTCTATTCAAACTACATTGGCTGCCACTCTAAACTACACAAAAAGTTTGCTAAAGTTAATAATATTAATATTATTCTAAAGTATTAAAAATAGTTTTTTCTACATTTTTTTAGAATCACGATTGAAGATTATTTTAAAGAAAAAAAAACATTTTAGGGCCGGCATTTCGGAGACTTGCATCATACTGAGAAAATCTACCGCGCGGCCCTGCATACGAAAGTGATTATATATTAAATAACGGAAATTCAAATGACTTGCATTAAATTTGATATATGAAAACATATAGACACATAATTAGGCATCTATACTAATCTCAAAATATTATGCAAAACATATTTTAGCCTACGAGGATAACACAGTATAAAAAATATTATTTCGTATAACACTAAAATTATCTCTCCAAAACCAATTGGTATTTTATATAATGTTGACCTTAGTTTCTCCAAAATCGAATTTGAAATGAATGTATCACGTACTAGTTTTAAGGAAGATTAATAACATCATGCAAGGCGAAATTATATATTTTTCTTTATGTCAAGGAATTTTTGGAGGATATTGAAAGACAGCATGAAGGATGTTATAACTCCCAGTATTTTTAAAAAGTATGAAGTAATCAGAACATCAGTTGAAGATTTACGTTTATTTGAAAGTAATCGTAGTACTCACAGTACTGCAAAGAGAGTGCAGTAAATATTGTAGCTTTTTGTGTGGCTGGGACGGCACAGTGAAGACAAGGCTAAACATTATGTTGTAAAAAAATGGTCTCTTTGTGACAAGAAAAATTTTTATTTACCTCCTCACCACATAAAAATGCTTTTTTTCTATGTAAAAGAATAATTTTCACGTTTAAGTGAAGTCAGAGAAAGAGTTTTTGGTGGACGACAAATAAGATAACTTTATAAAGAGGCTATCTTTGAATCCACCATAAATAATATTGAAAGAACGGCACGGAGTAGGTTACAGAATATTTGAGGTAAATTTTTAGGAAATAAAATATCCCGAATAAATTTTACGTCAAAGCTTTTAGTAAAAATATGTCATTAAAACTACATTTTTTACATACTCATATGGACAGAAAATTTAGATTCAGTGTGAAATAAACATGGAGAAAGATTTTACCAAGGCACTGCTCAAATTGAAAAAAGTTACAAAGGAAACTGGAGGGCGAATATGACAGTGGAAATGATGACAAAGCCTTACTATTAACTGCAAATGGAGAAAGGCAACAAGCTATACATATGTAGTGGTTTAATTAACTTAATTTTTGTTTATTTAAAAGAAAAAAAAACACTTTTTTTATTTTTTTTTAAACAAATGGATTTTAATTCAATATTAACTTTGCAATTTCACATCTCTCTGTTCCGTTAGAAATTGGAGGAGGTCTGCAAGCGAAACTTGAAATTCCTATTTTAATTTAAAAGTACGAAATATGTAAGGATACCAAAAAAACTCTAGGAAAGAAAAAAAGGTTTTTAAATAACGACTGCTGTAGTTATAGGTAGAAATGGAGGTAAGTAAGTATGGGAGAGGGTAGCTTTCCAAAAGGAACAGTAAACATTAGATCCGACTGAAAGTCAGAGGTGAACAGTATTACATGTAGTATATAAAAACCCTATCCTTTCGAATTAAGATAAATTCAAAGCTGATACGAAGATATAAAATAACTATAAATAGATACACCACAATCAATATAGGTATTATTTTTCTTACAGGAATTATATAAATGGTTAAATTTTGAAAAAAAAAAGAACATCAAATTAACACCGAGAACCAAAAGTCCCTTTAGGGAGAAATGAAGGTCTTATTCGATACATACTTATAAATAAGTCACGAACCATTAAGATATTGCGAAACAAACATTGTGATTTATTCAATTCAAACAGAGACAAAGACTGAAAACTGTAAAGATTTCTTTTGGTTACATCCTTTGAAACCTGCCGATAATGGCCCGCGGTAACAATACAAATCGGCAAAAATT
This sequence comes from Diaprepes abbreviatus, assembly GCA_034092305.1. Taxonomy (NCBI): domain Eukaryota; kingdom Metazoa; phylum Arthropoda; class Insecta; order Coleoptera; family Curculionidae; genus Diaprepes; species Diaprepes abbreviatus. The sequence continues at coordinate 25,197,146 of JASJET010000055.1, read as the reverse complement.
AAAGGAGTCTCGCTGGAAGTTCGTAGCATACGCGTCACGGGCTCGTCACGCGCTCGTCTCGTCATATTTATACGCACCTTTAGATGCCAAGGTTTTACGACGGATGACACACCAATTCCTCGTTTTAAGTACTCGCACAGTTACTTATATGAGCCGATGTGTTTAAGCTTGCATTGTCGTAATGGAGAATGATCCGTTGTCTCCGGTTTGGTACACAACTCTTTGTTTGTCGGAAGTCTTCAGCGAATTGAGGAAGAGTTGTGTACCATTCAGAATCAACCATTTTACGAGTCTCTAAAGACACGGTTGCGACATCGCCAGATTTTCCGAAAAAACAGGCTACTATTTGTTTGCTCTTGTTTACTTTTAGCCTCACACGCATAGATCCAAGACTTATAATCTGTCACAACCTTCTTGCACCAATCGGCATAAACCTTTTTTGAGCGATTATCAAATTATGCAGGATCCAACGCGAATTTAGCTAATTCGCAGCCAAATGTTCCTGCAATATATTATATACGCTGATATGTCACATGACGATCTCGAAGTATCAGTTCATGTACAGCACGTTTCCTTGCACTACAACCGGACTATAGGATGACTTTTACGCGACTCGTCCGTGAGTGAACGATGACCATGATTAAATTCGCTAATTCTGCAATATATAGTGGTTTTTGTAGCTTCTTCGTCGCCTTATAAATAATTAAGTTCATCTCATGTTGAGATCAACCACGATGAAAGTTGTGAAAAATAATCGCACGAAAATATTCACGAGTTAATTTCATTTTTTGGCGGAGATGAAATTTTGAAGTTACAATAAAGACACAAATAGCGTCCATCAAACTGTTTTATGTACTTATATCGTCTAAAATGTCAAACTTTATAATGGATATGTCGGATGGCATCTAGCAACGCGAGTGCTGCTAGTTCCCAAAATATAAATAGCTATCCTCGTAACTTATTACTTTATGAATTAATTTTCATTTTTTTAGTCCATGATACAATTTTTAATCTTATGTAATAGAGAAATAGGTATATATGGTAAATAAGCTGATATTACGGTATGAGTTAGGCGGATTGATGAAATCTTTTAGTGTCATATAATTACAAACACAATTATTTTTCCACCGTCTAGCCTTAAAATTGGAATTTAGAAGTTCAAAATTAGGAGAAAAATACTAGATTCTGCGCTTTCAAAATTTTTCCGCGCCTATCAATATGAAGTTTTCCTTCTAATGTAAACTTTAAAAGCACTATTAAAAAAAATCTTATATAGTAGAACTGCACTTTGTTTCCTAAATTATATTAAATCATTTATTGTTAGTAAAAATTATGAGTTATAAGTAATTATCCAACAACCTTTACTTAATGACGATTTCAAGTATATAGATAGTTATTATATAATTTTTTACCTAACTAGCGATTCGTGTTTTAAGTACCTTGGTCTACGATAGTTTTCATAATTATAGTTAAATGACATACTGAAGGTTTGCAAATTTTATTATATTTTAATATGTTATATTTTTAACATGTAATTAAAATATCTAGTCTATCAATTACCGAAGAATCTAATTAGTCATCGCGTCCCCTTTATTAAATATATATACCACCATAAAACCTTTTAAAACATAAAAGAGGGTACTAAAAAATCAGATCACTCCTTATTTCTTCATATCTTCTCAGTTTAAAAACAATGCCCGAAGAAGATACAGTATAGAGAAACATATGTTTGTTTGAAGGTCATAGACAACGATGCTTCTTGCGAAGTAATAGATACCTGTCAGGCTTTCATTGTCTTAATTTTGCTGTTGAATATTAGGACATTTCGGCTACTAGTTATCTTTAGCCGTTTTTGTAATAAATACTGAGACGTACAACTAAAAATTGAGAAGTTTTAAGGAAAGAAGACTATAAATCTGTTGCTAAAGATCCTACATCTACAATTGAAGGAAAAATCTTCTTCTTCTTCTTTTTCTTTTTCTAAAGACGTATGAGCGGTATATTCCTGAGAAGACCCGGACTAAGTTGATCTTTATGGACTCCCGAAGATACATAAACAAGACATGCCTGTACGACCTATCACGAGTTCTCGGAACTCCCCGATTTCTGAGCTTGCCAAGTTCCTTCTTCCAGTTCTAAAATCATTACAAAGAAATATATTAGCCTGGGTCAAGGACTTGTAACATTTCGTAGAAATTAAGCGCGAAATAAAGCTGCAACCAGAAGACGTGACGTGAAAAGCGTGTACACCCACGTTCCAGTTAAGGAATCATTAAAGATCATAAGGAAGGAATTTGAAGAAAACCAGATTTTAGCAGGAAGAATCTCTACCACCACACGCCATCATGGACTTGCTGAAATGTGGCTTGACCAATTCTTATTTTTGGGAAAAAGAAAAATTTTATATCCAGGATAATGGACTACCAATGGAATCTTCGCTCTTGAAACATTTTTTCATGCAATGGTTAAAGACCTTGACAATTGAATCATTAAATAGGAAACCAAAATTATTGCTTAAATACGTAGACGACATTATCTGGAATGGCAACAGCGAATAACTTCAAAACTTTCTTTCTCATTTCAATAATATTAGCCCAACCAATAAACTTACTATGGAGAAAGAAGTACAAAATAAATTGTCATTCTTGGATGTTGTGATTGAAAGAAGTGGCAGGCATATTCGAACCTCAATTGACAGAAAATTTACATACACAGGACAATACCTAAATCATTCATCCAACCACTCCAACAACACTAAACATGGAATTGTAAGGAACCTTGAAGATAGATCATTGACTTTTTGCAGCAGCAACGATAACTTGATGAAATAAATATTACATTAACCAACCAACCACTTAAAGGGACATGAAAAACTGTGTGTATCCCTTGAAGTAACAATCAAGAAGTATCAGAAGAACACATCTCGTGGAGAAACAGAAAAATCTGGTACCGCTCGCCATGCCTGAACTCATGGACATCATCTAAAATGGTCGGAAGCGAGAATCCTGTACCGAGAACAACATTGGAGAAAACGGAAATTCAAAGAAGCCGCAGTTATACATCACAACCCGAATTGTTTTAGTAAACTGTCTTTAGATATAAGAGGAGTGTGGAAACCACTTCTAAATAGTTGTAAATGCAGCATAAATAGGAGCTTAGTGTAGCACGCATGACTGCACTCAGTTCTGACTCACTCCACTGCATTTAGTTGTTCAGCTAAAGAATTTGTTTAAATTCTAGAGATAACTACTAGCCGGAACGTCGTGATATTTGACAGCAAAATTAAGACAATGGATGTCCAGCAGATATATACTACTTCGCATAGGGAAACATATGTTGTACAGTGCACTAATATAAAGTGAAAAACTACCTAAGAGCTTTATTTAGCAAAAATAAAATCAAGTTACAAGTAGAAATTTCATAAATTAATTATTTTGTCTTTTCACTGTTACTTGAAACTAATTCTAAATTAGCACTATAAACTTGTCTATGGGCTGCTGTTATTCGTAAAACAGCTGGATATATTCACTTGTTTTAAAAATGTTGAGGTTTAATTCATATTAATTGTAATTAAAGGAAGTTAGGTTAATTTTGATGAAATGCTTTTATATCACCAGTTAGGCGCTGCGATACAGCTGAGGCTGTTCAATTCCTAGCTCCAAAATAGAGTAGGATATAGACAAAAGGATATTGCACGACGTCTTAGAAAAAGTCAGTCTATATATAGAATACACAATTTGGCAAAGGTATCAAGAGACTTCGCACGAAGAGCCAGTCAAAAGAGCAAAATATATACAACAGCTTTTGATGACCATCTTTTGATACTTAATTTCACACGCGTTTCAAAACTGAGCTACTAAATGAAAAACAATTTAAATTGTTCGAAAACTATCAGACAAATACTAAAAGAATAATGTTTAAAGTCAAGACGACCTGTCAAGGTTAAGGTCTTTGCCAAAATCACAAAACTCGTCATTTAGAATTTGGCAAAACACATGTTCAATGGAATATTGAAAATGGGAAAATATTCTCTTCAGGTTTAAGACTAATATTCAATTATAGAAGAATTCACAAACTGTACAATAGGTGCAATCTCATACAGAGCATTAGTTTTGGAATGGGCGGTATAATTGTTGAGACGGACGCACTGAACTCGAGAGAGAGAGAGAGAGAGAGAGAGGGTAATAAAATCTTTTATCTCCTGTACGGTCAAAATTAATAGCTTTGACATCTACTCTGTTACTAACCAGTAAAGATGCATTTATTGATATATGAATAGTTAAAAAAAATTTTGACCTTCATTATAATATATTTGTTCAAATAATGTCAATGTATTTCACTGACACATTTACAAGTACATATTAATATTTGTTAATAATACATAGATTTATTCTCGATATAAAGTAACCGAAGAGTTTTCGATGTTGATAAATTTTAACAGAAATATTGAAAATCTGTAGAAATTAGTACAATAATTTTGAGAAAGTAAGACGCGAAAAATTAATTTATCACTTTTATTGTTCCCTGAAAGAATTATCTACATACACTTTAAATGCTTTTAAATAATAATTTTCTACCTTATTAGAGAGTAAAGTAAAATTTTATAGATTTCAGAGAATCTTTATATTAGAAATAGCATTTTCGGAATTTTCTAATTACCGAAGTCATTATTTTATTATTAAAAACAAATTCTGAAAATTATGGATAAAAATGTAACTAAATTATAAAATATATCTCAAAATTATTAACGAATAATTGCTTTAACGACCAACTAATTAGCAACATACATATTATTATGATTATTTGCTAATGACGTTGAGCATTTACTAGGTTATATTATTAATAATTTTCTATTTTTGTCCTCTCGCATTAAACAAAAAATGAAACTCCCAAACATTATATTATTGTTTATTTGAAATGTCACATTACCATAATAATTTATTTTTCACATTAAGCACGAGTGAAGTAAAATGATATAAAATGATATAAATAATATTATTTTTTTTTTCATTTAGACAGTTCTTACGAAGGGTTAAGTTCATTTAAAAAACACGGACGGAGAATTAGTCTGTAACATTATTCCATATATGTACGTAAAGTTGGAGATCTGTACACTACAACCTAATAGATCTATTGTGCTCCCCTACTGCTACCAAGCCGTAAGGGATACCTTACCAGCTAAAGCAGGTCCTCCAGGCTTATTTCCCTCAGGAACCTTAGGATGTTGGACATTATCCCATAGGTGTGTCTTAATATCACGTAATAAAATTTCGAACATTCCTTTTTTTAACAATTTTTAAATAATAAATAAAGTTATTGTGGGCAGAATTACTTCCAGCCAGGACAGTAAGAGACAGTATGTGTGATAAGCCACCGATCTTCTCTTTCAGATCGTTGAAAGAAAAACCGCTTAGTCCAATTTTCTTTTTCCAGGAACTAATCTATAATAGAAAAGTGTGTGAGAGAATGCTGGTTAATCGAGTCACAATGTGAATCTATCTATTTCTTGTCGGTTTGTACTTTGTCCTGTAGATTCATTCCACCAGGGTTCTGTTTCATTGTAGATAAAATTAGATTATTTGGTTGAAACTGATTAAATCTATTTCAGAGTTGTTACTTGGCGTTACAGTGATTTTAGAGATTTCAATGTAATCATCAAGGAAGGTTCTATCCGTTACTGTAGATTGCAGAGATGTATTATTATTGTTTTATTCGTATTTTGTTTTGTCAATGAGAATTTTAATTATTTTTTGGATAATAAACCTTTATTATTGTTTTTCAAGCCAAATTGCGTCGCACTCCCTCCAGGGAATATTGACTCATACCAAGTATACAAAGATACCAAAAGTATGGAGCTCTGTGGGGACCCTTTCCATGTTATCGGATCCTAGGTGACTTGATCTGCTGTGTTTCCCACAAATTTTCGGACGGTCCGCGCCCTTGCAAGGAGAACTGCTTCCGGATCGGTTGATACAGATGCTCACTAAAGCCCAGTTCCTTGATGTTCTATTATTTGGCGATATTATCGTTGTATTTTGACCTTAGGTATAGCAATGTCCAATAAGTGTAGTTTGCCTATAAACTTTATCTATTAATATAATGTGTGGTATATTATGAGCAACTGTCTGATCCGTCATAACTGTTCGGTCCCAATATAGCTTGACCTCGTTTTTCTCAAGAAGAGGCTCCTGGTTTTATTTGTAGTAAGGCACTTTTCCAACCTGCAATAGATTTGACTTATCGGTTAACTCTTGGTGAAGTATATTGGTGGCTGAGTAGTGTCTTTCCTTATACTACTTTGCGGTAAATGCTTGGCATCCTCCAGTTATGTGTTAGACTATCTCTGATGTTCGATAGCCATATCTATATTGGTCGTTTTCTATTGAGGGATCTCTGGTAATGAACTTTCGACAGTTTCGTCAAAATAACCTGGTCTTGGATAACTAACAAAAAGCCTTCCGCTTTCGGAATCATCTATCCTGAAATCAGTCAGTAGTTCGACGCTAAGTTGTCGACATTGTCCTGATTGACCTCATTTAGATGTCGTTCATGAAGTGGATTCTGTAGCCAGGCTTGTAACTTCTCTTGGTCTGTTTGGTGGTGAGAAGCAATATTCTGTTCTCTCCGCTGTAGCAGGGTTGAATCGTCTGCTTTGCATATTGCTCGATGTAGTGTGGAAGAGTTCGCTAACCTGTGGAAATATGATGGTAAATTTATTATTTGTTGGTCGAGTTGCTTACCAATATTCACCAATCGTCTTCCTCCTTGATATCTTGGAAGCATTGGACGTTCAATAGCACTCCGAGGGTGATGTTTTTGTGCTTTTGTTAGGAGTGTTCTTATTTTTCTTTTCAGGTATTGGATGTCCATCCTGCTCCATTTTACAATTCCAAAAGACTAGCTAAGTTCAGTGCAAGGGTACATGTTGAGCGCCTTAAATAAACTTCTACTATTTAGATTAGTTCGTAATACCCGCCTTACCCTCCTGATAAATTCGGTTGTCAATTCGGCTTTCATAGTGTGATGGTCAGTTCTCTTAGCCTGTTTCATACCTGCTTCCATTGCAGCAATAGTATCACCATTCTGCAAAGTTTATTCGTATTATGATGAGTATTATTATTTACCGCAAACGTAATGGATTGTGGTGAGGTCCTTTAAAAACCTCCCGCCTAACATAAAATCTCTGGCTGCCTCCCCTGCTCATTCTCACAGGGCATAAGGGGATGAGCCGTGCTTTTAAATTGTGGATTTTATTGCGTGTCTAGAAAATGTGCATATGAAAATTATTTTTTATTAAGTGCGAAAATTCTTATTATTTTATATAATTAGTATGCGCTGAGTTATGACTAAAATAATTCTTTACACTTGAAATTAACTTATTAATTTTATTTTAACCTTATTATTATTAGTTAACATATATCAGTAATAAGTAATTACTTCCTATTAATTTGCCTTATTTAAGAAAACTAACTTCTAACATCCCATCTTAATTTTTCATAATTCGTTATGAAATTTCACTTATCTTTCTGAAGCAATGATATTAGAGCCTGAATTAAATCTGATTTAGTGCCGAATTTTACGAGAAACAAAAATCTTATATTACCAATTTTTGTTTTGTAGACTTATAATAATTTCTTTAACATAAAATTTTAAAATTAAAATTAATATATTTATATAGAACGAAGAAGGACTTGGAGTATAACAAAAGTTTCTTTCTCTGTTTTAACTTAAAAAACAGTTTTGAGGACCGAATCTAAGAAACTCAGTTTTTTCGGGATTTCACCGATGTTATGCTATCTAGTAGCCAAGGCACTATCTTGCATAGATACCTCAATGCTCGACTAGCGTTAGTACTAAATAATAAAGGCCTTTAGTTAAGAAGTTACCTCAATCTTCATAAGCAGAAAATTTCTCCCATACTTTATTTTATAAAGGAGAATCCTGGCAATACTTTATTTAAATCTGCGATTTATTTCAATCTTTAAAATAGGCCGCTTTTCGTCCAACGAGGTGCAAGTGTTTCAAGAGAATCACCCCAATCCGACCTTACCGATTTTGATCATTTTTGGATATGTTGTACGTGAAAAAATAATAGATAGGTATTTTTTTATCGGCTCACATCTACTATTAAGAGGTGAAATGAACTCCCAAAATCAATCCTTAATTTTTTTTTTCAATAAAATCAAGTGGAAAATATTCATAATAAAAACTCTATTTTATATTTTTTATGAATATTTTTTTATAAATATCAGAGAATGAATTAAAAAATATATAAACAGCATTTTCCTTAACAATATCGAATATTAGCGTTAGCTTATTTCTAGATTTCCCAAATTATCACCCCTAAATACCGTTAACTAACCCTTACAGTGATGGATGACATATAAGTGGGAAAATTTGTTTTTTCTTAAAATTCATCCAGTCTGTAAAGCGAATGTAATTTATAACAAATATAAATATATTATTTTTTTTCAATAATAGTACTAAAAGGGTGAAAAAAGTTTTGGGTAACATAAGTATACAAAAATGACATCTGCCTTCGATTGAATAAATATTAATATTTTTAATTTTACACTCACATTTTCGATGGAATAAATATTTATATTTTCAATTTAATAAATATTTATTAAAATTTAAATATTAATAATGCTCTCGAAAAACGATTTTATTCAAATTTAAGAAATAATTATATCATTTTTTTAAAACAACGTGTATTTTGACAATACAATGGAATTAAATTTAATACTTTTTTCCGTAAATCAAATTTATACTTGCATTTGCATTAGTTATAAATCCTATATAGTTTATACGTGGGATAAATTTTAATAACAAATCCATTTTTCACCACTTACTTTTGGTTCGTCACTTTAAGGGAATTTTGCTGATATTAGTGCGTGATTCATTGAAAAATGGTAAAACAAGTATACTTTAATATTCAATATTTAAAACGGAAATGTTTCTCTGAATTTTTTTGAATTCATACTCTCATGAATCTATGTATGTCACCTTGCAAGTTATTGCAAGATAATGCATTTTTGTTCGAACAAAAATGGGCTTAAGTGCAACTTTCGCTTTGATCTTGGCAGTCACATTGAAGGTCATTTCAAAAAATTTTTTTCGGAAAATCAAAAGGAGGTTAAATGGCGATCATCTCTTTGAGCTTAATAATCACTGTAATCATGATTTTTTTGTTGAATAAAGGGGTTTAATGGCGACTTTCGTTTTGAACTTGGCAATCACTTTCAAATGACTGAAGGTGATCCGCAAGGTCGCCATTGGGCGAAGCGAATTTGAATTTTTTGTGCATTCTGCACTAGCACAAGTATACTGTATAACTACATGTATTTGTTTCTATGACTAGCTTTGTCTTAATTATTAAGGAAACATACTCGGTGTGAAGAGAATGCATGCCCGTCAAAATCTTCAATAATATAAATACGTTTATATGTATGTGTGCACTATGTCCTTATATATCCATATATAAAGGTAGATAAAGAGAGGGGCAGCGCCCATTCCCGATCCTCCTACATCTACTGTTCACTAGCACAAGGTCTTGCTGTAAGCTTCTCACGCGGGTCCCCTGAAAGATCATTTCAATGAGAACCGCTAAGGTCAACGCGAAGGTCAACTTAATCTTGAAATGACCTTTAATTTGACGGGGTTCTTTATTACAATAAAAATCACACAACGTTATTATCCTGGTGTCGAAAAAAAGTGTTTTAAACTAGTTTAAAGTATCTTCTTAGGTAGAGTTTCAAAAGTTTTAAAGTAATAAATGATCAAGTAAAAAATATATGGTAAGACACTGGATTAAAAGAAAAGAAATAAACTAAAAGCATTTACAGATCTTTTAATTGACTTCGCTGGAGAAAATCCAGAAGAATACAGAATGCGTTTAAAACAGAAAAAGAATTGTTAATTATCATTTCATGCCCTACCACTGTGGAACATATGTGACCATGGGGTACATTAATTTATTTCATAAAATTACGTATATTCATTAGTATATTTTTTTAACATATATTCGACTTAATACAGAAAAAAAAATCTGAAGCACCATATTCCATTTTAATAAACATTATTATTTTTGATAATTAAGTGACAATTTATTTTTACAGTTAAAGCCACCATGCTTTCTGATATGACTGAGTTGCCAACTGTGCAGCTAGGTGATTTTACGCTTCAGTTGGAACTAGATGAATTAAAACCAGAAGTGAAAGAAATTGCTAGAAAGGAACTTAGAGAAACGCCTGACGTTGTCGAACAAGCTGTGAAAGAGCTACGAGATCTTCTGAGAGGTATGTAATAAAATAATGTTTATTTTTGATATTTTATTTAAATTCTTTAAAGTCAAACTACAAAACCACATAAGTAACAAAATTGGTAGCACCTATATTATCGCGAACGATCACTCCTTAATGTTAAATACAACCAGATCGTTACCTATTCTAATTATTGTACAACTTAACTTTATTGACTAAGGATGCTACCAGAATTGGAAGCATTAAGTGCAATCAGCTTATCAAATTTTCCTGATCTGGTTTATTACAAAACATAGATTAGTTCACAATATGGTAAGTGCAACATTTAAATTAGAACGACCCGATCAGATTAGCTAATCACAATCGTTGAATTTTTAGCAGCACTGCTATAAATGGACTTAAAAAGATATTTGAACGACACCATTTCCTAGATAATCTCTTAAACCATGAGGCAGATGAGTTATTTGAGATTTTCTGAGTATATTTGTCTTTTCTTTTTGACTCAAAATTTCCTAAAACGTTTGTTAAAATTAAGAAATGGCAAAATAAAAAATGTCAGTTTAGTGATACTCTAATAAGCAAATCTTAGCAATTGCGCGTAACTAAATCTAAAATGCTTATAATAATTAATGGAACTAGGGATATAAAGAAAAACAAATAATAATTGTATTTATTTGCTCCATAATAATGTTATTTCTGACAAAAATGAAATTTCAAATTTGTTTGCTAGTTACTTTTCATCCATAGCACAAAAAAAATAGATCAGGATTTTTAAAACGAATTGTCTGCTCTGTCCAATGCACAATTGCGAAATCAATTTTCCATTCTATGTACTGGTGTCCAATTTACTCTTGTGAAGTATCTCTATTATTTGAAGTTCATAGACAACGATAGTTCCTGCGAAGTAGTAGATATATGTTGGACTTCCATTATCTTTACTTTTTGTTGAACATCACGTCGTTTCGGCTAATAGTTTAGTTATCTCTAACCGTTTTCAAGTGAAACTAAATAAATTCCTAAGCTACACAACTATTTATACTAAAAGTAAATGCAGTGTACTGAAATGAGTGCAATCATGCGTACTAAGACAAAGTCCCATTTATGCTGCATTTAGTTCTAATTTACAATCATTAAGAAGTGGTTTCCACACTTCTCTTATATCTAATGATGATTCTGATGTATAACCGCGGCTTCTTTAAATTTCCGTTTCCTCCAGTGTTGTTCTTGGTATAGAATTTTAGGTTCAGACCATTTTATATAGTGTCCATGAGTCGAAGCGTGGTTGACAGTACCAAATTTTTCTGTTTCTCCTCGAGATGTGTATTTTCGGTGTTCTTTGATCCTTATGTCAAGGGGTCTCTTTGTTTTGCTAACGTAGGAGTTGTCACATTCACATGGTACCTGATACACACAATTCTTTAAAAAATCCTCTCCAGTCATTTTGATACTAAAAATTCAGAATGCATTTATACAGCCTTTACTTAAAAATAATGGAAAGTGGAAAAAATTATAGGAGACTATATGGAAACAGAGTGTCCTCTTTTTTGTTTCCATCTTTCCTTCCATGTTAGGCTAAAAATTCCTAAACTGCACTATGTACCTAAATTTAAAAGTTTGTAGAACATTGCCATGTCATAACTGATATTTTCTAAATTTTATTCCATTACAAAGACGAAATAATATAAAATAGAATAGTTTGCATATTTCTCTTTTAGCAGCTTTTCATTTTCCATTCAAAATTTTGGTACTCTATAAAAGAAAACGGTCCTTTTAATTGTTCTTTGCGTACATAGAAGTGCCCAACTGGATGCATGGGCATTTTTACTATTTTGTTTTCAAATCTGTGTAAAATTATTTGCCGACACTAAATGAACATATGAATATGATAATCTAGATAATAAATTACATATATACTTTTTTTTATTTCAGAGGAGACTGACTTACGGGCTCCATTAGATAGTGATTTGTGGTTAATTAGATTTTTAAGGCCTACTAAATTTTATCCAGAAAGTGCTAGAGACCTGGTGAGTACTTTAAGTGAACAAATAATCGTTTATTAACTAAAATCTTACGCATCCTAGATTTTCAGTACCATAAGTCGAAAATTTTAAGAAATTTTAAAAAATGTATCTTTTCTATTCGTTTGATGTTCCAAATTTTTTACCAAAGTTTTATCTCACCTATAAAATTCCTTATATTAACCTACTGCTAAGAGAAGAAGGTTTTAAATTTGACCGCTATATATTTTTTTATGTATGTACATGGATTATTCCGGAACGCAGCCACGATTTGAATGAAATTTTTTGTATTATTCTGACCCAAATTAATTCAGTAAAATCCAAGATGGCGCTGATAATATGGCGAACAAAAAAATTAATTTGAGGGTGTATATTCTACTTCGTACCTCGGAAAGACACACACAAAAATGTTAATTAGAAATCGAGATATTGCAAAATTAGTGCTAAAATATATTATACTAATATTGAGCAAGATGATTTACTTATGTCTACGAAAATTCAAATTTTGTCACCGCCATTGGACAAATCGGTACCGAACTGCTCTTGGAAAGTTTGTTCAAGACTGACATGTGTTTGTATACTTTTTTTCTATCATCGTAATAACACATATAAAAATATTCATAACGCTGCTAAATTTATATTAAAATAAGTTGCTGGTAATTTAATTCACCATTAGTATTATTACCATGATTTACAAGCCAAACGGCTTCGCACTCCCTCCAGGGATTATTTCACTCATACCAGGCATACAAAGACACCAAAAGTATGAAGCTCTGTGGGAACCCTTTCCATGTTATCGGGTCCTAGGTGACGTTGTCTGCTGTATTTCCTACGAACTTTCGGACGGTTCGCGCGGTTGCTAGGAGAATTGCTTTCTGCATCGGCTTATACAGATGGTCACTAAGGCCCAGTCCCTTGATGTTCTGCAGGGGGTTCTTTGGTATCACTCCACTTGCTGACACTATTATGGGAATCGTTTGGACGCTGTTCATTGCCCATTGTCTTCGGATTTGGACCTCCAGATCTCTGGATTTGGCGATTTTTTCGTTGTATTTTGGCCTTAGGTTGTTGTTGTTAGGTACAACAATATCGATTAGTGTAGTTCGCCTAGAAATTTTAACTATTAGTATAATGTCTGGTCTATTATGAGCTACTGTCCGATCCGTCTGAACCGTTCGGTCCCAATATAACTTGAACTGTTCTCAAGAATAGGCTCCGGATTGTACTTGTAATAAGGCACTTTTCCTACCTGTAATAGGTTTAACTTTTCTGCTAACTCTTGGTGGAGTATCTTAGCGGCTGAGTCGTGTCTTTCTTTATAGTCGGTTGCGGCAAACGCTTGGCATCCTCCAGTTATGTGCTGAATTGTCTGTTCCTTGCATCCCATTGCTCCCCTCGTGCATCCTTTCTGTTGAGTTGCAATGATGTTATTTTGCTCACAATGTGCATAGATGCGTTGGGTCAAGCAGGAGGTGATCACCTTATACAGTGTGGGTAGGCAGGTGATCGGCCTATACTTAGCTGGGTCATGTGTTATGTTGGTCCTTTGGTACGGGGTACGTAATACCTTCGGTCAAGAACAATGGTATTTTTGCTGGGTTAAGGAAAACATCATTAATAAGATTAGCCAGCTGATGGTGCATACACCAGAACTTTTTGAGCCAGTAGTTCTGGATCCCATCGAGACCTGGAGCTTTCCAGTTATGGGATTCCTTGATTATTTTTGAAATTTCCTCGGTGGTAAATGGCTCAAACTACATCTGGCTGTAATCTTGGCAGATTTGGTGTTCTTCATTCCAGCCAGCTGCGATGTTACAATCGGCTGGTGTGGAAAGTTGGTTTCCCCAGAACTCTTCTACCTGCTCTCTATTGGGATATCTATTATCTGCTATATTAGGTGGAGAGTTAAGCTTACGGTAGAAAGTCTTTTCTGGTCGTTGGAAGAGCGCATTGTCTCGTTTTCGGTTATTGCTGGTCTTGTACCTCTTTAGCCGTCCTGCAATAACAGAGAGCTTCTGTTTCAGCGAATCAAGGCATTGCTGAGCAGTAACGTTCGCTGGATCTTGTTGCGAATGATATCGGACACGATACATGATTTCTTCAACTCGCCTTTACAGTCGACTAGTTCTTGTGCCCCTTGATGTACTCCGTCAGCTGTCCTATATCTGTTCGAAGATTTTCAATTTTTTTATTTAGACGTCTTTCCCATGGTGGTGTGTTGGGTTCTGTTCTTGCTGATCGGCGCTCTGTTGTAACTTTAATTTCTAGAGCTCTAGCTATAGCAGTCGCGGCACAGTAGATGGTCATATGTAAGGACTCCAGAGTGTAGGCATCTGAAACAAAAGCTGGTAAAATCCGATTGTTCATAATGTCTAACATGGCACCCAGTTTTTTAGATGAATTAATTTTTGGCAGTGCCGGTCTTCTTAACGGATTGCTTCCATCATACTCCAACACCGCAGCACTCATTTCCGTCGACAGTTTTTGATAAAAGAGTTCAGTGTTGTCCTGTTGGGTTTCATCATTCAGTTGTTCCTGTTGTTCTTAGACCTCAGGTTCCGGTTGTGGCTCAGGTTCAGCAATCAGATTGTTGTTATTGTCAGTGCCTCTGATCTCACGTTCAATTTCCTCTTTGATACTATTAAGCCGAGCTTCAGGAATTAGGCTGTTTCGGAGAATAACTCTATATTGGTCAGCTATTCTCTGCTGGGACACTTGCATGTGTGGGTACTCCCTGCAAAATTCGGCATGTAGTTGTTGTCTGTAGCCGATCATCTGTCGTCCTAGTTGAGTCACCCTATAAAAAATGAGCATTATTGTCTCGTTCATGGACACAGTCCATTTCATGCGCTGTCTTGGTCGTCCCGCTTGAGTAAGAGTTGGTTGGGGTTTCCGCACAGCATCTTCGGCGGGTAGAGCTGTTGGAGTTATCTGACCCTCGTGTTGATGTAGTTGTTGTTGTTGTTACCTGTCCACAGCGATGTCAACTCTCATACCGTTGTTTGGTTGTTCTTAAGTCTCTGGGTCTAGCTGGGGCGCAGGTTCTGCGGTTTGTTCATTGTTATCATCGGTGCTTCTTATCTCTCGTTCTGTTTCCGCTTTGATGATGTTAAGTCGTGCTTCTGAGATAAGTTTATTTCTGAGAATAGCTCTGTATTGGTCTGCTATTCTCTGTTGTGACACTTGTAGGTGTGGATATTCCCTACAAAATTCGGCATGAAGCTGTTGTCTATAGCCGATTGTTTCTCGTCCTAGTTCAGTCACCCTATAAAAAATGCGCATTACTGTTTCATTCATGGATGTTGTCCATTTCATGCGCTGTCTCGGAAGTCCCGCATGAGTGAGCGCTGGCTGAGGTTCCTGTGCAGCACCTTCGGAGGGTGGAGCCCTCGTTGTTGTTTGGCTCTCATGTTGTTGTTGGGCTGTAGCTTCTTGTGCGACAGGGGTTCGCCTCCTCAACACCCTGCCACTGCGATGTCGAAATGTTGCTCCCCCCAGAATCCGTGGAGCAGACCGCTTCTGCGGTGTGGGATTGTGGACCATGGGTTCTACCCACATGGGGTACATTATGTTTTGCAGTCGACATTTCATTATTTAAAATTTAAAATTCTCCCCATTTAATCGCCTCCTACGATTGGTTGAGGGAAACCCTGGATCTATTCGTTGCCGGGACCAGTCGGAAAGCTGAAAGAAAGTGGCTCCTAAGGAGTTATATAGGAATTGAGTGTAGGTGGGTCAGGGCAGAGGGATGTTTAAAAGGTAAAAAAAGGATATGGTTAAAGGTCAGCGGATAGCTGGCGTTGCTGACTGTACTGTCTACGCATTACAGTAGCGACAAGTATACTGCTGGCTGCAGCACACTGCCGGCCAGACATTCTTATTATTATTACTATCATTATCTATAGACTTACCCAAACGGTTTTGGTATTCCCTCCTGGGAACATTTACTCATCTCAGATACACTCGGATATCGCAAGGAGGGAGGAGGTGATGTTATAACTCTCTTAATATATATAAATATATATATATATATATATATATATATATATATATATATTACTTTTGTTGACCGTGTTAGTTTAAATAATTTTATTTCTTTTAATGTGCATCGGTCAATATCTTTACAGGAATTTAAGTGAAATTAAAGCATTTTTATATTTTCAGTGACGTTTCGGTTTATTTTAATTAAACCATCTTGAGAGTGATTTTTTAACTAAAAAAAACGAAAACATGATATTTTTCATGGAAAACTTTAGAAGTTAAATATAATTTTCTGACCTTAACAAATATTTGCTTGGGAACAACTTAAACCAACTATTTAAACTACTATTTATTACATTTTTCTTAGGTCTAGTGTTTTTATAAGCTTCTGCCTATATTGCTCTAGGCCAGCGTAGCGTTTGCCTAGGGGTGGTTCTAGAACCCACAGAGATCCGCGAGCTTCATTAAGGGAGTTGGCGAAAAAAAATTGCAATGGCGGAATTTAAAGTTAAACATAACAATAGGCAACAATCTGTAACGCGACAAGTCGCAACGCCGCTGGCGATGCGAGTACATTTTCGAACGAGCGGGCAACTTCTACTTCTGCGAACCAAGACTTTTCCCGAATGCGCACGAAAGAACGAGAATAACGTCTGCCGATAAAAAAATGCTGCAGTCACATATAAGGAAGAGTACAAATGAATTGAATCGTTCGATGAGCATAATAACCTCAAGTGATTTCAAAAAGATAAATGAGTTAGTAGTTATTGCATAATGTGTACATAAATATTAATAGTGTGAACCAGTTTTGTGATTCCTTCTTGTGTAAATAAATTACAACAAATACCCAAGCTTTATAAATCGCACATGTGCACGTCGAACGTGACAGTAAATAAATTATTGCTCTGAAAATATACGATGAGTTATTGGTTAAAAACGGGTAGTTTTATTTAGTCTGAGTCAGGGTGGATGTTGTACTGAGCTGCCGTCTCGCCAAATAGTGGACAGAGTGAAAAAAAAGGAAGGAAACGATAATATAACAGTGACTATTTACAAAAGGATTTTTATTTTAACGGGGAGGAGCCAGGAGTAATGAAATCCTGGTCAACAGCAGTTTAAAGCCATCTCTTTTTCGTATACACTATGAAATAAGACATCTGGATCACAAGGATGAACCTGTTGAGTATTTAAAAAAAAAATTGGTAGGTAATAAAAAGTCTACTGTTTCCTCTTTTCTGGTAAATTTAAACGAAGATAGTAAAATGACTCCCGAGGAACCATTTGGAGTTATTTACAGAATTGCAAGACCTGAACAAGCAGATACAGTGGCAGAAAATTTGATTCAACCGTGTGCGACATCACAAAGTGTATGCTTGGAGAAAAAGCGAGAAAGAAAATGGACCTTGTTCCTTTATCAAACAGCACAGTATCGCAGAGAATTAATGATTTAACAAACGACGTGGAAAGACAATTTTTAAAAGAATAAAATTGAACCATTTCGCTACTCAGCTTAACGAGTAGACCGATGTAACAAACGCTGTAGTATTGCTTGCCTCTATGTTAGATATATTTTTAAGAATTCTCGTCTATTCCGTGTGCTTTTTGAGGACTTTGAAAGTCTCCACGTTTCTTTACTACTTCATACAGAATTTAGATGGCTTTCTCGTGGCAAGGTTTTGATCCGCTTGTTTGAGTTGAAGCCTGAAATTCAAGCATTTTTTCTTGACCATCCAGTTCATTTGTCCTCTTGCATATCTGATATTTTTTGGCTGCAAAAATCAGCATGATGGCGAATACTTTGATTATTGAGGTAATTCATTTTGTTCTGGAAACAAATGCTCAACTTTTGCGAAAAATTCAACATTATTAACCGAAAGACCTATTATATTATATTGGTAATAATTTAAATACCCATTTTATTCACCCTTACCCCTACTTTGAAAAACATTTCTGTAAAGACATTAGTGACGCTAAATGACCTCGTTGTCGATGCGTCATTAATTAAAATTCTCTCTCTCTCTCTCTCTCTGTAAAGACATTATTATTTCTAAATCATTTTTACGGTAATATTAAACATAGTTCTTTTCACAGCAATTAAAATCACTAATTTTGATTGAAAAGCAGTTTAACAGTAACAAGACAGTATAATAATAAAGCAGTCAGTCACGCGGATTCTGAACATCCGATAGATGACTTGTTGTCAGAACACTTACAATTCTAGTTAATGAAAGGAAAGGAATATTAAAATGCAAAATGTTTCCAACCGACTTCTAAAAGGAGGAGGTTCTAAATTCGGCAACTGTGTATTTTCTTCATGTATGCGTTTCAATTATTTCGAAACGGTGTCCCCGATTAAAATGAAATTTTTTTAGTTATTCTTAGGAATTTGTTGCGTTGGTCTCATATCATTTTAACTGAAATTGGTTCAATATAATCCAAGATGGCGCTTATAATGTGGTGGATGAAAAAGTATTTTTTTCCGCTGAATTAAAAATTTTACATCTCTCGTTTTTATTTAAAATTGGAACAGTGGAGTTTCTGAGGGCGTAAATAACGAATTTAAACGTCGGGGGTATAGATTAAGATTAGATTAAGAGTTCATAATTCTTTTTTTGAAGATGAATATGGCAGATTGAATATGGTGTCTTGAAATTTTTATATTCTCCACATTTTTTCAAAATTGGTATTAGGGGATTTTCAGGGTCATAAGTTACGAATCTGAAGTTAATTTCTTAATATTAAATATGGCAAATACAATATGAGGGACTAAATATTTTACTTTTTTTCCATTTTCTTCAAAATTGATATAAAAGGGTTCTTGAAGCGTATATTACAGAACTTAAATTAATTTCTCCAAACTCAATATGCAAGATAAAATATGTCGGATTAAAAAATTTACATGTCTTTAAATATCGATATTGAGGGGTTTTGAGGGCATATATGATGAATCTAAAGTTAATCTCTTAAAATTCAAGATAGCAGATTTACTATGACAAAGTAAACATTTGGTTGATACAATTTATTTCAAAACTAGTATTTGGAGAATTTTCAAAATCAAAGAATTTTCTGTTGTTCAATTTAGTGTGGTCTCCAACTTTGGATAATATTGTACTCTTTTACGACCTTGAAAATATTGCAAGATACAAAACTTCAAATAGCAGGATAAAATTTTTATACAATTTCATATAAAAATTTATATTGTTGTTTTTCATGTTTTTGCGCATTTTTGGAATCAGTTCAACTTTTTAATAAAAAAATTATGGTTTTGATTTTTGTTATTGCTGACACTTTTAGCGCCCATAAACACATTCAGCAAATCCATGTATTAAAGCTATGTTCTTCTTGCAGATCAAGCGATATTATTCCTTTAAAGTTAAACATGCCAACATGTATGATAATTTGTTACCAAGCGGTGAAAGAAATATTTTTGAACAAAATATTTTAACAGTACAACCCAATAGAGATCAGTGTGGTAGGCGAATTTTAACTATAGAATTAGGAAGTAAGTATTACTTATTATTATATTACTATAAATAATCAATTTACATAAATTAAAAACAATTCATCCTAGTTTAAAAAACTATATATCATGATTATTGGTATACGTTTAGCTAGAAAATTTTATTCAAACCATATAGCTGGTCAAGGTTGTTCACTCGTGAAACGGCTTTTCTTAGGAATGTGATCGAATTTGAATATATAGTGTACAAAAGTGTTTTTAATTTGATAAAAAAAAACGAAATTAACATGCTGGAGGTCACTACATGTAAGAAAATGCCAATACATTTTAGATTATCTCAAAAACGGTTTTTACCATATTTTTTATAAACTAATGCAACATAGATCCCAAAATTATGAATTTTTTAGAAAAAAAACGGAAATTCTTGATCCTTTTGTTTAGAAAATACAGATTTTTAAATAAAAATAATTTGAAAACATCTGACGCGTAGTGGGGTACAGCGATCACAACTTGGCAACGCGCGATAATTCAAACCTAAGTTAGTTAGGTTAGTTCTTCAGAATGTGACATTTTTTTAAATATATTTCTCGATATTTTTCTTAATTTTCTCAATGTGTTGGGATGTCAACATAACAAACTGTATAGGTATGAGTCTCACACTATATCAACGTTACTATACACACGTTTACTCTATAGACCATATAGACATTTGCGGCACTGCCAGATTTATTATATTTAAAGTTATTACTGTATAAGAGCCGTTTTACACACACAAGAATTATTCCGAAAATTATAACAAAAATTTTCAGCAAACTTTTGCTGAAAATTCTTTGGAGATAATTTTTAAAATAAAATTCCACTCTGTTTGATACGTACAAGAAATCTGAATATAATTTTGGTCATAATTTTGTTGTTGCTCATGCGCATTTTCATATCATGTGACGTACCAGCAGTTAAAAAGGAATATATAATCTGGGGATAACCTTAAAATGTCATAAATATGAAAGTTTTCAAACAGATATAATCAAGAAACCACAAAATAAGGGATATTTTGTGCAAGAAACAATGAGTAAATATTGAGATTAGGTTGATTACCAAACGCGGGTTGTCAATTCACAAATTTTATTCTGCGTCGATTTTCACGTGCATTTTAATCATAAAAATATAGAACACGTTCTATATTTTTATGTCGAAAATTTTCACCAAAATTTTAACAATAATTCTTTGATGTGTAAAACAGCAAATTAGTTTTATGAAAATTTTCAACATAATTATGAGATAAATTTTGGTTATAATTCTTGTGTGTGTAAAAGGACTCTAAGAATGTGTCTGTATATTGAAAGTTAACGTGTGTTGGATACAGTCTCGTACAAAAACAAAATTCTTTAGGCCATGCTTTTGTCTACGACTGTCGCCAGTGAACTACTTTAAATTTAAAACGAGTTCGTGAAAGGCGGAAAACATAATATACCTGTTAAATCCGGACTTTGATGATGTATCTAATAAATAATAAAACTTTACATTTAGCTTAAAACATTGTATTGTCATGTCAGTAAGGATTCACTCTCAGTTCAGAATCCCCTACGATTTTTTCTTCTCATATTTACTCGCGAGGTTCGAATAAAAACAACACTTCTCACTAATTACTTTCAACTCTTTAATAACTACGTGTTAATATTTTTACTGTTCAAATACAACTGACACACTTAAAACCTAATTATCAGTTCTTCGTTACAATATTTCTATAAAGACGCGGCCAAATTACACTAGTCCTTCTTTACATTGTCCATCCCCCTATTTCTGATGGCCCCGATCAACTTCGATACTTCCTAATATCACTTCAACCTATGGAGATGTATTACTTTCATTTTGGCCTTGGAACATCAATGAATCCTACAAACAAGTTTACTGATTCTTTTAAGAACAGTATATGGTCCTTCTCATGATGGCAACAACTTAGGTGACCTGCCTTTCTTCCTCTGTAGATTCCATAACCAAAGACTATATATAGTCTTTGACATAACCAAACTCTATCATCTTGCTGGAATCCTACCGAATTTGCACCGTAGCTTTATTTCGAAGTATCATAGGCTATATAAAGCAGGTAATAATAAAATGCAGCTATACACTTCTCATTCCAGCCGCTAGATGGCGCGCCACTAAGTGCCACTAAGCTCTCATGGTCCTTCTTGATGGAAAGTCAGGGAAGTTTAGAATTGTCAATCTAGCAACTGGAGTTAACCGCTCCCGCAGTTGAGTTATTTCCTGTGGACCTTAAATATTGATCAAACATTTTTGCCATCAGAACTTCTTTAAAGGTATTACTGTTGAGAAACAGTGCAGGCACAAAAATAATGCGGACGAAGTCGCAACAGTGGAGTTTGGAGTTTGTTGTAGCAATGTGATGAAAATATCCCTGTAAATATAAAAGTTTGTTCTATCTTTTCCAATAAATATGATCCAGCCGCTCTTTGGGGGGGGGGGGGGGGGAGCAACGATACCACAAAAGACAAGACAGTACAGTATGACAAGCGAAAGCGAGTTGTTGACTGGAAGAAGGGAGGTGTCAGCGACATTTACGTCCCTAATGCGGTAGGTCGGCGTGTCGAGTCTATTTTTCTGAATTCTAAGCTCTTGGGAAGGGGTGGGACAATCGACCCCCCTCTTGGATCCGCACCTGGAATAAAGGGTGGTCAATTAGTCTGTATATTGTTTTCTTCAACTCAGAGAGCCGTACTAAATGCTTGTGTTAATTCACCGAAAAGGTTCTTAAATCTAAAACATTTAATAATTTTATTTATAGAGAAGTGGAAAACCGACAAAGTAACTCTAGATGAAGTATTCAAAGGCTGTGTACTTTTCGTAGAAGCTGCCATGTTAGAACCTGAAACCCAAGTATGTGGAGCTGTAGTTATTTTTGATATGGACGGTCTATCTTTATCACAAACTACAAAATTCACACCGTCTTTTGCTGGAAGAATAGTTGACTGGTTACAGGTAAATATTTTAAAGACTATACTTGTATAACAACTCTATTTTATAAGTTAAAATTTTGACGTGACATTTTTGATACATATAAAACATATTTTTGTTGATGTGTGTATGTATCAACGCTCTTTGCGTGTGAATTGAGTATATTATCAATTTTGTCTATTTGGTTAATCCAGAAAAAAATTATGAACAGTAAAATAATGTTTAAAATTAAATTAAGCAAAACTTTAGCAATATTTTGTACAAAATCTTGCTACATTATATTTTTAAAATAACATTACTGACTAATTCTTTGTACATGAGAAGATGTGTCTAATTATCACATAGAAATAAAGTATGTAAATATATTTACAGAAAGCAATATTTTCGTAACCTATTATGGGGAACTAAAATTTAGAATTGATGTGACCGAACATTATTAAAGACAAGTTGGAATTACCCACAATAAATGTTCCTAAACCGTTTCAAAAAAAATACCTACATAATTATTATAATTGGAAATTTCTCAAAAACAAAAAAGTTCCATGACAAATTATGAAATAGTTTATCCATTTAATATTTATTAAATATTTTTATTCGATTGAAACAAGTTATCAAAACATTTCATTTTTATCCCACTTATTAGTTTGTAAACTCCTTTGTAAATAATTAAAAATGCGCAAATAATATATACTGCTGATTGAAATTATTAAATTAGTATGTAATTTAGAGAAGAAGATATTCTGAAAAAACCAGAAGCATGCACTTACGCATTGTAATTGTAATACCACTGTATGCCCTGTGCATTAACAAATTTGTTTGATGGATTGAATGATATGTCAGGCTAGGATTGAGGAGCCTTTACACAGCAACTCATCGTCTTGCTTGTTCTATCTGTTCTATATAAAGAGACTGATTGCCTTAATCAGGTTTAGGAGCCTGTTCACTCGTTTGTTCTTTGGGTATAGACCTTCAGGATTAATAGATTATTGAAGATGTCTCCAGTCAGTTAAAGCTTCGCATTCGAAAATTATATATGAGGCTATTTCGTCCTCTTGGTCACATAGTTTCTGTACTGCTTTTTCAATATAGATGTCCATTATGTGTTGACGTTTAATTCAACGCAGTTTCCGGTTATAAATGCTGTAACCCGCCTAATATATTGTGAACTTAACTGTAGGACATTACAGCATAGGTTGTCGGATGGTTTACTCAGCAATAGTTTTCTGTGCTTGTGGCCTGCAGTGTGATTCCAGTGGATCTGATGTTGATACTTTATTCACCTGGATATCAACCCATGCCAAATGTTGTTTCCGGTCCAATAGATGTTATAGCAGATCTTTGTCTGACAGGTTGGTCTGCTTTTTTATTGTCTAGGAGAACATTCTGTGCGAATATCCGCGCAAGAGTAACCTTGTTATGTTTTGCAAGGATCACATTTTGAAAATAGTCCCAAACCTCTTTAGATTTTATTTGGTAACATGGAAGTGCTTTTTGCACTGCCCCTGTAACCTCTAGTCAGATTTTCTCGAACACAGGTATCAATTGCATGTATTTTTGCCCCAATACCTCACTTATATTGAATTTGAGAGGGCTCTTCCTGCTTCTGTAGCAGTTCAGACGAAGTTTCCTAGTTTACCCTTTGTTAAATCAGATTATGCTTTCCAGTCAGTTTAAATTGTGTAGAGTCTGATGAGTTTTAAACTTTTGGCATCTCATTACTGTCCATATTTAATAATAAATTCGTTATCATGCCTTTGATGCTAGTGTACTCGAGGACAAGTCTAGTCGACCAAACGGCCCTTGATTATTATATCAAGTGGGCAAAGTTAACTAGGGTTTCCATGGCTACTGTCGAGGTTCTTCTCATAACTCCCGCGATATAAAAACAAGCCAATCACTGAAGTTTAGAGAGCTCCAGAGCAGCTGAGTCGTTTTTGTCCAAGATACAATCAAGCCATCATAGGTCTTATGACTGCTGTGTATAACGAATGTACAATGTATGGTTTTAATTCCCATATTATGCCCAGAGCTTTTTTTGCCGCCGTGGTTGCCATTTTATATTTGGTTGTGATTTTTCGCAAGTATGAGTTTCAGGTAAGCTTTGCATCTAGGATTAAACTTGATTACTTAATATCCTGGCTCAATTGTTGTTGTGTTCCGAGATCACCAAGCACTTAAAGAAGTGCAGGGTAAAAGTGTGATTATTCCAGGAGTTATCCTAGGATGCTCCTTAGTGTCCACTCCCTGCAACCGTTCCGATAGTTTTGCCAGTACTTCCCCACAATGAGTATAACTAGATCATTAGCATACCCGAGCATAGAGCCTTGATTGTTGAGGTTTATCAGAAGTTCGTTAATCACCAAATTCCACAAAAAAAAATAATAGAGGTGACAACAGTAATAATTTTCGTTGAATATATTCAGTGCTATTGTGCCAAATTTTTTTCAATTTTTTAAAGTTTACCGTTAGAAAATTAGAAGGTGGAGACATTTAAAAGTAAATTCGGAGGTTCATATTTCCCGAATAAGGGGTAACTAATTTCATATGACTTATTTAATGCCATTTATAAAGATCTATCAAACGATATCCTACTCAAAGTAGTTAACGAAAAAAAATCTTATACCTACTTTTGACATAGCCGAAGGTGTATTTTCTTTTTCCAATTTTGTCTTACGTCTGTTTTTGCGTTAATTAAAAAAAATATATTCAGGTAATATGCCAAAGTCCTTCCACAGACTTTATGATTGATTTTTTACGATTATTTCGTATAGAATTCAAATCTGTTCACCAATGTGCTCAATCATCTCTGACTTTTGAGATATTAAAACCAAATGTACACAAAAATGCCCATTTTGTCATTTGTAAATGAGAATATCTCAAAATCCTGACATCATTGCGGACGACCGCGCATCAAAAATGGATTCATGTTAAATTTATAGAACAATGATACTTTTTAGCATATCGACGTTATTTTAAAAATTAAATCTAGGTATCTTATTCCTTTATTTTTTTGGTAAGTGTAGAAAAATAAATATGTTTTTCCTTCATATAAGTGTACAAAATATAATTGTTCGATCGTGGTTAAGAACACATGTAAACCTTAGATATTTTATATAAGCGAAATCATAATAAGATTGGAATGGGTACATTTTAAAAATAGTTTAGAATAGTGTTTCAAAAGAGCTTGAAGCATATTTTTTTAAAATGTAAAGATCTATATTATTTTAGCGAAATTGGAGTTTTTGAACCGTCTCTTTAACTCTAAAATGTTTTAGCCGTAAAATGTGATGTTGCCAGATTATAAAATTTGTAAATATTTTTTGTAAAAAGTCAGTTTTTCACTTAAATTTTAATATGCGCACCACGGTTCCATACTTTTTGTAAATATGTATGAGAAGTCTTATCTTGAATCGTTTTATATACAATTGTACGATATTTATTCATTTTTTTACTGAGTACCCAAAATTGTTATTTCAATATTCATATTTTTAATTCCCTGCATCTTGTGACTTCTGTGTAGAATATTTATTTATCTTCAAATTGATATAAACATGTTTACTTTTATCTCTAACAGTTTTCTCAAAATCTGCTCTTAAAAAAAATGACCGATTTTAACCCATATATTACGGTTTTTAGCAGAATATATACAAATTATGGTTTTGTATATGATGTACAAATCTAATAGATGCTTTGTCGCTCTATATAATTCTCTTTTGTGGATTTTTCAATAATAAAAAAATATAAATTAATATTAATAATACAGGGTGTCTATTTAGTACACCGATATTCAATTTCGGCTATATCGTTATATTAATGAAGAATTTGATTTAATGGGGATAAGGGCATACATTTTTAAAAAAGTTTTGCTGCTTATACAGGCTAGATTTTTTTTAATATAACGACTTAATTTTTTTTTATGAATTTGGAATCTATTTCAACCCCCTCTCCAAATCTAATTCTTTTGTCCAAAAATACGACGTTGTGAAATTGCTAATTTTTAAATATTTTTTTGGTGAAAATCAGTATTTTACTTAAATTGTAATACTCACACCACGGTTCTGTATAAAAGTTTGTTGAAACTCTCAGCTAGAATCATTTTATTTTAGAATATTACAATATTTATTTTTTTGCAGGGTGTCTGAAACTTATTTGTATATTTATAATTTCTATTTCGTTTTACGCCACTTTTTTAAATAAAATGATTATTTTCCGTCAAAACTCACATACTTAACGTAATCAAATAAATAAAATTTGGGCCACCTATTCTTAAGACATTTTGTGATTTTTAAATAAAGTAAGTATTTGCATAGAATGGCAAAGCTTCTAATGAATTTATACGTCATATGAAATATCATAATTGGTTTCTATCCCCCTAAAAATCGTAATGTGTAGATAAAGATGGGTTATTTTTTGGAGAAAATTATTGAAGATAAAGGCAAATGTGTAAATATCAAGGTGAAGATAAATAAATACTCTGTCGACACATGCCACTAAATATAGGGTATTTATTCTATCGAAGAAAATCACGTAAAACGGATTTAAAAATATGAATATAAATAAAAAATTTGGACATCCTGTACAAACGAAAACTAAATATTGGACAATCGTGAGATAAAATGATATAGTTAAGCATTTTGCAAATTTTTATAAAAAAGTAAAGAACCGTGGTTTATGTTTAATACACACACATGATTTCATCTAGATTTTACAATCTAAATGAAATGCTGATTTCAGCCAAAAAATATTTGAAAACTTATTAATTTGGCAAAAAAGAAGAGAGGGTTAACAAAGTTCCAATTTCGATGAAAAAAATTAAGTTGTTAAAAAAAAATTCGGCGCCACTCTTTTTTGGGACGTTCTTTATAGGCTAAACTATTTTTGAAATGTATCCCCTTTAATCCCATTAACATTCTGCCTGTCAAATTTTTCATCGATATATTAATATTATCGCAATCAAATTCCAGAGTATTTAATAGACACCCTGTATATACTTTTAAATTAATTTAAAGCCGATATCCTGACGCAATATACATCATATTTTTTATTTTAACTTTAATAATATTCTTAAATAGCTTGCCTTCTTCAATGCTGTCAGTTTATATTTTTTTATAAAACCACTCAATTAACATAAATTTTTTTTAACGGTTCAAAAAAAAAATACATCTTAAAAATAATTATGATAAATATATACGATGTCACAATACACAAAAAATTAATTAGGGATCAAAGTGTATAGTAATATTAATTAGTTTTAGTAGTTATTTCAAGGACATAGATATTAAAAATTCTTTTTTTTTAACATTTTCACATGTTTTAATTATTTTGGTATAACTTGAAAATTGAGTAATGATAATTTATGTCCTAATAAGTCTGTAAATAGAAGGCTAATGTTAGTAAATGGATTTCAAGTGGTCGTTAAAAAATGTTTTATAGTCGTGATTTGCGTATCTGCAATAAAAATTTTATTTGGTTTTACAAGTTTGGATGCAATTATATTCATATCTTTTTTTACCTTGACCGTTTCATATTACGTTCTTCAACCTCATTAGCGCTAGTACACTAAAACACATGTGTATTTTTGTCTTCAACAGACATGAACTTTATTAAACAATAATTAAAAAATATGTACAATTATAAAAAAAAACTTAGCTCTCAACCAACTGAAAAAACCTTATACTATAAGGATAAATGCACTATATTATTCTAACACGGTTAGAGACAAAGCACTATCTCAGATTGCAAGAATACCAAGGAACGCGTGAAAGCCTTTCCTATGGTAGTGCACCGCCATCTGTAGACCGGCTTCGAACTTGTTAGTTCTCGTCAGCACAGAATAGGCTAGCGCACTTGAGCATCGGAAAGGTAAATCCTTTAGCAACTTATATTAGACAGAATATGAGATCTAATACAAGTAGCGCCATCTCCCAGCATTCCACGCAATCTGAACATATAATCTCGTAGAGATCTGTATATATAAACCAAAAGTGGATAATATACTTGCAGTTGGGTGTATAAAATACAATTATAAAAGAGAAACTTAGCTCTCAACCAACTGAAAAAACCTTATACTATAAGGAAAAATGTACTCTGTTCTAACACGGTTAGAGACAAAGCACTATCTCAGATTGCAAGAATACCAGGAAAGGGTGGAAGCCTTTCCTATGGTAGTGCACCGCCATCTGTAGACCGGTTTCGAACTGATTAGTTCTCGTCAGTACAGAATAGGCTAGCGCACTTGAGTATCGGAAAGGTAAATCCTTTAAGCAACTTATATTAGACAGAATATGAAATCTAATACAAGTGGCGCCAGCTCCCAGCATTCCACGCAATCTGAACATATAATCTCGTAGAGATCTGTATTGTATATGAGATAGTGCTTTGTCTCTAACCGTGTTAGAACAGAGTACATTTATCCTTATAGTATAAGGTTTTTTCAGTTGGATGAGAGCTAGTTTCTCTTTTATAATTGTATTTTATACACCCAACTGCAAGTATATTATCCACTTTTGGTTTATAAAAAATATGTATCATCAGTCATGATGGAAAAACTTTAATCAAAACGCGTATTATAATAATAGAGCTTGTATGTTCCTATATTCGTTCCATTTTTTGTTCTTATCCATTTGCTTTACAACTAGAACTGAAAAATTTAGTGCATCGCATAGTGGAAAATTAACAAAAGCAAAAATTTCAATAATTGTCCGACGTAAATACCTCGAGATCAAATGACCATAGAAAGACGATTGTAAAATACGAAGAGTACTAGAAATAATAGACTAAGAGCTGGTGAACAATTTTGAAACATATCTCACTACCTTCTGACTGTTGAATATTTCACAATGTATGTGCAATATAATGAATGGAACAAAAAGTAAACTCTCAGTTAGGGTATAACATGTGTAACAGTTAACTTTAATTGCAAAAATATGCAACTGAGGACTATTAACTAATTTCCAAGGATTTTTTAACGTGAAAAAAAAAATAAAAGAAGAATACGTGTGGCAGTTGCAGATTTGAGTTTTTAATAGTTTTTTGAATATAGATGAAATCTTACCAAAAACGTTATTGCTAGATGTCTAACAGGTGTAGCAGGCATAGTCAGACGAGTGTAGTGCGCAAAAAGTCTATAATTTTATTACCCAAGTTATGTTGAGAAACATCGATTATGTTATTTTCAAACAATTTGGGCGTCTGCGAGAATTTATCAACAAAAATTGGAAAAAAACGCATGTAAATTAAAATGATTCGCCACCCTTTGACAATACTTTTATTATTAAAGTAACATTGTAAAATATTGATTTTATTATGGTCAGATGATTTGAACGGCTGCAAGACTATAAACAAAAACAAAAATTGGAAAAAATTCAAGTAAATTGGAATAATTTGCTACCGTCTAACAATACTTTTATTAATTAAGATACCATTGCAAAATGCTTATTTTATTATTGTTAGATAATTTGGAGGTATGCAAGCCTTTATAAACAATAACAAACATTGGAAAAAATTTAAGTAAATTGAAATAATTTACTACCGCATAACAACACCTTTGTTATTAAGATAACATTACAAAATGTTGATTTTATTATTATTAGATGATTTAGACGTGTGCTGTACTTTTAAAGAAATAAAACCATAGTAAAAATCTAAATATATTTGACATTAATTTCATCTTCATGGTCGTAATGGTCATTTACATTACTTTTCAACAAATTATCGTCAAATATCCCAAACTTAACAGTTCACTTTTTAGAAAAAATCTTGATTTTACAATTACGGAGGTTATCCGCTATGACAATTTTCAAATATTAATTTGATTAAAATAAAAGTGCATAACGACAACTTAAAATAAATAAAATAAAAATACAACGTTGTGACAGAATTTAATCAAATACTCCTGCAAGTTAGATATTGTGGTAACGTTAACCATTCCATCTATAATCATTTTGCTGCCCCATATTAATTGGTAGCTATTTTAATAACCTATAATTAAATTCTACAGTAACAAAGGTACTCTGGAAGTCTGGACGTTCATCTTCTCTGTTGCAGCTTTAGTTCCAAACAACTACGGTTATTGAAGCTTACCAAAACCATATCTCAGAACTTCAGAACTCAAGTAGGGCAGCTAATTAGCTGGTCAGATGACATCTCTTGTTTACAGCTCGCACAGCAGGTCGTCCGCGAGTGTAGTCGCGTGAAGATTTTTAATTAAATTAAATAAAACAAGTTTCTCAAAACACTTGGTCTATTAACAAAAATAAGTTGAAAAAAACGAACTGTTTACAGTGAGAAACTTAAACTAATAACAATTCCGAAGGAACTAACATAATTGCTCTTGTTGACCGTCCTATTAACCAAAAATGTAAAACTGAATTTTGAAAAAACACGTATAAATAGCTTACTAAAATATTAAACAGAAAACAAATAAAACTTGAAAAAAAAAACAGTTATTTATCTTTCTTAATCAAACACTATTAAACTCGCGAAATGTTCGATTAAAATAACACACGATATTCCCTTAATTTCTCAAATTAACTAAAAACAAATCAAAACAAAGATAAGCTTTTTTCCCGACGATTATGCCCGTCACGTAATTTTCTCCGACACTGGCACACACGATACTTATCTTAACGATCTCCAGATTGTAACTAAGGTTTATTATTCCTTAAAGGAGCGTTCTCAAATCTTACTCCCTCGACACCCCTCTGTTTAGTGCCGTTCAATATTTTGATACATTTTAACGGTATTTCATACAACACATGTTAAAAAACCTCCCTTATCTCGTCGGTTTTATTTACATAACCAGGTTAGGAGTACTTCGATAGATTTATAGGCAAATCTTGAAGAGGGTCTTTTAGTGTCTTCATAAATTGACTGAATTTATATATTTTTAAGAAAATATTTAAACGACAAAGGTAATAAAAGTTAAGCTCGATAGCTGATTTATTTTTCCTTTAGACTTTCTTGGGTAGTAATAAAAAAAATATATACTACCCTGTTCCCACGGGAAATCTATTCACAGAGTCATTATTTAATAATTCATTTTAACAGAATATAGTTCATATTGAACAGTGTAAAATAATTAATATTTGTTCCATTACAACGTCATCCATCAGTAACGATAGTTCAAATTCTTTTTATTTTTAGGACAATATACCTCTTAGAATAAAAAACATACACATCATCAACCAACCTTACATCTTCAAAATTGTCTTTGCTCTCTTCAAACCATTCTTAAGAGAAAAACTTCGCAGTCGTATTATTTTCCATGGAACTGATAGGAAATCACTTCATCAATATATGGACCCCTCAATTCTTCCTGAATGCTATGGAGGAACTTTGAACTTGCCAAGAATCAATGGAGATCAATGGTTTGAACTCCTGGAGAAATTTGATAAAGAATATCGAGGTAATATATTTACTTTTTCTAATTTAAATTTAACATAATATCGCCAATTTAATTGGGTCCATCTCAAAAATAGGGAACTAAAATGAAAGCAAGGGATTTCTTCTAGTAAAAATTACTATTGAAATAGTATAAGTATACAGGCCTGGCAAGAATTTGTAATGTGCTTTAATTATCCCCCTGGCAGAAAGAAAAAATATGTCTGTGTTAAGGGAATCCACTTAATATCTTTTAGAAAAAATTGATTTGATTAATATTAGTATTACAAATTATCCATATAAATAAAAAGTCGTCCAGCAAAATTTGACACTGTTCCAATCAAATGTTAACTTTGATGACAATAGAGACAAAATTAATTACAACGATCAGCGATATTTCATTTCAAAATGATACTGGAATTTAATAAAAATTGCTTGAAATATTATGGTTGCTAGCGCTAACTTCATTATATTTTTTTTTGTTTTTTTTTTGATTTTCATGATTTTAACAGAAATTTTCGCCCATTTTTCACTTATTATTGTATATTAATAACACAGACAAACAAAAAAACTCTTACATATTCTGACTCACTAAATTCATTCGCTTCTTCTAAACTTTTAAGAAAATAAAAGATAATAATTTTATTGTACTTTTTTTTCAGAGAAGTAACCTCGATATTTAGTAATTCTTATATTAAAAAAAATAATTAAAAAATACTTGAGACAAATTATGATATTTTTAACTTTATTAACATTAGAAGAAAAGAGCCAGTATACGAATTTAACTTCCAATGGATATCTATTTTTAGATGGATCTAAATTTTTTTTAACCGTGTATATAGATAGCATCATATAAATATCTTTATATTTCTCTGTTTTAAAACCTGAAAAAAGTACCAGTATATCCTTACGAACAAAAAAAAATATGGGTATACTATAATACTAAAAAATCCTAAAGATCTATTTATAAACTTGAGATTAAATATGTTGAATATGCAAAGTTTGAAAAAGCAATATTTATTACAAATACTAAAAATTTATCTTAATCTGTAATTTACTTGTTAACAGAATTTAATGGATATTTCATTTCTTGCCACCAACGCTTACAAGATAACAAGAATTTATAACTTTATTTATTTCATAATTTAAACAGTATTATTGTATACAGGGTTGTGATAAAGAAATGGTAAATTTTGTTTCTCTTGAAATGAATTTTTGAGAAAAGAAATTGTTATACAGAGTGGAAAAGTGGTAGGTATATCAACTCAAATTTGGTTAATGAAATACATTGTATATGGTTGCATTTTTAGATTCTACAGTAAATTCTAGATATTTTTCGTTAAGGGGATCGTCCATCTTTGAGCCATAAAATCCAGGTCTATTTTAATTAATTGTAGAGGAACTACTAGTGATAACTGAGACATATTTTTTTTTCTTTTATTGTACAAGCTTCGTAATTTTAGAAAACAATAATAATCACACTCGCAACGAACGTCCTTGACTTTGTTTCCGCAAAAAAAAGCATAGGCAGCTTTTTGGTAACGCTTTGGCCATCTGAGTTGCCTGAAACCAAAAAAATGAAATACCTCTTTATTTTGTTACGTTGGCTATGTTTCTTCGGAGGCGGTTTTTTTTATGTTGAAATTTGTTGAAATTACACAATTGTTTATAGAAAATTCGAATTTCGACCTATTTTTTTTCCTATGAGAGGCTGTAAAAATGGAACAAAAGAAAATTTTAAGAATCGTACGAAACATAGCAACATGCTCACTAAATAATTGAAAAAAATTATCAAATTCGATAAATATTTCTAGTAGAAGTCTTACCAAAAAGTTGAAAAAATCCAACTTTTGGAAAATCGCGTTTAAAGATAAATGACAGTGTAAAACGTGGTTGGAGAAACTTACGATCTAATCGGCTATAGAGCTCTCCCTCCTCGTCACGGAGACTTTCTTGGTCTGCCACAAGCACCTTCCTTTGTTGAATTCAGGCTCTTTTTTCCGCGTCGATCACCTCCGCTCCGAGCGGTCAATGCAGTCCTCGTCGAGTCGAGCTGCGCACATCTCTGCTTGAAGCCCCAGGGTAATTTACAAGATTATCATAATTTGTAGAATCGATGAAAATCCCTCATTGAAAATCTGCCAAATGAGTTGCAATTTCGACCACCTGCTTGCCTGAATGCAAATGTTTTGGCGCCAACATCCAGATGCAACTATTCACAGACTTGTTGTTATTTTGAGTATGGGGCCTTAAACATCTTTCCAATAGACTTTCAGATGGCAAACTTTTATATATTGGTTTCTTTAATTTGACGATCGAGGGAGCGAGAGGAACTCTGTCATGCTAAAAAGTCGCCAAAGTCCCGTTGGCCTCGGCCTAACGCCTCTTGCACCAACTATCCTTGCGGGGGGGACACTTTGAGTGTTAGGAATTTTCTTCTGATGAAGTGCAGTGCTCAGGGATGTCCAATTCACAGTTTTCATTTTTTCTACAGAATCAGAATTTCTGCGAATTGCCAGTCCGATGACTGTCGGTTAGTTTCCCTTTTCCCTTACCACCAATACCTAGATTTTGTTTTTAAGCTGTCTAAGTCTAATTTCCAACGTCAACAAACGACCGTTATACCCTTCCGAAAAAGAATTTATACCAGAGAGAGGCAGAGCAACCATGCATGGCTAGAGCGCTCGAAAAGGACGGAGGTGGCCATGTTACAGGTTCCATATACCTACGAAGAAAAGTGTATTTCACAAAATTCTTCATATGGCGTATTCCTGATTACATCTAGATTTGAAAGATGCAAACAAATCGATCTTTCAAAATCGCAAAGTTGAACGACCCCCTTAAATTGGCCTTATAATAGGTGTTTGGGTTAATAATGTCTATTTTACTAAGAGATGGCATCACTAATAGATTTGTTGGTATAGACTAATGACATCTATAGCGTTTCGAAACGTTAACATACGCCATTAAAGCCAATTTGTTATCAATTGTCACCGTGTAAAAAAATATAGTTTTTTATGGGTTCGAAAATGTTGAACCTTTCACCAGGAAAAAACACTTTTCTCAGAAGTATAATAACCTTCTCCCATGTAAAAAAAAACAGCTGCTCAAAGTTATCGATTGTTGGTTGAAGCTTTTGGTGAGAATTTTTTAACCCAAAAACTTATGAACGATGGTTTAAACGCTTCAAATATAGTGATTTTGATGTAACAGACAAGGAGCGTCCAGGTTAGCCAAAAACTTTAAAAATGCAGATTTGCATTGGCAGCAGCATTGAATGCTTCCCAATCTACTTCAAATTTCTACACGCATTGAGTACGAAGGAAAAACGGTCTTCTATTTTATATATCTTGTAGTACTTGTGGAAAAATCTTTCATATTACTTGTCGGATAGATTTCCAAGTCGGGTTTAGATTTATAAACTAAAATTTTTACGGGACTCAATAAAAAAAAGTCCAACCTGGTTAAGATCAGGCAATCTGGGAAGCCACTCTCTTGCTCCTCCTCTATCTATCCAACGCCCCCCAAAAATTGTATTATAGTAGTTCCTTAAAAGAACAGCATAAAGCAGAGCATCATCTAGTTGAAACTATATTGTAAAACTGGGTAAATCAGGATAATTATCATCTGGAAATAGGGATCATGTGAGGATTTTCCTGCGCTCCGTACCTGTAGTGTTATCTGTTGACGTGACCATTTAAAGAAAAAGTATCTTCATCTGAAACAACAAACTTGTAGCATCATATTCCAATAATTCTTGGAGAAATATCGCCTTATAGGGATGGCACTTTTCTTTTTTTAAAAATGTAGTAGGGATGATGAGATGAATATCACTTTCACTTCCAACTTAGAAGTTAAACTTTTAACAGTACCCTTAACAGAGTGGAAAATTCTTCATTACTTTGCTATCATAGACACTGTCGATTGATTAATAGGTGGGGATTTGAATATTTATCATCAAACATATTACGGACTTTTCCACGACTTTTAGTTTTATCTTCACCACACAACATAATCAAAATTTCTTTCATCTTCAGCAATGTGGTTTTTGCCATTCGAGCGATTTTTCATCAAATCAGCGAAGTTTCATATAAAAAGCTCTTTATCACGATCCTGTATGTTCAGAGACCTTTAAAGATTACTACAAATTAAAAGAATAATGTATTATTGTTATTTCGTATATCTAATTTATTTGTTTTTGTTTTAGCTGTAAACTCCTATGGCTACAAAAAGAATGGCGAATAATACAAGAAAAGATTTTCTTACTGTTTTTAAATTGTTTTACTTTAAAAATTATTCTTAAAAGGTGTCATGTTAATTGAGTTTATTTGTAGAGAATCGTCTATTTGTTGTGATACAATCCAATAAATGTAAATAGTAACCATGTTCTTAATATTATATAATTTATGCAATTTTTTATATATTTTGTAATTGTAATTTCCATTAAGACCAAATGAAATATTAGATGTATACTATTTTTAAGCCTATATATACCTTTTTAATAATGATTCATTTTGTTTTTGTTAACCGGTGTCGAATTTTTAATGTTGTGATAAATGGCATAGTTATATCAATTTGGACGTGAAATTGCCTCCGTTTGAGCTATGGTATTATTAAATTAACATGTTTTAATTCATAATAAAGTCCAATAAATTGCCCCGTAGAATTTACATATCGTCAGGACTAGGGCCTGTTGTATGTTTGCTATACTATACTTTACTAATTGCATTATTAAATTGTCTTGTAGATGCTAAACGATACGTTCACTGGAGAATAAAGTAACCAGGCAATAAAGTAAAAAAATGAGTTTGTGGTTGCCTAAATTATTATGTCATTGGCAATATGTAAATAATATCTGACGATATTTCCTGATAAAAATAACTTTTTAAATCCTCTTTTTATGGATATTATTACAAACTTCGCATATTTAGTAACTGTTAACCCTTAAAAATATTGAAAGGAGTCACGACAAGCAAAAAAACCTGAAATCAAAATTAAATAAAAATATTTGTGTCTGCCAAACATTAGCAAAGCCACTTCGCCTTCAACCAAACAAACTTATTGTTGTTTACTGGTATGATCGAAGGTATAGTCATAAATTATCTCATCCTAAGCAAATGTGATGAAAGGTGTTTCCCTCAAAACTAAACTTCGTGACCTTGCTTGCCTTGCAACCCCCTATATTACAACGGAATATCTAGTAACTGCTAACCCTTAAAAATACTGAGAGGAGTCACAACAAGCAAAAAAACTGAAATCAAGATTAAATAAAAATATTTGTGTATGCCAAACATCAAAAAAGCCACTTAGTCTCCGACCAAACAAATTTATTGTTGGTTAAAAATACTGGTATGATCGAAGGTATAGTCATAAATTATTTCATCTTAACCAAATGCGATGAAAGGCGTTTCCGTCAAAACTAAACTCGTGACCTTGCTTGCCTCACAACCCTCTATATCACAACGGCAGAAAATGCTAAAATTAGAAAGAAAACTGCCAAAGATTATTTCAGCTTAACCAGACTGGATTGAACCTAACTTTACTGAGTACATCCAGTCATGTTGTTTTCTATTCGTGTTTTATATCTTTTAAGTGCAATTATTTTACAGGGTGTCCCACCACATATTGCCGACATCGGTTTCTCGGAAAACAGATTCTGGAAAGCTTTTAAAATTCGGCAGTTTACTAAAATGGATGGGGGCAATTCGCTAAAATATTTTCAAGATGGTGGCACTTCTGGTTATACCGGAAGTTGCCACCTTCTTGTTTATTTTAAATGAAATACCCTGTATGGTATTTCATTTTTAAATTATACGCAAAATTATAGATATATTTCATAAATAATGTCCTATATCTAAGTCTGTCTGTCAAGTGTTTTTGACATATTTTAAATTTTTTTGGCAAAAATAGCGTTTGTAGGCCTAAACATAATTATCAATTTCTCCTATATGAAAGCCTTTATTATTTAATTGGGGTTGGTTTCCTTCTAGAAGGGAATTTATTTTAGTGGACGTTGTTGATATATTGATAGTAATACAGAGTGATCAAAAACTAATATTAAGTATTAACTTGAAAAAAATCGTTTAAAGTCAATTTCTTTAAATTTAAACCTTAATTTTTATAATGGTATCTTATTTAGCATTAAAAATGAGAGTGACTTTTTATAAGGTAGTTTATTATTATTTGTATTGTAAAAATGCTTTACGGCTTTTAAATTTTGTTATTAGTTGGCCATGACGGCGAGAGGCAATAAAAGAAAACAATAGAGTACTACAGAAATATTACTATTTCTTATCGTTTGACAATTGTTAATAAAAATCATTGAGAATAGGTTTCCTTTTATGCATTTTTGCCTTAACGGTGCCAAAATTTTTAAAATATTCCAATATTCTTCTAACATTGTTCCATGATGGTTTATGTTTATGTGCATATCTATCGGCAAATATCCTCAATAAAACCTTGTTGCATTCCCCATACATAATAAACAAATTTAAATAAACTTCGTGCGTATAATTTAATCGCCCCTGCGTGATTTTTTATTAATAATTGTCAAATCACAAGAAATAGTGACATGTCTATAATGCTCTTATTGTTTGCTTTCATAGCATTTCGCCGTCGTGATCAACTAATAACAAAACTTAAAAGCCGTATAGCGGTTTTATAATACAAAATTGTTAAATTGCCAATTTTTCAAAAACTACAAATTTTTCGAATAGACAACCTTTTTCAAAGTCGCCCTTATTTTTAATATTAGATAAGATAACATTATAAAAATAGGGAGTTTATATTAAAAAAATACTTTTAAATGATTTTTTCAAGTTAATATTTAATGTTAGTTTTTGATCCCCTATATTTATTTATTATCAAAATATCAACACAGTACACTAAGGTAGATCCTAAAAGGAAAAGAAAACCAATGAAATAATAAAAACTTTCATATAGACAACCTGATAGTTATATTTAGGCCTACAACGGCCAATTTTGACATAAAATTTAAAATATGTTCAAAACATTTGAATTTAGACATAGGATATTAGACATGAAATATATCTATAATTTTATGTAGAATTTAAAAATGAAATAACATATAGAATATTTCATTTAAAATAAGCAAGAAGGTATCAACTTCGGATAAAACCGGAAGTGCCACCATCTTAAAAATATTTTAGTCAAATTTTAGAAATCGATCGCACCAATTCGTCGTGGGACATCCTGTATAAAACTTCCTGTTATTGACAAGACTCGGACGTCGAAAACTGAAGAAACTTCAGCTCTTTTTAAATTCCCTAAAAATCCCTTAAGGTCATCATTTGAGTATTGTCAGAAGTGGTAGGAACAAAAAATAAATATGTTGGTCTAAATTAACAAATGATGCTAATTTTGCTCTCAGATTCTTTGAATTGTTGGCTTCACACGTATGGGTTACTGGGCTAGACTTGCATACGATTTTGATGCATATAAAGTGACAGCTTGAAAAATAAGACGCGACTGTAGTCACTTTTCTATTAAAATTTATAATAACTTTCGAAGTTTTTTAATGATTAATAGTCAATTTTTACGAGAATCGCTGACAAATCGTTAAAAATTGCCTAGGTTTCTTGTCGAGACCCGAGTTTTTGAGGAACAAGCACGAAAAATAGAACCAAAAACTATTATAGCTAACGCTAGCTATAATAATCTTTGATAGAACATGATCTATAGCGGAATTAATGCACAGACTCACGAAACGGAGTCTATATTGACGTCACTTTACATCAGTGTAGCAAAGCGTGGCTATCACTGCTCCTAGTAAGCAGCCCAATAACGAAACCAGTATCGCATGAGCTAAACTTATACATATATATATATATATATATATATATATATATATATATATATATATATATATATATATATATATATATATATATATATATATATATATATATATATATATATATTTATATAGGGATGTTGATCGGTTAAATAGTTTGACAAGTCGGGCCTCCTGGCCTTTCTTCCTTCATTCTTTTAATAAAAGAAAACGATTTTTATTTTTTAAAAATTAGTAAACTTTTCGATACAAAATTATTAAAAAAAATATATAAAATTTTGATATAAAATACTTTATTTCATTATAAAATTATTTCATCTTTAACATGTAATAATCTTCGTTAAAATTATATCTTTTAGAAACTGTATTTACACATAATTTAATCATAGAAACAAAGAAATACACCAACAGCCTAGAGTATTCATTAAAGTAAATAATTACAAATTGTTAGACTATTAAAATATATAACATTATCTGCTTGTAAGTGAAACACATTTTTTGAAGGTTGTAGACAATGTTGAAGATTGACTAAAATGTGGTTTTCGGAATTGCATTGTCTTTATTTTTGTATGTATGTATAACATTTCGAAATGTTATACAAACATACGAAAATAAAGACAATGCAAGTCCGACAACCACATTTTAGTTAAACTACACAAATATGTAATAAGTATCTTAAAACTCAAATTGGAACCATTTATCTTAACATGAATAGTACTCGTATTAACCAGGTTTGATAATTACGTTTTGGTCCCATCCTTTTCTTTATCAGACATTGCTTTTACAATTTCTTGTATCTCAGTAACATACCCATACGTTTGGAAACCTGAAAAAAAATTAGCATAATCATTTATCTTACTTTCCATCGGAAAACTTTTTTTGAAAGTATAATAAGTAGAAATTACATATGACCTTAGTGACAGGTTTCAATGGTTCTGGTTTACATAACTTTGTCAGTTCATTTTACTATTATTCCACTTAAAGACATAAAGTAGATAGGGTAAAAGATTAAAGTTTAGAAGAAACCTTTTTTTTTATTTAGTTGCACATAAAATTATTAAATAATTCAAAGCTCTACAATAAATTACTCATTTCTACGACTTTGGGCTAGTATGGCACATAATAATAATTTAATGATATATGGAAATTTCAAATTCCTTATATCATATGATCGATGTCCTTTTTGCGATGGAGCTGCAGTCTATTGAATCGGTCATGTTAAAAAAGAAAAACCCTTTTTTTGAAAAGTCAAGCGTACGAATGTTTATTTCACTCTTCTTCGGGACAATCTAAAATAAATTAACGATTCCTACAAAAATAAATTACTAAGTAAAAAAGTGAGACTCGCCAAAGGGGTTTGGAAAGGAAACAAGAGAATCATCGCCTAACATAAGAAGCTAATAAAGGACTCACTGAGGAACGTGTGGAAGAAATATTGGGAGAGCATAGAAAGTATGCCCTCAACACCCCGCCTCTGTAAAATACATATACTATCTAGAGATGCTAGTACCCGGATTGGAGAACTGGGTCTTCCTGAAGGAGGCCTAACCACGACAGAAGATCCCCCTAGGGAAAGAATGCAATTTCCAGGCTCAAATCAATATGAGGTCGAATCGAAAGAACAAAGGCTCGCCTTAGCACATGATGACTACAAGTTGGTTACAACGATACTTACATATGAAAAGCTGAAATGGTCGATGGAAGCCTTTGCCCCTTCAAGTCACCTGGTAAGGATGGTATATTTCCAGCTTTACTACAAAATTCCTTCGATATTATAATAAACTACCTAGTGAAACTATTCCGCTCATGTTTGAGCTTGGTACCGATGACGTGCAGGGACATAAAAGTAGTTTTTATTCCCAAGGTAGGAAGAACAGATTACACAAATCCTAAGTCTCTCAGCCTGGCCAGTTTCTTATTAAAGACACTGGAAATGTTAGTGGCTCGAGACATCAAGGAAGGAATAATGGTACAGTATCCCTTACATCCTTTACAACTTGCCTGCAAGAAAATCCACAGATGCTGCGCTAGCTCGACTCGTTTCAAGAGTCGAAGACAACGCGCTGTTGGATGGCCGATCTGCCTTAGGGACCTTTATCGATATCTAGGGAGCGTTTGATAACAGGTCTCACGATTTGATATGTAATGCTCTACAACGACGAGATTCTGAACCGAGAGTAGTCGCGTAGATCAGAGCAATATCAACTCAGAGAATAATATATGCCGAGCTTAACAATGTAACTGTTAAAGCACTGTCAAGTAGCGGCTGTCCACAGGGAGAGATTCTATCGCCTTTGCTGTGGAGCCTTGTGATGGATAGCCTGCTAAGTGAACTGAATGACGCTGGTTTGTATACACAGGCCTATGCCGATGACCTGGTCATTTTGTGCCCTGATCATGATATCCAGGACCTGGAGGGACCATTAATGCGGGCCCTCCGGATCGCGGAACGATGGTGCCACAGGGAAGGGAATAAACCCGGACAAGGCCTGTACTCTTTACAAAAAAAAAAAAGAAAAATGGGGAGACTTCACAATTACATTGACAGAAAGGACTCTTCAAATTAAGAGAACAGTTAAATACTTGGGAGTAATTCTGGACTCACGACTGAGCTGTAATGGTCATGTTGAGGCTAGAACCAAGAAGGCCATAAATGCTTTCTGGGCTTGTAAACGATCCTTTGGGCGTACTTGGAGGCTGACACCTAAAGTGGTATTTTGGATAGCCGGCAAAGAACCAGCACGCTCATTTCAAGTCAAACAGTCGTCGAGGAAGCATCATACCAGCTGAGATGTTGACGAAACGTCGTGAAGATTTTTCTATTGACGAACCGATTGAAAACCGGAAAAACACCAATGCACATTTCATCATCTGCGAAAATCTACAATACTATATATATATATATATATATATATATATATATATATATATATATATATAATCAGGTGACATAGTAAGTCTCAAGGCTACAGTGTAAGGGCTCCTCAACCCTAGCCTGCTATATCACTCAATCAATCAACAATCAATCAATTGATTTGTTCAGATGAGACGTAAGTTCACTGATAAAGATAGGAAATAATCATATATAATTTTTTAGAATTAACAAACCTATGAAAGCAGACAAATTTAAAACAATAATTTAAAATAATTTCCCAAATTAAACTTACGATTAAACTCTTCTCGGTAATAAAACAACATATCCGAAAATACTGACATAGGATATTCTGGAATATTAGCTTTCCCTCCAAATTTCTTTGGCATACTTTCTTTTCCAATGGATTCAGAAAGACTCTTGAAATTTGTTCCGTGAAATATTAGCTAAAAATTATTTTAAATTTTACTACTACTTAACAGTAATTTTACTTTAAACTAAATTAAAGAAAAACAAAATAGTATCACCCCAACTATAAACAAATTATTTTTCAAAGATTTTGAAAATAACTTTGCCATTATTTGTCAAGTCCACTCTGAAAAAGAAATTCGGCAATTTTACAAGATTAGTTTCAAAATGGTAACAATACCGCGATATTTCAAAATGAGAAATACATTACCTGGTTTTGAAGTGCGTAAAGAAAGTATTGTTATTTTATTCAGAGTAAAATCTGATTTGTGATAATCACTATACACAGATTTTAATTTGAATTTTTCTTATTAAGTTTTAGAGTTCTCTCTCTCCCCCGACGGTTTTCATTCGGTGGTTTTTCATGTCCATCTTGTTCTCTGCATTCTCGTGATGTGTTGGCGTATCCATCCGATGTGGCGTTGGGTGGCTTCATTGCTTCAATATTTTCACCTTCATGTAGGTTTTAAATTTTTTATTCTGATTTTGCAACAGGTCTTAATCAATCCAACGCTGTCTGTAGTGTAGGTTCGCTAGTTTGACCCAGGTATATGTATTCCTCCACTTCTTCTATTGGACTTCCATTTAAACATATTGGTTGGTTATATGGTTGAGTGGTTTTCATCCTTATTTTGGTTCTTCTTTTTTTTTAATTATTTTACGTTTTTTCCAATTTAATTGGATCTTCCGTTATAAGTACTACATTATTTGTGGATATTAATTCCATGACTTTTCCATTGTAATTTCTTGAAAATGTTTTCCAAAACTAGTGTAAACAGCTTCAGAGATATGTCTCCTTGTCTTATGCCACTTTCCAGTTTAATATGTTTTATTTTTGTGTAAAACTTTATGGTGCTCGTTCTTCTTATTTTATATATCGAGAAATTGAAGGCTTTATTATGGTCAATAAAAGTCAGGTAAGATATTGGTTATATTCTAATGTTTTTTTTTCTATAATATTACGAAGTGTCTGGATGTAACCCTGTATGCTATAATGTTTCCTAAAGTCAGCTTGTTATGTAACATGATACAGATAGAACTTGTTTGTCAACCGTGTATTTATTATTTTAATGACAAATTGTATATTTAATATAAAATATTTATTGGCCTGTAATTTTTTAGTTCTGATTTGTCCTCCTTGTGTAAAATTATTGACATCACCTTGTCGTATTATTGTGGTATTTTCCGTTCTTTGAAGTATTTGTTAAGCGTCTCAGTGCTCGTTTAACGTAATCTTCTCTATTACTTTCTTTATTTTATAGGTTTCTATGAGGAGTATTTCCTCTGATCCAAAATGAATTATTACTTTCCTTCTTGTTGTGACTGTTTTTTCCTTTGTAGACTTGTACAGTTCTTCATAATACTAAATCATTTTTTATAGTATTTCTTTCCTGTCGTTTGTTATTGTTCCATTGTTCCTTTTCAGTTAATTTACCACATTTTCTTCTTATTACTTTTAAACGTTTATTTTTCCTGATTGTTCTCTCTATTAGTTCGTCGGCTATTTTCTTTATGTTTTCTCTTATTTCTCTTCGTATATTTCTGTTCAGTTATGTAAATTGATTAGTTCCGCTTTTGTCTTTA
Source organism: Diaprepes abbreviatus (assembly GCA_034092305.1). Classification (NCBI taxonomy): domain Eukaryota; kingdom Metazoa; phylum Arthropoda; class Insecta; order Coleoptera; family Curculionidae; genus Diaprepes; species Diaprepes abbreviatus. The sequence continues at coordinate 25,152,334 of JASJET010000055.1, read as the reverse complement.
CTCGCTAGTTTTGTCTTTTCCTAATAAATTCTTGGATTTCGTAGTTAACTTGGTGTACATGTTTAGTCCCCTGGAACTGCCTCTATCATTGAGTTATGTTTTTTTGTTCTGGGGTACCATAGAGTTCTTTGTAATTATCTTTGATAATCTCCTGATCTTTCTTTGAGTAGGCCTCGATTATATATCCTTATTTTTAGTCTGTATAAATTTTCTTCGTTCTTTCTGTGTATTTATTTTTATATTCGCGCGCACCAGTCTGTGACCTGTTTCTTCAAGGTATTACTTTATTACAATCAACTGTTACCATTTGCTTGTGCGATGTTATGAAATCTATTTCATTCGTGATTCTACCATTTAGGACTGCCCACGTCCATTTTCTGCTTTCCGTCTTCTTGAAGCGTAGATACATGATATAGAGGTCCCCGCTTTCTGCAAATCGGGCTAACTGACCTCTATCATTTCTTGTTTCCAAAATGCCCTACAGATTTTTCATTGTCCACCTTCTTGGTCATTGAGGTCTCCAATAATGTGTTTTGTTTAAGAGTATTGGTACTGATATGTCCTAATAAAATTGTTCTACGTCACTTCTTCGCACTCTCTGATTTCCCACAGGGTTCGTTGCTGTCATAACGTTTTGTTCCGGTTGGCCAGGAACCGACAACCACTTCCTTTCTTCATATTTCATAGAGGGGTTCTTGGTTATTTCTAGCAGCGCTAACTAGAGTTAGCAAGAGGTTGGGAAATGGATAAGGATAGGTTTGATTCGTTATTATCCAAGGGAATGTGTGTGACTTGACTTCTCCCAATATTAGGGCATAGAGAGAATCACAGCTCGCTAGGGGCAGGGTCGCTTCGCCGAAGAAATTTACACTCTACCACTTTCTGGTATTATCTGAACCCAACTTACCCTCTTTTTTAAATAATCTCCCAAAAATGGTTTGAAAAGTGTATATATCATATTGAAAAGATAAGACTGGTTAATAATATGAATTCCTCGCAGTCGAACTGGTGCGCAATCCTAAAACAGAAATTGTTATTTTAGACACACACACACACATATATATATATATATATATATATATATATATATATATATATATATATATATATACAAACAACAAGCCAGACATGAATAGCGACATCTCAACGGATCACTCAATAACACAAGAGCAACAAATAATGTTGTATAAAATCGTGATGGGATGGCGTGACGGTAAATTAAAAAAAAATATATCAAAACTGGATACACGAAACATGCTACCCAAATATATATATATATATATATATATATATATATATATATATATATATATATATATATATATATATATATATATATATCACTATTGGCTTGAAATTAGCGGTGTAAATTTGTATATGTGTTAATGTTATTCATTTATGGAAGGATATATTCACGTCTTTTGAAAATATTGACGGTTACTTGATATTAATGGCGTTTATTGTATCTCGAATATTGTGTCATAAAAAATTCCTGGCATAAGTTAAAAAATATGATACTTTCTATGACAGTGTTACACGTAGTATATATTTCCTTAGAATATTTGACATAAGCATTCTTTAAGTACCTAAGTTTAAAGTACTGTAGTATAAGTTGTAATTTGACTTTGAATTTAAAATTATGTAGGTTTAGTCCTAAAGTAAATAAATTTGTTTTTTTTTATTTGTGACTGTGTTTAAATCCATTTTAGTCTCTTTTTAAAAATATGTTATAATGTGTAATATGATTTTTATTGAAATATGTCACATTTAAAAATAACTTCATAAATATACTAAAAGTACAAACCAAAATAGAAAATGATTAAATGAATATTCGGTGCATCCACCATTGGTAGGTAACTTGGAATTCCAATCATGAGTAAAACTGAAAACTCAATCACAGTCTACTATTTCACATAGTTCTCTGTTAGAGGAATCTTTTGTGAGCAAAATTATTATGTTTGGGAGGATACTAATCCGCACGAAATCCACCAGCTCCAAATGCATCTCGAGAAAGTCACTGTATAATGCGGTTTTTGGTCTGGCGCAATCATCGGTCCGTACTTCTTCCAAAACGAAACTGGACATGGCCATAACCGTCAACGTCTAACGCTACATATCAATGATAAGCAACTTCTTGTGGCTTAAACTGAGTGATATGGATACCGACGACTTGTGGTTCCAATAGCGCATGCCAGGATGGACATTCTTCACGAACGCATGGTTATTTCGCGCGGCGGTGGCGTTCACTGGCCACCGAACACGTACGATTTAACATCATTTGGGGCTAACTTAAGTCATAGGTCTATGTGAATAAACCGCAAACATTTGAACGCTTTCAAACAAATTCAGCCAGATTTATGCGAGAAAGTCATTGATAATTGCACCTTCCGAATACGAGTCAATGCATTGAAAATCTATATTAGCACCAAACAGCATGAGTCAAGATAAACAATAACACGACAGGGCTAACACAAATTAAAAGAGGGCCTCATCAAGGCTGTGTATTCTTGCCGCTCTTGTTCAGTCTTTATTCAGAAGCCATGTTTCAAGAAGTACTCGATGATAGAGAAATAGGAATCAAGGTCAACGGAGCCCGGATGAATACTACCCACTACGCCGACGACGCAGTCCTGATTGCTACTAATATTGAAGATTTACAACAGCTGATTAGAACAACACAATGTAAATAAGGGCTTAAATATTAATACTAAGAAAACAAAATTTATGATTATCAGCAGAACGCCAGCTGAATTCCAGGTTCCAGTCTAACTTTTAATGACCAACAAATTGAATGAATAGGTAATTTTAAATAATTGGGAACCAGCTCTACGGAAAATGGTCAACAGAAAACGAAATCAAATGGCGCATAGAACAAGCACGTCATGCCTTCATATGGTTTAGAAAGGTGCTTGTATGCTTAGATTTCGATATAGACCTCAGACTTGCAGTAGGCTTTCAGCAAGCTTTCGAGAAAATTTTGAAACTCTACAAAAATTTTTTGTGGAATCCTGCGATAATTACCAAATCCACGTCAGTTTCTGAAAATTCCTACTTGGTATATATAACCTTATACGAAAGGTTTCTATAATCTTTCAACAAATATTTCTGAAAGCTTTCATGGAATCTTCCAGTAGTTACCCAATGTCCGTGACAAATACTAACGGAAAGATGACGTCTAAACTTACAATAACCTTTCAAGAAAGCATAACGTAAGACTCTTTGTAAGCTTAAGACAAGACTCGTGTAAGGTTCTGAAAGTTTCTACTTGGTATTTACTACCTTACACGAAAATATACTGGAATCTTTCAAGCAATATTTGTGAAAGCTTTCATAGAGGCTTTTAGTAAGTACCTAATGTCCATGTCATATATTATGGTATATATATATATATATATATATATATATATATATATATATATATATATATATATATATATATATATATATATATATATATATATATACCAGTGAAAACTAACTGTAAGCCTATAAAGAAACTTACGTTAGGCTTTCCTGAAAGGATAGCGGAAGCTTAGACAGAACCTTTCCCATAATACTTGTCACTGACATTAGGTAATTACTGGAAGTTTCTATGAAAGCGTTCACAGTAATTAAAAAACAGTAAACAAGACACAGTGCACATCTCGATGGATCACTCAATAATACTTTCAAAAAGATATACTATATAAGAGGCTTACACGATAATTTCACGAATTCTTAATGGAAACTTCTATTCCAGTTGGCAGCAAAATATCCGTCAAGATTCTAAGACGGTTATAGAATGATGTCAGAAAGCTTTCTTGAGAGAATAGATTTGGAATAACGGAAACTTTCCTTGAAATCTTATTGCAAAGTTACCCTAAACTTCAGAGTTTGCTTATTTGCAGATTGCAATTTTTTTTCTTTAAAGATCTTATCTTCCATAAACTTGGTTTGGTTTGAAGGTTTCATAAAACTTTCTGAAAATATGGAAATACATCCTAGATGTTAGCTTCCATACGATTTACGATAAGGAAAATATATAAGGGAGTTACACGTTGTTTTCATGAATTCTTAATAGAAGCTTACATTCCAGTTTGTAGCAAATTACACATCAAGATTCTAAGAAGACTACTGCACGATTACAGAAGGTTTTCTTAGAATTATCAGTGTAGAATTACAGAATTTTTTTAAAATCTTGCATGTTATTCTTCTTCTTCTTCTTCTACCTTCTATAATAGGTCCCTGACCTGTTCCTTCTTCGATTTTCGTCATTCTGGACTTAAATTATCGCTCCACCTTTTCCGTGGTCGACCTCTACTGCGTGTAACACTAGACGATTTATCTCGTGCGATCCTTACCAGTCTATCCTCTATCATTCGGTTTATGTGTTTGTTCCATTGTGTCTTATGCTGTAGGACCCACTCATTAATGCAGTCTGTGTTGCATGATTACCTAATGTTATTGCTTCTTTCTCTGTCTAGTAGCGTTTTTCCTGTTATTCGTCGAAGTATTCTCATTTCTGTAGTCTCCAATAGTTGTTTCGTTTTTGTCGTCTCTGGCCGTGTTTCTGAGATGTATGTCATAATAGGTCTAATTGTGGTTTTGTATATCCGAACCTTTGTTTCTTGTTGTAAGTGTTTGTTTCGCCAGATTACGTCGTTGAGACAACCCGCCACTTTATTTGCTTTGGCCACCTGCCCTCTTATTTCATCTTCGATGTTGCCATAACTAGTTATGTCGATTCCTAAATATTTGAAACTCATTTCTTGTTGTATTATTTGACGGTCTAGTTCTAGTTTGCATCGGAGGGGTTCTTTTGAGGTTGTCAGACATTTAGATTTTTCGGCTGAGATAATCATATTATATTTTCTTCCCGTAAGATTAAAGGTATTTAATAATCTCTGGAGGTCGTCTTCATTTTCGGCACATATCACAGCGTCATCAGCGTAACAGAGAATTTTTATTTCTGTATCACCCATTTTATATCCTCTACCAAGTCGCACCTCCTTTATTATTTCGTCCATTATCATATTAAACAACAAAGGACTAAGCGAGTCTCCCTGTCTAATACCGCTGTTGACTGGTATGGGTGTTGATAATTTACCGTTAGTGCGAATCTGAACTTTATTGTTTGCGTATATGTTTTCGATGGTCTGAATTATATTGATAGGAATATTTCTCTTATATAACAGGTGGATTACGTCATCTAGCTTTATGCGATCGAATGCTTTTGTTAGATCTATAAAGCATAAAAATGTTGGTTTATTGTATTCTATAGATTTTTCGACTATCTGTAGTAGAATAAATACTGCATCCACACAAGACCTTCCTGATCTAAATCCCTGCTGTTCGTCTTCCAGTGTTGTAACCGAATTAATTTTATTTTTGATTACTTTCGTAACGAGTTTCAGAGTTGTGTCCAGTAGATTAATACCCCTGTAGTTCCCTGGTTCTTGTTTGTCACCTTTCTTAAACATAAGCATCATTGTGCTGGTTCTCCACCTATCTGGTACTTTGCATTGTGTCAGGATTTTTCGAATGAAGCTTGTGAGTTCCTGTGTTAGTCGCTGTCCTCCGTATTTCAACAATTCGGTATGAATTCCGTCTTGTCCGGGAGACTTTCTATTTTTTAAGGATTTTATAGCTTTCTCTACTTCTTGAATGGTGACTTCCACATTATTCCTTATTGCTGGTATGTTGTTTTTTCCAATGTTAGCATCTCCCTCAAATAATTTTGTTAGGTAGTCTATCCATTTCTCCTCTGATATTTTGTTTGTTTCGGAGAGTTCAGATACTTCTTTGCGCTGTTGTCTTATTAGTCGCCACATTTGTTTTTGTACACTATAGAAGTCTCCTTCCATTCTTTTAGAGAACTGCTCCCAATGTTCACTTTTTAGTTGCCTGACTAGTAGATTAGTTTCGTTACGAATTAGTTTGTACCTATTGTATGCTTCCGGCGTTTTTGAGGTTCTATATGCTAAATATGCTTTTCTTTCGTTACACTTATCTTTAACTTCTTTACGGAACCATGGAGTTTTATTAGGATTTTTGTTGTTGATTGTAATTGTATGTGTGCCCAATGACTCATTTGAAGCATCTTCTATGTTTCCCTTAATTTTTTCCCAGCTATGATTTATATCTTCCTCTTCATTTATTGGTTTTCTTTTAATTTTTTCCATCAATCTTTTTTGATATAATTCTTTCGTTGACGTATGCCACAAAGAGTCTATGTTCTTTTTTTGTATCCTAACCTTTTCCAACTGCTTTTTCTTTTGTGTAATCTTTATTCGAACCTTTGATAGAACCAATTTATGATCGTTTCCTGCATTAACAGAGTTGCATGTTATGTTTCAGAAAATTGCAAGTAGGTTTCACGAAACTTTCTGAAAATATGAATTATATCTTAACTTTTATAAAGTATGCATTAAGCTTTTAAGGAAAATATATGAGATGCTTAAATGACGATTTCGTAAATTCTTAATGGAATCTTCCATTCAAGTTTGCAGCAAATTACCCGTAAGGTTCTAAGAGGGTTGCTGGATGATTACAGAAAGCTTTCTTGAATATATCAATATGGAATAATAGTTCTTTCTTTAAATCTCACTGATAAGTTACGCTAAGGTACCCACTTTGCTTACTTGGTAAATTACAATATCCTTTCTTGGAAAACTGCACGATATTTTCCAGGAACTTGCAGGAAGGTTTCACGAAACTTTCACAGTTAGTTTCACGTTAATCTTCCATGTAACATTTCTTTATGTTTCTCAGAATCTATCATGAAAGATTACGTAGGATCCTTTAAAGAATTTATTCATAAGTTCCCTGGAAAATTCTTGGAAGGTTACTTAGGAAACTTACATGAAACTTGTATCGGAAAACAGCGTATCTGGGGCATATAATGCGAAATACAAAGTACGAAGTTCTACAACTAATGATTGAAGGAAAAATCGAAGGCAGGAGAGCTATAGGATCGAAGATAATTTCATGGCTACGGAACATTAGGTAGGACAGGTTTGCACAGTGTACAAGCACTGTGGTCGCAAACATCAATTAAAGGATATGCCCCAGGAGGAGACAAAAAAAGAATAAAAAAAAAATAGTGAAAATCTCACATACAACTTGTTTTATTTATATTTAAAAATCGAGCGTTCTTATAGAAATACCCTTTAGAACACGGTCACCAGCAGCCGATCTATCCAATTTTGTTTATTTAAAAGAAAGTGAACGAAAAAAATACAAAATGGATCGCAAAGTAGGTTATACTTATTTTAAAACATACCTGAACCCAATCCACTATGAGTTTGGCCATAGAAGGGGAAAATTGATATACGTGACTTAGTGATAAACCTTCCATATTTAAAATAACATCTGCACCTCCTACTTGAGTTTTTGGTTCCATCATAGCAATTTCAATAGCTACCATTATTGATTTAAACATATCCTCTAGCGTAACTTTTTTTGGATTCCATTTTGCTGCAAAAAAATTCATATTTTAGTTCAGTTCTATTAATTTGTGAGAATTACAAAAAATATATGAACTTCCTTTTTGCTTCTAAGATTTTCGCAAGGTAACTTTTCATTATTAAAGTGTAAGGTTTTCGGTTTATTTCTAAAATATATTTTGAATTAGCTTTCTTTTATAATACTTTTACAGTCACCAATATTATTCATAGAACATACTGTTACTTTATACTCACACCCACAATTGATTATCATAATTCTTCCTCCATGTGAACTTCTTGTAGGTAAAAATACAAATACTTCACTATCAAATACATGTCGGACTGTTTCTGGGGTAACATGTAACCCTCCATATCTTGGATATTTAACTTTGAACCTATAAAATTTTCTAAGCATTTTAAAGGCTTGTTCTGCATTACACTTAAAAGGTCTGAGAAATTTAAGTAGAAAGCTGTCATCTTCTAACGGCAAACTTAATCCTTTTTCATCTAGAATAAAAAAAATAGTAATAATAGAATAAAATAGACTTTTTCCGAATTAATGATTATTCGCCACTAGCATATGAGTAATTCCTGCTGATTTTTAAAATTCAAGGTACTGATGCATTGATCAGCTAATTTAAACATCACACTTTTGAAAAAACAAGTAGACGAAGCAATCATACGCACAATATACGAACTGAATTCCAAAAACACCATGGTAATTAAAACAAATAACACTCTAACAGAGGAAATCCCTCTATCCATAGGAATAAGACAGGGTGATAGCGTAAGTCCAACACTTTTCAATGTAATCATGGATGAAATCATTGATGAGGTAAAAAGCACAAATATTGGGTACCCAATGGGACACAACACCGTTCAGATTATATGCTTTGCAGACGATGTTGCCTTGACAGCAGATAGCGAGGACAATTTACAAAGAATGCTTTTCCATCTCAATTGAACAGCCAAACAGTATAATATGAAGATATCTGTGGAGAAAACCAAAGCAATGGTAATAGCAAAAGAACCGGTAAGATGCAAACTAATGGTTGATGACAAACATATCGAACAGGTTGGGAAGTTTAAATACCTAAGAGCACATATAACAAGTAACAGGGCAGTAACGGAAAAAGTACGCACACAGGCCAACAAAGCGGCCATGATATCAGGCCAACTAAGAGACATAATCTGGAACAATAAACATATGACGGTTGAGAGCAAAGCAAGAATTTACTGACCTACGGCGCAGAAACAAGAAATGAAACCACAAAGACAAAACAAATTATGAGAACCACAGAAATGAAAACGCTGAGAATGATCACGGGAACAAGTTTAAGAGATAGAATAAGAAACGCAAAAATACACGAGGACAGCGGAGTGGGGGATGTTGTGAAGTGGGTTCGAAACCGTCGTAGGCAGTGGAGAGATCACGTGGAACGAATGGACGATGACAGACTAGCAAAAACCCTGATGAGAGAGAAACCAAACACCAAACGGCCGCCTGGACGGCCCCCCAAAAGATGGAGAGACAGCTGGATTTCGACCTCAAGCGAGAATCGATGAAGTATTGTATAGATAACAGAACTTGGTTCTACCTAGAAGAAGAAGAAGAAGAAGAAAGACTTTTGAAAAAGTACTAGAATCTTAATTACGGTTCAAAAGGTTCAAAACTTTTTTATATGATATTAAATGTCGATTTTTTTACATTACTGCAATGGGTACTGCATACAAAAAAAAATAATTATTTTACCTAATAAACTGAAAAACAATTCTTGTAAGAGTCTGAAACTCATATGATACCTTTATTTAGCTCTGTATTTTCGAAAAATTTTGTATATAGACATGTGTCTTTAGTTCTTAGAACATTTCATGAGGATTTCGATAGGTACTCAATTTCCGTAAATTTCCTTTTTTTTTATAACTTATATAGCTCCTGCAAATGACTGACTTGCTGTTGTAAATTCATTTATATAATATGAAATGCTTGAAATAACAAATAAATCTAGCTAAACTAGAACAGTGTGCCTATTTATTGGAAAATTCTGTGCTTGATTGATAATAGTAATAAATAACGTAACTCATTTTCTGAAACACATTTTTAGGATAGAAACCATGAAAAAATAATTTTTATCTAATGTATAATACCATAAACTGCTTATTTCATTATTTTAAAAACAATTATGTGAAAACCCCTATTAGATTCGCGCCGAATTACTTAATACATGACGACTTAGATATGATGCCGGTTCTGTTTGGGCTCATTTACAGCTAGTTTTGAAATTAGTAACATCTGTAATTGCTCAGCCCATCAAAATATTGCACTTATAAAGTGACGGCCCAAGTACGCAATACAAAAATAAAATGAATTTTCAGTTATTCAGGCTTCTGTTATATATTCAGTCTTGTTAAGGCTTCTTGGAACTTATGGGCACGGAAAAAGAGGCGCAGATGCCACTGATGGAACGGTAAAAGATTATGCAATCAATATGAAGTTTAATAACACACAACTCACTGACCCACATTTAATTGCGAATTTATTCGCCGACTTCTTTCAGTCAGTATTTACTCCAGTAAGTTTGACCCTCTCAAAGCCTATACATATTTGTTCAATGAATAACATAAATCTACAGAACATAGATATTAATAGCTCTATTGTATTTGAGAAGCTTATTGAACTTGATGAAACCAAGGGTGCTGGACCAGACGATATTCCACCAATCTTCATAAAAAACTGCAGTCCAACTTTGACTTTTCCACTTAGTTATATCTATCAACGTTCCCTAAATCAAGGTTTATTCCCTAACATATGGAAGTCCGCTTATGTCACCGTGATTCACAAGAGTGGAGATAGAGCTGACGTGAGCAATTACCGTCCGATATCTGGTCTAGACTGTATGGCAAAAGTCCTTGCTATAATCGTCAACAAACTCATTTTTAATCTAAAAAATATTCTCTCTGACCGTCAACATGGATTTTTGCCTCATCGCTCCTGTGAAACAAATTTATGTATCTATTCCCAATATCTATCATCCGCTATTGATTTGGGTGGTCAAGTCGACTGCGTATACCTCGATTTTAAAATAGCTTTCGACCGAGTCGATCACAGTATTCTCATCGGTAAATTAAAATCATACGGTGTGGGTGGTCCTTTATTGGCATGGTTATCGAGTTACCTTCATAACCGTATACAAGTAGTTAGAATAAGCGGTGCTCTCTCCGATGAAATTAGGGTGACTTCGGGAGTGCCTCAAGGTTCACACCTGGGTCCAATTCTGTTCCTTGTTTTCATCAACGACCTCACGGATGTGTTTGGATGTTGCCAGTTTCTTCTCTATGCAGATGACCTAAAAATTTTCCGAAGAGTTATAAGTATTAACGACTGCTTAATTTTGCAATCTGAACTTCGTAAAATAAACGACTGGTGTACTGAAAACCGGATGGAGTTAAACATTTCTAAATGTAAAATCATTTCGTTCTCAAGGAAGAAAGTGCCAATATCACATACTTACTTTATATCAGACACTCCAGTCCCTCGAGTACAGTTAATTAATGATTTAGGTGTGATTTTTGATTCAGAATTGAGATTTAAAGATCACATCAATTATGTTTTATCAAAATCTTTTAAAATGGCTGGATTCATAATGAGACGCTGCTGGGAATTTTCCAACACTGAAGTCCTAAAATCCCTATATTATTCTCTTGTCCGAAGTCATTTGGAATATTGCTGCGTAGTCTGGTCACCGTATCAGGAAACTTACATAAAGCGCTTGGAGCGGGTTCAGTCGAAATTTGCAAGTTTCTTATTGTATAGACTAAAAATTGATAAGAGTCTTTTATCATACCAGCAACGATTATCAATTCTGAGCATGACCAGTCTAGAAAAATGCCGAATTTTCTTGAGTATACTCTTTGGGTTTAAGATAATTACAAATATTATAGACTGTTCTGATCTCTTGGCGCTTATTAATTATCGGGTTCCATCACGAAGCACTCGTCTCACCGAGGGGTTTTCGGTTAACAGGAGCCGAACAGATGTTGGCAGATACAGTGTTATGAATCGAATCATGCGTTATTTTAACATTTATGTCCCCTTTGAAACCGAATTCAATGGTACAGTGATAATGTTTAAACGAAAACTAAATTTACTCATATCTGACGATGTCTGACATTCAGAGATACCGTGATGATTGCGACTCTAATGTTTCCTGTGTTGTTGAGTTGCATGTTTGTGATTGAGTATATATACATATATTTTTTTAACTGTTATTGTATTTTTATTTTTATTAAACTAGTTTAAATTTTCAATGTATTATTGTATTTTAATTTTAATCTGTAACTAGCTTTGACAACAGTGTACTATTTGGATTTAGATCTGTAATGTACTGTACTGTAAATAAATAAATAAATAAATAAATAAATAAATACATTTCTTGCGAAAAAAATGCCAAAATCATATTTTTCCGATCACTACCAAAGCCATCGAAAAAGTAGATAATTTGGTGAATGCTGAAATAAAATCAGCCCCGAAATCAAAATTATTTTTTTTAGCTAATTTGAAATATAAAAAATTCGTCAACATTGTACCTTAATTCGCTTACTTGCACATGTTGTTCAGATAAATTACCCTGTAAGCATTTTTCCCTATTTGGAGGCTGGAGTTTGCTTGCGTTCTTCTCTTTATTAATAACGACGTAACGGCTAGGTTACATTAAATTCTAAGGAAAAGTATTGTATAACGTTTTAAAGAGAAATATTGTAGACTTAGTTTGACATAGCATTGTTCAGTCTTTCTATTAGCTGTCACATTCTTGTCCTATAACGGCCAAGTTACTTTATATTAATTAAGCAAAGATGTACAGATTTAGAGATATTTGTCAATAAAAATGTCAGACTTAATAATAACAATGCTATAAACTTGATTCCTCAAGATATCTCATCCATTTTTACAGCCAAACGGCCACGAAACTAGGACCTGTTTTTTACAAATATGATTTTGATGGGATCGTTATGTTACCAGAAAGTAGCCAGCTCCATTCAAATCGTCCAAAAGCTGTTGAAAAGCTGCCACCTGACTGTTTTTATAAAGTATAGTTAGCGCTGACTGGTTTGTGATTTCTCTACGAACGGGCTTATTAAGACAGTAAATGAGTTTAAAAATCTGTTTAGAAAATAAGGATTTGTATTTTCAAAAGCTAACTAAATGATGATGACAAAGCACTAAACGCACGTTAATCAGTTACCCAGGCACACAAAGAAAAGTATCTCGTCCAGTAGACCAGACCCCTCTACCCCCATATAATTGTATCCGCTGAATCCAAATGCAAACGGTTCCATCAAGCCAGGGCTTCCCGTAAACTCACAAAAATTATCGAAATGTCACAACTGACTATCCCTCGGATTAAATGGCAATTCTGCCAACTCAAATTACGCTTATCGGAGTAACTTTAAGTCTAAGCCCCCTACTCCTAAGTACTTAGATTCAACATGCCCCATCAGGACAGTATAAATCGGGAAAATAATCCATAATTGCCGAAATTGGCGATTGAATGAATGAATGAATGAAAAAGGGATGGTGATACTGGATCATCGATATCTAGTCCTCTATTGGGCCTTTTACATCCTACCATAGCTGCAGGTTATTCAAGGCCGATCGCCTTTGCTAATCCAAGCAGCCTCGTTAGTTGCTGCTTCCAGTAACAAAATTATATCTCCGAAATAGCTATATCTCAGTTCATTGAATGCTGGCCACTCTCTGAGGACATGGTCAACAATTTCATCCTCCTTCAAACATCATCTGCACGTTCGGTCGCCTTCGCCACCGATTTTATGAAGGTGGCTCCTCAGGTGACAATGTCCTGTCAACAATCCACCACAATTCACAGATTGTTCCTTCCTAAGGAGAGAAGCTCCTTAGTACGCTGTGAGCTATATCCACTTATATGTTGCTTAGCACACCTCATTCCAGAAGCTCCTCTTCACGATTCAATATATTTGCTTTCCAGCAACGATTTTAATTCCCTTTTGCCAATAGTAATTGGGACAGATAGAATTGGTTGGGGTCCATATGGTTCAGTTGCCGAACCCAATTTTGCCAGACGGTCTGCTTCCTCATTTCCGCGTATAACCCGAGACCCACACGAGTCTGACTGTGCAACCGTTTCTTGTCATACCATTCACGTCCATACACTCAGACACCAGTCGCGAAGTTACGACACTGGACTTCAATGCCAATATCGCAGCCTTACTGTCTGCGCATATATTCGTTACCCTATTCCTGTCTATATCCCTCTCACAGAGATAGGCATACTGTAGAATAGCATAAATTTCCGCTGTGAAGATTGTCGCACGTTATCCGAGAGGGTAGTACTCTCTGACTCCTGTGCTCCTGCCGAACACTTCGGCTCCAGCTCTTTCATTTTGTCGAGATCCATCAATATACCACCAGGATCCATTTTTCGGAAGATTTTGCTCTCCCTCCCAATCCTCTCTACTTGGCATAAATATCTCCAGAGAGAGGTTGGGTTTTAAAAACGGCGCCAAGTAATCTGTCTGCATGAGGAGTGATAGACACCACACAAATTGGCGATTTTTTGGATTGAATGGTAATTCTGAAAACTTAGATTACCCCATTAACTTAATATTTGTATACTATCAAGAAAAGATGTGAATTGCGTAGTTTACGCTTGGAAAAAGCACCAAAAATAAACGAAAGTAAAAGAAAAATAATCAGTTGTTATGGTTATATCAAAGGAAATTGAACGTTAAATTGCTGAATATAAAAAGCAATAAATAACTCACAATATATTGTACTCTGCTGATTAATTAATTTAAATTTTTATTACCTTTTTATACTTTTTAAAATTACCATACGGTGGTTTTTTCCTAAAAAAACAAGTAAGTAGACGTAATAACAAATAAAAAAATAATCATAAATTCATAACTTCAAAGATCAATTAAAACCCAGAGTACCCATATTGTCAAAAAAAATAGCAAAATCTGTCGAAACATTGAATTAAATTTCGAATATTGTCTAGTAACCTTTAGAGGTGCACTATATCACACGATTATAGATAGACTAAACTGGTTTATATTACTAATATTTATGTACACACTATGCATTAACTACTAACTCTAACTCATTTATCTTTCTGAAATACTCGAGGTTCTTAAGTTCATCGTAAGATACAGTTCGATTCTATTCTGCCTTATGTGTAACTGCGGCGTTTTTATATCAGCAGATCTCGTTCTTTCGTGCGCATTCGAGAAAAGTCATGGCTCGCCGAAGTAAAAGTTGCATATTCGTTCCAAAATATACTCGCATCGCCAGCGGTGTAGCGACTTGTCTTGTTAGAGATTGTTGTCTGTTGCGATGTTTAATTTAAAATTCTGCTTTAACAATATTTTTTTTTGGCAGGATTCGCGAAGCATCGCTTAGGAAACGCTGTTCCAGAGGGATTAAATTTTTTATTACAGATAATGCGGGATCCAAAATGGGAGACAATTTACAAATAAAAACAACAAGGCTTAATCTTTATACGATTTCCAATATTTTACAGAAAAAAGCCATTTTTGGAAACGTTTCAACTTGCAAGCAAGTTATGTAACATTCTTCTTAATTTTAATTTTTTTTTACTGTAATTATTTAATTTGTTTGTAATTTTAAAATTTTTTTCATAATGTAAAATTTTAATTTTAAATATATTTATGGATTCCCGGTATTTTTACGTGTTTCTACGTAATTATGTAAAAGAGGCACACATGAAACGTTTGCGTTTCGGCATACACACTTTGAAGTATGACCATATTGCTAAATATACTTTATGTTTTTGACAACTTTCTCATATATTTGACTGGTTAGATCATTTTGGAACCTAAAAATTTATTTTCTACACCATTTCCATTCAGCTGCTGAAGGAATATTAGTTTCTAGATTATTATAATATCCCCAGATATGCTCACACTGACAAGCTGCTCATTATATATGATGCTGTAAAACTGTTCTAGGGGGTAGTGATTTATTCATGTCTTTAGCTAAAGAAGGAAACAGTTTTTACGAATAATGTTTATTGGCAAACCAAAGTCCTGTACATATAAATGGCAAATATTTCAGGTAATAAGTGTATATTGTCAGGTATAAATGGAAGAGATTTTGAAATAGGAAGAAAATCAATTTACTTTATTCTATAATATGATTTGCACCTTAAAATTTTTTTCGAGTATGTAAATTATACAATGATAGTCTTCTGGTGGTTAAATGGAAATTTTTTTCAGTATTCTTTTTACTCATACTAAATGCGTACTTATGCTGTAAAAGTAACAAGTTAAGAACCTATTAAGACGCTTATCTGTCGATTTATTCTATAATTAAATTTTGTTTCACATATCACACGCACTTCCATACATCCACTTCAGCTGATGTTTTGGACATGTACGTGACTCCCATGATGTCTGTCTTCCAAATCCGATTAAGGTAAAATTTTGAACCTCTATGTAGTACAGCTAATAATACAATATTATACAACCTAATATGTCTATCTGTAATGAAAGTTAACATGTGGATATAGTTCTAATAATAATAGAATATGACTGGTCTCAAAGATTCCGCACTAAGTTGAATCAGGTCTTTAGAAGACATTCTGATTTAAGAAGCGGGTTGTTCTAAATAAACTGGGAAGAGATCTTGTAATATTGAGGTGATAAGCGAAATAGGGAACATAAGGAACTGCTGAAGCATTGAAAATCAAGGGTAATATCATACCATCAGAAATCGTGATAAGCTTAGATCTCATAAAGAACACTCCAGAGCTTGAATTTGAAAACTCTCGAGATAGTACGATTTACGCTTGATGAACCGCGGGATAAACTGCTGTAAAAAAATTAGGTAAACGCTCTTGAAAAACCAATTTTTTATGCTAAAAATATATCGATTAATTTAGATAAATTAACACAAAAGTGTGTGTGTGCGCATTGTGAATTCCGCAAGCTTTAGAGTTTATGAAGTTTTTAATCGTAACATATGAACTTGTAACAAGGTACCAAATTTCTTAGTGGTTGGAAACAGCAAGTAAAAGTAAACTTGGTCTATTGCATCATATTTATGTTTCTAGCGAAATACCAGTAAATCTGGTTTTTGACATTTAGTAATTTCTTAAATTGGGTACACCACCGAAATCCAGAAACAAAATTGTAGTCCATGCAATGTATCAATAAAGGTTCTCCGCCTCCAAGAGGGGTCTACACACAACCTGTCATTAGGGAGCTTATGTAACCGTCTTTTGAAGCTAAGCAGGAGTCGAGTAAATGCGGAAATGTATTACAATAACTGCAGCCAATATAATAATAAATTTACGTACCGCTAATAATCAAAAACGCCCTGATTTGTGTCACCAAAATGTATTTCGCCTTCACTACTACAACAGCAATTACCTACTGTAATATGATAATAAATTTACGTAATACTAATAATAAAAAAGTTCTGATTTGTGTTACCAAAATGTCTGCCACCTTCACGTTAGAGCGCGAGTGCAGAAAGCAGCCACAGTACAACCCATTCTATGCGAGTGAAAATCCTTTAAGCTGAACCACCAGCTGTATAGTCCAGATTTGACTCCATCTGATTTTTTTCAAATGAGAAATTTGAAAAGGCCCCCCAAGAAAGTCATTGTGCAGAAGATAAGCAGCCAAAAAATTGATCCTTTTTTTGAAGGTCAATAGAAATAAATTTTTTCTGGCATTATTATGTCGGTACATTGACGTTAAGGAAGATTATATTGAAAAATGATCATCAAAAAAACTCTTTTGTGTCATTGTTAAAGTGGAAAATTTTCTAGTGCGCTTCGTATAACAGTGACACAAATAAACATAGCTATTTATAAAAAAGTTACGTGGTTCAATTAGGTTTCAATAGTACAAGTCTACTTTTTTATGATTGTGTATTATGTGTAAATTAATTATTGTTATATTATTTTTGACCATTTTATCATCCGTGGATCTAAATTTGGCCATTATGCCATAATTTTCATATATGTATATTATCTAAATGAATTATCTAAAAAATTATTTAAAAATATGAGGACAATAATGGGATGACTTTGAAATTATTAATACCATTAAATTTGAACTATACAAACTATTATATTACACTATTGGACAAAATTTTCTCTCGAAGACTTTCTAAATCATTTCTGGTACATTTTAGGTCACACATTACGAAAATGACCAAAGAGTTTCCCTCCTACGTCAAGTCTTTGAGAAAAATGACGGAATAGAGGTGAAAATAGTACTTTTGGTTCAGAGGCGGAGATATGACCGGACAGTTCGGTACATTGTTCGGAGGCCCCTTGCCTAAGAAGACCATGTAGTATGTTTGAGTTATGGAAGAATAACCAAGTTTCTCTTTGAAAGAACTTGGATATGAAAACTCAAACAGCAAATTTCTAATAATGGTAGAACTACTATCCCATTATGAAGACGTTATGAAACAGGTTACAATCATGCTTAGCAGATTTCCTACGGAAAATAACTTAAAATGAAAGTGCTTCTCTAATTTGGTTTTAGGAAAAATTGATTTAAATAATAATTCAGTTCCCTTTTTCTTTCTTATGTCGGAGAGTACGCAAGATCAGTTAAACGTTAGTACAAGAACTGTTCATATAATTAGAGATATAAATGATATAGCAACAAGTTTGGAGAAGAAAGAATATCTAAAGCAATTCAAAAAAAAATTTCATAGGAACTAGACATACCTATGAATATATGTTACGGTCAATATTATGATGATGCCAACGCTAAGGTTGGTGACGTAAAAGCCAAAATAAAATAAACACAGCCAAATACTGCGAACAATCTTAATTTAGTAATAAACGATACCGTGTCATGTTTTAGGGACATTTCTCCCTACTTTACTGTACTGCAAAGAATATATAGTTTTTTTGATGTGTTCAACGATGGAATCTTTTATCATCGTTTACTGATAAGTCAAAAATAACTGTAAAAAAGCTAAATGCTACCCGTCGATTGGAGAAAATCGAATAAGTTTTAGCAATTAAATGGCGATTTTTTATTATTTTGAGAGCTGCCTATATTTATTCTGCTTTTTTCCAAGCAGTTAAAGGAAAAGATATATATAAACACAAAGAGTTTTTTTTCCTCCAAACACAACTCTGATTCTCTATCCATACGCTTTTCGACCACCTAATGGTCTCGTTAGTGGAGTTGTATCGAACCAAGAACAACATTCGCAAGAAACAACTATTACAAAAATGGAAAATCTGAATTTCGTGAAAAGTAAGGTTATGAGTTCACCTATCAAAACCAAATAAAAAGCATACTGAAGCAGCAAAACAACGACCAGATAGTTTTGTTAAACTTGGTCGCTATGATTGGTCACCTGTCAAGAGACTAGGTGTGGCTTCCAGATTCTATTAAAAAAAATGACAAACTCTGCAAAATTTAGCAGGGTCTGGTGTTCATTCAAACAACACAGGTCCTAAGTTCTTGACAAGTGCTGGAAAATTCGAATATTAGGAGTCAGGGAACCAGTATTCTATCGGACACGAAATTCTCTGCCGTTGCTAAGTAGTCTACCACTTACACTATAGTAAAGAAAGGCACGGAGAATTCTTAATAGGAAGGCTACTGTCTCGGCAATCGAGAAAGAAACTGTCGTTTCAGTTTCCTCGCCAGAAGAATTCGGGTCGACAGCAATAACCGATTAGGGAGAGTAAAGTTTTAAAGGTTATCCTAAATCGGCCCTTTCAGCTCCAAGAGGACCACTAAGCTGTTTACGCTAGTGCAATGTGGGAGGCCGCTCTGCTTATGACGGTTCAAGAAGAACTCAGTGTCTTTGATGCTCTTTATTAGACGATCAAAGATTCAGAAGAGAAAAAAATCGATCAAGAAAAGAAGATCTAAGAAGATTGCGCATAGAAACCTCGTTTGTTAGGCAGTATAATCGTTGGTGGCGAACTGTGGTATTAGAGAGCACTCTTTGTTAGGGGAGGAACCACATTTAGCATTCTACTATCCCATAGCATTCCGCGTATTCAGATCTGATCTGTACTGTGTACGCAAGTACTGTACGCCCGTCAGTTCCTATGGGCCAAAGCATGAAATAATACGAGAAAACGTGAATAGGTGACGCGATATCAAAGTTATCTCAACGATCATTGGCAATGATTATAAATCACGAAGAAAGACTGTATAGCTTTTCGCGCGTTTAGAAGACACGCAACGATTTGGTGAATTGACAGAATTTTTCCTTGCAATTTTCGAAAATCCAACGAAGAAAAAAACAGGACGTAACATTCAAGAAGAAAGAAAAGAAGACGTTATATTCTGAACTCGTCACTTGTCCACCAACTTATTTCAAACTTAGCCCTCCTTGAAGTTTATTCATTAAAATTATAGCCAAGATTTAATCTACTTCCGATTAACCGTAGCCCAAAAAGAAAACTCATACAAAAACATTTTCTGTTTAATCTACTGCCATTGATTAACACATATAGACCCCCGAAGTATCTACGGGTTGACGTACCGGTGAGGCTTACGAGTTTCAATGACACAGAGGGCTAAGCCAGCGGCAGTCCAGACTGCCGGCAGGTACAACCAAGCTAGAAAGGTCTCTGTGGGTAGGAACCAGACAAAGAAGAATACAACTGCACAGTGGTGCTTACACTAATACATCATATAACACCACCCGTCTGCGGGCAAACGGTATCGATTCGTTGACTGTAGACGGGCGCACCCTTACACCAACACTTAACACAGGCTTAATCCCAACGTGTGGCGACCGTGCCGAGGGGATGTATGGTAATTGAGTCTAATAGATGCCTTTGACGGTGCCTTTGGGAAACCGGGCGAAATCCCAAAGTGGTATAGTAATATACGCAGCCTTGCGTCGGTAAACGGAGCGCTGCCGACGTGGACCACCCTTTCTCAAATACTCGTGGGAAGATGAATGAGCATGAAAAAAATTTTTTATTAAAGGAGGACTCAGAGATGAGTGACTCCAACAAACTATTAGAGGTGGATCTCATTGGAGAAGACTCTTCTGGCAATACTCAAGTTGCTGAATCCAGTAGGATGGGCGAAAGTCTCACCGAAAAATCAGACACTGGAAAAACAGACCCTGGAGGGAAAACACTAGTTAACCCACAGGGAAAGAAGCTTTCCGGAGCCCAAATAAGAAAAATCCGGAAGGCACAGAAAATGGCAGCGGGGACTTGGACTGAGGAAAAACCAAAGTCAGAGCCCCAAGCCAAAAAAGAGTGCAACCAACAAACGGCTGCACTCGGACTCGAGTACCTCCCCTGGAGATAAACGACCTGCGAAGAGCACCAGAAGTCAAGTAGGACAGGCTGGAGCCTCTTACAGCAGGGCATTAAGTGATCTCAGGATGGCGATTGTACACAGACGTCACCCTGATTTCACAATCGACCAGATTCAAGCTGACCTAATCCTAGACAAACTTCTAGAGATTATGGATGAGACGCCTTCTGGCAGTGGCAATGCACCACAGTTTGAGGGAAATAAGTACACAGGAGGCATTCTATGGATCACGTGTGCCAATACCAATACAAAAACCTGGTTGCAACAATCTGCTGCAAACTAGGGAACTTATGGGAAGAAGCAGACCTGACAGTAGTCGAGACAAGGACCTTTCCAAAAGCCCTAAAGTCCTCGTCTGGCTACCAGGGACAGAAGAGGTAGAAAAAGCCAGAACTCGCCTGGGAACCCAAAACTCATTCTTATTTAAATTATGTATTTTTTTGTTGCAACTTGAATGATCTTTATAATTCTTGTTAATGATTCGTTTAAAACTTGTCTTTACAATGCCTTCAGCGATTCAGTTTTACTTACTATTTCTTCTAGTTATGCTATCATTGGACTTCTGTGTCAGTCGTTCTAGTTTAGTATTCGAAAAAATCTTTGCCTTTTTCAACATGTGGTCATTCCCAGTGTCAAAACTGCTCTAAACTTCACCATATGATTATCAATGAGGTGATGATGTAACTGATTTCGTTTTTCACAGATCCATTAGGGATTTTTCAAGTTCATTTATGCTGAGGTTGTTTTTAAAGAAGGTTTTGCTACTCTGTCTCCCAATCCATAATTACAAACATTTTTAAAATCATAGTTCTTTGTCCAATTTTTAAGTTGACACCGCCCACAATAATGAAAAACTTGGCATTTTCTGTTTTTTTTCGCAGTATCATAAAATTTTTCAATATCGTAGTCAGCAGCAGTATTACTTGGAGGATGTATTTCTTATCTAATTGCAATACAACATATATTACGCTATCTGATATGGCTTTTGTATTCGTTACCACATATCTAATGGTTTTATCTAACATTATGGCTACTCTCTGCATTGACGCATCATCTACGTTATTTTGTTATAGTATACGCCCAGATTTAAGAATAGTTTCAACAAAATATTCATCTAGTCTCATCATAAGTATGCATAGATGGCAATGAGTAAACACCTTTATGATTTTAAGATATTTTAAAATTGTTCTTATGTTTCAATATCTTGTTTTTTTATTATCGAAATTATCCATCCCTCAAAATACAAAATGAGTTGCACTGATGCTTTTTAACCGGTTATGAAAGCTTTACACAACCGGTTAAAATGATATGCGATGGCTGCCTGTATCTATCTGGTATCAAGTCTTACAGAAATTATGTATCCTGTAGCCTTGATTCAGTAATGTTAGAGCTACTGCCCTATACAGTGTTCTCAGTTGATATGGGGGTGTTTATTTAGCAGAGTCTTATTCGCACCTGCCCTATATATCTAGAGGACGTCCTCTATCAACCATTGGGACGCGTCATATCAAGGTTGAGGACTCCCCTACGCAAATCTAAGAGGTACATGCTTCCAACTAACTTAAGTATAGACTCGCAACGAAATAGAAAACAAAAAACGTCTACGGAACCCTAACTGTACAAGACCCAGAAAACTAAACATAGAAAATTGTTATTTTTTTAAACATATGTTATTCAGAACACTAAGAAAATTGATAAAAAATGGACTGAATGTTATTTTGTAATTGTTAGCAATTTAATGGAAAATATAAATAATATTAAAAGTCCGAATAAAATACAAACCTTTAATTAATTCTCGAAAACGTTCAAGGCCCTCCTGCACCCTTTCAGGTGTTTCTAAAAGCTCGGTTCTGGCTCTTTCTTCATATTCGCCTGTAAGTTCTTCTAAGTCCAGTCGGAATTGATATTGACCAATTGTAACAAATGGCACTCCATCTTCATCTGTTTCTACACATATCGGCATAATGTAGAATTAGTGACTAAGTCTGAAACAAAAAGTACCTCTAAGTATAGTTGAGGGTGTTAAACGTTATTTTTTTTTTTTGATATTTGTACTCCCTTGGAGAAAAATAATCGTTTTTATTTGACAAGAAAAAAAATGCTGAATGTGATGTGTATCGTCTTAAATTTAGGGGGTCTTTTCTGATTTATTTTTAAATGTACAAGGAAGTAGGTATTTTGATTTGATTAAAAATATTTCTACCCCGCTATCCATATAGCGAGTCAAGTATTTGAATTTTATTAAAATATTCATACGAAATTGAAACGTGCAACTACACCTATACTCAGGAACTATCTGAATCAAGACAAGATCACATAGATCCTCGATGTGATACATCACCTTAAAAACACCAACTCGGTTTTTGAAATTATAGTATATATATATATATATATATATATATATATATATATATATATATATATATATATATATATATATATATATATATATATATATATATATATATATATATATATATATATATCGCGATAAAAGCGATTTTAGTAACAGAGCAGCAAAATGTCAAGGAGGAAAGAATTTTGAAAATGCCTTGAATAAAGGGCGAAACGTCAATCGTTTTGTGTTTTTATTAAATATAGAACCTAAACCCAAGAAAAGACAAAATAAAGAAAAATTATTTATATATATATATATATATATATATATATATATATATATATATATATATATATGTTATGTCGGAGATTGTCACGGGTGTGATGTGCAATTGAAGGTTTTCGGGCATCCCGTGTATGTGCTGAGTTCCTT
The DNA here is from genome assembly GCA_034092305.1 of Diaprepes abbreviatus. Lineage (NCBI taxonomy): Eukaryota > Metazoa > Arthropoda > Insecta > Coleoptera > Curculionidae > Diaprepes > Diaprepes abbreviatus. The sequence continues at coordinate 25,128,808 of JASJET010000055.1, read as the reverse complement.
TCAGGACTGTAAGGCAGCTGACGTTTCGGTGAAATCTCATTCCCCATTTTCAAAGCTCACTGTATGGCGTCGTTCGCTCATACAAGTCTGGGAGTTAAATTTTCAATATAGGGAAGTGACATGTAGATAGATTGTTCAACTGCGTTGTTGTCTTCAACTGGTAGTGATAATTGAGTTGTTTGTGTATGTGTCAGAGAGGGTTGACTTACCCTTTCAAAAATGTTCTCTGGTATGTCATATTGAGTGTTATATAAGAATTTATTGATCATCGAAAGTGGGTATGAATTTTGTAAGAAAATTGTTTTAAGCAGTTGTAGGCTGTCATTTCTAAAGTCTGGATGAGTAAATTTAATTGCCCTTCTTTTCATTCCTAGTATGAACTAATGTGTAGTTCATATTAGATTCTTGGAGTACTTTCCATAGTTTTTTAATAGGAACGTCAATAAAGGTTAGGTGGGTAATCGGATTTACAGAGAACTTTTATTCAATGATTTATTTCAAACAAAATATGTTGTCAGTACAAAATTAGCAGACCCGAAAGCCATTTTGTTCTCCCTCTTGATATTATTTGATATTCTTATTCTATAATATCCCTGAAAATTATTCCATACAGTCTGGTAATACTGCTTCTTACAGATATTCCTCTACAGCTCTTGCAGTCAAGTTTATTGCCTTTCGTGTATATGATAATACTGGTTATTACGTTTCTTAATCATCTAAATAATTTTCGGTTCCATTCTTTAATAACATTGCACACGCTTTCTACTTTTCCAATTTTTAGCTTAAATATTTCTTTTTTTACAGTTTGAAGCTTAATGTTTATTCTTTGACCTTCAAGTTATATGGGTGGATTCATGTCGTGGTTTATATAGTCTGGTATATTTTCGGTCAATAACTCTTTGTAACGGCTCATCCATTTTTTGGTTCTATCAGGCGGAAGTTTATTCTTTCCCTATCATTGCATTTGACTTCTATAACAAATTTTTAGTCTTCAGTACGTTTTCGACCTATTATGTGAGCGTTTATCAATTGATGTTTCCTGTTTTGTTTAATTATGATTTTCTTGATCACTTTTGTTATTTATTTGTATTGTCATTCATATTTCTTATTCGTTTTACATAGTTCCATTACGTTTTTTAAATATATCCTTATAGTGACTAATTTTACATGGTTAAATTGCACTAGAATACAAGCTAGTGAACTCCATCTTAACTGAAAATAACAATAATTCTTTCCTGATGATTACGACCTTCCTTAAAACTACTTTGCAAAAAGAAACCTACGTTCAAAGTAAACTCGTCATGCTTTGCAAGATGAGACGTAAATTTCGAATTTAAACATATACTGTTAATTCTAAAAACAATGTGTTTGCATCTTTGCTGTTATTTTCTTATACTTTAAAAATTTGTATCTGGTTTATGCTAGTTTCCCAAAATATCCAAAAATAATATCAAGGGTGAAAATACAAAGCCAAATGACTTTGCCATTTTCGAAGAAATTACCACACTTGTTAACTTTACTGATAAAAAACTTCATTAAAATAGATTATTTAAAAGTAACCATTTTCAGTTAAATATATATTTATAATGAAATTTAATATATGTTTAAATTCTATTATGATTTCTGTGAATCCTAAATATATCACTTATGTATCATCATTTTAAACACCATATTTGACCACAAGTATTTGCATGCTGTATTTAAAAAAACATTAGATTTCATTTGAAAAAATAAATATTTGATAAGTTAATAGTGCATGATGTAATATTCAATAGAAAAGAATCAAGTGACATATCTACCATTAAAATATTGAACAAACGTGATACTTTAAGTTTTTTTTAAAGATCCTTTTACGGGACGTGATTGTGTTCTCTTGATTCCTCAAACTTTATAAGTCACTGTGAGATTCATGTTAATACGCCCATTCCCCACTTAAAAAAAACTATTTCAACTGGGATAGACCTGTCCTTAATGAAAGTACTTAATATTAGAAATATAGTATTTCATCACAATATTCATTTCTGGTTAATTAGTTTATAAAAACTAGTTTTACCTGATTTTCCAAAATACTCAAATATTACAAAACTCTTAAAAAGCAAGCACTTCAGATAGTCCTAAAAGTACGTATCATATTTTAATAGTATTTGTATGATTCTCAAAGCATTTTAAAAACTGTTTATATTGGCTTGCCATTTCGTTAAATACCGAACTCTAATATATTAATAAAAAATAATAGAACGTCTATTTAAAAAAAAAATTAAATTAAATCTATAGATTTTTATATGTAATTGAAACTTCGCTCATACCATAATTTTTTTTTGCTCCCTATATTATATTAATACTGAATTAAAAAAAAAAAAATATTATTTATAACCCGGTCTCTTCCGTTCATCAATTTCGGACGAAACCGTAAAAATAAAAACTTTTAATCCGTCATATTGTATCTGAGATATTTAATGTTAATAAATTAACTTTACATCCATAAACCCCGAAAATCCCGTAACAATAATTTTGAAAAATATGGAAAAACGTAAAATATTTAGCCCATCGTATTGTATCGGCCATAATGAATTTTCAAAACAAAATTGAATTCTTAATCAACATCTATGAAAAATGTTGGACGATTGTAAAATATTTAGTCCACCATATTAGATCGATCATATCGACTTTTGTAAAATAATTTTAAATTTGTAATTTAGACCTCAAAAAGCCCCAATACCAATTTTGAAATATCGGAAAATGGGAAATTTTTAGTCCGCTATGTTGAACCCGCCATATTTATTCCTTTTAAAAATTTTAAATTCGTAATTTGCAACACCGAAAACTCTCTTATATAAATTTTGGAGAAAATCGGACACTATTAATTTTTATTCGATCTGGAGCTATAGTGAACGAATTACGGTCAAAATGATATGGGACGACCGTAGTTACTTCCTGAACATAATGCAAAGAATTTTATTGAAGGCGAAAAAACCCTTCTGAAGCAATCGACGTACGAACATAAAAAAAGACAAACCCTCTCATTTTTAGATACCATTTAAAAAGAGTAAAAAGGAAAGTAAAGTTACATCTAATGCCTGAATCAAATCGAAAGTGCTTTTTACAGAAAAAAACATGAAAGACTATGCCATCAGCAAGAAGTGTGTATATCCGAAATTTTCCTCTTTAGTCTAAAGCAGCGGTTTCCTACCTTTTTCTTCTTGCTAACCCCTTCTAAACACCGGGTGTAGTAATTAGGAACAGTAAATGGGTTATTAAAATTTATTTTCCATGTTGAATAACAGTTCATAACGAAAAATCAAAACATAATCGTAAAACATTTGCAGACAACCATTATCAAAACTAAAGTGATGGCTTAACCTACAAAAAGAATGATTATAAAAAGAATACAATATTACAGAACTTGAACAATACCCTCAATGGGAGAATTGAGCCTGTTTCGTGGAAATTCAAAATTTGTTTCAATGTCTGAAAGTTTGAGTTTTAGATCAGATTTTGCATTTAACCTGTTTCTATACTTATCTTTCAGATTAATATATGTTAAAAATCCTTTCTCACATGTACATGTTGTACAAAAGGGCAATAAAACTTTCATGACTTTTTTCGCCAAAACAGGATACTCATTTCTTGCACTGAGCCAAAAATCAACTATCGTGATCTGCAAAAATAATTTTTAGGGAATTGTCAGACGATAAGTCAATAAGCTTTTCTTTTTCCAATAAAGGAAGTATCCGAAGTTATATCTTCTTTAAAAGTAGTACGTATCCAGTTGCTCGATCCAGATATAATAGGTTTATTGGGAAAATAGTCCTTGAACGTTAATTGAAGCTGTGAAAGGTTCAGTAATATCCCTTTTAATACTTTCGTTAAGTTGAATATCATTTTCTAATAAAATGGTGCTAAGAGAACCAAAACATTTGTACTCATTCAGCTGGAGACACTGAAAATTGAACTTCTTTAGCATGGCTGCTGTTCTATCATGCACAATTGTAAATAGTGATACCTGGGCCTTGTAAAGACGGATTTAAATCGTTCAACTTAGAACAATGTCGGCTAAGTATGCAAGTTTGGGCAGCCAAAGAATATCAAATACATAAGAAGACAAATGAAATTGATGGTCAAGAAAAAATGCTTGAACTTCAGACTTCATTTCAAACAAGTGGGTCAAAACCTTGCCACGAGAAAGCCATTTAACTTCTTTATAAAGTAGTAAAGAAACTTGAAGGCTTCCAAAGTTCTCACAAAACGCACGGAATAGACGAGAATTTGTAGCACGCGAATATATAAAATTTACAATTTTTACAGCATTTCATTACCCGCACCACAACACCACAGACCAGAAAATGTTACAATCATTGATTTTGCGCCATCAATGCACACAGTCAAACAAAAAGACCATTTTAGTTCATTTTTTTTCAAAATAGTCATTGATCATATCGAAAATTGCTGCACCTGTCTTATAGGTTTTCAGTGGTTTTGCAAATAATATTTCTTCTTGAATAGAACTCTTAAGAATATATCTAGCATAGACAAGCAATACTAGAGCGTCTGCTACATTGATCGACTCGTCATGCTGAATAGTAATTCAATTTTATTATTTCTAAAAATTCACTTTCCACATTATTTGCCAAATCATTAACTATTCGCGACACTATTGATCAGTGAATAAGGTCAATTTTCATTGCCGTTTTTTCTCCAAGCATACACTTCATGATGTCTTTAGCACACGGACCAATCAAATTTTCTGCCACGGTATATGCTTGTCCAGATCTTACAATTCGGTAACCAACTCGAAATGATGCTTCGAAAGCCATTTTCGTTTAAATCTGTTAGAAAAGAAGAAACACTAAACTTTTTATTACCTGCCAATTTTCTTTTAAATCCCGTTTTTAACTAATAATCCATCATACATTTACGGAGCAATAACACTGGACAACTAGAACCGAAACTAAACTTATTAATATTAGTTCCAGTTTTAGACATACGTGATGTCATGTCTCACTATATATTAACCGCAAGAGTGCACGTGATATATTTGTATGGTTATTAAAAAACTTGTTCTTGAAAATTACAACTAAGTTTTTAATTTCATTGTCATTTTTGAGTTCAGTGCCCCAATTTTAACAAAAAAATGCACTTTTTATACGAGATACAACAAATAAACTTTGTTGCGTAGTGTAATTATTTACCCGTTCGACGTGCGCACGTACAAAGCTTGGGTATTTGTTGGAATTTATTTACACCAGAAGAAATAACTAAACTGGTTTACACTACTAATATTTATGTACACAGTATGCATTAGTTGTATCACAATTTATCATCTCACAACTTTAGTTGCGTCTCACCTACCAGTATTTATTTGAGAAGAATAAAACAAATTTCGTAATATAGGTATATCTATCACTTATAGCTTATTTTTTAAAGATCTTCACTCAGTCATTTCCTATTTATAATGTTACCAGAGTACCTTAGAAAAAAATAGATATATTTATAATTCTGCTTCTTATAACTTCAAGTTTTTAACCGACTTCTAAAAGAAGGAGGTTCTCAATTTGTCGAGTATGATTGTTTTTTTATGTATGTACACCGATTACTCCGGAACGGCGGCACTGATTTGAATGAAATTTTTTACGTTATGTAAAGAAAGTTGCTGCGGTGGTCCCATATTTTTTTGGACGAAATTGGAGCAGTAATATCCGAGATGGCGCTGACAATATGGCGGCCAAAAAAATTAATTTTGTTTGATTTTCTCCAAAATTGGTATGGGGGAATTTTTGAGGTCATATACAACGAATATGAAATTATTTTTAAAAAATTCAATATGGCGGACAAAAAAAATTAATTTTGTCTGATTTTCTCCAAAATTTGTACGGGGGAGTTTTCGGGGTCGCACATAACGAATCTGAAATTATTTTAAAAAATTCAATATGGTGGATCCAAGATGGCGGATTAATTTAATTATTCTACATCTCTCGATTTTGTCTAAAATCAGTATTGGGGTATTTTTGTTAGTGTTAATTATGAATTTAAAATATTTTTTTTAAAACTCAATCTGGCAGATTCAATATAGTGTCCTAAAAATTTTACATTTTTCGATTTTGTTCAAAGGTGGGACTGAATCGTTTTTGAGGATGTAAATAGTGAATATAAGTCTAGAAATTTTAAATTTCCGGATTTCATCCAAAATTAGTACTAGGGGGCTTTGAAGGGTTTAGATTTAGATTAGATTAAGACTTAAAATAATGTTTTTGAAATTCAATATAGCGGATGCAATATGGTGGGTTGAAAATTTTACCTTATTCGCATTTTTTCAGATTTGGTATTAGAGGGTTTTCGGGGTCGTGTATTACGAATATGAAGTTAATTTTTTACAACTATTAGATTGATAAGATACAATATGAGGGACAAAAAATTTTACATATTCCGATTTTGTCTAAAATTGATATTGTGGTGTTCTTGAGGCGTATACAAACTCAATATGCAGTATAAAATATATCGAGCTAAGAAATTTACATTTCAGGTTCTTTAAACGTCGATATTGGAAGGTTTTGGGGCCTGAATTCCCAATCTAAAATTAATGTAAAATTTAAGATAGTGGATTTACTATGACAAACTAAATATTTGTTTGACACAATTTTACTGCTATTTGGAAAACTTTAAGAACCAAAGAATTTTTAGTAGTCCATTTTAGGGTGATTTACAACTTTGGATAAAAGGTACTTTTTTTGCCACCTTGGAGTCATTGCGAGGTTCACTAATCCCCATTAGTACTTTTGAAATAATTTATGGATATCATAATGAATTCTAAAACTAAAAATAAAAAAATAAAATTTTTATATGAAATTGAACTTTTTGAAGTCGGCGCCAAGTTATTTGCAGATGAAATAAATAACTACTAATATATACAAATTATGGTAAGAACGCAATTACAAATAAAGTATTTTTAATCTGTTTATGCAAATCACATTTTGTCAGGCATTAATTTGGCGCCGACTTCAAAAAGTTCAATTTCATATAAAAATTTCTAGTTATTTTTCACTTTTTAGCGCATTTTTAGAAGTCGATTCAATTTTTTAATAAAAATTTTATTAAAAAATGTATACCAAAAGCTACTTATTTATTTTATTAAATATTTGAGATCCTTTTTGCATTTGAAATACTTTTAAGGGGCTTTGACCACTACTTTATTACTTGAAATATTTACTATGAAGTACTTTATGCATTTTGGATATATTTCCCACGTATTTGTAGTAATATTAACTTAATTAGGGTACTTTACTTGAACTACTTTTAGTAATTACTTGAAACTTAAAATTTTTTTTAAGTTTTAATACCTGAAATATTTGAATGACTCGTATTATTTGTCATTTGTAGTTCAAATACTTTTGGTAAATATTTATGAGTAAAGCTGTGATCTAGAAAAAGTCTTTACTTTAGGACAGGGGCGGATCCAGCTTCTCTCTTGGGGGGGGGGGTGATATCACAAAAGTACAGTAAGAAAAGCGAAAGCAAGTTGTTGACGGGGAGGGGGGGACGCCAGCAACATTCCCATGTCTAGTGTCAAAGGCAGGGTCGAGTCTATTTTTTTAAATTTAAAGCTCTTGGAGAGGGTGGGCTATCACAAGAAAAAACAAGTTGCCGACAGTGGGGGAAGATGCGGCATACACATTCCTAATATAAAAGGCAGTATCGGTTCTATTTTCCTGAACTCAAAGCTCTTGGGAAGGGGAGGGGCGATCGCAAGCATACACATCCCTATACTCTGTTCAAGAACTAGAGAGAGTAATAAAACTGTTACCGAAACCTTCAACGTACCTGCTCCAGTGCCGCAGATAATTGAGGACTGCCGTCAATCTAATTGTATTTAAATATTATAAGTTTTTATAAATTTAATGCAACAATAAAATTTCTGATAATTCAATTTAATTTCTGTCAGTGAGCAAAGTACACCTTACGGGGAGTCCTTAGTGATTTATCTTGTTTGTGCTTGTTTTTATATATTATTTGAGATTAATGAGATACCCAAAAAATATGGCTTCCACCTCTATATTTATTCCAAAACCGTTAAACCAGGGCATTTTTTCCTCAACGATGAATGTTTATGTTGCCTTAAGATATCAATATTTAGATAATAATGTTAAAAGTTCTCTTGAGATGTAGTCCAACATGACAGGCGTTGGAAAATCTACTATGTACCGAATAATGAAGGAGAAAAAAACGACTGGAATTGTTAGTAGTCCCAACCGACATTCGATCACAGGCAGACGAAAAACCTCGTTGGAAGAAAAGATGTAAACTGCAATAAAAGGAGTTGTACATACATTTTATTATGAGAAGCAGATCTCAACCGTCGACAAAATTCTAACTAAAATCAATGAAGATAAGGATTTGCCTGAAATTAAAAGAACTGAGCTCTGAAAATTGCTCAGAGAACTTAATTTTTGCTGGGAAAAACCAGATTGGAAATCTGTTCTTATAGATCGTCCGGAAAATGCCCGTTGGAGAAGGAAATATCACTCTCAAGTAAAAGGCAGAGTTGCTAAAAATAACACAACTTACAAAATTAGTAATTTAACTGAACTATTGAAAGATTTTTTTGAATAAAGTTACTACAGAAAATTGGGAAAAAACCATATAATAAAAGAATAAAAGAAAATTTGGAAACTCGATCTCATGTTCGGTGAGATAGAGGAACCAATTATAACTAATTTAAGCGGAGATACCTTCACTGACTTTGATTAATGTTTACCAGTGTAAACACAATTTATTATTTAAATTTTTGTTTTTGTTGTATTTTATTGTTTAATGTTGTTTATATATTTTTTATATATATTTTTATTTTAGTGTGTCCCACTCTTTAATTTTATATTTATTTAATTCCAATTAGGCGTAATTTTTTATTATTGTATTTGTGTCTTTTTCTTAAGCGATAGAAATAAAAATAAGTAGGTCTAATTTCAATTGTAACATATAAAAATTAATGACATTTGAATCCCTTTTTAGTGTTTCACTGTAATTCTGCAGATGGTTTAAGAAATAAATAAATTGAAACGTCAAATGTCCTAAAAATAATTTTAATTAATAATAAAATGACCGATAGCCCCAAAAAATTTTTAACATTATATGGACGAATTTATTTTTTATATAGGTTTAACTTCTTGTATTTTTGACAATGGGTATTTTGTAAGTATTTAAATTATAACTTATAATTTTTAAAGAGAATAAGGCTACGTTTTAGTCTGAATGTGCCAAAACGGTTTCTATGCCAAAATTAAAAATAATAAAAATACAGTGGTGATTTGTGTTGATTATGTCAAAATTATCTATATTTTCTAATGTATGTGAATTATTAAGCAATCATAAGAAATAAAATAATATTATAAAAACTTTTTATTTTAAGTTTATTACCGAAATAATATTCTATACCATAAAGACTTAGTGATAAAATAAAGCTCCTTCCGACGTCTATGACAAAGATTAAAATCCTTTTTAACACTTCATACTTCCAAATATCTATTGTTATCCAAATAGTCCATTATTAAAGACCGGTATTTTTGATTATAAATATATGTGTCTAACAGATTTTGCCTAAGACACCGGATTAAAGAACACAAGTAGTTTGCGAAGAAAAAAAGGGTAGAAAACGATTTATTACTATCTCTAGTTCTTAAATAAACTATAGTATAAGAGGCAAAATCGGGTCTATTTTCCTGAACTGCTTTAGGATAGTCTTGCTGATATTATAGTTTTTAAAGAACGATTTAATTACGAACGTATATAGCTTTTTTTGCACATTCAATTTTATTAAAGCACATGCTATTAAACAAGGTTACTTTGTGCTTAACTAGGTAATTTTGCACCAATGCTATAAAAGTGTATTTCCAATTTCATTCTGATTTATTTCGATGACTCTTATTACGTCTTCCACTGATAGGATACAGTAAAAAACGTGGAAGTAATATTCTAAATAGCATCAACACTGATAAAAATTATAACCCAAAAATTTTAACCTTTTGAAATGGAAAAATTGGATGAAATTTTCTGGAAAACCTATGGCAACAAATAAAACAATTTTAAAAGAAATGTACATTTCCTAAGTAAAACCACAAAAATTTTTAAATATAATTTATAACTTTTTTGACAAATAAAAAGTATATGCAAATTTTAACGAAAAAAGTTGTTTTTAAAAGTCCACCTATAATTACTTTAATATTTATCAACAATATAAAAATATTACGATAAATTTGGTAAAAAATTGCGTAGCAAATTATACTATTATTGTTTCCTCTCTAATGATTTTATAATGTTTCCAAACGTAAAAATTAGGTAATTAAAATACCGGGCTTATCATCTGTAAACCCGCGTTTTACTAAAACGAGAGATTTGACCTAAAAATAATATTTTAAATATTTTTAGGATTTTCCGTTTCTTACTAGAATTCGACAAAAAGTCTTTCGACATTATCGTCATTTAATTGGTCTACTAGCAAGAGCTAAAACAATATTGGTAACACAGGAAATTTTAGTTGTTCCGCTAGTTATTGCTTGTAGTCACTCTTTAATGAGTATTTAATTAATTATAGGGTAAAGTACAAATCAAAAATTCTATATAATTACATATGTAGATCAAAATATTTCCAACGAATCAAATTTTAATATATTACTATACCTCCTTTTTTATTTTATTCTATTAAAATTAGTGAAAGTATCTTGGTAATATCATTCATTGGTAAAGTTGACTGTTCCAAAAAATTCCATTCAGGCAGAACGGGCGTTTGAAAAAAGTGAAACTTATTATTCGTTAAAGCGATAAATTTAAAATGACTTACTAGCAGGATGTCTTTATATAATATATGTTATATCCTTTTATGTATATACATCATGAAAATTGTGAACATACGTTTTTATTTTATTAGAAGAATTAATTGCCACTTGCTTTTTCTATATGATGTTCTTTTCTTTGTTTTGGGTTAGGTGAAGGGATTCTAAGATCCGTATGTAAAGGTAATCGTTGGAAAATGAATAGTGCAGTGGTTTGGCTTTCTCTAGATAAAACTAAAGAGTTTTATAGCTAACGCTATAATCTTTGATAAAACCAAAGATTATTATAGCTAGAGCGGTAGCTATTATAATCTTTGATAAAACTAATAAAATTTTAATGTATGCAGGTATGAACTTTAAGCATTTCGAGATACAGAAAAGGGCAGCCTAGTTAGACAGATCGATTCACGGCCGTTTTAATATTATTTTCCTTAAGTAAAATATAGTGAAAGCATTCGAACTATAATCTTTTTAAATACAGCCTTGGCCATCTATTGTTTTGAATTATTAACAATAAAATAAATTTAAAAAATATAAAACCGAGATGCAAGTGAACATCTCAAGCTTCACAACCACTGCGTTATTTTTGGCATATCGAATATAATGTTTTTTTGTTTAGTGTGTTTACCGCTGACGATTTAGGTACAATATCGTTCTCAAATCAGAGGAATTTTCAATTTTACCGCCAGTTGCGTCTGCTTGACTAGTACGTGCTTTCAAATAATTTTTGTATTTCTTAGTTGTGTATTTAAAAAATGGCACACGTTTATGAAACAATAACCTGATTAACATGATATTAACATACAAATAGTGCAGTCACACACAATGATATTTAAAGGAACAACGAGAATGTCATGCTTGAAAACCTGTTTGAAAATACTGAATAAGAAAATTTTCAAATTCTAGAAAACGATCCAACAAAGAACCCTAGGTCTATAGCAGATCCAGTTGGAGTAGTTTACACTAAAGTATGGGAGCTTGTAAGTCGGACTAATCTTATTCATACATTATCCAAGAGTAAAAGCATCACAGAAAAAAGATCATCCCATAAGATTTAAATGATGTCACTAGTTTCTACATCATTCCTCCCTAAACAAAAATTTAATTATATTTATTTTGGTTACCGATGAAGCCACGTTTGTAACTTTCATAACAACCATGTTTGAGAAATAAGGAATTCTCACACTGTCAGAACTGCCCGCTTTCAGCACTAATTTTCAATTAATGTTAGGACTAGTCTAGTAATGCTTATTGGTCCGTACTTTATTTCTCCTCATTTGCTGGAATTAACGAGATGTTAACGAACATTTAAATAATGAGATTCCCAATAGATGCTTATGGCGTAATGAACCAGTACCTTGGCTTGCCGGAAAACAACAAACACCTAAAAAAGTTCAAAGGCTCCTTAAATTTTTTAATTTCAGGGACAAAAAAACGAATGATGAACAAATTTTAAATCCTATTTAGGGCGTAATGTTGGTGCAATGGCCAAGCAATTGATTTTTCACCGGAGCGGTGCAGGTTCGATTCTTAAAGTTACCTGGGATGTTTTTGAATAAAAACTGTAGTGTGGTTATGCGAAGTCGGGAATTAAGTGTCAAGAACCATGGTTCTGAACCCATGTTAAATTGTACGTCAAGTCGCTGAATAGTCTTCGTTTCTTTAAACTGTATTTATTTCTTCCAATTAAAACCTGATATATTTTAAACAAGGTTTCGATACGGTTTTTTTTTAAATATTTGTTCAAATATAAATGTTAGTAGGAGTGCGATACTTTGAAGTTGTTTGCAGTATATCATAAAGGATACTCTCATAGGAATCCCATAAAAATATTTCAACGGCATATTTATGAAACAAGACTAACAATTGTAACTCGCCAAATTGAATGAAACTTGGCATACAACTGAAAACTATTAGACACGCATTTTTTGTACCGGCCTTAACTCACTTTTAAGGGTAAAACTACCCTTTGACGGTGTAATAAAAGGTGGTAAGCCAGTAACGGAACAACATAAGATTTCCTTAAGGATAATTTGTTTGGTAAAGATTAAGGTCACAGCTGAAGTAATTTTCAACGAGAAATCAAATAGTGACCTTGAATGTAATCTTGGCAATGACCTTCATGATTGTTTGAAGGCCAACTTCATCTTTTCAAAAAAACCTCTTTTTAACATATGCAGTCTAAAATTTTACGTCCAAATATGTTAAAAAGTTTGACCTTCATGATTATTTCAGAGTCAATTTTTTTTCTCTTTCGTGACCATAAAGTTTTGAATCAGAGATAATAGATTTAACTTGATATTCAGGACCAATAAAAGTTAGACAGCTTTAAAATATTTCTTGGATTCATAGTAATTTTTTAAAAAAATTGTATACAAAATAATTGAAAATTATATACATATATATATATATATATATATATATATATATATATATATATATATATATATATATATATATATATATATATATATATATATACTAGGGAGTAATATCGTTAAAAAACTTTTTGAAATAACTAAACCAAATAAAATTATCACATGCGAAAAAAAAGAATTTGTTAATTGAAAACTAAAAAATTATATGCAGAAACATGTTTTTCCAAAATTGTCTTGCTATTAGATGCCTTTTACCATATACACTTTTGATATGTTGATTTTAGTGATTTCTGATTTTTGAAGTTAGAAAAAAAATATGAAATAACATTTAAAAAATTTCGAATTTAGAATCAGAAAGCCTTAAAAGAATTGCCATCCAGTTTTTAACACGTATTCTGGCGACAGGCATATTTTGTTAGGTTAAATGAAAACCTAATGAAGTATAGTCAAATGTCAGATACTCATTCGCTGAACCAAAAATCTTCTAATTGTACAGATGGCAAGGTGTCCGTTATATAAAGAGAAGGTGTGGTAAACTTGAAATACAAATTTTAGGGCTCATTTCTGCCCTCTAAAAGCTGTCATGGCCTCAACACATTTCCAGTATTTTTTGCAATTTGTTGGTCAAATTTGACTTGATTATTTTTCGTAGTCGAAAGCCTGTTGATCAATGTCTGCTCTACACGCATTATTATTTATTTTCTTAAAAGCGTTAATGTGTTTATTGAAATTGCAAAATTAATTATTTAATAATTTGTAACAAACTGTATGTTAATTCTTACATCAACTAAATCGGGCGAATTGTTTCCTGTAGAATCAGATTTTGGCGTTTATTTAGTAAAACAAATTATTTAAACGAATTAATTTTGCAACTAAAAGCAGCTTTGAATTCAGAGATGTCTCAAACCCTTTAAATCATATATGGTTTCTCTGGGTTATGGTTCAAACCTTATGATCTTGAAAGAGAAAAAAATGACCTTGCAATAATAATGAATGTCATTGTAAAGATCAAATTTTTTAACATTCTTTGGACGTAAAACTTACCGCTCTTTCGACTGCAGATGTTAAAAAAAAGGATTTCCATTTGGAAAAATAAAGTTGACCTCTAAACAGCCATGAAAGTCATTGTCAAGGTTAAATTCAAGGTCACCATTTGAGTTATCATTAAAAATTACTTTAGGTAGGACTTTAGCCTTTACCAAACAAATCATCACTGAGGAAGTTTTAAGCTGTTCCTTTACTTGCCTACCACCCTTTATTACACCGACAAGGAGTAGTTTTTACCCCTAAAAGTGAGTTATAGTCGCTACAAAAAAATACATGTCTAATATTTTTCAAGGTTCTACTCGTATGACAAGTTCCATTCAATTCGGCGAGTTACACTTGGGTAGGTTTACTTGTAATAACTACAAAAAATGTGGATCAGTGAATATTTTTGCACAAAATAGGAAATATTTTTATTCCACTTCAGCATGATACAGGGGAAATTAGAAAAGAGATCCCGCAAAATTATTTTCGCGATTATTTGTAAAACAGCTGTTAATTTATTTTTTATTTTTTAGTACTATTTTAGGAGTAGGTTAAATTTTAATCTTAATAATTCATTGAAACCCTTTGATTAATATTGGAAAAAAAATAGTAGTAATTATACCATTTTGGCAATTATCTTAAAGTACATAAAAATAAAGGTGTTCAAGCTAACAAATTAAGAATCTATAAAAACTAATTTGAGTTATACAATATTCACTAGATTTTATTATTCAGAATTTAAAATTATTTTAAAAGACCATTGTTAAATTATACCTTCTTAAACATGAAACCGAATGAAGACGACAGAAGATACACAAAAATCCAAAGAAAAACCTGAGAAACAAAGCTTGGAAAACAAAATGTAAATTCCCTTGAAGAACAAAAGAGTACGAAAACTTGAAAAGTTAGAAGATCCCTAAAGTAAGAAAAAACAGGCCATAATTGCATCAATTTCACTTCAGCAGGGAGGGAATCAAACAAATTATGGGAGAAACAAATGATCTAGTTGATAACATTTATAATAAAGCTAAAGTGTGTATGTACTTCCCCAGGAAAAAACTAGAATGGAAACCCCAGAGACGATGAAAATAAGGAAGATCGGGAAAAAATTGATGAAAGAAATTTGACACTGAAGAGAACTGAAAGAGGCCCTTTGGTAAGACCGTGACTGACCAAGAACTTAATAAACGTTGTTTAACTACCTACTATGACAACCAAAATCGTTTGAGCGCCGTAATTACGAATAAATATCTAGCATTCTTCTTCTTTACGCCAAACTAAATATTATTCATACTAACAATCAACGAACTCAAGCACTAATTGCATTAACTGTAAAACGTAATTAGTGCGCGCATAAAAATCTAATATAATTCTTATATTTTAAAGCTTAAATGCCCTGAAATATAGAGGAAGAATAGAAAGAGTGTTAAGATTTATTCAATAAGTGTAAAATTCATTAATGACATTTATGTACCATTTTTACCTTTATTATTATTTTTTTGTTAAAAACTAAAAAAAAAATAATGACTCCTAATTCACTAACATAGTCTTACTTTAAAACTAGTTTAAACCGGCAAAATTATTTAAACTGATAAATGCAATAATATATGAACCAAGTTTTGAATCTTAAAAATACAAAAGACAAAATAAATTACAGGTTTTCGTTTATTTATTACAGATTGTAAGACTTTATCTCTAGGTTTTGCCCTTAGTTTTCCTACATAAAATTTTAATTGTTGACATAATGTTTAAAACCTTCGATCATACCCTATAGATTTAAATGCCAATAGAGTTGTTTGAAGGCTGTTTATGGTCGGTGGGGGAGAGGCTTTTTTGATATTTGACAGACATAAACATATTTACTTATCTTTTCTTTCAGTTTAATTGCTTGTCGTAACTCTTTTTAGTGTTTTTAAGTGTTAGAAATTACTATAAATGCGGTTTACAATTAATATTACCAAAAAGAAGATTTAAAAACTTATTTTTATTGGTAAAAATTATTAAATATTGTTTACATATTGAAAATAACAATAAAATAAAATTTAGGCAACCTAAAACCAACATACTTTTATGTATTCAGAATTGACGTACCGATTATCATATGATACTCGTTTAAATAACGCAGTTAGAAAGGGATAGCATAAAATCGGTATGTGTGTATTAAGAAATGAAATATTTACTGATTATCAACCCTTTTCAAATATAAGTAAATATATTATTACATTATTCAGCGTTCAAACAACCGGGCCCTAGTTCTGTCTTCATGCTAATTCTATAGAGGTATGTTCAAAGTGTAAAACAAATTATAACATCAAGAGCGAAACAAATAAAACTGATCAAATAGAACTTCTAACTTAGACTATTGTGTGAATTCATACTCTTAACTCTAAAGCTGAGTTAAGTTGATGATAAAGGGTTTCATTTAAGTGTCAAATCTGAAATAAGTAAACAAATTCTTGAACCTCAAATTACAAGAATAAAAAAGTTTTGCTTTTATTAGCAAATAAATTAAAAGGGAAAACTGTTTGTTTTCAGGAGACACAACATTTTCTTTTACCGATTTCAAGGCTTTGTATAGATTTTATCGTTCATTCTCCTATATTAAGGTTTTTTGTTGACATATATTACACAATTTATAATATCATAAGCAAAACAAAACTGATGAACTAGAAGATCTAACTTCCATGACAACTAGATTCGATTTAAAACTTTTTTAGTGAATCTGACTATAAAACTTTTTACTGACGTCGGAAATAAATATTTTTTAAACTGTTAACTATAAACCTCATATTGATAAAAATTTCCGGCCTAAGTGATATGGCCACATCTGAAAGAAATCTTGATATATATTATTATTTTTACAGATTTTAGATCTATTTGCTTTGTTTTTGACAGGCATCTGATCCCTAAATCGTATCTTGAAAAAATTGACAGAACGTTGTTTGAAAAGATGCAATTTAAGATACAAGCTTATTAAAAATTTTTAATGGTTACTAGACTCTTGAAATTTCAAAAGTTTTTGATTTATTTTCTAAAATAAAAACAGAACCACACTGAACTTTTTTCTTGAAAATTGAAAACAGATATCAATCTTGAGAGACATATTCAGGAAATTAAACTGGCAAGACCGAAGTATAAATATCAATATCAGAAAACCAAATTATTTGAAATATGTAGACAAGATCGTATTGACATCAGAAGTGAAGATCAAATTCAAACAATGATAAGAGATTTGGATGAACAGTCAAAGAAACTGGGTTTAAAGAAGAATCTGCATACCGCTAAAGTTATGTGCAACACAGACTCAAATTGAAGATTGACATGAGTTGCTTTTGGCAAATTAGGTCTAATTTTAACAAACAAAAATATACCCATGCACCATCGATCCCACGTGTTGGAATAATGTGTGATTCAAACATGGAGCATGATCAATGCACAAATTAAGAAACATTCGACAAACAATAGAATATCAGAATGCATTTAAAAAATTACAATAGAAATAAATAGTTGAGAACAAAAATAAAAATTAAAGATGTGGCTGAACTTAAGAGGGAATTAACCTAAAATTTTGCTTCAATAGAGACCATATCTTTGCCGGAGATCCAGAAGCAGTTCTCCTATAATTTGGAATGATGATTTTGGGTGGTTTATTGGATATGCATAGAATAGAAATGGATGCAGGCAACTGAGGAAAACCTATATCCAAGGGTGAATTGATGAAGAAAGATTTTAAACTGAGTTGTTCAAAAACTTATTTTTATATCTTAAAGTTAAAAAAAATCATAATTGAGTAAAAAAAGTTTTTTAACATCAATGCAGCACTCACAATTTTAAAATTAAATAGAAAATCGATAATCATGTTTTCTCTAAAAAATCCCCCCTTTAAATAGTTTATTCATAAATTCCGTTTTATCCAGAAAATGATTTATTAATAGCAAAGTTTCGGCTCTCAAGATCATGGTATATGCTTTCTCCATACTTGTTAGACATGTTATTATTTGGAAATCTGAAAGTTACATTACTTTTTTAATATATGAAACTTTTAGTAACACATAAACGTACTGAAAGTAAAATATAATGTCCGAATTTTCGTTTAATGCTTTTTAATAAAATAATGATAGTTTCATTTAATTTATATTGTTTTAACTAGACAAATGAAAGTTTTTAAATCATTTTAAATAGGCATTCGATTTATACTGTGGTACTATTTTCAAGTTATTTAAAACCATATACATGATGCTTAAAGTAGTTAAGGCTTATAAAACGTCTATATTTCGAAAACCATCTTTAATATTAGGGGGGTATATTTGTTTCAGTTTTAGAAAGCATGCAATTTATCTAAATATCCTTTAGGTTAATTTAATTTTTATTTTGATAAATGAAATCTAGAAAATTTTTATACATTTCTTAATAAAATCATATAGTTACCTTTCGAAACAAATGCACAATTACAGAGATTTTAATTTTTCCAATTATATACACGAAATAATATATCCGAACGAAAGTCGCCGTAATTCCTAGCACCGACGATTATGATAGGTTAGAACAATAATACATTTCTCTTACAAAGCGTTGTACTGCAGAGGATGTAGTATGATTGCAGGTCAGTTCACTTCTGTTTATGTTAGTTCAAATACAGTTGACTCATCAGAGAGATCCATTACCCAAACGCAACGTAAATTACTTTAAGAATATAGACAATAGAGAGCTATTGTAAAACACATTAGCCGTTATTTCTTATTAACCTACTCCTGTTGGCATTAAAATAATAAGTAAGGGGCCAACATGTACATAATGGGACAATAATTTTAAATTCTGAAAGATGTACACCATTACTTTCCGGTTTTATAACTTACACATCACAAAAAATAAAAATAAAGGAGCGTTCACGCTAGAACAATTTAGTATCGTTTCAGACTGCGTAAACAGCTCTAGCAACTTTAATCCAATACGTATTTCCGCGTTTTTCGGTAGTATTTAAACCTGCCGGAAATAGATCAGCGACTCTGCCTCACCATTCTAATGAAAAATTAAAAAATTTTATAATAGATATTGCGGCAGATAAAATAACAAAAAATGAAAAGAATTAAATTTCGGCGCCATTTAAAAAACAGGCTACGGTTCTATTTAACTATTGTCCTACTGTCTTGTCTCCACCTGTAAAGTTGAGTAGATAACCCGAAGTTCTATCTCAGAAGATTATACTATGGGTGCATTCCACTAGGCGCTCACAACGCCCAAAATATTCCTCCAGTCGTTCCACATGACGACTGCGGTCGTTGCGGTCGCGGCGAAAACGTCATTAATTACGTCATTCTTTTCGCTCACGCCGAGCTCACAACGACCCATCTGAAAAGGTGGGTCAAAGTGGACGTTGAGAATTTTGGCGCGGTTTTTTAAATTTAAAGACAAATTAAATGTAAGAGTTTCAAAATTACAGTGTAACATATGAGAAAAAGATAAGTATAATTTAGTTTAGATTCAAAATACACTGAATTACACGGTGTAATCCAATCCACAAAAGGTGAAAAATAAATTTATAAAAATGTAGTATATATATTATATACAAGTACATTTACAGAATGTAGTAATTATATAAAATTTACCCTAAAATGACTTTTGAATTCTTTATCTGAATAACGATTAATAACATTCTCATAATCAATAATACGTGGTCAAAGTTTTCGCTTTTCCCGATTTTGTAAAACTGCATTCCATTGTTTATCTGAACTAGATGAAGTACTTTCTGAAGCATTATTACGATCCAACTGTCGCCACAAAAGATATTTTGATTATTTTTCAACGTAAATTACTTAAAGACTCCACTAAAATAAAATATAAGGAACTAAATAGTATTTTTCTTTACTATAAAGCAAGTTAACCAATAATTATATCCAATTATTAAAATTAAAGCTTAAAAATTATAACATAACCTTTTCAAGCTTCTGATTTATTGTCAAATCCCCCCCCCCATTTGTAATATTTAACTCAATGCTTAAGACGTCCACAATCCCATTCCACTTGAGTTTATGATTAGAATGCTCACAAGCTAGTGGAACGGGAAAAACTGCGATCATGAGCGTGATTGTTGTGAGTGTTTAGTGGAACGCACCCTATATCGTCTTATCCTCGCTGCTGTCATGTCTGAACTCAGCATAAGGCAACGATATCTTCGGCTTCACAGACAGCACGAGTTCTAGAAATAGCATATCGACGAACTAAGCGATTTTTTATATGTGATTCTGTCATCTGCCATTATACGTACTGTAAAAAGGAAGCGCATTAAATTTAAGGTAAATGTACTGAAAGTAAATTTCATAAACCGTTTCTTAAATTCAATTAATGTAATACATTAAATTTAATAATTTTTACATTAATCTAATTTAAGGTATTCCATTAAATTTAATGTAATCATATATTAAATATAAAGTTTGATCATTACTTTTTAAGGTGACTATATACATTAAATGTACAGCCAGTGTTCATTGAATTTAAGATGTGTTATCACATATTTAATGCACCAATATTAACATGAGGTGAAAAAAATGCTACCAGGAAAAGATGGAAATTTTTCCCATAGGTAGGTAGTGTACCGTCATCTGTACACCGGTTTCGAACTCATTGGTTTCCGTCAGTACTTGCAGACACGTACACCTCGTAATAAGAAATCTGAGTTCTTTAAGCAACTTATACTAAAAGAAAGTTCGGTACAAGTTGCGCCATCTCCCAAAATCTCATGCAATGTACCATGAATATTAATGGAAATTCCTTTAATGTTAAGGTACATGTGAATTAATTTTAATGTACACAAAGTTGAAATCGCTTTTCACTTATTTTATTGAAATTTAAGATACCATTTAACGTACAACGAACGGATATTTGAATGAATTTGCTTTAAATTCAAAATAAATGTAAATTATTCACGATTTAAAGTACAAAATCACCAAATTTAATGTAGAATGTACATTAAATTTGCATTAAATTTAAGGTTATTTTTAACAGTGCGGTTAATAAGTAAATTATCACAATGTTATAATATAGGTGTATATTTAAGAAAGTATATTTACAAACAATAACGTATTGCTCAATGTAAATATGTTATAAACTTCCAGTGTTTCTGTACTAAAATGTAATTTTATAATAAATGTCAAGTCGATATTGTATTTATAACGTAAAAAAACATTACCATAGGTAATTTAATAAAAAAAAAACAATAACGTTGTAAATTCAAGCGTTTTTCCCTGCTACCGTAATTTTACAGAGATAAAAAAATAAACAACAGGGTTTAATGAAAATGTCTTGCGAACTTTGGCAGAATGTTAACTAAGTCAACGAAGATACATTTTAAAAATAGTTTAGCATAGACAGGGTGTCCCTAAAAAGCATAGCGGCCAATTTTTCCTATTTTTTAAATTTAAAGTCCTGCAATTTTTTTATCGAAGGTAATTACCTCTTGAAGCATACTTTTTTTTGTTTATTTTGCAGTTAAACGCTCAATTATTAAAGATTTGGACAGGAATTATATAATCATGGGCTTAACTATTCCATTTTATGGCATTTTTTAAAAGAACACCCTATATTTGAAGGAATGTATCGAATATTTATTTATCTTCAAAGTGTTACCAACATATTTGTCGTTATCTCAGTTTCCGCAAAAATTGTTATTAGACAAAAGATAACCGATTTTTACCCACGTATTATGACTTTTACAAAGATACAAACCAATTATAAACTTTCATATGAAGTATATATCTTCTGTAGATTTTCCAGAAATAAAAAATCAATATTAACAATCTTAATAAGAATAAAAAGTAATACCAATATCTTATACTTACTTCATTTAAAAATCATTCCATTTATGAATAAGCGGACATGATTTCCTTTGTTCTATGTGATGTTAATTAAGTATGTGTCAGTATTAAAGTTTAATAATCATTCAATACAGGGTATTCGATTTAAAAAATAGTCTAAAAGAGAATTGAGATATAATATTGTTAGATAAAATAATCCCAATAGTTCATGAGTTTTTGCAAAAAGTAAAAAACCGTAGTGTGGATATTAAAATTTCAATAGAATTATGAGTTCAGACAATTTTTTTTTAATTCAATGATTTGGTTACGACGCATTTCAAGGCAGAGAAATCAACGTTGAAGAGAAGACCTAAAGGAACTTCAACTTTGGCAAAGAAATATAGGTCGTTATATTTAAAAAAAATGTATATATACTCCACGCTCTCTCAGATCACCTTGTTTATGCTAAACTACCTCTAGCCTCTTTAACATTCTGTCTATCAAATTTTTCAACATTTACTAATAATGATTTTTATTACTGGAAAATTGACAAAAATAATTGTAAAAAGCCATAAAAGCGCCTATTGGGTTTATACTTCATATAAAGCACCATAATTGATTTGTATCCTCGTAAAAGTCGTAATGCATAGGTAAAAATGGATCACTTTTTATTTAGTAGCAGTTTTTAAGAAAACTGTTTAAGATAAAGGGAAGAATGTTGTTATGAATTTGAAGGTAAATAAGTACTCTATCATTGTATGCCACTAGGTACAGCTTGTATATATATATATATATATATATATATATATATATATAAGAAATGATTGAAATTAAAAAAGATAAAAACACGGTTAACGACAGAACAGATATGGGAAATTTGAGCCACATTTACGCAAACCTAATTTAAACATTAAGTATTCGATCCAGTCAAATAAGAATCAAAAATGAAATATCCTCTTAAACATAAAACCAAACATATACCATATTTGTTTTTTTATGCATTGTAAAATATAAAAAATATTAAAAAAATAAAACACATTCGCATTCCACGTATCCTCAGTAAACGATGCAAAATTTAAATTTTATTCAGAAACAAAACAGCAAAATGTCAAGGTGCGTACCGGTAAAATTAAATATTTTTAAGAGATTTTAAAGTTTTAACTATTATTTAAGTGTCTTGTTTGTTTTTCGAAAATGGTGAATATGTTTTTTATGTGATGTAATTTAATTATATATTTTTAGGTAGCAAACATTTTGAAAATGCCTTGAATAAAGGGCGAAACGTCAAACAGTTTTTATGTATTTATTAAATATAGAACCTAAACCCAAGAAAAGACAAAATAAAAGAAAAATGATATATAAATATATATATATATATATATATATATATATATATATATATATATATATATATATATATATATATATATATATATATATATATATATATATAAATTCAATCTTTTCATGGTTATAATATTATAAATTTTGTAATATTTAAGACAAAAATCAGACGTAATTTTTGAATATCTCTTAGAAATCGTTTCCTTACAATATTTAATAAAAAAAACTATGGTAATTATTTAGTAAAGGTTACACTACACCAAAGTACTGAAGATGAAGAAGCTAGAGATCATCATAGCCTTATGCTATTTCACAGGAGATGGGCCTGTACCACCACCAAAAGTGCAGAGATTGGTAGAGTACTGGCAGGAAAAGAAACTGCCACTACTAATGGCGTGTGATGCCAACGCTCACAACACAATTTGGGGCACCAAAGACACCAATCAAAGAGGTGAGCAACTCTTAGAATATATCTTTAAAAGTAATATTACCATAAACAACATAGGAAATATCGCTATATTTGTGATAAGGGTAAGAGAAGAATTATTAGATATCACATTGAGTACATCAGGCTTAACAGACCTAGTGGGAAAGTGAAGGGTATTGATGAACCTTTTCTTTCAGATCACAGAACCATCGTATTCAATTTACAAACTGATCTTCTTGAGCCAGTTCTCAGAAGGAATCTTAGGAAAACAGGTTGGGAAAAATACAACACCATTCTGAAAACAAACTTGGCACATTTTCAGACCACAGAATGTGTTAAGCATCATCTGAAGCTAGAAAATGACTCGAAAGATGTAAATGAGGCAATACTCGGAGGTTAGGAATCGAGCTGCCCCTTACAAACAAGCAAAAGTTGTAGAGATGCACCTTGGTGGAGTGATCATCTGTCTGAGCTAAAATCTGAAATGTGCAAACTCTTCAATAGGGCTAAACGTGACGGATGAAAAACCTACAACAAATAAATTAGGGAAGCTAAAAAAAAAGTTTCAAGATATTCAATCTACATCTGCCGCAGCGAAACTGTACAAAGTCATACCGAAGTGTAAGGTTGACACAACAATGGCACTCAGAAAGCCAGATGGCAGCTTCACGGAGAATGAGGAGGAAAAAGCACTACTCTTACTTTCTGGGGAGCAAGCCTAGCACCACGAATGAAGTAACAGAATACTACGAAAGACCCACTAAATAAGCTATAGCAATGGCCAGACACATAAGCAGTAGCGGTCGTCTTAAATGGGCGATGAATGCCTACCGACCATTTAAAACCCCAGAAGTCGATGGAATAATCCCGGGCCTGCTCCAACGAGGATAATAAGAGATTTTACCCAATATAGTACGAATCAGTCAAAGTAGCTACATACCTGAAATATGGAGAAGGGTCAAAGTCACCTTCATTCCGAGAGCGGGGAAAAAGGGCATTACACAGCCAAAATCCCTGCGATCTATCCGCCTCTCATCGTTTATTTTAAAAGCGATGGAGAAAGCAAAACAGAAATTCTTGAACATCAACATGCATATCAAACAGGCAGGTCTACGAAAACCGCACTGATACAGATGAGATTCAAGATGCGCTGAACAGCAAGGAAACGGTAGTATGTGCCCTTCTTGATTAGAAAGGGGCTTTTGACAACACTCCACATGAGATAGTCAAAAAGGCACTTGATGACTATAGGGAATAGATGGAACGACATCCAAATGGTAGGTGCGACTTTTCTCCACTCCAGTAGTAGAGACAGAGATTGGACAGGACACTATCGTCCTCTATACCACCAGAGGATGCCCTCAAGTGGGAATAGCTTCTCCACTGATGTGAAGAGTCAAAAGTTTAATATCTGGGTTTAACCCTAGATAATAAACTTCTCTGGAATAAGCGGGAAAAGGAAGTAATCAACAAGGCTAATAAATCCTTGATGGTCTGTAGAAACTTCGCGGAAAAAAGCCAGAGTACAAACCCAAAAATCCTGCAGTGGATGTACACTGCAATAGTGAGGCCAGTCATCGCATATGGAGCAATGATCTGGAGTAAAAGAACCAGTCTGGCCAATACGAGAGCCAGCCTCTCGAAAGTTCAAAAACTGGCATCTGCGTGCATAACTAGAGCAATGAAAACTTCCTTAACGGCCGCCATGGAAGTAAGCCTAAAGCTACAACATATAGATAAAGTCAGAAAACGAAGGCTAATCTCTTATCCAGAAATCAACAATTTGTAAAAAACTTCATGTTGAGTCGTAAAAGTGAATGAAACAGAAAGACCAATGAAGAACTTAACAAGAATTCCATTAAGTATATAGATGGTCCCAAAACAACGGAGGGAACTGGAATAGGAGTGTGTGGACCCAGACCTAGACACGATGAAAGCTTGAGTAAGTAACCAAGCATCTTCCAGGCGGAAGTACACGCCATCAGGAAATATGTTCAATTCAGCAAAGAGGAAACTATCGCGGACAGATGATTATTATCGTGTCGGATAGTCAAGTAATCAGTTCCAAGATGGTCTGGGAATGCCTAGAGAAATTAAACGAATTAGATAAAAACAATAACGTCACCCTCCTATGGGTACCAGAACACGCCGTGGTAGAGGGGAATGAAATAGGACAAGCTCGCGAGATAAGGGACTGAGATACTGGAATCAATAGCAGTGTAATGCTGGAAGATTTAAAAAGAGAGGAAGGCAGCAGGAGATCCAATTACCGAACGGATATACAAGGAATAATACAAGCGAAGATACTTCTTGGAAACTACGACCAGAGGAAATTCAAGGAATGCATAAGCCTAAGCAAAAACCAACCTAGAATTCTGACAGGAATCCTGACGAGGCATTGCCACCTGAGGGAACATCTCAAGAAACTCGGATTGGCAGAAAGAGAAGAGTACAGATTCTGCGAGGAAGAGGTTGAAATTTCTATTCACATCCTTTCAGAGTGTAGCGTTGTAGAAAACCCTAAAATGCGATTTTTAGGAGCACACTAAGTAGAAAAAAGGGGAATAGGACTGGAGGACCTGCTCTAGTCGGCAAGGTATCCCTAACGACTTGGTAGCAGAAAGGGAACACTATAGATCTATTATGTCGCACACACATACATACATGCATACTAAATCATCCGAAAACTAAAAATTTTACGTGTTTAGGGATCTATATTGCGACAATTAAAAAGAAATTTTTCGGAAACTTTGTTTTTCAGATATTCTTTCTTAAAAGATTCTTACTTTGGAGGTTAGGTTAACTTTTTTAATAGTTTGTCATTTAAAATTTTATATTTTAAACGCCCTAATGTTGCAAGAAACGAGAAATTTAGAGATGAGACAAGAAAGAAATAATTTTGTTTAACACGACTTTTATTTTCTTAAAAACTATGAAGTTTAGTTCGATCAAAAATATAATTAAAAAGTTTAAGAATTAAGAAAAAAAAAGAAATATTTTTAAAATGTGTACCTTTGGGAACTAGAACAGTGGATATTGTTTATTGATAAAATCCCTTTATTTAATCGTTGATTCACCCTCCAAAGATTAATTTTTATAAAAAGTCATCATTTTCAGATTAAAAAATGTATAATTGCTGGATTTACATCTTCATGACTCGGCTGGTTATGTATTTAATTTAACTTGCTCCAAAAATTATAATACCTAATGCTTAAGTATACTAATCTTTACGCGCACCTACTTCAGAGAAATTTATTTGTAAGAAGTTAGTGACTTAAATTCTAATAGAATAATAAATAGTGAATATATTTTATATTTTGTTCTTGTTTCATTTCTTATTTCTTACTTCTTAATTGTTTGAAATTGGTTCGATTTTTATGTTCATTTTCTACTTATAATTACAGCTTTTTCCTACTCGGCATTGGTCACAAGAAACTTTGTGAATCTTAACCTTTCATGATGGTATATCGTAATTTTTTCACCGTAATCTTACTACGAACTTAATAAAGTGTTTATAAAAAAGTTGTACCGATTCTAAAAGGGCACTAAAAAGAGACAAATAACAATATAAATTTTTACATGAAATTCTAATTTTTGAAATCGGCGCCAAACTAATACATTACAAAATATGATGCTCATAAAAAAGATTAAAAAATACTTTATTTGTAATTGTTTTTTTACCGTGGTTTGTATATATATATATCCCGTGTTAGTAGTAACTTTTTTTCATTTACAAATAATTTAGCGACGACTTCAAAAATTTCAATTTCATATGAAGATTTATATTGTTATCTTTCGCTTTTTAGTGCAAAAGTCGGTTGAATTTTTTTATAAAAATTGGTTTTTCCATTTTTGGTTTTGATTTCCTTATGATATTCATAAATTATTTGAACTAAGTACTAAGCAAGATTAATGTACCTCGCAATGATTTGAAGGTCGGAAAAAAGTACCCATTTTATCCAAAGTTGTAAACCACACTAAAATAGACAACAAAAAATTATTTGCTTCTGAGAATTCTCCAAATAAC
This sequence comes from Diaprepes abbreviatus, assembly GCA_034092305.1. NCBI lineage: Eukaryota > Metazoa > Arthropoda > Insecta > Coleoptera > Curculionidae > Diaprepes > Diaprepes abbreviatus. The sequence goes on along the minus strand of JASJET010000055.1, from coordinate 25,100,993 downwards.
AGTTTTGAATGAAATTGTATCAAACAAATATTTAGTCCGCATAGAAAATCTGCTATCTTGAATTTTAAATTAATTTTGGATTAATAATGTAAGCCCACAAAACCTTCCAGTGTCGATATTTAAAGAACTTGAGACGTAAATTTTTTAGTCCGACATTTTATATCCTGCATATTTAGTTCTTATACCCCCAGGAACCCCCAATAAAAATTTTGAACAAAATCGGAGAAATGTAAAATATTTAGTCCCCCTTATTGTATTTCTCATATTAGGTTGCAAAAAATAACTTCAAATTCGTAACCTGAAAACCCCCTGATACCAAATTTTAAAAATGTGAATAACGTAAAATTTTTAACCCACCATATTGGATCGGTTATGTAGCCATGAATTAAAAAAATAAGAATTTTAATCTCTTAATCAAATCTAAATCTACACCCTCGAAAACTTGGTACCAACATTGAATAAAATCCGAAAAGCTAAAATTTCTAGACCATCATATTGCATCTGACATGTTAAATTTTTTAAAATAATTTTTAACTAGTTCACTTCAATTTAGTAATTTTAAATTAGTTTAGAAACGACCCAATACCAAGTTTGAACAAAATCGAAAAATGTAAATATCAGTCCGTCATATTGAATATTTTTAAAATAATTTTAAATTCATAATTTAACCCTCAAGAATCCCCCTCTTTATACCGATTTTCGAAACAATCCAGAGATGTAAAATTTTTAATTTATCATATTGGATCCACTATATTAAATTTAACACACATACCAATTTTTGGAAAAAAAACGGAAAAAAAAAAATTTTTGTCCGCCATATTGAAATTTAAAAAAATAGTTACAGATTCCTTATGTACTACCTCGGACACAGCAGCATCATAGGCGTGGTAATGAACTCATTGCTAGACTGGAGGGCAGGCTCTAACAAAACAGTGAGTCAGCCAGAGAACCTCGTCTGTTACATCGACGGGTCCAAAACTGACCATGATGATACCTAACATAAGTGAAGCACTGGGGCAGCATACCACAGTATTTCAGGCACAAATTCACACTCTCAATGTCTGTCTTCAAGAAAATCTGAAGAGGGGTTACAGGGACAGGACCGTTTTCATCTTCTCTGAGAGTCAAGCAGCGTTGGAGGCTCTAGCGAGTTATCAGCATCAAAACAGGTCTGAGACTGTTTTCAAAACCTTGTCACTGAAGTAAAACACATCAGGTCACTCTTGCGTGGATACTAGGGCAAAAAGGCGTCCCAGGCAATGAACAACTTACACAACGAGGGTCTGCTAATCCATTTAGGGGACCAGAAGCAGTATTTGGAATTACAAAAGCTGCCATTCGTGGATTGCTATCCTGGTAGAGGAATTAACAACACTAGACTCACTGGAACCACATTGCGGGCCATAGGCACACCAAGCTATTGCTGAACAGACCATCCGGTAAACTAAATTGTGAAATTCTGCGTCAAAGCAGACAACAGATTAAGTTAGTGACAACACTTATAACTGGCTACTGCAGCCTAAGCAAATATCTACAAACAGTGGGCATCTTCAATGAAGAACCAATATGTAGACCATGTGATGAAGAGGACGAGTCGGCCTCACACATCACCTTCGAATGCGAAGCTGTAACCTACCGGAGACACCTTCAGGAATCAGTTAATCCCGAAGGCCTCTACCTAAAGGATAAACTAGAGAGCAAGCTGCTAAACCTAATCAAGGCAATTAACCTGTTCACCTGGAATAGATGTAATAGACAACACAATAAGTCTTAAGACTGCAGTGTAAAGGCTAGCCTGCTATATTATATAATCGAAAATTCACCCATATCAATTTTGGAAGAAATCGAACAAAATTAATTTTTTATCCACCATATTATCAGCACCATCTTGGATTTTACTCCACCAACTTCGTCCAAAATGATATAGGACCGTCACAGGAACTTCCTGAACATAATGTAAAAACTTTCTTTCAAATCGGTGCCGCCATTCCGGAATAGTCCTCCTTCTCATAGAAGTTAATAACTAGGGTCGTATTTATTGCTTTACTTTGTATTTTGAATTTAAATCTTTTCTATTTAAATTTTAGTTAATCAGTTACGTTAGTGAATTTTAAAGTAACCATTATACAAAGTAAAAAACATTAATTGTTAATTCTGATGCAATTATGTCAGTAAAAGGAAACATTAATGTTACTATACCTATATATTAAAAAGGCAAAATTTGTTTGTTTGTTTCAAAATAATCTTCGAAATTTCCGAACCTGTTCTAAAATGTTTTTTACTGCTGGAAAGAAAACATTCTACCCTTGAACACAGGCTACATTTGATAGGATTTTATACAGAGCCCCTAGCGCACAGAGGCTGAAAATGAACAGTCAAATAAAACTTCTGTACTTCCGAGCTCATCTTAATGTTGCCAGGAGAATATCCAAATAATGAGCTGATATTTGACAAAGTCTAAGGGGCTCAACGACTGCGATTATGTGACATAATCATAAAAGCGATTATACTCTTTTCTAGAGATAGTACAGCTTTACTTTGAATTTTTCCCCAACTCTAGGTTATAAAAAAAAAATAATATCACACGATATCCGTTAATTACTTTATTAAAAATTAATTAATTTGATACCCTTCTATTTTTAATGTCTGAGGTGTCGAGCGGCAATGAATTTTCATATAAAAACCATTTCCATTCTTTTATAAATAACTAGACCTCTTCAAAATTATGTAATCCTTAATATTGTTTTCGTGTTTTATTTTCGACAAGTGCCGTTTAACCTAGAGTATATTTTTTATCACCTGTCAGATATTTGAATCTTTAAAACAAAATATTTTTGATTTTGATAAAATACCTTGAACCCACGAAACAGACAATACATATAAACAAATTATAAGTTCTTTGAGCTTTCAATGTAATTAAAAAAATTATATTGAATAAATTAAAACACGTAACTTCGAGCAAATTTGTTGTTAATAATTTGTATTCAAATAGTTCAATTTTAGCAAACTACAATAACTCAAATGTAAGTCACCCCAGAAAGTAGTTTTTCTAAACACATTTTTAAAGTTTTAATTAAGTCAAATTTGGAACACATAACATTTATAGTTCTCATAAAAAAATATTATTATGGGAAATAATTTACAAAGTGGTACTTTTTTCCGGGTTTGTAAAACTTTACCCTCAGAAATTTTTTTGTCGGAAGCCAATGACTCGATTTGATTATTCAGTTAGCTTTCCAATCTTATTGGAAAGCTTTTTTATCTCTTAAGTTTTTCTCTGAAAATCAATAATTTTTCCACAGAAAAGGAAAATATATAAGTAAAAAATCATAATGTACTTGTTTTAATCAATTTCCATTTATATTTGTTTTAACTAACAGAGACTAAGAAAAAAACACAACATAATAATAACAGAATTTGAACAACAATAACAAAATATTAATAACAGAAATTCCAACAAATATTGAAAATGTCCACCCCCAGCCATAATGCAAGAATCCGATCTTCGTCTCATTGAAGACCGTATTCGTTGAAATAATCTTGGAGTATTTCATATCCTTTCTCAGAACGCAATAATGCGATTTTTCAAATCTTCAACATCAACAGAAGATGCATAAACCAAAGATTTAAGGAAACCCCAAATGTAAAAATCCCAAGGAATTAAATCCGGATATCGGGCAGGCCAGTGTTGAGTGCCACCTAGACCTATCCAACGATTTGGATACACTGGCTCTGACGGCGTACATTGATACTGAAATGTGCTGGAGCGCCATCATACATAAACCATAATTCTTGTCTAACTTGTCACCATACATTTAATGAAAACCTATGTTGATAATTGGCTTGAAGAAAGACATGTTGTCAGTCCAAATGTGATTATTACGAAAATTCCTCATGGATTCCCTTGAAAAGTTCGCCTCATCAGTAAACAAAATACGAGATAAAAACAGGGGAGATTGGGCGATCATTTGAAGTATTTACTGGCATAAAATTGTACGCTGCAAAAAATCTCGAGGTAGAAACGCCTGCACTCGCTGATTATGGTAGGGATACAATTGGTGTTTTAAAATTCGGAATACTGTGGAACTGCTTATATTTAATATATTGGCAATTTTTCTTGTACTTGTTTTAAGAGATTCTTCTATTAAATTAAAAACAGCTTCCTCTAGCTCTACGATTCTTATCTCCCGAAAGCGTCCACAATCAAAAGGTATTTTTAGAAATATACCATTTTCTCGTAACCGCCGATTAAGATTTGACTTAACTATCTTCAAAAAGAAATGATATAAAATTAAAAACTAAATATTATAGGGCATATATTTATACGAACTTTTATGCTTAAAATTAGATCAAGAATAACTCTTTAAAATTTTTCGTACTTATTTGAAAACACCCTGTATGCATACGCCTGAAAGAAGTACGGATAGCAAAAAAACAAATGATGGAATTTTTCTTTAAAAATATTTTTATAAATCTTTTAGGAAAAGATAATGTGTCTAGTTTAAGACAGAAAATCAATGTCAAGTGTCTCATGTGTCTAACAATAACATGTGTTGCAACTAAATCACCTAATTATATAAATATTTTATAATTTAGTTATTGATATTATCAGCCAATAAAATAACTCTTATTGTATTTATGTATCCCGCTAAGTGTCGATTACACATAAATTAAATAATTTTATTGTTTGACGTAGAAGTGTAAGTGACCCATAGATGTTACATGTAGTACGATAGATTACACTTCAATACAAAAATTTATTAAGTTGGAAAATCAAAGAACATTCAATGATTCCTTTAAAAATTTGACACTGCAAAATGTTCTATTAGATATAAGCACCATAACACAAGAATTAGAGGATAATATTTAAACTCGCAAAAAGATATATTCGAGATAAAAAAAATTTGGAAATTCGGTGTCAAATTTTCTTAGAACTTTAAACCCCTAATTCGCCAAAATGATCTAACTGGACCAAATTAACAAGTGTGCCAGAATACGCAGCACTTTTTGAACCATAAAAATACAATAATCAGGAAAACAGTTCTCTTTTAGGATCAAATCGGCAAAATGGAAAATGTTGACTATGTGCGGGAAACCACCCAACGCCGCTCTAACATTCTAATTCCTTTTTTATAGAACGATTTATCCAACCCTTCAAAAAACGCATCAGTTTCGGCGGTCACCTCTTCACTGGAGCCGTATCTCCTTCAGACGAGCATTTTTTAAAGTTTGCGAACAGGTAATAGTCGACGAGGGCCTGAAGAATATGGTAGATGCGGAACCGATTCGAAATGCAATTCAAATAGTTTTGCTATCGCTGCGATCGACTTGCGACACGGTACATTATCTTGGTGAAAGCGCCGTAACTTTGCCAGCCGACTGTTGGGTTTTTAGTCGCTTGCGTTGGCTTCCATTCTTCGCTGCCCACTCAGCTGACTGCCGATTTGACTCCAAATGTAGTGGTAGGTCCATGTTTCATCCATTATCACATGCCGCATGAAAGAATCCTCTTTATTTCATTTAAACGGCTTCAAACATCGTTATTGTTTTTGATCGTCTGTGAGCAAACGCGGTAGCCATTTCGACCAGAGCTTTCGCATACCCAAATACCCAATATGATGTGCGCAGTTTATTGATATCTCTAAGATGTTGGCTGTCTCACGCACTATCACTTTGTTTTTGTTCAAAAAGATTTTGTGGATTTTTTTTTTCATTTTTCGTGAAACAGCCTCATTTTGGCATCCAGAGCATTCGGCACACGCACATATACAGTAACTGTACTGATCGTGTAATAAACTGAACATGTCCGGACTATACTATTCGCCATTTTGGGGAAAGATCACTTATAATAACAGTGAATACACTGTCGCCATAGGAAAATTATACGAGCTAAATATAATCGGTTACCTCTAACTGAGAAGGGTAGAAGCAATTTGCATAGCTTTCCGAATTTTTATCGACTTAAATAGATTTGAAGAAACAGTCGAAATGTTAATTAGGTTGTACTCCGTTATTTTTAGTATTTTCTATTTTTTAATTAACACATTCTTAGAAAGTTGAATGTGTCGCACGAATTTCAAGTAAACTTGAAATTACAAACATACAAAATTATCACATGAGATTCTGTTATGGGCATGCTATTTAAAAATGTTATTCCACAGCTAGTTCTTATTATGGATTTAACACAAATACTTGTGTCCACAAGAGCTGAGCATCTTAGTTTTAAACAGCTAAGTCTAACATAATTGTTTTCATCAACAAAATTTAAGAAACAACAATTGGTAAAATATTAAATTAAATTAATTATTTAAATAAGTAACAAATTTTATATTTAAATAATATTACAAGATTTCACTTAATTAGGCTATGTTAAACATACTACACTACGATTAAATAAATATTACTGTGATTATAATTTAGTAGGATATATAAATATGAATACAACATGCCAACGAACGAGGTCCTTCAGCATAAAAACCTTATTTACGGTACAAGTTGAATGTGAGATCTGCCAGTATCGTTAATGGATGTTTTGGGGCTGGCCTTTGGTTTTGGTCCCTGGTCTTACACAGTTTCTCTGTCAATGGCCAAGTTACAAGTTTTTCTTCAAATTTAGTTGTCAGGACAGGAAGTCTTGCTGTAATAGGCTGGATGTTTAGTGAATTCATACAATAATTGATTACATGGTTTATGTAGTGGATTGATAGGATGATGGATTTTAGTCAGATTACGTAGAGATGTGGTTTCCACCGTTTCAAGGTGCTTACTTTCTGCAGTTACTGTAGATAGGAGACATGTATTCCAACTGATGTCCGCATATTGCTTTGTATATATGAGTTGCTGTTTTTCTTTATACCCCTTTTTCTTTCCTTTTTCTTTATATATTAGACAACTAAAGTATTTGGCTCTTTGTATGCATTTTTATTTTACAGTTTTAGAGTACCAATTTAAGATAATTTTGTGGTATATATTTACACCTAAATATTTGACTAATGGCTTGGTCTATATTACTTGGTTGTTAAGTAATATAAAATAAATTTAGTCCAGGGAAAGAACAAAGATTTTAATGAGAATTAATAACTTCACAACAATAATAACAACAATGATACTATTTTTTTTACTTTTGACGGTTAATTTGACGTGTCAAAAACCACTTTTTCTCTAAAATGACGACGAGCATACTACGGACATGTTTGACCTGACAGCTCAATTTCAATTTGTCATCATTTTTATTTTTTGAATTCCGTGGTTCAGCATTATTTTCTCTGTACGTCCACATTTGAATTCAGCAAATCAGTAACAAATAGCTGATTTCGCCGGAGCAGATTCCTTATACACATTTCAAGCCATTCTTGAGTTTTAATGGTCTTTTTCCCATCAAATAACTGTGTTTTATCAACGTAGGATACTTGTTTTTTTTCCTTATTTTAAAAATATCAAAAGGTGCCTGACTAAAGCCTCAATATCTTAATGACTAATGTGCCAGTCTTGGAACTTAAAAAATACTACGTCTTACCTTCCAAAACGCTCATTATTTTTGAAATAAAAAAGCAGTTACTGTTATTTGGAACATTAAATTAATAGTTATTATACTTAACTAAACCATCTGTTGATTATGATGAACTTTTTTTATAACATATGCACCTAAAAAAAGACGATCTGCCCTAGACTTTTGAAAATTTTGAATACTCATTTCGTTCGTTCCTTTGTTTGATTCCCAAATATTACAACTAAAATACCGAATCACAATTTTTAAACTATGTGGCTGTGTTTAGTCTATTAGTAATTAAAACTTTATTAAATATCAGCTATTAACCGACACTGACTAAATTTTCAATAAGAACATATAAGTTTACATTTTTGGAAGCTGACATTCCGAAAATAAATAAGTGTTCGACGATTGTCCTATAAGTCTTGAGGAAATCCAAGAGATGGCGCCCATTGTATCAAAAAAGGTTTGTTTTGACTAAATATTTCTGTTTAAAGCGCTTAAACACAGAAAGAGAACAAAGCCTAGTTGGATAAAGTTTACAGCACATGTGCTGTTTAGAATTGGGTAAATTAGTTAAAACGTGGTCGTACATCTACAAATGATAAACATCGTTCGGGATATCCAGTGGTAAGGACTTCCTCCGGAATGATTAACAAAACCAAGATATGGTTTTGAATGATCAACGAATCAAAGTACCCGAAATAGTTGTGGCTACAAACATCCCACAAGATGCAGCGCTTTCAATTTTGCACGATAAAATAGGTATGAAAAAAATCTCGGCAAGATGGGTGCCGCGTTTACACTCAATGGAGAATAAAGCAATCGTGTGGTAGATTCGGAACTTGGTTTAGCCGTTTTTTATTGCAATTATGACGAATTTCTGCTTCGATACGTGACTGTGGAGGAAACATGGATACATTACCACACTACAAAGACAAAGGAATAGTTGAAATAGTGGGTTTGGATTTTTAAAGGCGGTCCGGCTTTGAAGAAGGTAAAGACAGTGAAATAGGCCGACAAGGATGGCTACGGGGAAACATCTAAATCGATTAACTGGAAAAAAAAAACGTTTTCATTTGACAAAGAAAAAAATTCTCCTGGCAAAAATCATGGAATTAAAGTTCGAATTATTATAGCATCCACTGTATTTACCAGATTTGGCTTCCAATGACTTTTTAATTTTCAAACTTGAAAAAATGTATAGGCCGAAAACGGTTCATGTCGAACGAGGAGGTCACCACTCTAACAGATGCCTATTTTGAGGACCTTCCAAACTCCTACTTTTTAGGCGGCTTCAAAACGTTGGAAAATAAAAAATATCTGTACCCAAAATTATATGTTTTTCTGTCTTTTTCTAAGGACTTATTGAACGAACCTCGAATATCTCTCTAAATAATAGTTTAAATTATTAATATGCATTGATGACGTGAAAACTGAAATAAATTAATTATTTAAAAAATGCAAGGTTTTTTTTGAAAAATCGTTAATCGACCTTGTTAGCTTTGCAATAATCAACTTTGATTTTTTAAATAGTAATCCTCAATTTTTTGTTCATATTTAGACTCCGTGCAGAATTCTAAACATTTTTTGTTACATGTCCTATCCCTAAATGTAATTGTTTTCGATTTATGCACAGTTAAAACTCCAAATGAAGTAGTAACAACAATTAATCATTTTATTAAATGTTAAAATGCCTCCCATTAGTTAATTGACTGTAATCTAGGCAATTTAAAAATATATTCCTGAATATTTAGAACAAGAGAATCTAAATTTATTTCATCAAAATACCTAGTTTCAACAAGACGATGCCCCTTCACATTAAGCAGCAGGAATTTTCTTCTCTTATCATTTTTTTTTCAGGTAAAGTTTTCCAATCTAAACCAATTAACGTATCTTCGTAATTCAAATAAAGTAATAATCAACTGGATAATGATAGTTTTTATGATAATTGTTCTCATTACATCAAGTCTTGTAAAACTGTAATACTTTCAACAACATGCTAACCTTAAAAAAAAATAATAAAAACTAACCTGCATTAGGTCATTAACCAGACACTTGCAGAAGAAAAGTCGCTTGGCTTCTTTTATATAACGTTGCATTTTCTAATTTCATTTAAATTACGACTTTACAGGAAATAAAATCTAATAATTAATTAATGCATCTCCCGCTAAAGAGAATGGAGACACCGTTTATGATTTCATTAATATTTTATTCTTTGGCAGCCAAGCTCACGAGATAATCAATATTCTCTAAGGACCGTAATGCAGAAATGTTATTAAAAATCTTACAAATTCGATGCTATAGGCGAGTTCTTTTATTCCATCGATGATTTTGCGCACTAATCTGAAATCCATCAAACCGTTCTTAAAATAAAGCGATAAAAATGCGATTAACCATTACACCGTTCTTTTTTTTATCGATGGATGCATCAACAATCCATCGAATCCATCGGCTTCAGACCCCGATGAATGCGATGGACAGGTAGTGGGGGAAAAAATAACTGTTAATTTTGAAGGTTATGTTTTTATTTCTCTGTCTTGGAAAGAAATAATTGCCACTATTTTTGATTTATTGTTCGTTATATATAAAAATGACGGAATTTCTATATTATATAAAAATATTTATATAAATATAAAATAAACTTCCAAATAAAATATTGGATTTTTAAGGTTAGGTTTTTGGAAAAATGTCACATGTCAATCGGAAATGAGTGTTCTTAAATTCAACATAATTTCATTGAAAATCCATTTATGACGTCACAAGAACCCATCGGACTAATTCAGCGCTTTTTCATCGAGAGAATAAAAGAACTCGCCTTATATGAGTATGTTATTTTTAACTAACGTATTGGGAATACTTTCTTTCAGATCGATAGGTCAAAATGTATCTAAATTTATGGCATATTGATAATGAACAAAGTATTATAAAGGGCGTTGTAAATTCTTATGGAGAAAAACAGCAAATTATTCTGTAAACAAAGAAAATACACAGTTCATTCAAAAAGTTCCGGGATTAATTTGTTTTAACGAATGAAAATAAGGGTTTATAAAAAAAAATTATTTAGTTTTCAACCTAATCCCCTTCTTGTTGTATACAAATTTTGCTATGCTCGTATAGCCGCTGGAACGACCTGGAAAACTCTTCTTCCGGGATAGCTTTCAGAGCCCTGCTCACATTTCTTTCAATCAACTTCTTCAAAATATTCTCCCTTCATCATCATTTTTAATTTTAGGGAATAAAAAAAATCTGCCGGAGCCAGATCTGGCGAGTAGGGCGGGTGATGAATCATGGAGACCGACTTTAGGGCCAAAAATTGTGTGATGGGTATTGTGGAATGGGCTGATGCATTGTCGTGCAACAGAACCCAGTCACAGATGCGGTACAATTCCAGCGACGAATCCGCTTCAAAAGTCGATCCAGAACACTTTTGTCGAATTATGCGTTCACCAGCTGGCCCGGGGACAATTCGCTATGGATAATCCCCCGAGAATCGAAAAACGAAATGAGCATCGTTTTGATTTTCGACTTTGTCGCTAGAACTTTGGAGGGCCGCCCTTCATTCTTGCCTCGCCACTCAGCGGTTTGGCGTTTGGTAGATGGCTCGTATTGAAAACACAACATTTGTTGCCGTTTACAATTTTATTTAAAAAAATTGTATGCGTATCTGCCCATTTAACCAAATCGCGTAAAACTTGCACACGGCTCTCTTTCAGCTCTTCCGTCAACAAGTGCGAAACGAACTTCGCACACACTGTAATGTAATGTATTGTTTGATAACATATAAAAAGAATTCGTACAAGAGCTGTTAGTTCTATTCACAAGAAAGAAGGAGTTAAATATCTAAGAAAGTCAATAGTTTTTTTCACGGTCATTAAAATATTTTTTCTTTTAGTTACAGAAAGTCCTAGATTAGTTTAATTAACCTTTTTATATAAAAATAAATAAAAATAAAAATTCTTTCAACACAAAAATAAATATAAATACACTTTTGAAAATACGAGAGGACACAAATCTATGATTGACTTTATAGTTAGTAACCGAGTTATACATCCCACCCAGATATTGGATATTAGAACATTGAACTCTGTTAATGCAGGAAACGATCATAAATTAGTTCTATCAAAAATTCGAATAAAGATTACACAAAAGAAAAAACAACTGGAAAAGGTTAGGATACAAAAAAAAAAGAACATAGACTCTCTGTTGCATACGTCAACGAAAGAATTATATCAAAAAAGATTGATGGAAAAAATTGAAAGAAAACCAATAAATGAAGAGGAAGATATAACTCATAGCTGGGAAAAAATTAAGGGAAACATAGAAGAAGCTTCAAATGAGTCACTGGGCACACATACAATCACAATCAACAACAAAAATCCTAATAAAACTCCATGGTTCCGTAAGGAAGTTAAAGATAAGTGCAACGAAAAAAGAAAAGCATATTTAACATATAGATCGTCAAAAACGCCGGAAGCATACAATAGGTACAAACTAATTCGTAACGAAACTAATCTACTAGTCAGGCAACTAAAAAGTGAACATTGGGAGCAGTTCTCTAAAGGAATGGAAGGAGACTTCTATAGTGTACAAAAACAAATGTGGCGACTGATAAGACAGCGCAAAGAAATATCTGAACTCTCCGAAACAAACAAAATATCAGAGGAGAAATGGATAGACTACCTAACAAAATTATTTGAAGGAGATGCTAACATTGGGAAAAACAACATACCAGCAATAAGGAATAATGTGGAAGTCACCATTCAAGAAGTAGAGAAAGCTATAAAATCCTTAAAAAATAGAAAGTCTCCCGGACAAGACGGGATTCATAACGAATTGTTGAAATACGGAGGACAGCGACTAACACAGGAACTCACAAGCTTCATTCGAAAAATCCTGACACAATGCAAAGTACCAGATAGGTGGAGAACCAGCACAATAATGCTTATGTTTAAGAAAGGGGACAAACATGAACCAGGGAACTACAGGGGTATTAATCTACTGGACACAACTCTGAAACTCGTTACGAAAGTAATCAAAAATAAAATTAATTCGGTTACAACACAGGAAGACGAACAGCAGGGATTTAGATCAGTAAGGTCTTGCGTGGATGCAGTATTTATTCTACGACAGATAGTCGAAAAATCTCTAGAATACAATAAACCAACATTTTTATGCTTTATAGATCTAACAAAAGCATTCGATCGCATAAAGCTAGATGACGTAATCCACCTGTTATATAAGAGAAATATTCCTATCAATATAATTCAGACCATCGAAAACATATACGCAAACAAGAAAGTTCAGATTCGCACTAACGGTAAATTATCTATACCCATACCAGTCAACAGCGGTATTAGACAGGGAGATTCGCTTAGTCCTTTATTGTTTAACATGATAATGGACGAAGTAATAAAGGAGGTGCGACTTGGTAGAGGATATAAAATGGGTGATACAGAAATAAAAATTCTCTGTTACGCTGATGACGCTGTGATATGTGCCGAAAATGAAGACGACCTCCAGAGATTGTTAAATACCTTTAACCTTTAATCTTACGGGAAGAAAATATAATATGATTATCTCAGCCGAAAAAACTAAATGTATGACAACCTCAAAAGAACCCCTCCGATGCAAACTAGAACTAGACGGTCGAATAGTACAACAAGAAATGAGTTTCAAATATCTAGGAATCGACATAACTAGTTATGGCAACATCGAAGATGAAGTAAGAGGACAGGTGGCCAAAGCAAACAAAGCGGCGGGCTGCCTCAACGACGTTATCTGGCGAAACAAACACTTACAACAAGAAACAAAGGTTTGGATCTACAAAACCACAATTAGACCTATTATGACATACACCTCAGAAACACGGCCAGAGACGAAAAAAACGAAACAACTATTAGAGACTACAGAAATGAGAATACTTCGACGAATAACAGGAAAAACGCTACTAGACAGAGAAAGAAGCGATAACATCAGGCAATCATGCAATACAGACTGCATTAATGAGTGGGTCCTACAACGTAAGACACAATGGAACAACCACATAAGCCGAATGACAGAGGATAGACTGGTAAGGATCGCACGAGATAAATCGCCTAGTGGTACACGCAGTAGAGGTCGACCGCGGAAAAGGTGGAGCTGTAATTTAAGTCCAGAATGAGGAAAATCGAAGAAGGAACAGGTCAGGGACCTATTATAGAAGGTAGAAGAAGAAGAAGATATAAAAATAAGATTAAGATACTCCGATCTAGGTAAATTCGGGAATTAAATAACCGACATAGAATGGCTGATGCCCTCTACAGACGAAGATCGAAACTTCTGGGAATAAAATTCACCCTTACACGACTGAGAGATATCAGCGGGTACCGGGGAATACAAGTTTGGCCTTTTAAGAAATAATAAATTTCAGTTATGACCTGTGATTCGTTAGAGGCGGTACGGTGTTAAGAACAGTTGTTAGAAAATTATGTGTCGTGTATAATTTATTAATGTTATTAATGAAGTTTTTTTTTGTTTTTGTTTTTTCATTTATTTTGGGGGAAATAATAGGAGTTATGGCAGTGATAACCCCAAAATAACCTGTAGTTGTTTAGTACTAAAACTGCAAGAGCCAAGAGAAACGACCAGACTTGCAGAGTGCCTTTGTCAGTCTGATATTTATCTATAGGTTTTTAGAAAATCTACAAACTAATATGCGACAGCAGGAAATCTTAAGCCGAATAGTCAGCCGGTACCAAAATATTCAGTTTGCAGGAGTCTACGATCAAATGCTGATACCGTCTCCCGCTTCATGTACCCCTCCTCGTTGTCTTAAGCATACAATAGCATAAAATAGTGAAAAACATAATCATTTCTGAGGCAGTCTTGAAGCGGTTCAGCGAGAAACATAGGAAACTAAAACTTTATTAATAAGAAAATGTCTATGTTTGTCACTATGTTTTTTATTTGAATTGCTTAATATTATGAATGTAATAAATATTAAATTTTGATTGCTTCTTTATTTCTCTTTTTTTTTCTTAAATATCTGCTATTCTATAGTCAACGGTCATTATTATTTTAATTTTAGCTTTATCGCCAGATTTTCAGCTTTACTGCAGAGTTAAGGAAGGCGCCACTCTGTATGAGGAGAATGAATGAACTCCATTATTACACGGCATCGCATATGTATCTCTCATTAAATTTTTTCGATACTTCCAAAATTTGTCAATTCTACTGAAGTTCATCTCTGATCGGATTACCGAAATTGAAACCTTGCGATGGCTAATCAGTTGGCGGCTGCCCCCCCCCCCTTAGGTAAACTACCTAGCTACGCCAATGACCACAATCCACTGAAATTACTTTCAGAATAATTACTTACGTAGGTTAAGAATTTGTTCAAATTTACTTGATAACGTCTAGAGATAACTATTATCCGAAGAGTCGTGACATTCAACAAAACATAAAGACAATGGAAGTCCAACAGGTATTCTTATTTATTGCGGGTTTGATCTAGGCAATTTTGAATCTCAAATTCACAACTTTACTTATCGACAAATAAATAAAATAAATATTGCTCAATTTATTATAATATTAAAAGCCTTGCGTGTTAAATAATATATGGAATAGAAAATTAGGTAATAAAATAAACTTGTTTACTGATATTGGACGAATTTTTAAATATTTTTTAAACAATGGCTTTAACTGTCAATTAATATATGCCAGTAAAAAATGCTTTCAGACACTTATGTACAGCTAGTGATAGAAGATATTTCTTGATTTTGGCTGATTTTCCATTCAACCCTAAATCCGTTTATTGTTATCAGTTGGATTCCATTGATCCTCTATATTGAATTGAAATTTCTGGACTGCTCTTTATATACAAGTTTTCGGCGAAATAGAATAAATTAAGAATTTTAATCCACTCGACTTGAACTTTTTTGGAACATACTTATGGATTCTTGATCTTTCAACTTAAATTTCGAAAAGGCGATCTTATAGATGTAAAGTAGCTAAAACAAGTTACTAAATCAGATAACTAAATTTAGTTACATAAATTATGTTAACAAGTTATTTTAGTACTTCTGTAGCAACTAAGCAAGTGTAGACAATCCAGTTTAGTAAAGTGTACTTCTATCTACTGTGCAGATATGCTGAGACGCGGAGATTTTGTCCAGCATGTGTAGTTGAGATGAAGAGACAACCATAAAATTCGAGAAGAACTATCGTGAATCTGATGAAAAAATATCAAGTACAGAAATTTATGTCCTCAATATGAAATAGTATATGGAGAAGCACCATAATTTTCTCTCCGACCTAACCAGTTTCATACCCAGCAATCCTTTTCTTTCTCAATTTATTCTGAATTATTTCTGATAATTCATCACATATATTCCATATACATTCTTGTACTGATGCTTGAACAAATGTACTTGCGGCCATATTTAAATCGATACACTAAACAGAAATTCTAAAATCTACAAAAGAACAACGTTTTAGGCTATTTGATTGGGTAACTTGCTGTAGCTACTTTACAGGTGTAAATCTACCTTTATTGCGAACACTACACAGAAAAAAATCATTCCCTACGTATGCATTGAATACTATCACTCAAGTAATACCAAGATGATGAAAATTTTACATTACTTCAGATTATTCTTTTTCACCTATGTAGTTCAGCTATTACAGTAAAAATTTTATTGTAATATTATTTGTAATAGGTGAGAATGGATATAGCAACTACATATTTTGATACAATTAAACTTGTTACTTATATACTCATATTCATTGTAATCGTTAGTAATTTTAACGTCGAAAAATTTTCATTGCTAAATTTCCTTAAAATTGGTTTATTAACCGACTTCTAAAAGAAGGAGTTTCTCAATTCGTCGACTATGTATGTTTCTTTTTTATGTATGTATTACCCCGGAACGGCGGCAACGATTTGAATGAAATTTTCTACGTTATGTTCAGAAAATTGCTGCGGTGGTCCCATAGTTTTTTGGACGAAATTGGTGCAGTAAAATCCAAGAAAATTTCAATTTCATAAAAAAAATTCTAGTTATTTTTCCTTTTTTAGCGCACTTTTAGAAATCGGTTCAATTTTTTTAAAAATTTTTTATTTATTTACGATAAAATAATGAGTAGAAGTATTAAACTTTTGTTTGAATCGTCGAAAAGATACAACTAATCATATTATATAATTAATAAAAACAAAATATAGCTTGTTAAATTTGCCACTTTTTTATTATTAAAAGTTGCCGTGCCCGTTGTTTTATAACAGTGTTACGTCACCACGGTCACGCCAATTTTTAATAATAAAAAGTGGTAAATTTAAAATGTATATTTTATTTTTATTAATTTTTTATAATGTATTATCACATAGTAACATACTACTCAGTCAAGTATTTGTGATGATATTCGGTTCAATTAACACACTTAATTATTGTCATATAAATGATTTCAATTTGGAGTTTGAGCCATTTCTTAATGATCTCGAGGTTATCTTCGATAAAAAATTAAATTTTAATGTTTCACGACAAACTGCCGCAATCGATTTCTAGGAAAATAGACTGTGGAAAATATTTAAAATTTGGAGTTTACTAAAATCGATGGGAAGGGGGGCAATTCGGCTAAAATATTTTCAAGATGGTGACACTTCCTGTTATATCGAAAGTTGATGACTTCTTGCTTATTTTATACGAAACACCCTATATATTATTTCATTTTTAAATTTTAAGCAAAATTATAGACGTATTTCATGTATAATGTCCTCTACCTAAGTCTAATTGTTTTCAATTTTATGTCAAAAATGGCGTTTGCAGGCCTAAACATAACTATCAATTTACCGTATACGAAAGTCTTTATTATTTAATTGGAATTGGTTTCATTCTAGAAGGGGATCTACTTTAATGGACTGTGTGGAAATTTTGATAATAAAGGGTGTTTTTTAAAGAGGTATAGAACTTTAAGTTGGCAACACTTTTTTAACTGGCGGCCATTTTGTCAGCTGTCAAGTGATTTATGTTTAGTTTGGTTTAGCATTTCAACATGAATACACTGACGCCTGAACAACGCTTCCAAATTGTGCAAATTTATTTTGAAAATCATGGTTCTGTTCGAAATACGTATCGTGCGCGTCCATTTTACGTTCAATATAATCGTCCATCAGAGCAATTAATTCGATTAACTATGGAACGTTTTCGCACCACGTTTACTCTAAATGATAATACGCAGAAGAATTCATTGCTGCTGTAGAGCGTAGCGTAGAGGAAGACCCGATTCAGTCTATCCGCCATCGTGCACAGGAATTGGATATGTGTCCATTCACTTTTTTTTTGGTTTGCGTGCTTACAAAATCCAACTCGTGCAAGAATTGAAGCCACACGATCACCTAGCAAGGCGTAGATTCGATGAATGGGCCCAAAACAAGATTGCCGTTGATCCCGATTTTCATAAGCGAATTTTGTTTAGCGATGAAGCTCACTTTTGTTTGAATGGATACGTCAATAAACAAAACTGCCGTATTTGGAGTGATGATAATCCTCAAGTGTATGTTGAGACACCGTTACATCCAGAAAAACTGACTGTTTGGTGTGCTTTATGGGCTGGTGGAATCATTGGTCCGTACTTCTTTAAAAACGATGCTGGTCAGAACGTTACAGTCAATGGTGACCGCTATAGAGCCATGATTACTGACTTTTTCGTTCATCAATTGAACAACCATGATGTGCAGGAGCTGTGGTTTCAACAAGACGGCACAACATGTCACACAGCTCGTGCCACAATTGATTTATTGAAGGAAATATTTGGTAACCGCATAGTTTCACGTTTCGGACCCGTGAATTGGCCTCCAAGATCGTGCGACTTAACGCCGCTAGACTATTTTTTGTGGGGATATGTGAAGTCGCTAGTCTACGCCGATAAGCCCGAAACGATTGATCACTTGGAGGACAACATTCGCCGCGTTATTGCCGATATACGGCCACAAATGTTGGAAAAAGTCATCGAAAATTGGACCTCCAGATTAGACTACGTCCGAGCCAGCCGTGGCGGTCATATGCCAGAAGTCATATTTAAATTATAATGCCAGAAGGTTATCTTTCGAATAAAGTAAATTTCATGTCAATTTAAAAAATTCATTTTTGTTTTATTCCATTTAAAAGTTCTATACCTCTATAAAAAAAACACCCTTTTGAATGATCAAAAACTAACATTAAATATTAAATTGAAAAAATCGTTAAAAGTCAATTTTTTAAACGTATCTCTTGTATAAGGTTGTCTATTCCAAAAATTTCCTGTTTTTGAAATATTGGCAATTTAACATTTTTGTATTGTAAAATGCTAAACGGCTTACCTACACAGGGAAACAACTTATTTTAATAAATGTTTAAAGTTACCACTCTGAACTTCCAAACATTTTTCGCATCTCCGAAATGGTTCGTTATGGGTGGCCGTTGTACTTGAATATGGAGATAAACTTTCGAACGCGTCCCTTAACCTTGCCATACCTCCATCATTGTCACTGGGTTACAATAAACGATTTTTTTTATCGCTCTCCATATAAAATAATCAGACAGTCAAATTAGGAGAATGAAGAGGCCACAGAAGAAGTCCTTTGTTGGCAATCCCCTTGTCATATAATGTTGCTTGTAAGAAGTTGGTAACTGGAACGATTCTGTGTGGTGGGTTTTGATAAAAAATTTGTCTGTATTTCGCCAGAGGTACATTGCTTAAATATTGGTTGTCAAACTCTTTTAAAATATTTAAATATCTTCCTCCTACAAAAGATAATACATAATTTAAAATGGGCATATAATTTGCTTTGTATTATCACAAAAATGCAGTTTTATTATTCCATCATTTCTTACAACACAAAATACCTTAAATTTCTAGGTTTCTTAAAAATTCCTCAATGTTACTGCACGATGATTTGAATCACTGTTAAAAGGGTCATTTTTTGTAAATTTTGCTTCATCAGTCCAAATTATGTTGTTCAAAAATCGAGGGTAGTCTTGTATCATCGTTAATATAAATTCAGCAAATTGCACTTTTTTCTTCAAATCAGTATCTCATAGGTGTTGAACCAAAGATATTAATTAAGAGTGGAAATTGTATTTCAACAGAATTCTATGTATTGAGCTTCTCGTGATTCTTATTTGTAGAGGTACTTGCGGTAACGATATCCCAAAACTGCAATTTCAATATTTTCATCATTTTATACATTTTTACCTTAACAGTACCAACATTTTTGAAATTTTCCAATATTTGTTTAACATTGTTCCGTGACGGTTTCTGTTTATCTGGATATTTATCAGTAAATGTTCTTGATAAAACTGTAGTGCTCTGTTATTTCCTTGCGTCGCGTTTCACCGTCATTGCCAACTAATAACAAAATTTAAAAGCCGTATAGCATTTTTACAATACAAAAATGTTTAATTGCCAATATTTCAAACACTACAAATTTTTTGAATAGACAACCTTATTTAAAGTCACCCTTATTTTTAATGCTAAATAAGGTAACATTATAAAAATAGAAGGTTTACATTTAAAATGATTGACTTTTAACGATTTTTTCAAGTAGATATGTACTATTACTTCTTGATCACCCTGTATTTATTTATTATCAAAGCATCCACTAAAGTAGATATTTCCCTTCTAGAAGAAAACCAACTCCAATTAAATAAAAAATGCTTCCATATAGAAGAAATTGATAGTTATGTTTAAAACTGCATACATAATTTTTGACGTAAAATTTAAAATACGTCAAAAACAGTTAGACATTATGTATGAAATGTGTATATAATTTTGAGAAGAATCTAAAAATGAGATAACATATAGAGTGTTTCATTTAAAAAAAGAAGTAAGAAGGCATCAACTTCCGGTATAACCGGAGATGCCACCATTTTGAAAATATTTTAGCCGAATTACCCACATCGACTTCAGTATTCTGCTAAATTTTCCAAAAAATGGACTGCAGCAGTTTGTCGTGGGACACACTGTACATATTAACAATTTTGTAATCAACAGTTTCAAGATGTCGAGTTTTATGAAGAGATACTGCAGACATATTGAAAATATAAAGCTATGCAAACACTTTATAACATATTAATGCATAATATTTTGGAGCATACTTGTACCATTTGGGCAAAATTATTTCAGTGCTACATAAATAGACTTGAGTGAGTACAGTCAAAATTTGTGAAGTTTTTGCTGTACAAATACAAATTTCCGAATGAGAATTTATCGAATGAAATTCGTTTACTATTAGTAAGTCTCCCTAGTTTAGAAATACGTGGGAGAAATTGTTATTGTTTTTTTTTTGTACAAACTGTTTAATAGTTTAATTAATTGTGCAGAACTTTTTGGGAAGCTTAATTTTGGAGTAACAGGACGTCAAACAAATTATGGTTCAAAATTTTTTGTCGATTGCTTAAATAAATATTTATAATGAAATATAGATATTTTAATCAGTTGAAAATAATTTCTAGGTAACTATTAATACTATCTTTATACTATTCTAGATTATTTTGTACTAGGTATCTTGCCTAATAACTACCTATTTTAACACAGAACGTCTGTGATAGAAGATCTAGTATGGAAATTCTTCTAGAAAATTAGGGAATCTTCCGGTATCGACCAAAAGGGTATATAAAGAATCCAAATCGGCTTTCATGGACAGTATAGTTTGAGAGCTCTTCGATGCAACTTGAATTATATTGACAAGTTGTCAAAGTTGTGACAATAAAGAGATTTTGAAATAATAGAGTGTGTTCAGTAATTCATTGTGTTCAAAAATCAGCCGTCCGGAACAATACATAAGAATAACATGCCATTAGGAACAATTGTCAGCGCTATCTGGTCACCAACCTATGAACTGGCTAAAAACATAACCTCCTTGCTACAATCTTACATTGGACAAATATATACGTACATAAGGGATTCAACTCGGTTTATCGAGAAAATAAGCAAAATTACATGCAAGATTGACAACATATTGGTCAGCTTTGAGCTCTTTATCAGGATAGCAGTTAATGAGACCATAGGACAACTAATATACATGTTTTCAGAAAACATTGCAACCTTCTTCCAACATTGCCTAATAACTACCTATTTTCAGTATAACAACCAATTATATGAACAAATCGATATCGTATCTATGGGAAGTCCACTAAGTCCAGTCATTACTAACTATTTCATGGAAAAATTTGAAAGGTCTTTAAGCTTGCGGACAAAAAATCGTCTCACTGGTTTCGGTATGTAGATGATCATTGATAATCTGGAGCCACGGAAAATAAGTGTTGGAAAGATTTCTTAATTTTTTGAACTTCTCAATTCCAAGAATCAAATTTACAATGGAGACGAATCGGGGCAATTCAATCTCCTTTCTGGATGTGCTAGGGAAAAAACAAGAAGGTGACAAACTAGGGTACAGGGTGTATAGAAAACCTACCCACAGAGATAGGTACCTCAACGAGGAATCTAACCACCACTGAAGATAACAAACAGGAGTAATAGAACGCTAACAGACCAAGCAAAAAGAATACGCGAAGAAGAACACTTAAAGGTGGGATTGCAACATCTGAAAAGCGCCCTCATAAATAATGCTCTTTCAAAATAAGAAATAAAACAAGTACAGCAGCCAAGAGAACTAAAAAGAATATAATTAAACCTACTCCACTACCCAACATTAAAAATGTAACAGACAGAATAGGCAGAATACTTAAAAAACACAAGATAGAAAAAATTTATGGCCAACAATTTCAATACAATAAAACCTAAAATCCGCCAAAAATAAAAGAAACCACCTATCGACACCAGAAGTATTTAGAAATCCATGCAGTTTCCGTTCGGTATACCTAGACTTGACAAAATGCAGCATAAAGACCAGGCCGTCGGAACATAAAAGGAGTTGCCAGTATGGACAAATAGACAAATCGGTTGTGATTAAACTTACATTCAAACACGACAATCATAGAATACTCTTCAATGACACCCAAGTCTTGGATAAAACAATCAAATTTTATCCTAGGATATACAGGGGGGCTATAGAGATTCAAAAACACTATAACAACCTTAACAAAAAAGAAAAGGCATAAATCTCAACAAGATTTGGATACCGGCACTGAAAAATACAAGACCTCTGAAAATGTAGTCAGCACACCATGGTGGCTGCCAGTTTGCTCGAAACGAAAATAAATTCCCCGCCACTCCTAGAATCAACAAAAACTTATGTTTTTTGTAAATATAAGAAAGATATTAACAAAATAAGATTTAAAATAATTAAAAATCGTCTCAATGACATCCAATTCATAAAAAAATTTCATGAAAACGTCTTAAATTAACAGTTTAAAGAAGTGTGGTGAAATATCATCTGATTTTGAGGAAGAGTTCCTAAATACTATTTAAAACCCTACAAATCATCAGAACTGTGCAATAATTCATACAGCGCTTGTTATCAAACTTAGATCACGAGGTCCTTACTGATTGCGTAGTAAATCGGCATTGGTCTTAACTTGTCTTTGATCTGTCAGCAGTCAACAACAGTTGTTTTTACAGTCTCTAATCACAATTTTTCAACAAGCATAAATTCGTATTTTTATACTTAGTATTAAACTGTTTGACAAGACTGGACAGGTTCAGTGTTCCTAATCAATACGACTCATTGAAGTCGAGTTGCCTCATAGTAGTCAAAATCATCTGATGAATTAAATCAAACAAGAAAACATTCTACATTCAAGATTCAGCTTTTTAGCGAAACTAAATTCTCCATATGTATGTCCTCGTCAACAAATTGATCAGCCAAGAGTATTGAGTAATGCCGACTTTATAGAAGGCATCAGTGATCTTCTAGATCCTCTAGCCTACGCAACTTATATCGACATATAAATTGATAGGCGCGAAACTTGGGCATTTATACTATAACACCCCAGTTCGTTCTTTAAAATAGTCCGTAGTTCTCCGAGTACTTCAACAATTGAACCTTTCATCCGTGGAATCCTTTAAAAGTTTTTTTGAGGTTTTCACTTTAATATAATTCTGCGAAATTTGAAAATTAAGATTTCAGTTAAAAATAAATAAATCAATTTGTTGTTTTGTTTAAATAATTGCCTATATTTATTCTCCTTTTTTCCAAGCAATTTAAGGAAAGAATATATACAAACAGTATTTTTCCTGAAAAGACAACTCTGGTTCTTTCTCCATACGCGCTTGGACCACCTAATGGTCTCCACTGACAAGACATTACATTTTAAATAAGATTCGGAAATATACAGCAAAGCTCACTCCCAAGTCTCCTTGCCAACATTCCTCAGTAATATTACTTTCATATTTTAATAAAAAAAATTCCAAAATTTAAGATCATGAATCAATCTCGAAAGAAATCCATTATATGGTATATAGATGGCTCCAAAACAACGGACGGGACTGGAATAGGAGTGTATAGACCCGGCACCAGACACTACGAAAGCTTGGGTACGTCACCAAGCATTTTCCAGGAAGAAATACATGCCATTAGGATATGTATTCAATTTAACAAGGAGAAAAATATCACGGCCAAGAGATTATCATCTTGTCGGATAGTCAATCAGGCATCAGTACGCTGAGCTCTCAAGTTATCAGCTCGAAGATGGTCTGGGAATGAAATTATAAAATCACCCTCATGTGAGTACCGAAACACACCTTGGTAGAGAAGAATGAAATAGTAGACAAGTTCGCGAGGAAAGGAGCTAAGATACCATTGCTTTTCTGTGGAATAAGTAGCAGCGTAATGGTGGAAGAACTAAAGATAAAAGATGAAAGCAGAAAATCCAATTATTGAACGGAGATGCAAGAATTAAGGCAAGCGAAGATACTTCTGGGGAACTACGACCAGAAGAGATTCAAAGAAAGCATAAGCTTAATCATAAATCAACTCAGAGTTCTGACAGGGGTCCTGACGGGGTATTGCCACCTAAAGGGACACCTCAAGAAACTCGGATTGGTAAAAAGAGAAGAGTGCAGATTCTGTAAGGAGGAGGAGAGTGGAACGTTCTAGAAAACCCTAGGATGCAGTTCTTGGGAACACACCAAATCGAAGAAGGGAGCTAGCCATTTTGAAGCCGTCCAACATTCTAAGTTTCCTGAGGGAAATAAGATTGGAGTCGATAAGTTGACTCTTATGACTTGGTAGCAGTGGCGGGGCACAATAGATCTACCAGGTCGCAGTGTACAGACCCCAACTTTACGCACATACATACATCCACCAATCTCGAAACCCCGGTGAAAATAAACATGTGTGGCAGCCAAAGAGCCCAATCTGATCGAGTTGTTTTTAAGGAGCCTCAACGACACTCCCTGTATTTGCGGTAACCGATAAAAATCCAGAAAACCTTGATAAGACTTTTTTAGACGACTATTTAAATCTCGAAAATTACTATTGCCGCGAGCCTTGATTCCAGAATACATCTTATAAACTTTGACCAAGTTCTCCCGAACACACCTAATAACTCAAATTCAAATAATCCTGGCGGAAGAACCCAATCGCGGACAGGACAAGCAAATAACATTCATAGCAATAATATTCTCCACCCCAAAATAGATCAGTATTTAGATTCGGCCACCCTCGGTGTTCTAACGCAATTTTCTATGAGTTTTCATTGAGCCGTCAGAAAGAGTACTTCGACTTCGAATGGAACTTTGATAATGTATGCCACTGTAGCAGAGGAAACGTTAGGTAGAAATACTAACATACCACGGCATACAAGTCCGGAAAAAGGGCAAAGATTTTATAAATGAATTGTTTTTGCACAGGATAATATTGATTTTTTAACCCTTCAATCATACCGGTAAATTTAAACAAGAATAAATTTGTTTCAACATTGATTATGATCGGTGGGAAGGAACTTTTTTGGAGTTTAATATATACAAATATTTTGAACTAATTTTACTCTCAGTTTTTTTACTTGTCATGACTCTTGTGAGTATTTTTAAATATCATAAACGACTACAAATGCGCAGTTAATAATTAATATTAACAAAAAGAGAATATAAAAAGTTATTTTTATCGATAAATGTTGTTTACATATTGAAAAATCATAATAATTTTATCCACCAGACGCTCACACTTTTTCTATTGTCGGTTACTTTATTCTTTTAATTAACGTACCGGTTAACATGTTATAATAATTTAAATAATGCAATTAGAAAAGGATAGCAAAGAATCGGCGTGTGTATCAAGAAATCAAAGAAATCGCACTATTTATCAATACGTTTTCAAACATAAATAAAAATATTATGACGTTATTTAGCATTCATACAGCATGCTCTAGTTCCGACGATATGCTAATGCTACGGGGAAATTCGTTGTCTTACCCTGGAAAAAAAAAATATATATTCAAAGATCTGCCTTTAAATGGACAAGTAACAGGGAATGATTTTGTAGATAAATTCAAAATAAGATAAAATCTGCTTAAGGTGAACTCATAGTATTTCGATAGGCAAATATTTCTAATATTCCAATCTCCAGAAACTCAATTATCTCTGTTCCAAATTGGCTAAAAATGACGTCAGGCTTTTCGGAGAACTTTATACATTTATTACAGGGAAAATAATATTAGACGAATTTTAACTTTCATTTCAATTAAAAAATATTTTTTAAAAAATAATTTTTATGCTCTAAGGGTTTGCAAAGGGAAGATATGCAATAAGTGACCGACTTGTTATTTTAGCCAATTCTTTATAAGAGAGATAATTACATAATTTACTAAGCAATTTTATAGGTTTAATACTATACCTTTATTCAACAAATAATAAATTTCCAGTAAGGAACACGTATTACGAAAAAATAAATAAAACTAAAAGCACGTTGCAAACTCACGACGAATTTCTGTTCGTGCATAAAGCTTACAAATTTAAACTAAATATTGTTTTCAAAAATTTAATCACTGATTAAATTGTCAGTGTATTTACCTCTGACCCCAATGAATCTGATTATTGCTAGTATGACAATACCACAAAAAGATATTTAATTTAAATTTGTAAACTAGACTGCCTTTAAAAATAAAAAGTTGAAACTCATTATAAAAGATCTAATAATCAAAAATAGCGCAAATAATCGTAAATAAATTATGGATTAAGAGCACCTTGTCACACATTTTAAGGTTTTGTAAATTGGTGGTTGAAATCAAGCGTCCTAATTTTAGCAAACAAAGCAACTTCAATTTTAGAATTTAGTAATCTATCTACTAGTTTTATAAGCTAAAGAAAACGACCGTAGGTTGGTAACATCACTTTACCACCTAGGTACCTGAATTTATTACGTTGTTCAACATTGTGTTTGTCTTACTAATTTTATTCTAAAATGTTTCGACTTTTTTTATAACGCATTTTTACTAAGTTTAATTTGTTTAAAATGTTATTTTTTTATTTATTTGTACTTGTCAAATTTTCCGCATCCGAAAGCGAAAACGAATTATGCCGACTTTTTTAAAAGTTAAAAGTTGCCCAACTTCTAAGAGCCGTTTTACACACACAAGAATTATTGCGAAAATTATATCAAAAATTTTCAGCAAATTTTTGCCGAAAATTCTTTGAAGATAATTTTTACAATAAAATACCACTCTGTTTGATACGTACAAGAAATCTGAATATAATTATGGTGGTAATTTTGTCGGTGCTCATGCGCATTTTCATAACATGTGACGTTCAAGCAGTTAAATAATCTGGGAAAACCTTAAAATGTCATAAATATGAAAGTTTCCAAACATATATAATCAAAAAAACCACAAAATAAGGGATATTTTGTGCAAGAAACAATGAGTAAACATTGAGATTAAGTTGATTACCAAACGCGGGTTGTCAATTCACATATTTTATTCTGCGTCGATTTTCGCGCACTTTCTGCATTTTAGTCATAAAAATATAGAACACGTTCTATATTCTTATGCCGAAAATTTTCACCAAAATTTTGACAATAATTCTTTGATGTGTAAAACAGCAAATTAGTTTTATGAAAATTTTCAACATAATTATCAGATAAATTTTGGCCATAATTCTTGTGTCTATAAAACGGCTCTAAGTTGATAATTGATAGTTGTTAACTTTTAGTTGGGACTATAAACAGATGAAAGTAAAGTGTATCATTTGACTGGCAAGTGAAAGTTGATAGTAGAAATTCTTAGTGGTTGTTGTTTATTTTTGGAATTATAAGCCGATCATTTTAATGATAAAATTGGTTAGTTTTGCAAATTTCAAATATTTTTAAGGGTTGCTATATATTTTTTATTTACACTAAAAAATTCTCCAATTAAATAGCACATCAAGAGACGGGCGGTGATGAATTGATTACCCATTTCTGACTATTTCATTTCTATTAAAGACATATATTTTTGGTAATTTAAAAATGCAGTCGTGCTCATTTTGAGACATATCTTAATTTGTAAATTAAGTAATATGTAATAAAATGTAAGTAAAAAACATGTTAAATTAGCAGTTGTCGAACGATAACCAAAACGTAACCACTGACATTAGATTATCTGAAAAATGTTCGAAATTTGCGATTAAAAAAATTAAAAAGCAATTTTTAAAACCACGTAGGGCAGTAGTTTTCAATTTTTTTCTCGTACTCATATGTATACGGAGCAATCCGGTACCACAGAGCAATCAAATATTTTTTTAGTTTAGATAAAGCTATGTTCCAGACTGGTAAAGCAGTAAAAAATTACAACCGTTTTTGAAAATATTTGTTACTTATATATTATAAGAATACAATTATCTTGTAGCCTAGTAATTCAGCGAGAAGGATTGTTCTGCATGCATGAGACAAGAAAAGGGAGACGAGAAAATAATAGCAGAGTAAACTATTATTTGATGATTATAAAAGGATATAAAAACAACAATGATTTTGCCAGAATTTACCTAACTCTAGTTTCTTTCTTTCTTCTTTAGTAGCCCTACAACCCGGGGTGGGTCTTGGCTGACTGCACAACTTGCTTTCATCTCACACGGTCGTCCATGATAGTTGGGTCAGTGGGTAACCCCATTGTTCTTAAATCTGATCATGTTATCTCTCCATCGCATTCTTGGGCGTCCTAAGGGTCTTTTTCCCTGTTGGGGCCTCCTCCCAAATTAACTTGGTAAGGCGGTTATTAGGGAGCCTATGGACATGGCCAGCCCATCTTAGGCGTTGGGATTTAATTTCTTGTACGATGTCGCTAGCATTATATATCTGTTTGACCTCGGCATTTGTTCTTATTCGGTATTGATTAGTATTGGGGTCGTGATAGGGTCCGAAAATCCTTCTAAGGATTTTCCTCTCAAAACATCTATGTTTCATTTCCATTGCTTTTATCAGCGTCCACGTCTCACAGTCATACCGGGCGAGTCAACGATTGGATGAAGTAAGTTTGTGCCTTTTCGGTGAAATTTACAAAGAAACTATATTTATTGTTTGATACAGTTTATTTTTACGCAGATTTTAAAAATATTTAGGACTCTACAGGGTGAGCCAAAAAACTAGGACAGCATAAAGTTGTATTTTTTTAAATAGAACACCCTATATACGAATCGTATTTTCGATTTAGCTTATAATTTTAAATCTTTTTTATTAAGGGTTTACTATAACAAAACTTTATAGTTTCTGAGATAATTAAGTTTAAAGAAAAAAAGTCACATTTTCAAGCATCAATTCAATCCTAAATAACGTTTTCAATTTTGTGACAAATATATTCAAATTTGGAATTTAACAAGGCCAAGGACAAGTTAACATAATTTTTACCTAATATTTGCAATAAAAGCTACAGGGTGTTGAACACATCGGCTCAAATTTGAACAAGTTTAAATGAATAAATATTTTTTTTTAATGGTACACCCTGTATATTTTCATGTTATTTAATAGAGTAATAAAAACCCTAAAAGTTTTGTTCAATATATCCTATACCTATTTATAATAGTTTTTGAGATATTTCAGTTTTTCTTATTTTCCATACTTTTTTACAGAAATAGTCTTCATTATCATAGTAGCCATGGCAAAAACAATATAAAAGAACATTTTTCTGTGTGTCAAATTTATAACCGCAATCGGTTCTTTTGGTTTTTATATAGTGTAGTTTGGTTTTTTTTGCATTAATCTGATATTGTAAAATGAATTTTCCAAAGAATGAGTTAATAGATATGATTTATACAATAGGAGAGGCTCAAAAAAATTGCCTTCTTGCTCAAAGAATTTACAAAATGAAGTATCCTGCTCGACGCCAGCCTAATACCCATACTTTTCAAATCTTAATGCAAAGATTTGATTCTTCTAGTACTGTTGATTATCCAAAACGTAAAGTGGTCAACAAACCAGTAACTAATGAAGAAAAAGAACTACAAGTATTGTTAAATGTTCAGGAAAATCCTTATATTGGTAGCCCTCAGTTAGCAGCATTATGTGAAACATCACAATCCACCGCTAATCGTACTACCAAAAAATATAGGTATCATCCATATCACATGGAATTACACCAAGAATTGCATGGACAGGATTTTGAAAGTCGTGTAAACTTTTGTCGTACAATAAATGCGGAGATTCAATTAAATCCAAATTTATTATGCAAGGTAATGTTTAGTGATGAAGCTACTTTTAGAAGTAACGGTGCCGTAAATAGACGCAACATGCATTATTATGCCACAGAAAACCCATTTTGGATTAGAGAGGTGCAACATCAAAACCACTGGTCATTAAATGTTTGGTGTGGTATTCATCATAATCGAATTATTGGACCCCACTTTTTTAATGAACCACTAAACGGCCATAGTTACCTGAACTTTCTACAAGAAGAACTACCCCAACTGTTTCAAGGTCTCGATAGGGATGAGCTCGACAGTATGTGGTTCCAGCACGATGGTGCGCCTCCGCATTACCATTGTGAAGTTCGTGCGTTTTTGGACCAACGATATCCGCAAAAATGGATTGGACGTGGGGGTTTCATTGAGTGGCCACCAAGGTCTTGCGACATCACCCCATTAGATTTCTTCCTATGGGGTTATATTAAAAATAAGGTGTATGTTAATCCACCAACAACAGTGGAAGATATGCGAAACAGGATTAGGGATACCTGTAGAACAATAACGCCACTAATTTTGTCCAGGGTCCGAGAAAATCTGCAAAAAAGACTAAATTTGTGCATTGCACAAGAGGGTCGTTTATTCGAACACTTATTAAAAAGAAATAATTAATCTCAGTATTTAATAGGTAATTTTTTTGTTTCAATTTAGTATAAAAGTAAATATGTATTTCCCTTGTCGTTATTGTTGTGTTAATTTTTTCACATTATGTTTAATTAAACTATTGCCGTTGTAATATAACGAATAATGTATTTCATCATATTTAACCACATTCTGTTTGTTTCTGTAGTTTTTTTTTATTATTTTACATGGCTACTATGATAATGGAGACTATTTCTGTAAAAAAATATGGAAAATAAGAAAAACTGAAATATCTCAAAAACTATTATAAATAGGTATAGGATATATTGAACAAAACTTTTAGGGTTTTTATTACTCTATTAAATAACATGAAAATATACAGGGTGTACCATTAAGAAAAAGATATTTATTCATTTAAACTTGTTCAAATTTGAGCCGATGTGTTCAACACCCTGTAGCTTTTATTGCAAATATTAGGTAAAAATTATGTTAACTTGTCCTTGGCCTTGCTAAATTCCAAATTTGAATATATTTGTCACAAAATTGAAAACGTTATTTAGGATTGAATTGATGCTTGAAAATGTGACTTTTTTTTAAGTTAATTATCTCAGAAACTATAAAGTTTTGTTATAGTAAACCCTTAATAAAAAAGATTTAAAATTATAAGCTAAATCGAAAATATGATTCGTATATAGGGTGTTCTATTTTAAAAAATACAACTTTATGCTGTCCTAGTTTTTTGGCTCACCCTGTAGAGTCCTAAATATTTTTAAAATCTGCGTAAAAATAAACTGTATCAAACAATAAATATAGTTTCTTTGTTAATTTCACCGAAAAGGCACAAACCTACTTCATCCAATCGTTGACTCACCCTGTACATGAGCACTGGTCTAATCACTGTTCTATATATCCTGATTTTAGAGGTTCGTGTTAGGTTCTTGGATTTGATAGTGTTGTTGAGATTATACATACATCTATTTGCTGCCTGAATTCTCCCTTTTATCTCCTCTGTGATATCGTTATCTGTGGTGATTGTCGCTCCGAGATATTTAAAACGCTCCACTCTTTCAAAGTTATATGTGTTACATTTTGTCCTATTCTATCTCGATTATTTTGTCTGTTTATGCACATGTATTTGGTTTTCTCCTCATTGACCATTAGACCGGTTTTCCTTGCCTCTAACTCTAGTTTGGTAAATTGTATTTCCAACCCTACATAGTAAGATAGTCCTATTTAAAAATATTTTTCATTGTTAAAGTTTCAGGAATATTTTCCAAAATTAATGTTGTGACCCAGAGGTCATCTGTCAATCGATCACACAGATCAAAATTTGACTCGATCGGGAACAACTAAACCTCAGAATACAGCTAAAATCACTGCTTAGCACTTGAACGACTGACAAGCTAATCTATTTGACAGTGAGCAATGTCCACTAGAATTATAATGTCTGCTTGTGTACCACCAGTGGTACACATATCTAAGAGTTTGAGAACCACTGTATTTAGGGAAAATATAATTATAAAATAAGACGCCTTTGGTGTTCATTTTTAAAATTTTTAGTTTTAATATTTCAAATATGAAACTTCCTCGTCAGAAAATCAGTGCAAAACACTTGATATTTTAGGTATGTAATGCTTATTTTTATTTGCAGGTGTATAATGAAGTCGACAAGTTCCAGCACTGATATTGCAGAATGAACTGTATTCTTGGTTTGCACTAATCATATAGATAATAACCACACATAAGAAGAAAACAATTTTTAGAGGAAGAATCGATAACAGAATCACAAAAAAAAATAATGTTTAAATTTATTTTATGTTTAATGAGAAAGCTGTAAATATCGAAAATACTTTGACATTTTAAAGATATCAACACGACTCTGTTTCCCTAAAAGGGCTATTAAACTACACGATATTCATTATTCCGAACTAGGATGTAAGAGTGGGAGAAATCAAGAACAACAAAAAAATGGGAAAAATCATTTTTATTACATTCATATAAAATCTGAATAAAAAAAATAACAATTGCATTATATGTCAATCTATTTTACATTTATAATAGTCTTTATTTAAAATATTAGAATGAAATTAGAAACAAAAAAATCTACAAAAAATTTATCGAAATTAACTACATTAGAAATTAGAAAATTTAAAAAAAAATTGCTTCTAATCACTTCCATATACTTAATTAAAATAATATCCTTTAAGGTAGTAACAAAAAATTACTGTTTATAAATTAAACTTTGTACTAGATATTTACTTTTTGGTAAGGCCAAATGAGTTTAACATTTTAATGTGATCTACGTGCTTTTCAATAGTTGGATACCACTCTTTGCCACCGTAGTCAAGTTCTGGCAAAAGTCCATCATATTCTTTGGGTAAATGTGTTGGTGGTATAAACTTATGAAGAGAAGACATTTTAGAACCGTGGAAATGAATCTGTAAAAAAATGTAAAATAACTAAAGAGTGTTTCAACTTTATTTATACAAGCAACATTTCAGAAGTGGTGCGGAATCTCTTTCGATTGGATACTTATTACAAACACATATATCAATATATACAGGGGCATTTCTTATATATTATACTGCCTTTACGGCTGGTATTACAAAATAAATCAAAAAATTTTGTGAGTAAAGGTTTTAAATTTTCATCGAAATTCCGAAAATCCGTCGTCATAAAAACAACTAAATATCGGAATATCAAACTTTTACGTTACAACAATTTTTTAAAATGAAGCACCCTGTTTATTTTTTTTATTTCTATTCTAGGAGTTATTGTAAATAGATTTTACATTATTATCGTACATATAAATAAAATAATTTCCAAAATACCAAGACCAAAAAAATATACTTTCTACAAATTGTTTTACACTTTAAAATCTGTACAGAAATATCAACTTTCAGTTAAATTGAAAATTTTTGGTAGAAAATTAAGAACCAAAAGGAACCGACTGTGTAAATCATTTTATTAAAAGTTATTCCGTTTGGTAATTATAGCTTATCAAAATGTTACGACGAATATGTATAGAACTAACTTTGAAATTTAAACGTTTTAAAACAATTTTTATTGAATTATTTTTAATAAAGAAATTCTTATGTGTTTCGTATATTTGAATCAACTAGTTTCGTATTCAAACATCTATAAAATTAATATGAAATTAAATGCCATGATAAATTAATGTATGCACTGGTGATCAGTTTATTGTGAATTTGTTTTGCTGGTGATCTAATCTAAAATTTTTCTGTGTGTAGGCTCCATATCACTCAGGCCTCATTAAATTAGTTGTGCATCCTCCGAAAAGGGTCTGTTTGACTCAAATTATCGCTCAGCCTACATACAGATTTAAAGTAGGGGACCACGTAGTCAAGGGGCGACAGTGACTATATTCTAGAGGAAATGCGTGGCCTGTTTAGCGTTAGTCACGCTTGCCTGCTGTCTGTAAATCTTTTTATCTTCTTGCTAGCAATATTTCTATTAGTAATTTCATTTGCTGCTATGGTAATACCAGCGAGCTCTGTTTGAATTACACTGGCATATTTACTGACCAACTAATATTCATGATTGGAGATTTAGAATAAATTCGCTTTTTTTATTTATCTATGTCTGATAATTTTATAGATTTGTTGAGGATAAATCTTGGTGCAATAGAGTACAAAGGCGCATCATAGTCGTCAAAGCCGTCTGTCTTCTTGACAAAAATATCAATATCAAGAAGTATGAAACAGGATTACATCTATTGTTCTAATAGGTTTAGGCTACCGTAATGTCGAGACATACTGTTCTTTGAGTTTAATCTAATTTTTGGAGTGCCTCTGTCTAATACGCTTTTAGTCCCCATACAACAGCTCGATATGTTAGCATTCGCCTAATGAATTGGTAGAGTAAATCTTCAGATTTTCCTCATGGCTCGGCGACACATAAGCTATATACCTTGTCTTTATTTTACTTTTAAAATGAGAAATCCGTGATACATGGACATTTTACCTTTGTTGAGAACTTAAGCTTAGTTCTCCATTCCTGCCTTTTTGGATTTATAGATAGTGAATTATTATAACACCAGTCTTCTATTATACTTAGTGTAGTCTGCAATTTTTCGCAAAAGATACTGTAATATAATAAATACAAAAATTTTACTAAGCTGAGGGCAAAACTTACTCTGTTTTTTAGTTTTTCTTTAATGAAGGGTTTAAAAATTTGCCACACCATATTAAATATAAATGGCTGTTTAACCATGTGAACTTCCTTAAGCCTAAGTGGCATGGCATCTTGAATAAATCCTAAAAGTTTCATACTGTAGGCCGGAGTTAAGGCTTTAACCTACAAAAACATATATAGTTAATTATATAAGAAAAATAATTTGTTCAAATTTTTTAAATCTCATATTTTTACGAAATCTGTAATTAGGACTACTCTGGACGCTCGGAGGGTTTTGTGACCGTTGAAAACGTTTAAGCACACTAAAATATTTCTTATGATTAGGAATATCGAGAGATTTTTCTCTACAAATGGTCAAAAAATTTGTTATTAACAATTTACATGTTTACAATGCCGTAAAATTGTTAATAATTATGCTGTTGACCTAAAACATGCTATTTTATTCCAAATTTAAATGTCAAAGACGTCTCTTATTTCAAAATTAAAAAAAGTCAGTAAGAAGCCGAAATACCGCAAAATTACAGCATCCATGCGGGCTACGTTATCTCACATATTTGGGCTACTAAACCGGATTTTGTACTAACCATTATGCTTATTTTGATGATTTTTTCACGTATTATCATTTGGTATTAATTGAAGTTATGTGAAATACTATCTTAGCGTGCTAAAAAGACAAAAAAAAATTCTCCTAAAAGTAAAACTCCAGTTGTGTATAAGCCTTTTAAGTGGAGTTCAAGTCTTATAATCCACCTTACACTTATGAATGATTAAACAAAGGTGGTGATACTTGATCATCGATGCCCAGACCTTATTGTTCCCTTTACATCCCACAATGGCGGCAGGTCATTCAAGGCCGATCGCCTTTGCAAATCCATGCAGCCTCATTAATTCAACATCCGGTAACAAAAGTGTTTCTCCTATATAAATCTATACCTATATTTTTAGAAACTGAAAAAAATTAGAGGCTGAAATATTGCAATATTAGTGCAAAAATATAATTTCCTCTATCTCTATTCACCCGAGCGTATTTTTAAAATGTTACGTCTTCCGTACAAATATATGCATCGATTTATGTACATAGTTGTTGTAATGTTCGCTTAAAAGGCTTACAAACAAACGGAATTTCATTTTTTTTTTGTTTGAGCAAAATCTATTGCTTTCAAACATTTTAGCACGCTAATATGTTGCTAGATGTACATGAAAAAACCTTCAAAACGAATATAATGGTTATACAACGTTTAAAATGCAAGAAACCAAATTTTCTGGCTATTTTCCGAGAAAACACTATTGATATTCGTAGAGGATCAAAATACCTAAGTGAAGGTGAATTCAGACATCATAAACGGCCACAAAAATCCTTTAGGTGCCCATAAACGATTTTTAAAATTTTAATATTTTTTGTTAGTTCTTTAAAAAACAATAGACTAAAGAACGGAAATCGAAAGAACTAGTTGACACTATCCAAAATTTAGTTATTACTAATGGGTTCAATATTTTTACGAAAAATATATTACTTATGATCTTTCAATTTAGTAACTTTTTAATTACTAAAACTTTATATTCCAGAACAAAAGTATCACTTGGATAGCTTAATGCAAGACAGTACTAAATGCTTATGCCAGAAGAGACTGGAGGAAAAACTTGTAAATGATTACGTCCAATCATTTCAAGAAATATATGACAAGATAAACAGGAGTGTCCATGAAGCGATAGAAGAAGGATGGAAAATATTGGGGAATGAGAAAATAGAAAAATGAGTCCACGAAAAAAAATACGTTGGCTTAGCTCAAAAAGACAGGAAGATAGAAGAAGATATATT
This sequence comes from Diaprepes abbreviatus, assembly GCA_034092305.1. NCBI lineage: Eukaryota > Metazoa > Arthropoda > Insecta > Coleoptera > Curculionidae > Diaprepes > Diaprepes abbreviatus. The sequence goes on along the minus strand of JASJET010000055.1, from coordinate 25,064,385 downwards.
GAAAATAAAAGCGAAGTAAGTAGAATGGCAATAACAGAAAAAAATAAGAAAAGGGAAATTTCAGGAAATAAACATATATATATATATATATATATATATATATATATATATATATATATATATATATATATATATATATATATAGGAGGAAGAAGAAGAAGCTCAAAAACTTGTTTTCGGATATTCCATGTATGTGATAAGTTTTTCTCAGGACTAACACAGCTGACGTTTCGGTGAAATCTCATTCACCATTTTCAAAGCTCACTGTACGGCGTCTGTGAGCAAAAATAAGGAAGAAAATAATTAATCAGTCAAGGACCCTTAAGGCTGGAACCCATAAAATCAAAAAGGGCTCAAATAAAAATGTGACACTCAAGCAAATTTGTTGTTGTATCGTGTCAAATGTTATTCACGTGGTACCAATATGTAATTATTTGTTATGTGTGCTCTTGGTGAAAACTGTATAATAATATGTAAGGTAGGTTTTACAATTAATCAGTTAATGCGATGGCTATTATTTAGCAAAAATTTTCTCTCATAGTTAACAAAAAAATTATTCTGAGGAAGGTCAAATGTGACCGAAAAGTCAATAAATATGCATAATAATTAAAACATATACATTTTAATTAATAAAACGGATTTTACCCTCAAGAAAACCAAAACTTGAAGATATACACAAATAGAAAAATCCAAGGAAAACATATATTGATATATATATATATATATATATATATATATATATATTAACTGTATTTTTCCATTGAAACTGCAATTAGTATATATATACTAATTGCAGTTTTAATGGAAAAATACAGTTAAACCCTAAAGGAATATTTGTTGACAATGTTGTTCGTGAACAAATGTACCATGCTGTTCTTATTAGAACATAATGTAAAAATATCAATCCGTTATATAATTGCAATTTTTTAACAGCTTAAAATTACTTTACATTATATAAATAGAAAAGTATAAACACGTATTAAATTTTTGTAAATTATTTCAATGAGAATTTTGATGACGATTTTATTGTTCTCAGATATGTTAAGTAGTTTGTTTATATTTAAAGTAAATTGCATCCTATCAACAGTAAACTTGACGAATTATCTTATTAACAAAATAAAAAAGAAACTTTAGTAAATAAGCACTGACAGGCTAAAATATAAAAATCTGGTTGTTAAATATCATAACTACTTAAAAATGCTTAGCTTTCAATTTTGAAATTTTATTTATTTTTAGACAGAGATAATAGATAGATAGCACATAAAAAAAGAAATGTATGAGGAAAAGTACCCTTGTATTTTATAAAAATTATATATTTATATTACATTACCTGTTTCATTCCTAATCCATCATAGTCCATAATTACTACAACTCCTTTCACTTGCGTTTCTTCTTCAAGAAGAGCTGCTTCATGAATTAAATAAAACATTCTGAAGATCTGATCTGTCGAAACCTTGGATGGATCCCATATAGCTATAATATTTTAATATTTTTATGAAATTTATTTCTATCAGCTAAACTGACTAAAAAAATTTTGATGAAAAAGTTGAACAGACCTCTTAAAGAACGTTTAAAAGCGAAAAATAATATAAATTTTTATATGAAACTGAAATTTTGAATTCGGCGCCAAATTAATACCTGACAAAATGTGGTTTTTCGATTTTTTGTTTTGAATTTAGTTGAATTTCCAAGGTTCTAAAAAAGTACCTATTTTATCCATGGTTGTAGACCACGCCACACTGAATAAGAAAAAATGCTTAGATTCTGGGAATTCCCCAAATACCAGTTTTGAATGGAATCGTACCAAACAAATATTTAATCTGCTATAGTAAATCCGCTATCTTGAATTTTAAGAAATTAATTTTAGATTCGTAACCTAGGTCCCCAAAAACCCCCAACCCTGAGACATGTAAATTTTTAGTCTGAAATATTTGATCCTGCATATTGAGATTGAAGAAATTAATTTAAGACCCCCTAATACTATTATGAGCAAAATCGGAAAAATGTAAAATTTTTAATTAATTTTGAAGGTCTTTATTAGGTTCATATTATTTTACAAATAGCTTCCTTATAGTCAATATCATCAATAAACTTTATTAAATTATTATAGGTTGTAAATCCTCCTGAAATATCTAATACTGTTTCCTTATCCAATATGCCATTTCGTCAGGTTTTTGTTCGCGATTGAACATTTTTTCATAGAAATTTAACTGTGTGAAATTATCATAATTCACTTACCAATAATTCTATCATGAAAGTAGAGTGATATCGTTTTCTCTTATATATTATAAAAATCTTCAAGCTTCATACTAATTTATTAGAGATTATTTTCATTTTCAAATTTTTGATAAAAAGAAAAGATGCGTTTTAAAAAACAATTATTTTTTCTACACCACTTACATCCACAGTTTACCATAAGTACTCGTCTACCCTTATGATCTCTATCCTTCAGAACATTTACAACTTGATATTCCGTAAAAGAAACTTTTTCGTCTTCTGGAAGTAAGTTGTCTAAAATGTCTTTGTGTTTTTCTTTGAATGCGGCAATTCTTTTCATCTATAAAAGTATAAAAAATATAATTTCTCAGGTAATTAAATCAAATCAAGTATTGGCAACTACTAAAAATTAAAAATATGTAAGATTTCCTTAACAAAAATGTAATTATAGTTTGCAAAAATTTCTTTCTCCATTTATAAACAAACATTTTTGTTATGCACGGGATCTTTAAAAAAATCTTATGTCGCTCCTCACCCATAAATAAGATAAATAGTTGCTATCAAGATGAGTTAGCAAGTTATCCGTTTCTGAAATACAAGGTGTTAACAGTTTTTTAAAAGTGTATCTAGAACAACTAAAACAATTTGTAAGAAATTTGGATTATGAAAAGTCGTAGATATTCTAGTCATTAAAACTGAAAAGTTTCACAAGAGGCCAGCAAATGGCGTACCATTAAACTGATTTCTAACAGAAAACTGAGAATTTTAGATAATCCTTTATCTTCATTATAGATGAAAAATCTCCAACATTTTGTTAAAATTGTGATCCAAAATACTTTTGGAGACTTATCGTCGGCTGATCCTATTTTTCTTAAGATAAATGTGTTTACCAAGGTTCGAACCAGTAATGTAATTAATTTTCAGCCAAATATAACATAACGCCGACCGAAACAAAAACGGCGATCATCACCTTGTATATTTTCTATCTGTATGCAGGAAAAAGATAGTAAGCTTACTACGTCAAAATGTTTTAGGAAAACATTATCAATTTTACTCTACACTGAAAGAACAATTGAGTTACATGAATGTAACGCCAACGGCCGCCATTGAAGTAATCCTAAACCTCACACCTATACATATGTTTCTAGAGAACATGGAGAAAAGAACGATTTATAGGATAATGATAGATGAGGTCATAAAACAAAGGCCCAATCTCTCATTCAGAAATCAACAAATCTGTGACATGCCCCAAGATGAAATGAAAAAGAAATTCAACTTTATGAAAAACTTCAGTGCCAAGTTCAGTCACAAGAGCGAATGGGACAGAAACATCATTGAAAAACTTAGCAAGAAATCCACTATATGGTATACAGATGGCTCCAAAACAACGGAGGGTACTGGAGTAGAAGTGTGTGGACCCGACACCAGACACTACGAAAGCTTGGGTAAGTCACCAAGCATTTTCCAGTCAGAAATACATGCTATTAGGATGTGTATTCAGTTTAACAAGGAGAAAAACTATCGTGGCTAAGAAATTATCCTCATGACGGATAGTCAAGCAGCCATCAGTGTGTGAGTAAGAACAATAAAGTCACCCTCATGAGGGTACCGGGACACACCAGGATAGAGAGGAATGAAATAGTAGACAAACTCGCGAGGAATGGGGCCTGTTCTGGGGCCAGAGCCTTTTTGTGGAATCAGTATCAGCGTAATGCTGGAAGAACTAAAGATAGAAGAAGAAAGCATTAGATTCAATTATTGGACTGAGCTGCAAGGATTGAGACAAGCGAAGATACTTCTGGGGAACTACGACCAGAGGAGATTCAAAGAATGCATAAGCTTGAGTAAAAACCAGCTCAGAGTTCTGACAAGAGTTCTGACGGGGCATTGCCACCTGAAGGGGCACCTCAAGAAACTCGGACTGGTAGAAAGAGAAGAGTGCAGATTTTGTGAGGAGGTGAACGAAATCTCTATTCATATCCTTGCAGAGTGCAGTGCTCTGGAAAACCCTAGGATGCGGTTCTTAAGAGCACACCAAATCAAAGAGGAGCTACCCACCTTGAAGCCGTCCAACATCTTGAGATGCCTGAGGGATATAAGACTGGATGACCTACTCTAGCCGATAAGGTAACTCTTACAACTGGGCAGCAGTAGGGGGGCACAATAGATCTATCAGGTCGTAGTGTATAGACCCCTAACTCTACGCACATACATATGTACAAGGGCCACGCTTTATAAAACCCTAGGATGCGGTTCTTGGGAGCACACCAAATTGAAAAAAGGGAGCTACCCACCTTGGAGCCGTCCAACATCCTGAGATTCCTGAGGGAAATAGGACTGGAGGACCTGCTCTAGCTGATAAGGTAATTCTTACGACTGGGTAGCAGTAGGGGGCACAACAGATCTACCAGGTCACAGTGTATAGACACCCAACTCTATGCACATATGTACATAAAAGGGTCACGTTCGAAAGTTGATCTCCAGATTCAATTAGAGCGGCCATGTTTCCATGTCGAGGTAAGCCATTTAACATTAAATGTGAAATTGCCATTATTTCAAAAACTGTAAATTTTTGAAACAGACAACCTTATAGATATAAGATTAAAAAAATAGGGGTTTACATTTAAAAAAAAAATACTTTTACCGATTTTATCAAGGTAATATTTTATGTTAGTTTTTGATCATCCTATATACATATTTATTATCCAAACGTCACCTGAGCCCACTAAAGTGGAACCCCTTCTAGAAGGAAACCAACACCAATTACATAATAAGGGCTTTCATATAGGAGAAATTGATAGTTGTGTTTAGGCCTGTAAACGCCATTTTTAACAAAATTTAAAAAATGTCAAAAACAGTTGGACTTAGACAGAGGACATTATATAAGAAATTTTAAGTAGAATCTAAAAATGAAATAACATATAGGGTGTTCTATTTAAACTAAGCAAGAAGACTTCAAATTCCGGTATAACCGAAAGTACCACCATCTTGACAATATTTTAGCAGAATTGCCCCCATCGACTTTAGTAAACTGCCAAAATTTAAAAATTTTCCGAAGTCTATTTTTGACATCGATCGCGGAAGTTCGTCATGAGACACCCTGTATAGTTAAAATAAATGATTGTGCGGGTTTGAGGAAACATATAAAGGGTTTTGTTTTGTATGTGTGTTCTTAGGAGGTGGCGAAACATGGTCAAAAAAAGAAAGAAATCCTCATGTTCACATATGATATATCTAAGTTATTTTGAATTTACAGAGAATGCGAAAACTTTAAAATGCACAGAATGTTATATTCAAATTAGCAAAGTTAGTAAGTATCGTTCCCGATCTAACATTATATTTGCACCCCAAATGTCATTAGTTTATCTAAAATCATTTTAAAATAAACCATGGAAAGTACTCGGCGTTCATCATCTCCGAGATGTAAATGTTGCACCATTTTAAATTTATATGGAATATGGATGGTATTTAGCTACACCAACTTCTTCCTCTATTTTTCTACACTATGATGAAGTTGTTGCTGCTGCGTAAAATAACACATTTGTTTTTTTTTCTCTACCTGTCTTCTGTGACGTATGTTTTGGGACGCGGCTGAATAAAAGATCCGTGTTCAACTAGATTTCTTTTTAAACGGGGATATATGTCTGGAAAGTGTTGCTTTCTTTCTAGATACCTAACATGAATAAAAGCGATCGCCAGATATGAAAAGTTATCCTAATGATAACGCTTTAAATACACTACCTATTAAAATTTATTTCTCAATAAAATGTAGAGCAGCAGAATCATGACGGATGGATTTAAATTAATTTACCGAAAAAGCCGAGCTCCAAACGCTTGAGATACATCGAAACAAGGTATGATGATTTATATTAGGGCTATTTTTCTGAGTTATTAATACTTTCACTTCTGTCACTTGAAGTAATCATGATCGCGTCAACCCAATGACAAGTAAATGCATATTCAAAAGAACATGAAGTTATCAGAAGAATACAGCCATTATGTGGCACCGACAACGCTCCAGGCAATGCTGGCTCCTTCAAAAAAATTTAACTCTATTTAACCTATCTACAGTAAGGATATAATGCTGCTTTTTGGGAAAAACTTTCCAATACAACAGGAAAGATAAAGCGATTAAAGTCCCAACGAAAATTTAAGAACCCAATTGTTTTCTTTTTCCAGGGTTAGTTGTCGAGATTAATCATTGTATTATTTACACAAATATATAAAATATACCTAATTTACGAAATAGATTTAATTTACTCTTTGTCTCCATTGTATTTATTCTTATTAACATAAAATTTATCTATTACATGCTATTCGATAGTGATTTTATTAATATCTTACAATGTTTAACAATTGAGTAAACAAAATATTAATTAGAAACCAAAATTTTAGTATTTATTGTTAACCAAGAGATAATTTTAAGAGATTTATTCTTACAAGGCTAACTAAATATCTTGTTTGTTTTCTTGTTATCAATTTTAAATTATTTTTTTAGTGGCTATGCTTTAAATATGCAACGTTAACAAAAAAGAAACTTAAAACTATATTATTTTCACTGGTAATACATTTTCTGCGTTTTTCAATAGAAATCTACCCAGATTATACAAAATTTACTGCCGTTAATGCAGTCGGGATTAATTTATTCTCATAAATCAAGAGGTATCTCTGTGCAGCAATAGCGAGGTAACTTTTATATAAATTTTTGGCTTTCTTTTTTTTAATTATCTTCAACATTAATTTTAGTCTTAAAAAAAGCTAAGAAATGTTTAAAACCATCTATAAACTGCTACCTGTTTAAAATGATAAAATTTATAAATACCTGAAACTCTGTATTATTAGAATACAGGAAAAGTTCATTATGAAATTACACCAAGGTTCCAAAAACCAAGTTTGGGACAAAATTTGAACTTCGTAATTTTTAAAAAATATATTATCTTTTTATTTTTTCTGTGTATATCTTCTTTACAACTGAATTCTTAGCAAATTGGTTATTTTAGAAAAGTAAATATGTTCCACCTTCTCCAAAATAGAATTTATTTTTTGGACTCTTCTTATAATTGTCGATATATCAAACTTTGTTTTAGTAATCATAATGTATGATTGAAAATACCAATAATATTACTATTTTCTAATATTTTGGTCAATTTTGGTGGAAACATCCTATTATTTGAACTGAGGATTATATAATTTAAATATAGCTGCTCTTATTTTAGATTGAAGTAACTTTATATCAATTTTTTATGATTTCTTTCGTTAAAAATTACCTCCAGCATTAGTTTTAGCATTTAAAAAAGCTAAGAAATATTTAAAACCATCTCTAAACTGCTATCGACTTAAAATGAGAAAATTTAGAACTACCTTAAATTCTGTGTATTATTAAAATACATGAAACTTCATTATGAAATGATATTAGTACTTACACCAAGTTTCCAAAAACCAAGTTTGGAGACAAAATTTGAACTTCGTAATTTTTTAAAAATGTGTTATCTTTTCATTTTTTCTGGGTAATTCTTCTTTATAACTGAATTCTTAGCAAATTTATTATTTTAGAAAAATAAATATGTTCTAGTTTCTCCAAAATAGAATTTATTTCTTGAACTTTTCTTATAATTCTCAATATATCAAACTTTGTGTTAATAATCATATGTATAATCGGAAATACCAATAATATTAATATTTCCTAATATTTTGATCAATTTTGGTGAAAATATTTTATTATTTGAACTGAGGATTATATAATTTAAATATATTTGATCTTATTTTAGATTGATGATCACAATTTTATTGTAATCTTTAATAGGAACGTGCACACCTGCATTGTGAAACGATAAACCATATAACACTTAAGTATGTTATTAGATAAAAGAATAAAGTAGTCCAATTTGTTTGCAATGAGTGTACTACGTATCAAACAATTCAAAACTGTTTTAAAATTTAAGAAAAATCTGTTTTATCTATTGTAGGTAATCTATCAATAATTGACATGAAAAATTGTATCTAATATTAATATTTTAAATTATAACATTAGCTGAATAAAACTTACTAATTCATAAGCACTCTTAGCATAGAACTTGCATGGCCTTAGGTACATAATAAGCACTTTATCATCATCCGTTTTAAAATAAATACTTTTGTCATTTGCTAACAATTCTCGAAGTTCTGCTAAGCCTTTTTCAATATTTTCTGGAGTTTCCCGCAATTCTTTTTCTGCTATGGCTCGATTTTCTTCAGATAGAGGAAACAAGTCCAAATCAAACGGTGACGGCATCTAGAAATATATTATTATTGTCTCAATTTTGTTATAAAATAAAAGAGTAGTACCATTGTACATACAATGGTAATAAAAAATCATTAGGATTATACACAAAATACATACCAAATTTGTAGAAAATACAATGCTAATTTAGGATAAAGCAAATGTTCACCATGGCAAATAAAAAGTTTATTAAGTAGGTACTGATATAAAATTATTAACTAAAACTAATTAAAAATTAGTAGCTCATAGGGAAAGAAATGTTTTTTTAATTAGTATTTCACCTAAATTCTCTAAAAAAGAATCATAAGGAAAAGATGTTGATTGCTGAAAACTATCATGGAAAAAACTATATACAGTTTTAGTCGTAAAATATAATGAATTTAACGCCTCGATATGACAGTTAAAACGTTATCCTAAACATATTTCAATATTCTAAATAATCTTGTGTAGTGTGGTTAGTCTGGATATCGAGCTTTTCGAAAATAAAAACTTTACCTTCTAGTGATTACTTTAAAATTAGTACCTAAAAAAACAATTTTTCGCCAAGAAAATTAATGATAAATATTTTATTCATAATCCAAAAGGCAAGTTAGTTTCTCATTTAAAAAAATAACTAATATACCTGTGAGCAGTAAGCGTCTAGATTAACTTATGTTCAGTTATTAACTGAAAATACATTCGATTCTTATTTGAAATAAAAAATAAAATAATAGTAAAACCATTAACTTAAATAGTACCATATAAAGAATGATCGCATGTAAGTTAGAAGTTATTTTAGACAATTTTGTGTACGTAATTTTGTTTTAGCAAATCAAAGGTTATAATGATTTTATGGTAATTTATCCACTTAATATCCCAGTATCAACTTATTTCTTTTTATCAACAAATCTTCATCGAGTCTTTTAACTAAAAGGACTTAAGCCTAGGTTACACGACGCTTATTTCGCTATTGGACCGAGTGCTGAGAAATGTAATGGCACCGCGCTAGCTACTGCTCAGATTATGTTCTATTTTGCATAAGTATTTTTTTTTGATGAATTTGAGTTTACCCCGACTGTCGACAGTCGATTAAAAGAATTACACTTTATTCATGATTTTTACAAGGCAATTTTTATAGAATTAATTTCCAAAATTTAAAATTAATTGCTGAAAGGCTGAAAATCAAATTGAAATTCAGATAGTAAAAGTTAATTTTTAAAAAACTGTTCATTTTGCTATAATAATTTATACGATATTCTGTGCCAGGGATTACCCAAATAATATAAAAAAGAAGTATTCAGTTCGTTTAATTTTTCTTTTTACATTTTAGGAACTATACAAATGTAGTTAATGGTGGTATATATTCAATTTGTACACCAAATTTGGTAAATAATTCAACTCAATTACAGAAAATTGTAACTCCTAACCAGATCTATAAATTTTTGAATAATTATATAATTCAGCTAATGTTGAGTTCAAAGATATTTGGAGTAAGAAATTAATTCCTTGCAATTATTATAATACTATACTTAGTTGTAGTTTTAAATATTTTTTTTTTATTTGTAGTTTTTTACTATCTTAATTTTCTATTAATTAATTTAAATTATAATAGGTAGTTATGTTCTTATTCGCTCCTAATTCAACAAATATTTATCAAAATTTGAAAAATTATCCTACATCATCAGAAATTACTTATAAAATTAAATTATTACTCTCAGAAACTATGAATTTGTAGAAATGAAATTAGAATAAAGATTATTAGCATTCAGTTATGGTCGGAAATAATCAGAATCCAGCAATTTTCAGTTTGTCCGCACTGCAAGTCGACTGCACGTGAATAACAGCCTTCAGCGCATTGTCATAATATGCGATTTGCAGTACCATAGAATTAACCGAAAATGTACAAGTTGAATAGCACACTTGCACTCCAGGGTGGCACTCTAGAGAAATTGTACTATATTTAGTATCTTTTTATTATTTTTATACCTTTTAGGTCCAATCCGTACCAAATTAATACATTTTACAAATTTACGATTTTTGTACCAATAAATTTTCCAATTTTTGAACGTTTCAATTTTTTTTTAGATAGAATAACAAAAATATTTCCCTGTGTCCCAAATGTATAAAGAATTAAATTTTGTCTTTTTTTGTTTATCAGATCAAGTGTACAGTCTTTAAAATGCAATCACATATGTATACATTAATTTTTATTAGTCGCCTCATTATATATATATATATATATATATATATATATATATATATATATATATATATATATATATATATATATATATATATATGAAGTAAAATGCGAAATAGTGAATGCAAACTTCGCTCCATCATATCCTTTCTGTGTTAATGCATCTCACACGGAGGTATCCGTGAAAGCCGTATAAACATATATATATATATATATTCAAGTCACTTACAATTGTCGTCCTATTTTATGTTTGAGTTCTGGTGGATGCGACGGGAAAGGATATTTTCGACCGTTAGGGTTCCTTGATATGGACACCCCGAAATCCTTTCAACGATTAAAACGGTAGGGTTAAATTATGTTTACTAACTTATAAAATACAAAAGAAGTCTGTATATTTAATCTCCAATACACTTTCCGCCCAACTTTTGTGCTAAAATCTTGTAAGCACATGTTTTTAAATAACTTAAATACAGCCTTGCAACGAAATTTCACAAAAAAATATTAAAGCCAATAACTACTACGCAACCTAAATATAATGCGTGCTCTACACACACTTAATCAATAATTTTTTAGAATATCTCTTGACTGAAATTGAAATGTCTCGTTTCGGTTTATACGGTATATGATACCGAAATTTTAAAAACAAATTTTTAAGATTTTTTATGAAAACAGAAATAAAATCTGAGTGTTTCTTCATTTCTTCTTTAGACCCAAATAAAAAATTAAGTTATTTGTTCAAATAAATAGAGCCAGAGGTCACACAAATTGATGAAGACCGAATTTTATATTGTTTTTCAATTTAACAGATATTGTAACAAAAAAAACAAATTTGTATGCCTTGGTGTGAAAAAAGAGGTAAGCATGTCTTCAATAAGAAATACTGAAATTTATTGTTTGAGCAGCCTACTGGATTTAGTACAATTTAGTACATTTTGCATACTTATCGAATGCGCCTGCAATTTAATATATACAGTATCGCAGCGTTTTTTCAGGTGAGGCAACCTCGGAACGCACTAATGAATACGATACGGCATGTTACCAAATACATTAAACTTGAATTTAAAACTGATAAAAATTGTCATGGAAATTCTAATTGACTTTTTATATTTTGCTTTCCATTGCCTTTATATAAAATAGGAAAATAAATAAAAATTATCAATTACTTAAAACTGAACTTTAACATAGCGCTTCTTTACTCTATTACTAGGTACTTCTAAAATTTGTTAGTGTTATAACTTAGGAGGTTATACATTTTGCCTTTTATGGATGTGAATTCATTTCTTTATGAGATGTATAATGGTAAAAAATATATATTATTGATTACGTAAAACTGAAGTCTTATGTAATACTAAGTTGTTTTATTATCAGTTAGTTACAATTACAATAATGTAATGTCAACAAATTTATTTTGGTAAATTAAACAGAAAAACAAATTCCGTTAATGATTTCTACAAAATTGTTAACGTTATAACTTTATCTTCCGGGGCTCTGAATTCAATGAGGATTTGTTTTTCTTGACATGGATAAGAACATAAATACAAAGGACAACAACATAAATAGAAGAATAGTTAAGGCACTGATCTCCACAGATGCTCATATACTTTGCTATTAGTTAGTTCTGTGTGCTTATTTATGTTTATATAAATAAAAATAAAGTAAGACCATTTAATAAACATATTCAATGCAAGTAAAAAATTAAAGAGAATATGGGTATTATTTACTACAAAGTTATTAACGTTATAAAAGATTACTTATTTATAAGTACAAGTTAACGACTGTGTGATGCTCATCAACATTGCAAGAGTTTAATATGTCTGGCTCAGCCAAGTTTTACTAAAAATAAGACTTTACATCCTCAATCAGAGTTAGCTAATACAGGCTGCGGTGCAAACTAAGAATTAAGCTATGCAAACTGTGTTTGCATAGGGATAATTTAAAATTTAACCAGATTTAGATAAAAAATAAAATATTTTTAAGATAATTTTTTAAACTTAAGTTTGCCACCTTTATTTCGATCTTAATTAATACTTAAAACACACATATCAAGATATAACTGGCATGATAAACTAAAATTTAATTTATTGTTTTTGTTATTGTATTTCTCATAATTTTTTTTTATTTCTGAATTCTTATAATATAGTTGTATTATATACATCTATAATAGTATTAAGCTCTATATTAAAAAATAGTGCAACTTACCTTTTTAAAATTAGTTTTTAACTATTATTTGATATAAAATAAGCACTGCACCACTTCACAAGGGGGCCAAACACAAAGTGTTTTATTTTTATAAGGAATTCAAGTTTTACTCCCCTTTATCTTATCCTTTATTAGTGCTGGATATCAAAGTTCATGAATCAAAATTTATAAGTATTAATAATTATTTTAAAAAGATATCGTTTTATGTATAAATATATGACACATTGATGTAGACAACGGGAACGGATAAAACTCAAAGGTCAGCATTTTTATTTTTTAAAATATTGATAAGACATGGTCGTCTAATCGGTTAAGATAAATAAGTTTAACTTATTTATCGGTAATATTGAAAAGTACATAAAATTCAATTTGATAATATGGAGGAATTTTTTTTATATAGAAGGAATTCAAATCAATTTTTAAAATAGATTTCTCTTTTCATAAAAGGTAAATTAAATGAATCGGTATGAGACACCGATTTTATCGCTTCTGATGTACAGGGTGGAACGATAAAGGCAAAATAGAGAAAGACAAGGTTCCAATAATAAAATAAGCATGCGAGTAGGCTTGCCATCCGTCCCCTTTTCCCCGAACACTGTCCTCTTTCGAAGGCCGTCGGGGAACATCCGGAGAGATTTTCCAAATATGTTCGGGGTTTCTGAGAATTTGCGTTTCATTATTATTTACAAAATATCTACATCACGTGGTGCGACGATTGCGAGAGGCTCGCGGACAAAGAAAAAATCGTGAATGATAGTTGTATTCTTTTGAGTAAATTATCACTGATCAGAGTGAAAAAAGTGAAACTGATAACTTCATGTTTTTTTGAATATGTATTTACTTGTCATTGGGTCGAAGTGATCATGAGTACTTCAAGTGACAGAAGTAAAAGTGATAATTACTCAAAAGAATATACCTGATGTGTCTTCTATCTATTCAGCAGCATGATCAGATCTGAAATACTCGATTGAATTTTTAAAATCACTCTAGTTCAGTGGTTCCCAACCTTTTTCTTCTTGCGAACCCCTTCTAAAAACCTGAATAAATTGGCGAACCCGCTGTACAATCATTAGGAACAGTAAATGAAACAGTAAAATTAGGTTATTAAAATTTATTTTCCATATTAAATAACAGTTTATAAAGAAAAACTAAAACTAATCGTAAAACATTTTCAGACAAACATTATTAAAACTAAAATGGTAGCTTAACCTACAAAAAAGAGTTAATACAAAATGAATACAATAATACAAAAACTTGACAATTACCCTCAATGGGATAATTATGCATGTTTGGTGGAACAATGAAATTCAAAATGGAAAGTATGAGTATTACATCAGGTTCTACTTCTAACATGTTTCTGTACTTATCTTTTTAGGTAAATGTATATTGAAAATTCTTTCTCACATAAATATGTTATACAAAAGAGCAATTCAACTTTAATAGCTTTTTCCACCACAACAGGACGCTCATTTCTTACACTGAGCCAAAAATCAACAGTTTTTAGGGAATTGTCAGAGGATAAGTCAATAAGCTTTTTTTTCCCAGTAGAGTTAAAGAAGTATCCGAAGTTATATCTCCTTGAAATCCGGTTGTTCGATCCAGATATAATAGGTTTATTAGAAAAATAGGTCTTTAACGTCAATTGTAGTTTTTTGAGATGTTCAGTAATATCCCTTTTAATATTTTTGTTAAGTGGAATTTCATTTTCTAATAAAATGGTACTGAGAGAACCAAAGCATTCGTACTCTTTCGCCAACAGACATTGACTCCAAAAGTTGAACTTCTTTAGCTTGGCTGTTATTCTGTCGAGATACCTGGGCCTTGCAAAGGCAGATTTAAAATATTTAATTTAGAAAACACTGTGAAATGAAAACATTTAAATTTTATTTCAGCAAATGTTCAATATGAGCTCCACGTACTTCAATACATTTTCTTATTTTTCGAATATTTTCCCGCTGCACAGCAAATAATATTCCGACATTCTTACGGACTTCGTTAGAATGCTGTGCCATTCTCGCTAGTAGTTCTTTTCTAGTGCTGAATAAACTAGTTCTTTTAGATGTCCCCAGAAGTAAAAGTCCAAGGGATTTAGGTCTGGAGACCTGGTGGCCATAAAACAGGCCAACCTCGATCTATCCATCGAGGGCCAAAAACTTTTGTTATGTGTTAACATTCTATACGGTTAAAATGAGGTGGAACAGCATCATGCATGTACCATATTTGCATTATTCTATCAAAAGGTACAGCTTCCAATACATTATTTAAATTTAGCTGCAAAAATTGTAAATAAATCTCACCGTTGAGTCTTCCTTTCGAAACAAATGGACCTATAAGGTTATTTTCGATGATGCCAGCCTACACATTTACAATAAACCTTGGTTGGTGTTGGTTTTGAATTATAGTGTGGGGGTTTTTATCAGCCCAAAAATGTGTGTGAGCTTATTATACCATCTCTTGTAAAACCGGCCTCATCGGTAAACAAAATAAGGCTAGAAAAATTTAGATTTAGGTTATGCTGCTGTACAAACCAGTTGGAGTATTGAAGTCTTGCGGGATAATCATTTAGAGACATAGGGTGTACTTTTTCAACGTGGCAAGGCAAAGTAACTGTTCGGTTAGAGTTTCACGTACAATCCGTTTTGTAACATTGTTTTGTGTCGAGAGCTTTCTTATGCTGTTTGGAGAGTTGTCAGCAATATTCTGTAAAATGTGTTCCTCTACGTGAGGATCTCGTGCTCTCCTGAGAGAACCCTCACCGCCACGTCGCGGCCAAAATAACCCTGAATAAAATATGTAAAAAATTAATTCGTTAACTTTAATAATTATTTTCTAATCATCTTTTACTTGTTTCCCTTAGGCTTAGATCAACCCTTTGAAAGGTTTTGGACTTGACAATGTTCGAGCTGGAAATCTTTCAGCAAAAAGTCTACTTGTCTTCGAAGAATTTGACGACGCTTCACCATAAATTAAATGCATATCAGCATACTCTAAGTAAGAATATTCTTCCATTTTTTAAAATTATTTTTACTTGAAGGCGGCTTTAACAGGTTCCGTCAATAGTAATTCATTATGTAGGTATTAACAATAATAACCTGATTTTTACTTGTTTATGTTTAATATTAATAGCTTTTGAGTTTTCGCATAAAAACCGATCTATCTCGAAAACCACCAATTTTATCGAAATAAATTAAGAGTGCCTTTTTGAAGAGGAATGACCAAAGTATTTAAAAAATGAGTTTTCAGCTGTGTAAAATGACACTTGTCAAAAATTACTTCACGAATGCGCGGGTTCACAAAGCAGCCAAAAATCATCCCATCTTTCATGAGTTTAACTTTTTTTAAGTTTAGCCACCCACTGTATAGTCCAGATTTAATTTCATTTAACTTCCTTTTATTGAGAAAAAAACAGTTGAAAGAGAATATTGATACCTATTTTGACGGCCAACAGAAATTATGTTTTTCTGATGTAGTACAGAGATTATTCCGAAATATCAAATTATCAAAAACATCTTTTGTTTCATTGTTCGGAAAAAATCTTTCTATTGACCTTGGTATGTTTAAACAGATACCTATTGGTATTTCATATTCCTTAAAATAAATTATATGTCATTCAATAAATTTATGTCATTGTCAAATTAACAATATATTAATGGTTATTTCCATTTCACATCTATAAATTTTCCAGAATATAAGGAAATAATTTTCATTTTATCGAATACTTGAAGAAAACTAAAACTAATAGGAATAGATATCATAGCAATTATAATTATGTACCCCAATTTGAAGTAGTCATTCTAAATTAATCACACATTTCGAAAATAAACTCCGATAAAATAACATGAATAAGAGACCTTGTACACTTTCATTTTATCTCAATATATTTTTACTAAATATCAATAACTTTTCCATAACAAATATATATATATATATATATATATATATATATATATATATATATATATATATATATATATATATATATATATTGGCACAAATGAGAAGGAATTTAAAAAAAAATAAGGGTTCCAACCCTCATAGTCAAAACTGCTTCGGCCAGTTTACTTTTCGCATTTAAAATAATATACTATTATGTTATTGGCAAAATATCAGTTAGAACCTGAAACATATTAGGGACCCTTTTTGGGGAAGAAATTTCTATTTAAGGATGGTTACAAACAATTATTTTGAAAAGGTATTCATTCAGTAAAAATACTTGTTCCAAACATTTAAAACATTTAAAGTTCATTTTGATTTTTTTAATACACATAAACACAAATGAGTTCGAATTATTAAAATTAAAATTAGGGGTTACAACCCTTACGGTTCAAAGTGCATCAGGTAGTTTAGTTTTGCAGTAAAAGTAACATGCAATTTGATTATTTAGAAAATATCAGTCAGAAGCTGAAGCATAATGACAAACATTTTTTGGAGGGTAAATTTTCGTTTAAGGGTGGTTTAAGAAAATAATCTAGAAGTGGTCAAATTTATTTTTGTATTCAATTAACGAATATATTTTTTCTAATTTTCTTCAGCTCATTTTATTTTTTTAATCAAAATAGATACAAAACATGTAGATTTTTCAATGTAAAAAATAGGGGTTGCAACCCTTATGATCGAAACTGCATTATTTAGCTGTACATTGATATTAGAAGTAATACGCAATTTGTTTCATTGCAAAATTCCAATTAGATCCTAAGATATTTTTTAAATCCATTTTAGAGGGTGAACTTTAGGGGCAGATTTTACCCCTTTAAAGTGTTTTTCCGCAGATAAAACAAACATGTTTCTCTTATTTCATCGTGACCTACAACACGTCAAAAAATTATTGAAGGAGGCGGGAGCTATTCTCTTGGTTTTCGAGATTTTTCGGGGCCAAACGTATGTTTTCTAGAGCCTTGTCTATATGTTCTTCTTTGTAACCATTTTTGGTTAGGGCGTCTTGCAGTATGTTCATCTCTTTGAGGTAATTTTCTTGATCTGTAAGGGACTGCGATCGAAACGATTTCACTACTGCAAAGAATTAGGCGGGGTGGTGATGTGAATCGACATTGAGGTTTCTGTTGGTGTGAGTGGGTTTTCTGCAGACAGTGTCCAAAAGCAAGCCATCCTCTTTTCTTTTCAGTAGGATATCTAGAAAACGTAGTTTTCTTTCCTGTTCTGTCTCCATAGTGAATTTGATTTTTACGTGAGTTAGGATTTTTGAGATTTCCTTCTCCATGTTGTCAAATAACGGATGTGCCATCTACGTAACGCAGCCACAGTCGTGGTTTGTGTATGAAGGTCTCTAAAGCTTTGGATTCGAAGTCTTCCATAAATAAGTTAGCGAGTGCAGGAGATAGCGGAGATCCCATATGGGCTCCTTCGACTTGTTTATATCGCTAGTAAAGTAGTTCGCTCGTGAACGCCGTACAGTGAAAATGGTGAATAAGATTTCACCGAAACGTCAGTTGCCTTACAGACCTGAGAGGGACTCGGCACATACACGGGATAGCCGAAAATTTACATACATACATATATATATATATATATATATATATATATATATATATATATATATATATATATATATATATATATATATATATATATATATATATATATATTTCGCGGATTCACCCGTGTGAGATGCAATAGCAGTGCATATATCCACATTATGCCGTTGTAGTGCTGAAATCACATTCAGCAAACGTACAACTATATGCAGCTCCGTGTATAGAATGAAGTAAAATACAAACAGTAAATGCAAACTTCTCCCCATCCTATCCCTTCTGTGTTAGAGGTTGCACAGTTAGAATAAATTGGTATAAAACGAAAATTTATCCTATTCCACCACCATCGAGATGATGGCCTACCTGCACCACCAAACCGAGAAGAAAGTCAAAACTTACCCTCCCCGCCACAGTGATACGGCAGAGATACATGTTTCGTCTCTACTAGACTCATCAGGGTACCGACATGCACCTGGCTGTGCAAAGGACAGAATTTGCATGCTTCCTCCCGATCTGTCCTTTGCACAGCCAGGTGCATGTCGGTACCCTGATGAGTCTAGTAGAGACGAAACATGTATCTCTGCCGTATCACTGTGGCGGGGAGGGTAAGTTTTGACTTTCTTCTCGGTATGGTGGTACAGGTAGGCCATCATCTCGATAGTGGTGGAATAGGATAAATTTTCGTTTTATACCAATTTATTCTAACTGTGCAACCTCTAACACAGAAGGGATAGGATGGGGAGAAGTTTGCATTTACTGTTCGTATTTTACTTCATATATATATATATATATATATATATATATATATATATATATATATATATATATATATATATATATATATGATAGGTACTTCCCAAATTTTTAATTATCGTATTTATTTCATCTACTTTACAGGAGTGCCATTAAAACAAATGTATCTTTGAACACAAATAAATTATTATATTAATATTGTAATTTTTTACACTATAGTAGTTTGATTATTCAAAAAGCTGTTTAAAAATGGGCTCTGAAAATATTTTTCATATTTGTTATAGAACTGCTAAAGTATCCCATATCCAGTTTTTACTTTGATAAAAGGTGGTCACCCAATATTTACCAAAGTAAATTGAAGATGGGCAAAATGGACACTTTGGTGATTTAGACCATCCGGAACACTAATTTTAAAGATCCGAATCAATCTTTCAATTCTTCTAAGAATTCTGGAAAAGTTCAAACGACTTTCCGATGTTACCTACTTTTTAATGTATAATTTTAGGAAAATTACTGCACTACTGATAACTTATACCTCATGTTTTTTAATTAAAAAAAATCCAATTAGATACCCAACTCATTTTAAAAATATATTTTTTAGTTTAATTGCAATTTTCTAAATGTTAAAGCTAGAATTTCGCATGTAACATTTAATTTGGATTTTAAACGACTAGTAATGGTTGCCTCATTAAAAATTCATAGAGCGTGTCATTTGCAATGATAACCGCATATATCTTAAAGACATCCCAAAGAATCTGGTTCTTAAAACAATCTTAAACTCTTGTTTTGCATGCCCATTGCCTTGGTCGCTTCTTTTACTCTTTCTCCGATTACATTTGACAACAGGCGAAATGTATCTAAAACAAAATCGACTAAATCTTAGCATTTTTGGTGTACTAAAACCGAAACTAAACTTATCTTTTTAATATTAGTTCAAGTTTTAAAGATACGTGACGTCATGTCTCCCTATATATAAACAATGTAATCGCAAGAATGCACGTGGTATATTTGTATTTTTATAACAGCAGTAGAACTTATTAGAAGACGATGTTTCAGTATGTGTTTTTCGTAAACGCCATAAAAGACTAGCACAGTTTTTTACATGGATAAGAACTTGGTCTTCTGCAATAACATCAGCAGTTTATTGGCAGTTCAATATTGAGTTTTCAAGCAGTACTATTCCATATGGGAAATATTTTACCGTCTATTCCTGTTGGATATGCGTATTTTTTATTATTTTGTTGAAAATAAAATTTAAAAAAAAATTTCTTGGAAATTGTAAATAAGTTTTTAATTTCATTGTCATTTTTGTGTTCAGTGCCTCAAAATTAACAAAAAAATGCACTTTTCATACAAGATACAACAAATAAATTAAAATCTGTTGCTTAGTGTTATTAATCTAAGGAACTTTGACCTGTCGGACCCGGAACATCAGTGATTCATCCATGAACTTATATTTAACCATGGATTCATTACACCATTCTTTAAGTAAACATCGTACTATACTGAATCGTATTTTCAAACACTATTCGGTACAATAAATGAGGGCTCAGTGTTGGTTTGATATAAATTTTAAATTTTACTGAGCCAGAACCTTCGGACTGTACACTGATACCAGTAAAAAAGAAACACATTCAAATCCAACTGACTTCTAAAGTAAATTACAGGGTTATTTTTTGGTAGATTGTAAGCATATTATTTGAGTACATATCTTAAATAAATAAAAAAAAATCTTTGTTTTATTTATTTAATTGTTTCAAACTAGAAAACTGGCTGTGTAATATTGTTTAACCAAAAATCAGTTAATAAAGATTTTTTACCTATCAATTTTGAAGAGAACTTAAGGTTAGACTGTATTGCGTAGCTACCGGAATGCCAGGGATGACAGTACCACACGGCGTTGACTCACTTTAGGCGCCGCAAGCGCCTTCCCAATCCCATTATCTTATTACTGCAAATGAATTTTGTAAGCTAGAATAAATATATTAATATAAAAATATGTGAAAATATTAATAAAGAGAAAATATTTTAAAATGATCAAAAATCATCACTCTATGAATGTAGTGTGTAAGAGCATTATTTTTTTACATTTATGTAGTTATCCTAATGCTAAAGGAAAAAATAGGCTTTTTTTAACGGCCAATATTTTACATATTTTAATAAACAGCGCGGTGCCGCGTCATGTGTAAATTGTCGACACTGCGGCGAGCGCCTATTTTCTTTGAGAAGTGCCGATAAAGGCGGGACGCGAAAAACGAATAGTGGAAGATTATTTTTATGGCTATTTCCTATTTTTTTGATCTGCATTTTTAGAAAAATGTGTTAAAATTGCGTAGGTATGCAATGATAACCTCAACCTAAAACTACGACAGAGAATGATAAGATCATACGTCTGGCCAGTGTTACTATATGGGGCAGAGATCTGGACAATTAAGGCTGCCACGATTAATCGGTTGGATGCTCTCGAAATGTGGTTACACCGGCGAATACTGAGAATACCTTGGACAGCTACGCAGACCAATGAAGTGGTACTCAATAGGGCCAACACAACTCGTCTACTATTAAACACTGTGAAGTGTAGAAAAATCTCATATCTTGGACATATATTCAGAGGGGAGCGATATAGAATTCTTCAGCTAATCATGATGGGTAAAGTAGAGGGACGTAGAGGGGTAGGAAGGAGACAGGCTTCCTGGTTGAGGAATATTCGTGAATGGACAGGTATATGTAGCGCGGGGGAACTGTTCCAGCTGGCGCAGGACCGTGAAAGACTTGCCAATGTAATTGCCAACATCAAGGGGACCTGATATGCCACTTGAAGAAGAAGAAGAAGCTATGCAATAATTTTATTATTTTCTCATATTTAGTTTTGTCTTGTATATTGTGAAGTTGAAATAAAAAGTGATGAAAATATTTGTTTGTATATTTTTAACGAAAAATATTAATTAAGTATGGTCTTCTTTTGAAGGCTTAGCTTAATTATAGGGAGAGTTGAGAGTAGTTGAAAGTTTTTTAATATAACTGTTAGTGATATGTAATATATTAAGTTTGTTGAAAAATTTGTTTGTTCTTTCTGTAATGTTTCATGTTTTAGATCTGCATAAAATGGAAAAAAATAAAAGAAAGAAATCGAGTGGTTGGGCATACTTAAAAAGAAAGGAACGGCAAGAAATGAAAAAGCAAAGTTGCCGATAATTAGTGCTCATTTTTCAATGTACTTCAAATCAAATTTGGGAATAACGGAAGCGAAAGCGTTATGTTCGGAAATTTTAACGCCAATAGAAAAAGTTTCAGTTCCAGATAGTTTGGACTTAGATGAACTTGTGGTGAACGATAAAATAAATTTAAATGCTTTTGAAACTTCTTCACAACTAGCAAAAAATTAAAATAGTTTTGGTTCCGCCGATAAAGACCAAATGCTAGAAATGTTAATAAAACGATACATTGTTAAAAGTGGCGCAATTAAAAAACGTATTTTGAGTTATAGATCTTGCAGACCAAAAGACATTGATTTTCCAAAAACTAATGGTAATTGTTGGCCGTATTGTTGTTACTCTATTAAGTACAGTTGTTACTGTTGGTTATTTGCTGATAGAAGCAGTCAACACTTTAAGTTTATTTGGGTCAATGAAATATCTAAATTGAAAACTTTAAGCCAAAAAATTGTAGAACATGAAACTGGTGGTACACACATTGCCGCTTGTGTAACTCACGATGCCTGGGAACTTAATAAAAATATGCTTGATCAAAATTTTGAAAAAAAAAATATAAAGAAGATCATTATTTTTGGCGACAAGTTTTTCACAGAGTTTTGGATGTTACTTTGACATTGTCTGTATGTAATCTACCATTTAGAGGCCATTCTGAACATGATAATGATGACTCCAAACAGAGCAATTTTCTAACAGTAATACACTTGTTACAAAAGTTAGTGGAACTTCCAAAAGATTCAACAAAATACTTAAGCCCAACCATACAAAATGAGTTTATTCATATGTTGGGAACCGAGATAGAAAACAAAATTTCGCGCAGCTCCATTTTCTACAATAATTTTAAACATTACAAAAAATATATGTAAAATAGAACAGTTGAGTGTTATTTTTTGCTATATTCTTCTTCATAAAAATAATAATAACGAAATCATACCGGTTGAATGTAAAGAATCGTGTACTGGATTTTACCCCATAACATATGATCGAAGCGCTGAAGATTTAAAAAAATTCGTTATCATTTTATTTCAAGAAAAAAACATCTCTATTAAAAAGTATAGAGTACGGGCTACGACGGTGCTGCTGTTATGAGCGGCACTTATAACGGCTTGCGATTTAATATTCTCGAGTTAGAAAAAACCGCTCGTTCATTGCGCCGCTCATAACTTAAATTAAGGTATAAATGATGCTGCCAATGGAGTCCCAGACGCAAAAAAAAAATCGGTATGGTTGGTTGCCTATATAGCTTTTTTCGAATAGTATTGAACGGTGGAAGTTACTTAAAGAAACTCCAGCAATAATAAATAAATAAAATTAAGAAGCAATCGGACTTAGAAAAAAGTTGGAAAATTGTGAATTTCTTATTGTATTGTTTTCCAAAATTCTTCATTCTACAAAGTTTCTAAACTTCTTCAAGGTAAAAAGTCTAATATTGTGCAGGCTTTCAATTTATTTAAAAATGTTTACGAATAACTTTGTAAACTGTGTCACAAGATCAAATTCGATGTGAAGCTTCGGATTTAGTAGCAAATTGGGGTATTAAAGCTTTTTTACTGAAAAGCGACAAAAAAATTACAAAAAATTTTTTGACGAACTTGTCTCCGATACAAAATTCACAGCAGAAGAAAAATTCAAAAAAAATACATTTACTAATATTTTGGATATTGCATCATGTCAGTTAAAAAATCGACTTTCTAGTTTTCAAAATGTTGTTGATAGATATAAATTCCATGATCTCTCATTTATGACCACCGCGACTCATACTGAGTATTCAAGCAGGATGAAATTTTGTGAATGAATACGATGATGACTTATCTGATAATTCTGCCAATGAAATTCTCAATTTTCGATCAGCTTTTCTAGAAAATTTAGAAGAATTATCAACAATAGATGAGGAGGTTGATTTTATGTTTTGTAAAAATCACACCAGCTCATCAAATTCTCTCAATGTGTGTACCGCACTATTAATAATTTTAACTCTTCCTATAATTTCCGCTTCTGCTGAGCGATCATTTTCCAAACTGAAACTAATTAAAAAATTTTTAAGAAATAATATTAGTCAAAAATGTTTAAGTAGTCTGGCTATATTTAAGCATAGAAAATAAATCAACTTTGATAAAGTAATTGACGTTTTTGCAAGCATTAAGAATCGCAAAAAGCACTTCTAACGTATGGGTGATTTATTAGGTATTGTGTTGTCATGGGTTCGCTTGGGCTCTTTTTCTGATTATTTTGAATTTTTAGTAATATTAACCAAACTAAACGAACCCATTACCCTAGCATTGCCATCCCAACAAATTACCCATTTCGGATATACCGTGGGGCGTACTAGTATGTCCTGAGTGAAAACTGTTATTTCCTGTAATATATGTAATATCCAAGTTAATGTAAGATTAAGGACTAAGAACCTAAGTTAGGAGATTATGACTTTTTGTTAAAAAAAAATTAAGGCCCGATTTTTGTATACTTTTTATAATTAAAAAATTATGAAATACCTAACTTGACTTTATTTTTATGATTATGCGGTCATAAATATTACAGAAATTAAAGTGGAAATAAAATAAAATAATTATAAATTTTTACGATTAAAGTATTGACAAAATAAATTTAAAACGAGTTTGTATAATTTTTTATACCTAAATAAAAAAATTAGGTACTTGCACCGTATTGCCATTTTTCTCAAGACAAGGCACCAAAGTAACTCATGCTAAGCGGCGCCGTCAGATCTAGCTACGTCACTGATTGGACCCTGAGGATACAAAAAAAAATATAAATAATAAAATAACTTCTTATTTCTTTGCGTACACATTTAATTATCATTTTGTTGATGCGATCAAGATTACTTAAAAGCAGGGGTGGACTAGGCAACCGATCAACCGTGAAAATTCCCGGTGGGCTCATTGCAAATATTTTCCTCAACAGTATTGTAAGTCTTTTAAAGGAAATACATTCTCATAGAATTGTTTGCAAATTTAAATACAATATTCTCGTATTGACCGCGGCTTGAATGTATATATTCTAGGATTTTTAACTATTCGGCTGTTAGGTCCCCGAAATATATGTCGCCCCCACATTACTCTTGCAGCCCTATTCTTTAAAGATCCGGGGAGGACCTTTGCCCCCAGTCCGCCACTACTTCAAAATGCAAGAACTGAATATATAATGTCTCAAAAGAACACAGCTATTCGACGAACTAAGATATTTGGAGGGAGTTGTCCAAACGATTACAGTATTTAGTTAAATTTTTTTATTAATATTTAATAAAAGAAAAGTATGAAAACCTTAACACGAATGTGCCAATAGTTGTCATTTTGTTGTAATGGCCATAACCAGATTGCGGGGATTCCAAAATTTGTTGTGAAATTATTGCAATTTTTGTTCCAAAAACGTCTAATTTATCGTACTTTTCCGGAAAACTAATTGATAGCAATGGAATTAGAAACTAAAAGTGATATTAATTAAAAAGAATATATATCTCTGGTGGCTTCCACTCATTAAGTTTATCATTTATTGATGGTCTTTGGTGTGTTGGTTGTCTAATTAATCTATTTTTATTTTTCTAACATTCCTCGGTAATAGAGGGAGAAGATTGAAATCCGACACACTAAAACAATGAATTGGGTTGTTTTTCTTTTAATTATCAAGAGATTAAATCAGTCTAACCTTTCTAGATTATTCTTTAGTTAAAAAGAATTCAACTATAATTCACTAGGTTCACAGTATCACAGCCATATTCAGTTCTATCATTTTTATAACCTTTTTTGTTCCAGGTTTATAACTTTGAAGCTTCCAGCATATAGCTTCAAGCAACCAAAGAAGTTGAATCCCCTCTAACTTCCTTGAAGCAATGATGACCGCGTCAACAAAATGGCAACTACATGTGTATTCAGAAGAATAAGAAGTTTTCAGTTTTACTTTCCTATCAGTTTGATTACTGGGTACCTATTCTCGTTCTTGAGAGAACGATTACTTGATGGAAAGTGGCCGTGGTTCTCACGAAAAAGTATGAAACCGTATTCTGGGTAGCTTTTCTCGTTCTTGAGAGAACGAGGTACCCTGATAACGGACTATAAAGAATACGACTTGGAATTGTGATTTTAGATTTTGTTGTCATTTTAACGTCAAAACATGTGTTTGTGAAGATATTTCCAAAACGATAAAAATTTTTAAAATTTTTGCATTTAGTTTGCTTTTTATTTTTAGCTGGTGGAAAATAAAAAATGATTGAAAACGAATTCATAGATATTAGTAAAATGGAGGGATTTTTTTCATTCCTAGCAAGTGTGAGTTTAATTTGATGTTATCAATTGTACATGTTTATAATTTAAGATTTAGAAAACATTAAACCGGTCTGTTTACACGTTTAAAAATAATAATAATATTATTTTGAATTTGTATTTTCCTAGCAGATGTCGTTTGTTTTAAAATCTATTTTTGTAAAAATTAGAATAAACAGATTTTCAGGACTTCAAAAATAGCCTTCAAGAAATAATTATAGCTTTTGTGGAAAGTAATCGGTATTTAAATCTTTAATATATTCTCGAAAAAGTTAAAAATTATAAGGTCATCGTTTGTTTATGTTAATTGTGAAGTCTAAAATAAGCTTTGACCTAACTAGACAACAAATTCTTGCTGTGATTGTAGCCAGGGTTTCACTTATGCATTAATCTTATTTAACCTGTTTAATATGTCCAATATAAATATAATTTTTATAACGAATGCAATCCCCTCTTAGAAAAAAATACACCAGTTATCCCATCTTCTGCATAACCTAATAGTTACTAGACACTAAGCTTTTCTTAAGTTTGACATGTTGTACACCTAAATTTAACAATTTAATATTATCTGCTAGTAATGTCCCTACAAAAAGAGATAAGCTTCCTTGGAATTTGGGATCCAAATAGCATTGTAACATTGTCTTAATTTTTAATATACCATTTGATTTTGCTATTATAATTCGAAAGTTTATATCGGAAAATTCTCCCAACCTTCTAAAAAAAAATTATTCAAAGTGACATATATAAAATTTGATTTTGATGATTTCGTAAATGCTAATTTCAATAAAATATAGAAAATAAAACTTGTCAATATTTGGTCTCTACACACTTCTCTTTTCGTCTAGATACGTGACTATGGAGGCACACGTGTCTTCATATTTGATTATACTTGAAGTAACATCTTCTGAAATATTCCACATCACAATGAATTAAAATTCTATCTCTTTTATAGTTAAAATGCAACATTAATAAACTGATAAATTCATTCTTAATTAATTTCTTTAAATCTAAAATATTTAATGTTGTAAACTAGTATCATTTAAAAAATTGATTTTCTTGTTTGTTGCCAGATTCTCGCAGAAATGTAGTTATGTGAAGTTATGATATTTTATTCCAATAATACTGTCAAGACTAGAGGGATATCTTTTTGCTTTCCTCAAACATGTATCAAGGGTCTTTCAGAAGTTGGAGACTGGGCTTTTAAAAATTTGTGCTCTGTGACAAGTTTCATTTGCCACAAACCTGTAACTCATCAATTAGCCGACATTCTTTCTAAATTAAATGATTTAAATCGAGGCACAGGTATCACTATTTTCAATGTGCATGATAAAATAGCAGCCATGGTAAAGAAGTACAACTTTTGGACTCACTGTCTACTGGTGAATGAATACGAATGTTTTGTTTCTCTCAGCACCATTTTATTAGAAAATGAAAACCAACTTAACGAAAATATTAAAAGGGATATTACTGAATATCTCAAAACAACTTCAAATAATGTTCCCGGACTATTTTCATAGTAAACCTATGATATCAGATACTTCTTTAACTTTACTGGGAAAAGAAAAGCTCCTTGTCTTATCCTCTGACAGTTTTTAAAAAATCATTCTTTAATTTATTATTGGCTTAGTGCAAGGAATGAGTATCCTGTTTTGTAGAAAAAGTCATTAAAGTTTTATTGCCCTTTTATACAAACATATCTATATGAGAAAGGATTGTCAATATACACTTACCTGAAAAAATGAGTACTGAAACAGGTTAATTGCAGAATCTGATCTAAGAGTGAAACTTTCAGACGTCTCGACCCAAATTTTGAATTTCTTTGTTCCACCAAACATGCACAAAATGCACCATCTGTTGAGATATCTATCATTTAAAAGGCCTCACAATATATTTTGTCATACCAGCAGTCATCATTAGGATAAAAACTCATTTATATTACAATTTCCAAACTGATATGGCGCAGAGGGATTCCCATGTAGCCTAAATACTCCTCCGGGTTACTTTGGCCAAAACATGAATATTTGAATTCGAGCAATTTGGCAACCCATTTGAATTTAACGATACCGCTTGGGTAAAGATAAAATATGTTTAGGCACCTATATCGCAATATATATTTATAAATCAACACTTTAGGCTTTTGCTAAAATATAAAAAAAAAATTTGACTAGTTAATTTAATTATTTTCATCATCAGACTTTAAACTAACAGTTGACTATGCCTCGTTTTTAAAATATTTGGAGCAAACTAATAAAATGTTGAAAATTTGTAAAAATGTAATGTGCCTTTTTACATGGAGAATTTTTAATAGGCTGGTAACATTTAACTACATCGAAAAAATAATGTAATAAATAGATATTGGTACTAATTAGTTTTGCTTTTTTCAAGTAATAATGTTTCATATTATGTTCTTATACTAGGTGTTATAATGGTTTTTTTAACCACCTTAAGATGAAACCGTTTGAAATATGATGTTGTTAGTCAACGACATTGTCATTGTCCTAGCCTATCTATATTTTAAATCAGGTTTGGAAAAATTCATGATTTTTTTAATAATGAAAAATCAGTAATTTTTATTAAAAAATTTTAAAAAATTATAATTTTTTTTCTGTGAAAATAACTACACTAATAGTAGATGTGCACTTTTTATAGTCTAAATAACAATAAATATCAACAATCCTTCTAATGATAAAATATCAGTTATTTTGCAATAAGTGTCCACAACTACCGCAAGCAAGCGCATAAGAAAATCTATCCCTTGAATCGAGACCCTTCATCTCGGCCGAAAACCGGGGAACAGTGCTGTCAAATGTTCCACAGAAAAATACTTGCAAGTTTTATATTTATTCCGTGCAATTCCTGGCAAAATACGTGTGGTAAGAAAAAACTGATAATGCTCAATTTAACTGAATATTAGAAAAAGACAGATGATAACAAGAGTGTTCATCCTTCAAATTTTAGACTGCAAAACCATAAATTAAAGAAAGAAATAGCTACATGTGAGAAGCAAAAAGAGATAGCAGAGAAATTTAATTTTAGAGATAAGGCATCTTATCGATTTTCATACACTTGCGATCAATTGTATGTACATTTCACCTTAATATTTTATCAATTTTTGAGCACAAGATCTCTATTCCTGATATAATAGTATTCCTGGCAAAATTACTGGCATAGCTAATTATTCCTGACAAATACAAGGAATTACTGGCAAATTGACAACCCTGCCAGGGAAGTCCCTCGTCGACCGTAAGGGACCCAAACCATCCAAGCGTATTTTAAAAATCAAATTGTATAAAGTAAGCTAATGCGTCCCAGGTTAATTAAAAGTAAATGAGTTTAAAATAAAAATGAGTGCAAGGAAAAAAGATAGTGTTTGGGACTATTTTATAGAAACAACAAAAAAAGGAAAGACTGGTAGTAGAGCAATTTGTAGAAATTGTAATAAAAAAGGTCTTGTTAAAAGATTAAAAGACCACCATGGTAAGTGCAAAACGTTAGGTGTTGGTATATATATTTTTTACAGAAAATAAAAACTCAAGCAATGCAAATATTCCAAGCAGTGCTGCTTCAACAAGTTCAACCAGTATTTAGCAAAAACGATCATTTCTAAGCAAAGATCTGTCTGCAAGTTTATCATTACCTGAGGCAATACAATTTACTGATTCACTAATTAACTCTAAGAAAAGAAAAACCAGTTTCTCCGCAAATTTAGATAACTTCAATGTGCGAACACCTGTAAATAAAAAGCAAGAAGTAGACATACAAATTGCCAAAGCTGTATTTGCAACTAACAGTAGCTTTAGATGTGTCGGCAATCCGCATATAAAAAAGGGCGATCGAAATGTTGCAGAGGAAGTTTTATCTAATGTTAGTGCCCTACAGTGGTGGGTCCCACAAAAAAAAAACATTCCTGATGTTGAACGTTTTCTCTCAATTATGAAGCAGTTTTTATATGCTGTCTCGTCATCAGCTTCAGTAGACAAGGTTCTTTCTACATTCGGGCTTGTTCACTCGCATGTTAGAAATAAATAAGGAATAGGAAAAGCAGGAAAATTAGTACTCCTTTACATATATTACAATGAAAATGGAAATATGTGTTATTTTTTCATAAACTAACCTATTTCAAGAAATATTTTCTTATTTATGATTATTTTGTAATATTTTGTTTTTTTTTTGCATTAAACAATGTTTACACCTATATTTCTAGTTTTGATTTTCTTTTGATTTAAATCATAGATTAAAATTTAAAAAATCATGTGATTTAAATCGTTGATTAATATCGTGATTTAAGTCGGCTGAACCCTGGTTTAAACGATTATAACTGGAGACTTTGTTGCTACATCCCTAAACCAGATTCAAGAACAGAAACTTCTACAACTAAAGCTGATGTTTGCACGCTTCAACATTGGATTAAACTGCATTTTTTCTCAAGTCGTCCTGCTTATTTCAAAGACGGGATATATCGTTCTAATTGGTTTTCTACTGTAAATACAAAATTTTCAATATTTAACTATCAACCGATTCTTGCAAAACAATATTACTTTCTGCGATAATTATTCCACTTTTCTGAAATTTCGAAATATTAAGTACCCTAAATTGTATATTGACAAATATGACATGTTACCTAACTTGTTATTTGTTAGACACTTCAAAAATTTATAATGAATTTATTACGTTTCAAATCTTCTTCAAAAATGCAGGTGTTGGAGACAGTATATCCATAAACAAATTATTTATCTTATCATAACAAACACCAAATTAACATTTTAAATACGTTGGGAATATAATTAAGTCTCGATAGCACATCAAAAACCAACGCTCACCTAAACTCCTTGCTTCATTTTTAATGTTTCTACATCTCTTGGAGAATTTACGTTTTAATATATTGCATATTGAAAAATTAAAGTTTTAAAAATTTTTGTTTTGCGTTGGAATTTAGAAATGTGACATCATAATCTTTTAAAATTTTAATCTTAATTGATGTTGATTATTATGACGTATTTTTTATAAACAGAATATTAAACGGTAACAATTGGAAAATTTGCCCTTTAAAACTTTTTAGTGATAAAATAAAACTTTTTTTCAATCAGTTTTGATCATTCCTTTTTCTTTAAAATGAATGGTAAATTTTGAATTCTTCAGGCTTACTCTTTGAAATGTACTAGTTCATTTACAAGAATCGGAGCAGCTATGAACAATGCTAGGCAAGTGATTACTAAACTTTACAACACACTGCAAATGCATACCATGAAACTAAATGTAGATTTGGACAGTATTAGTACATTTTTGACTTTTGAAACAATTCCAATAGCTCACATTATAATATAGGCATATTAAGTAAAAATGTATTTTAGTACCTCTTTACAGGTTGCTTACGGAGTAAAAATCTATATACTGAATAGGCGCATTAGAAATCAATTGATACAGCTGTACACAGATAAATTTGTAAAAAATGCCTATATAGATACATAATTTTTCTATTGGTTTGTTTATATTTTATTAAATTTGTAATTTCTGGAGGAGTAGGCACCTCATTTCCTTTTCGAAATAAATCCATTTACAGAAAAACTATGCATAATTTTAATGTTTTACAACTGAAAAAAAAATAAATTTCAGAAATGTACTTAACGTGACACAGTTGACGAATGACGACAAATTGATGTGAGATGTTTTTTGTAATTTGAATTAAATCGGAACCCTATTAGCTGATTTTATTATTACTAAAAAAAAAAGGTTTTTTTTCAGTTTTGATTTCAGTCTGAAACTGAAGGGCATCGAAACGATTCAACGATATCACATTTAAACAATTTTTAATAGAAAACTAACTATTGAAATAATAACGGTTTTGAAGTGGTTTAGTCGATCCCTTTATTACTAAAATTGTAACATGGGTTACTCTCGGTTTTAAAATTCTTTTGCAAAAGTTTACAAAACTGGAGAAGATAAGAACAATTTGAAATTTCTAAATTGTCAGTGTGGCGTTTTTTATTACTGGCTATTTTAAAATTTTGTCAGTTGAAAACGTTTCCATCATGATTGAATAATTTTTTTGTACAAATTTGCGTCAAATTACTCTATATTTTGAAAGATCAGATTGTCGTTACACAATAATATTTTGCTGTGAAATTAAACAAAATAAATTAATTATAATAACGTGTTAATACGGCAAACCTAGTCTTTATATAAAATATTTAAAAAAATATTAAAATATTTATGGCATTGTGACACGGTCATTGTTCTGATTATCTTTGTAAACATGAAAACAGTGCCCAACAAATATAGCAGTGGTTAAAAATACGACTGAATAAAAATAGTACCTATAATTGAAACAGATTAGAACAACACAATTTTTATTAAAAAAAACACTACGCAATATGATATCTTAGTATCTAAGAGGGAATAAATCAAAAGGGAAAAATAAAAACATTACCATTTTAAAGCTTAAAAATTGGTCATTTGTGTCGGACACGCATTATGGATTCCGAAATAGTTGTCACCGTTGTTAGTTTTGTTTGCACGTTTGTCTTTGAGTTAGGTGAAACAGTGTTAATCACAAAAGATGGGCTTTTTGTCGGAAAGCATGTTGAAACATCGGAGATTAAATTTTAAACAATTTTTTCAGATTTTTTAAATCTACTGTTGAAAAACTAAAGGAAGTACAGCCATTTTCAAATATATGTCGAAAACAAGTGTATCCAGAATTTTTTTCTTCCTTCGTGACTCCGTCCTGAAGCCGGATGCACTGCGGCCTATTGTGTTCACCCTTGATTTACAGCCACTCTATAAACTTAGCCTCCTAAAATAATTTGTACAAGTCCGCTAAGGAGTAATTTAGTATTTCATTAGGTTCCATATTTGTTGATCTGAAGATTTGTTGTCTTTTCCGATCTAGTGACTTGCAATTACATATAATGTGCTTTACTGTTTCCTCGGCTTGACCATATAGTCTGCAGCTGAGACCACCGTTGTAAAGGTTCATTTTAATCAGGTGAAGTTTGACGGTCACGTATCCCGTCATTTATGCCTGTGTTTGCCCTTAATTGGTTCCAACTCATTTGCAGTAGTTGCTAATTTCGGGTCAGGATTCCCAATAAATAGCTTACTGTGATTCAATCCCTGCCTGGCCATCCAGTAACTTTTGTGCTCTTTTTTTTTTGGTCCATTGTTTAACAGCTTCTCATGCCGCACACCGTGGCACCCCAGGAGCCGATTCTGGACCAGCTCATCGGCTTTCTCATTTCCATGTATGCCTTCGTGTCCTGGTACACACTTTACCATAACTCTTTTGTCCTTTGCCAGAGTTATAAGTTCACTCTTAAGATTCTCAAACCAATCTAGATGATACCTTTTGACCCGTAATGTCCTTCAGCGCTGCTTGGATGTCGAAAGAAATGTAGATCTGCTTCCCTTTGTAAGCTTTATTTTATCTGCACATTATAAAATTTCTGCCTGGAATATCCTTTTTGGTTGTAGCCCATATATCCCAGCTCCGGTACCTTCTCTGGTTTTTGAACCGTCAGTGTGCCAAATAAGTGTCTCAGAAGATGGCTCCGGTTTAGCTTGTTTGCTTAACCTTCGATCCCCTATAGTGACTTGAAACGTTATATTGTAGCGGTAGCCCAAAATCATAGGTCTGTGTCCATTTCCAACTGGAGAACCCCTGATTTACATATAGTTTTCAGTCGTATCATCAACATTTATGTTATTGGCATTGAGTGGTGTAGCCGGTGAGATGCCCCATTCTTGCCTCTTCTTGAATCACTAAATATAATGGAGGGAGGTCTAGAATGCACTCCATTGCTGGGGTTGTGGTCGATTTAACAGTCCCTGTGATCCTCACACACGCGGCCCTCTAAATGCCACCTAGCTTGGTCATAGCTGTTTTTTTCATTACCTTGGGGCACCATCAAGGTTGCTATCCTCGAACTGGGGAACGTGAAGTGAACGGTGAAAAGGTGGCGAATGTGTATTCTTAGCGCATTCATCATTCATATCCTTGTTCGCCCGGTGAAAGGTAAGCGAATGGTGAAACATGCGCAAATCAAAAATCAGCCGCTAAATGACATGTTTGATTATTAGTATTAAAACAATTTATTTTATTTTTGGTTATTCAAAATAACTCGTCATTAAAAAAAGTAATATGTTGATGAACCGTTTCTTTAAGACGTTTTATTTTTTGGATAAACAGGTGAAATGTTAATTAGATGGTACCCCGATATTTTTAGTGTTTTCGAATTTTTAATTAAAATATCCTTAGAAAATTGAATATGTCTCGCAAATATTAAGTAAATTTGTTATTAAAGACCTAAAATTATTACAGGAGATTCTGTTCATAACTCAATTGTATGAGCGTGCTATTTAAAAATTTTTTTCTACGGCTAGTTTTGTTTATGAATTTAACATAAATACTTGTGTCCATAACCACCGAGTATCTTAGTTTTGAAACTGTGAAGTCTAACATAATTCTTTTCACGACGCAACTTATAATAAATTTGAGATATAACAATTTGTAAGATATCTGAAACCTTTATTTAAATAAGTAACAAATTTTATATTTAAATTCATACAATAAATGACTGATTGGATAGTTGCGTAGTGAATTGGAGTGATGGCTTTTGGTCATACTACGTAGAGTTGTAGTTTCTACCGTTTCAAAGTTTATTAGGGCCGGTTTTCTGCTAGTACTGTATATAGGGGACATGTAATCCAATTGACGTCAGTATATTACTTTGTATATATGAGTTGCTGCTTTTCTTGATATGCCTTTTTCTTTATATATTAGAATCCGAAAGTATTTGGCTCTTTGTATGGATTTTTGTTTAACAGTTTTAGAGTGTCAGTTTAAGATAATTTTGTGGTCTATATTTACACCTAAATATTTCACTGATGGCTTGGTCTATATTTCATGGATGTTACGTGATATAAAATAAATTTAATCCAGAGAAAGTACAAATATTTTAATGGCAATCAATAACTTCACAACAATAATCACAACAACAGTATTTTTTTTTACTGTTGAGGGTTAATTTGACGTACCAAAACTACTTTTTCCCTAAAATGGCGACATAACATGCTACGGACATTTTCGGTCTGACAGCTCAATTCAATTTGTCATCCATTATATTTTTTGAAATCCGAGGGTTTTAGCACGTTCATATCTGGCAACATTGCCTTTCCAAAAATACGAATTTTACTGTCAAAAGTATGAAGTGACAGTTCACATCGCCATTCACATCACGGTTTCGAGCATACGGACCCTGGTGTGTAACCAATACATCATTTTTGGTGAGAGACTCAATTTTTTCCCGCATAACAATCTAACAATCATAAGAATTGTTGCCAATTTTTTTGTTATCTTGTCCACATGCTTATTCCACGTCGATTACCCTTAGGTATTTTACTTTCTGGGAAAGTGGTATTATGTTTCCTTGTAGGATAATGGAACCGAGGTCATCTAGTTTCCTTCGTTTTGTAAAAGGGATTAGGACAGTCTTTTGGGAACTTATATTTAGTCCTTTCTGCCCTACCCATCATTCTACAACCCTGTGAACCTGTTACATTCTTTCTCTCACAGGTTTATTAAATTTACCTTGGGTTAAGATTACCAAGATCTTAGCATATCCTAGTATTGAGTAACCCTCCTTGCTCATCCATTACTAGGTTCCAAAGCAGTAGAGAGAGAACTCCCTCCTGAGGACACTCCCCAGTTATATGCGCTATCAGCGTTTCTCTAAGCAGTTCTGTATAGACAATCCTGTTTTTTAGCATATTTTCTATCCACCTGCAACAGATATATTTTAAATTGATGTTCCTTATTGCCGTGGTGATTGGTTGAAGTGACGTGTTATCAAACGCTCATTCTATGTATAGAAATGCCCCTAGAAGCACTTCTTTGTTTTCCAGATTATTTTCCACTTTGCTGGCCAGTTCGTGAAGCGTTAACTCTGTAGATCTTCCGGTCCGGTAAACATACTGATTCTAATGAAATGGACTGTTTATCATTATATCGTCCCTAACAGCTTCCCGAGAGTTTCATACAGAATTTAATAAAAAAAAATATATAAAATTTAAATAAAACCTAAAGGTTAAATATGAAACTAACAAATCAAATTCAAAATACTGGAAAAAATGGCTAAAAAATAATTACACTTATAATTAGTGCGCAATCAAGCCTCATAGAAGTAAGGAAACAAAGCCGTTGAAATTCCGTGCCTCCATATCAAGGAGTCCTATGCGGTCGGCATCCCTTATAAAGGAACAAAATTTATATTAAATGACTGGCTGGATACAACCATATTAATGGAAGTTTAAAAAGCGATTAAACATATTTTTACAAAGACGATTAGAAGAGATTTCATGCATGGTTTAGTACAACCATGTCAATCGTTAGATGTAGATATTGTTACGGAGGACTAGGAGAAACTATTTGATACACCCTCGTATACAAATATTCCGATGCGACCAGTCATCATTATTATAATGTGCCGAAAGGAATTTTATATTGATACGTTATATTTCTAGATAGATCTCAACTTTTATGCTAGTATATTTCTTGTTAGTTCTATGAGGTTCTATAGATATATAAATAGGGTTAGAATATAAGTTTTAAGAAAGTCGTATAGTTGTGTTTGAATAGTGAAGATATTAAGAACTAATAATTAGAGTTTTGCAATAAAAATGTTAAGTAGTTAATATAGTATTGGATTTTCGTTAATAAAAAGTGTTGTTTTTTATTCTGCGAACCCAGTAAGCGATTTTCATATTATAGAGTCAAAATAAATTAATTTCAATTTTTTACATTCTGTAGAATCAAAATGTTTATAATAAAAACGCAAGCAAGCTCACAACAAACTTGCAAAGCGGAATATTTATGGATTAAACGCACAGATAGCCAGAGAATGATCCTAACATAATGGATTGCAAATATAAATTCTTAATTTACTCTAAAATATTAGTGTTAAAAGTGTTAAATTTTTTAAGTGATTCCATATAATCTCATAAATACTACCACTAAAATTGAATGTATGTAAACATGATAGATAACTTTGTTAATGAAAGGATTAATTCTAGAGATTTATTTTCTTTTGACAGTTATGGACGGTTGGCAGTAAAGAACTAATACTAATATTAAAATTTTAGGGTATTTAATGGCATTAATAGAAAAAAAAATTTGTCCTGTTTTACATTTATTATATTTTGTAAATGGTTAAATAACGCTAGCCGGGAATGCAGAGGGGAATATAGAGGTTTAAATAATAACAAAGTCATATTAACGATTTGTATTATTTATTAAAAAAATTATTTAAAAAAAAACTATAGTACTTTCCTTTCAAGTCAGTCAATCGCTTTAGAACGTAATTTACAATAATAAATTATATAATAATTTTTTATTGGAAAATTAGGTACAAAGTTAATACCGCTTGCAAGCATTACATTTATCATATTTAAGTCCCTCCTAAACATGCAAAAGGAACACGTACTTCTTATATCAATAATATTATGTAAATATAGAAGCATAACCATCAGTGGTCACAATATTCAACATAAAGTATTTTCCAGTCTACTTAAAATTACTAAAATATCTCTTTTTTTTTCATATTTCAAAAATACTTGATATTGGCTCT
The DNA here is from genome assembly GCA_034092305.1 of Diaprepes abbreviatus. NCBI lineage: Eukaryota > Metazoa > Arthropoda > Insecta > Coleoptera > Curculionidae > Diaprepes > Diaprepes abbreviatus. The sequence goes on along the minus strand of JASJET010000055.1, from coordinate 25,026,182 downwards.
GTAAAAACACTTCTCAGTGTTTTTATATAGGATAACTATTAAAATAGTTTCTTATTTAAATTATTGCATTTACAGACAATGAATTTCTGATTAAACTAGAACGTTTTTTTAATATGTCTGTAATTATGCAACTTCAATTAATAGCTCGTATATTAAATCAGGGGAAATTGGCGACGAAAATAATCTCCAGAAATAATATTATTTTTTCTAATATATCAAATGTTATTAGACAAGAAACACTTCCTAAAGGAAAGATGCATATCAAAACCTGGATTTTTATACCCATATACTAAAATATTTGTGTGTTACTATTTTTCTGTTCTTTTCTAGATTGATTGGCAAGATCCATGGCTAATAGGATTATGTGTTTTCCACATTTCTATATTTTTAATGGCATTATTAACAAGAAATTATGGAACTTTCCAAGGACTGTTATTTTTTATTTTATGTAAGTCAAATTGAATTATTAATACCCCAACTTATATGTTTATTAAACAGAAAGTCCAAAACCTTTTTTTTTAATTATTAATTTTCATTATTATTATTTTTATTTAAAAAAAACTACCTTTAATGTAGGGTTATCAGAAAATACCGGAAAATTTCTTGCATCAAATTTTTTGCGTGTGAGAATCAGACCTTAAAATATATTAAACTTTTGCATTTTGTATATAAAATTCTGATGAATAAATAAATACTCCTAAGTTTTTATTACAATGTTCTTCTTTTGCAGTATTACTGGTGTACTTCTCAGAAAATATAAACAAATTGGCCTCTACAAATTGGAAAATTTTTTCAAGACAACAGTATTTCGACAGCAATGGCCTTTTTATATCTGTAGTGTTTTCCATGCCAATTTTAATAAATTGTATGCTTATGGTGGTAAGTTTTTTCCTTTTCGTTTAATCTACACAGTGTCTGAAAAGTTCCCGAACTCATTTTCTATATTCGAAACAAATAGCACCATCTCAGTTAAGGAAGCATGTAGTACGAAGCCTGACGAGTATGTGTACAAAATTTTAACGCTGTCGGTCAGTTCATTTTCGAGTAGTATGCGGTTCCGTGTTGTGTGTTCATGGTACTTATTACGAGCTCGCGAGATGGAACAAAGAAGCGCGATTAAGTTTTGTGTCTGGCTTAACAAATCTGTCGTAGAAACGTTTTCTATGATTCAACAAGCATTTGGTGATCAAGCTGTGTCTCGCACTACAACGTACACGTGGTGAAAGCGTTTTAAAGACGCTACGGAGTTGCTGGAGACGACGAACGAAATGGGAGGTCATTAACAACTGTTCTCGACGAAAACATTGCAAAGGTGCGTATTGCTCAAATAACCACATCTTACCCTTCGGGCCATTGCAGAAGATTCCATACATTCTATATTAACTGAAAAAAAGAACAAGCGGAAATTTTGTTCTCGTTTCGTTCCACACTTTTCGACTGACGAACAAAAAGAGATGTGTCTTACCTACACGCGGATTTTTGTTGAAATTGACGATGGCGCCTTATTCACCTGATTTGGCTGATTTTTTATTTCCAAAACTCGAGATGAAGATGAAAGGTCACTTTTACAACGATATTCCGGCAATTCAACGAGCTTATACCAAGCAGATTAGGGTAATTCCATGAAGCTTTTGAACAGCATTACGAGCGCTGCAACGAGTATATAACTAGCGAAGGGTTTTATGTAGAGGGCTGATGGGAATAAATTCATTTATCTTTTATGATGTGTACTTATTTAACTTAGTTCGGGGACATTTAAGACATATTGTATATGCTCGGTTTTATCTTATTTTCTCTCTCTGTATAGTTTTTTTTTATATTCTTTGCCTGAACGATGAATACAACTTGACACAATCTAGACGGTCGATGTAATAGTTTAAAATGGGACAAAAACGCTATTTTTCCTCTATATTTCTTAATTTTTCTCAATTTATGCAGCACGATCTTGTAGTAAAATATACCACACATATTTTAAAATTCACGTTCGACCTTTCTTAGCAATAATGAACTAAGGGACCCCCGAAAATAGATTTTCAAGTTTCAATAATCCACCGCTTGTGCTCTAGAAATCATCAGGATCATCTCTTAATTGCTTTAAGGAGGCATCCTACTTTAGACTCTAAAAAAACGATAGTTTTTATGATTTTTTTTGCAATTTCTATTATAGGTATCAATGTAATTATTTTTAGGCTTTATTAATACACTATTGAAATATCTGGGAATTTTTTTTTATTGATTTTGTTTTATAAAAAAAATGTACTTTAATATGAAGTGGCAAAAAGATAAGTGGCTTTGAAGTTTAAGCTGTGTTGGTTCATCTCAAACAAAAAAAACAAAATAGTTTCATAATCAGTTTGCTTATAGCTATAATCGGTAGTAAAATTATGAATTTGCGAAAATAACCAAATGGCGAATGTTTAAACAGAAGTTATACAATGCAGGTTTTCTTTGTGGATTTCGTACCGGGGAAAATGGTAAATATGAATCTTTTGTCTTAGACTACGATACATAGCCATATATGTCTAGAATACGTGGTTAAAATTTGGAGACGATCGGTTCAATGGTTTTTCAAAATTACTTAACGCCACATGCAAAAAGGTTTCGAGAAAAACGCTCTTTAATCTTTTTTTATGAAATATACGCAGTGTCTTCAGCCTCTGCATAAAGCTCATATTCTTGCAATCTGGCATCCCATCGCTGGATTCTGGACTCCCTGGAAGCCTCAGAGCTGCTATGGTCGGAAACGATCAAGACCTCGTGTAAGAGGCAGAACACGCCCGCACTCAATCGAGCGTTCGGAAACTTATTCAATAATGCTCTTAAAAATATAGAAATTCTGCTTGAGAACAACTGTTGAATGTTTGTACTTTTGAAAACTATATTTAAAAAAAAATCGATTTTTTGAACTTAATAAAGTGGCATGCCCCCTTAATGAAAATATACCCCAGGATGCTTAGATTTACAAAATATATATGCTGTTCTTAAACATGTCATTTCCCCATTCTCTATAAGATTAAAAGACTGTTTGTCCTTACAGGGTAGTTGGTTATATCAATCCACGCAACTGATGAAAACTCTAAAAACTGCACAACTAAAAGAAAAACTTCGCAAAGAAAAGGAATTAAGAAGGAAATCAAAAAGTGACTGAGATAATTATATTGCCATACTATTTAATTGTGACAAGCCGACAAGACTTAATTTGACTAGTTACCAGAATTACTTTAAGGCCATTATTACTTTATAATAAAGTGTGATTACATATTATGTTGGTTAGATTAGAAACACACAAAATTTTTTCTGAAGTAGGATTCAACGGCCTTTGCTTGGCAGTTTTTGTATACTTTGATGGATCTATAAAATATATAATGGAAATATATAAACATAAAGCCACAGATTTTTCTATTCGAGGAGATTTGAAATGTATTATAAAGTGTTGTATTATTTACTGTAATATTAAGTAAAAATTTGATTAGTTTAGAAATTATAACGCGTAACACGTAAAATAGGATATTGTTGATCTTGACGACGAAAATTATCCGTTTATATCATGTAAAATTTTAATCGAAAGGTATTTTAATTTTCTATATAACGCTGATCTATTTTTGAAGTCTTGACAGTTGGTTGCAGAGGTAAACAGCGAATAAAGCTGGTTTCCCACAAATGATAAAATTGCATAACTCTGCAACAGTCGGAATCTGAAAAAATAATTGGCATAAAATAGAAAAACTATTAAAAAAAATATGATATTTTCTTTTCCAACTAAAATTTTGTAGCTGCTAATACCCCTCTACCGTCACCTATAATAAGTTTTCAATACATACACGTTTCCGTCAAAGTTGTACCGACAATATCATTTAGTAGGTTTATATTAATGACTTGAAGCTGGTCTGTGTTTAAGTTTTTAATGCATTGGAAAGCGACTTGAATAATTCGTCTTTTTTATTTTTGTATATTTTGAAAACCAAGAATGATTCGTTAATTTAAGTTCATATATTTGCAGTATATGAAATTCTTAAAAATATTTTGCAAATAGTATTTCGTGAGGTTATCTACACGCGTATAATATATACTGGCTTTAAAGTTGATTAAAAATGATTTTCAACCCAGGACGAAATAAACGGGCTACATTTTCAGATCAGCTTGAAGGTATCAATACAAACTTGATCATTTAATCAGAATTTGTGGCTAATCTTGTTGTGAGGAGAATTATGTTCGTTCTGTATACTGCGCACCATTCTCAAAAAAAAATTATTGAAGCAGAAGAATTGAATATCGGGACAAAATTATATCTAGAAAAATTCCTGAGAGTTTACCAAAATTAGTCTTGTTTAAATTACTAATTCAGAAACAGTTGCTATACAAAGCTTAAACTTCAAAAAAATTTTAATTTAAATTTTAATACTAAATAAAGCACCAAACAAATATTTTTCATTTCTAAAGTACCATAGTGAAGTACACTGAAAAAAAAAATAGTATATAGTATAAATTGGGCTAGAATATAACTTATCTCTTTCTATTTTGTTTACTTCCATTATAATTCAATCGTCATATATATACCATCTGACGTAAGAACGTACAATGATGTCAATGCAACCATTATTTTGTTAATTGATAAAATCTAGGATTAGTAATAACGTTATGTTTAAAAAAAATAAATAAATAAGCTATCAGCAAACCTACTCGCATCTAGTCACAAAAATTAAATAAAGTTCTGACATCTAGTCAGTCATATATATGTGTATAAAATTGTGAATGTGTATTTTAGCTTTATTTTCCTTTTAAAATGTATAGTATTTTATCTGATAGCATATTTAAGTAACAAAAAAAATCAGGGAGTATAGCATTTATTGCTTTATAATGGGCTAGGATTAACTTGTAATACGTAATTTGCTTAGTCATATATTTTATATCGCTTTCTTGTAAAGAAATTTTTTTAAAAATGCCCCTATATGCATAATTTTTATTGGACAGCATTGGGATATTACTATTTAATTTTTGTGTATATCTAAAAAAAAAAGTCATTCATGCCTCATTGCATTTATTTAACTTCTATAAAATATCATTTTTCTATTTAAGTTATAAGGGTTTAAAACTTTGCGTAACATTACAATTACTTTAAAAATTTATATACATAATTTTCAATTAAAGATTATGCCACTGTTAAAAAAAATCTATATTAACATGATTAAAAGGCTCTCTATATTACAACCTCAATTAAAAAATATGAAACTGAACTAAAACATAACGAAAATTCCTCAAACGAGTTTTTATAAATAATAAAATAAATTGACAGTAATATATAATAAACCGTAAATACTAGGAGCATATTTCAATATTACCAATCAGAAACCAGTTTATTTCATTAGGAAATGCGCCATAAAGTGACGGAACACATGTACCATTCTACCCTCTTAAACCCCTAAAACCGATGTATACCCTTTGTTACAATGATGTTGACGCGACTTCCATGCATTTCCACAGTAACCGTTTTAAAAATGTGATACGGTAGTGTTTCTTAAAAATTAAAAACCATTATTGAGGCTTTCTATTCGTCTGTGAACAATTTTTTTTTCATTATAGATTTGTTAACTAAAATATTCCACTTTTTCTTTAAATAAAATAGTGTCAGAACCTACACCAATTTATGGGTCCGAATTTTAATACGAGGTAATCCAGAAAAAATTGATGTTCCTAACCATTAAGGTTGGAGTAGATAATTTTGGGGCATTCATGGTTAAATGCATATGGAAAATTATAGCTTTTTAGTGTATTCTAAGAACATGATTTGCTTTTTGTGATAATTTTATTATTTTAATATTATATAGTTTTAATTGTTTAAATAAATGCATACACTGACATTTTGCCTAGTTATGTGTAAGTGGTAATCTTAAGTTTACTTTTGTGTATATGGTGCTACAAATTTACAATAAATCACAAATAAATAAAAGATTTTTAATGCTCAGCTCAGCTTCTTATACAGAGCAAGGCTATTAACTTTTAAAAAATGGACAAAATTAAGTAAAAAACTTGCCAGTACTATATATTAATAACTTATTCATAAAAGCCTATCCCAAAATTCTTGAAGAATTACGCGGCAGATACAATACATTTATAATTTATTACTGGCAATTTTACTTTCGACATTTTTGGAATATATTCTGGTTACTTTGGTTATTATAAGTATAAACAGGGCAGTGAATGAAAATCAAATATTTCCAAAAATGTTCAAACTCTAAAAGAACCTCAAATATTAAAAAATTAACTTAAATCACGTAAAACTAATCTCCATAGTTTTTATTTTCATAAGTATGACATATCTTTATAAATATCGAGAACATTTATACAACTTCATTTTTTTTTTACTTGTCATTTTCACGCTACACCAGCCCACTAGGTCAGCTCGTGTCGCTTGCCACACGTCGACCAAGTAACACAAATTATATTAGACCACCTAATCGTTTCTCTAATTAGCATCCTAACTGAGTAAAGATCGGCATCGCCCGACCGTGCTTATTATGATCCGACTATCCCCAATACACAATACTGAATTTTAATCCCAACTCGGTTAGGAGACTGAATATAGAATAGTAATAAGATCATTTAGGCCCTACTAACTCATTTAGGATTCGATTTAGTGTGGTCGTTTAGGACACTTCATCGACGTGTTGCAAGCGACCCGGGCAGAACCAGTGGGATTATGGCGAGTGAAGAAACTTGCGTTATATAAATATTATCGACCTATTTTTTTTTATAAAGATATTCCATACTTCTGGGATAACAGTTTTCAAAGATGATTTTAATATGAAAATTAAATACAATCTTTATACAGTGGTGTTCGCTCAGCATCCTCTTTTTTTATTTTCATACGACCAGGACAAAGGATATTTTTGCATGCTTAGAAAACGCAGTGTCATGGTAAACACTCGAGTTTTGGCATACTTGACCAACCCCCTGATTTAGGATCCTGAATAAGGACGGTATACCTGGCGCGCTCTAAATTTTTCCCACTCGTTCATTCTAGTCAGAAAGACTGAATATTTTGTAGCACAATGGCCCTTTTAACTTTGTTTTTGATTTAACATTAATATTTTCGAACCAAAAAGGAAAATTGTATTTCTGCCGCTGAAGGCAAATGTTTCAAATAAATAAAATATGTTTCTTCTTAAAGACGTATTGAATAAAAAAAAACAATAAATGAAAGGATGTGAAAACTAGTCTGAGCAATAATTTTCGAAAGGTACTGCACAGGCTACCACGGGAATATATTAAGTGTAACTGTAAGTTTTAGGGAAAATGAACTACAGGCAATTTTGGAATATCTCGGAGAACAAACGACATAAACACGGGTGTATGATTCTCTATTTCTGCTATTTTCAACGGGTAAGCGAAAAAAATGTAAGAGATCATTCTCAGACCAGGTTCTCTAAGTGTAATCAATGAGAAAAATGTATATACATTTACTTTCTTCATTTTAATTCCTTAAGTAGAATCTTTTAAAAATAAAATTTTCTGAGAAATTAATATAAAATTCGTTACGTTTTTTTTTTACCAATTTTTTTGAACACTCCACCCACTCTTCTATTGTTAATTTTTCATTACACCTACTCAAAGAAACTGTTTTGACTCAACTGTTAATTTAACTGAACAATTTTATGAAAGAAGAACAGTTTGTGAGACGTTACAGCTACTAAAACCAATTTGTTATTTGTTTGCCACAGAATCTTTTGGAAATTGCAACCTTAACTTCCTTTTTCAGTAAAAATACATTTTTTAAGAAAGAAATTTATTTTTAAATTTTATTTGTCGATCGACGATTTATCATAGGAATATTTACTCTATTAAAACTTGTTTCCATTTTTTTTAACTTTCAATTAGAAACGGAAAATATCAGAATATTCATTGGTACCAGTACCATTAGAATTGCACGATCAGAATGCCTAATTAAAAATATATTCCTTAAAAATACAAAATTTTAATTAAAACATAAAAAGGATATACACAGTAACATAACATTTTTTAAATGTCAAAGATATTTAGGTCTCAAGCATATTATATACATAGAAGTTTGTAAATTAAACTATGTTAACACTCAAAGTATGTTTTATTTACTAAAATCTAATAATTCTCCGGGGCTGTTCCTCTGTTCATCTGATTCCTAAAAAAAATATTAAAATAAAAGATTAATGCAGTCATTTAGTTTTTAGTGTTGGATCAGCAGGTGAGTAAAAGTTTTTGACAAATCAAATTGAAATCGAGTTGAAAACTATAGACAAACAAATTAAGACTTCAAACAAGGCCATATGCCTTTTTATAATCTTTTTATTTAAAAAAAACACGATTATAAAAAAAAATGGAGAAACCTCCGTTTCCAATGGCTCTATACATTTATGTGGCTTCCAAGTGAAGTTGGCCTAGGAATAAGTACTGCCATACCGCCCTGCCCAGTTCTATAATTTGTTTCATCAGTTCATTTAAAAAAAATTTAAACATTTAATACGTATTAAATAGAGAGAAAAATTATACTGTTTAGTTTTTTAATGCATGTTTAAAAACTTTACTACTTACATCCAAAGGTTGTATTGAATCTGTCGAAACATTTAAGTGGAATGATTCATTCTCAATATCCTGAAAAAAAAAGTAGCTGAAAAATATATGCATAGAAACATACTTGTTGAAAATTAACACAACCGAAAAAAAGTTCTATATCTGACGATCGACGTTTTTAACATTTTACTACATTTGCTAAAAATTCTAAAATTAGAAACGCTTACTCAATATTCATTTTAACTAAATCAGGATTAAAAAAAAAGTATCGATTGTGAGATTAATTATCGACTTTCTTCTTCTATAGGTTGATGACTCTGCTGCTAGGCAATAGCCAGCTCTATAGTATCGACCTTAAATTAGCCAAACAGGAACTTTTAACCTCAATCTTTAATAATATTTCAAAATATTGAAGCACCCCACTGCCATTTTGGTTGTCAAACTGACAACACGCATACCGAAGTGCAATTGCTGAAAGCAAGAAAAAACCGTGGTTTAACCGTTTGGGGATGAAGACGGTAGTCCAAGCTGAATGTACGGTGTAAGGAGGGAAAGGCAGTTATAGAGAAAGTCCTATTGTGCAAAGGGGGGAAATTGTGCATGGCCGCGTGTTCTACGGTACGGGTAATTTTGTCCTACAATCGCATCTCGACACAGTGACAGAGAAGGATATACTTGTGACGTGCGGTCATCTCTACTTCCGACAGTTTCAGACACTGAACAGAGCTAGTCACACAACTGACAAAAATTTGCAAATCTAGGGGGGTTTTCGGGGGTAAATACCCAAGTATCCCCATTCTTTATGTCCACAAACCGAAGCCTGTGTAACCTAACTAGAAAGGTTTCTCTGACTTTAGCTAAGTATCGGGCCGTAAAGGGAGCTGACGAATTGCTTTGTAGCAGTTCAAGTTCAATTAAGCATCAATTTATGACACATTTTTTGTGGAGAATTAATTTAAACAAATCTGTTTTTCACACTAACTTAAAGTTTGTCTTAGATTTAATGACCGTTTATAAACAAAGAATTGGATTTAGCTAGAAATACTTTTAGACAAACTATGAAATCCCGTCTAGCTGTAGAAAAATCGTAGTGCACGCATAGCCTTGCTTGTATTTTTCATTAAAGGCGGCAGATTAAAATAATAAAAGACTGAAAATTTTTGAACAATTAGAAATCAGAGTTTTTTTTCGAAACAATTGGTTCCCTTTTTGCTAACGATTTTGTCATATATTTGCCATTAACTGATGAATCAAAATATAAAAAACAGTACTACAAACAAAATTTCACCTACCTCATTTAGTTCTTCTCTGAACCTTTTTATTAGAACGTCCCTTGGCAAAGCTCCTTCTCCAACTCGTTTAGGATAGTTCAAACAATTCTGTTTTGGCGTATCACCAGCTCTTTGAACTGGTATAATTTTCTCAACAATATCATTATGCTCATTTGCACTTTTTAATAAATTACTAAATTTGTCAAGATCATTTTCAATAAAATTTCCTAAGAGATTAGTGTTTTCTTCCAAAAAGTCTAGTTTTGAACCGAGATTACTACCAAAGGTTTGAACTGTATTCAGACTAAAATTAATTCCCTAAAAAATCACAAGCATATCTTTTTAACCTGTTACTTAACAGTAATATAGGGTGATGCATGCTAAATATTTTATTATAGAGACAAATTAGTTTGTTGGTACTGGTAATTTTGAATATTTATTTTTTTGTTATGACTATTTCAGAAATTATTAAAATTTATGGAAAAATTTGATTTTATGGAAAAAATCACTACTTTATATAAATATAGGGGTCAACAAAAAATCCCACTATTAGTCTCAATCATGAAGAACTTGCACAACCTGAATAAGGGTGGTTGATTAGTTCAGTGAGGTCCAATATCACTATTAATAAAGAAGATGAAAAAATATTTATTTTGTTAGTAAAAAATAAATGTTTAACATTTACAATATATATTTATTTTTACCTGAAGTACATTGTCTTTTAATTCTTGGCTGTTAATCAATAAATTACTTTCACTTTCAGAGCAAGACTCTTTATACAAGTCAAGACTATTTTTCTTATCCTCTAATGTTGATGTTAATAACCTGTATGTTTGGGCAACCTAAAATAATCGTATGTAGAGTTTCACAGATATATAGTATAAACAGAAAAATGATGGAAAAAAACATTCACTAAACTAGAAAAAAAAATTAAACAAATAACAAACTAATATCTGACTATTACAACTAAGCAATCGAATGTTTGTTTGAAGATGTGTAAAGTGTGACTGAGATAAGTGCAGTCACGCGTGCTAACGGCCCATTTATGCTTCATATTCGGTTTTAATTTACAATTATTAAGAAGTGGTTCAATTCCTCGTCCGTTGTCGATTTTGCCCTATTTCTGCATTCCAGAATCTTACCCACCAGATTTACTGGCTGTCAGGTCACTTTTAATATGATTTATTTCATTCATCAAGTTATTGTTGCAGATGCAAAGAGTCAATGCTCTATCTACGATTCTTTATTCACTCCTTAACTGGGACGTTGGTGCACAGGCTTTCCACGTCAAAACTAGTAAAAAGGTCTTCTGGTTCTTGAAGGAAGAATATGTCTCGTTCTTAAGAAACATGAACGGTATATTCCTGAGGAAACCCGGATTAAATTGCCGCCACACCACAAAAAAATTTCTGAACATACATAATATATAATACATAAACAAGACATGCCTTTACGCCTATCACGAGGTTCCCGGAACTCTCTGACTTCTGAGCTTGCCACGTTCCTGCTTCGAATCCTGAAACCATTACAAGACAATACATCAACCTGCGTCAAAAACTCACATTTTGTAGAAAATGTACGCGAAATAGAACCGCAACCAGAAGACCTTTTTAGAGCTTTGACGTGGAAAGCCTATAAACCAACGTTACTAAAGATCGTAAGAAGGAAACTTGAAGAAGACTAGACCTAAGCAGAAAGAACCTCTGTACCAACACACCCATCATGGACTTGCTGGAATATTGTTTGACTAATTCCTATTTTCAAGAAAGGGAAAATTCTTCATCCAAGATGATGGACTACCGATGGGATCTTCGCTCCCACAGGTATAACAAATATTTTCATGGAATAGTTCAAGACCTTTGCAATTGAATCCATAAATAGAAACCCAAAATTATAACTTAGATACGTAGAGAACACCTTCATTATTTGGAACGAAAATGACGAAGAACTTCAAAACTTCCTTTCTCATCTCAATAATATTAGCCCAAACCATTGAACTCACTATAGAGAAAGAGGTAAAATATAAATTAACATTCTTAGAAGTTTTGGTTCAAAGAAGTGGCAGGCAAATTGGAACCTCAGTTTACAGAAAATCCATACACACACAGGACAATACCTATACTATTTATCCCACAGTCCAACAACACCAAACATAGAATTGTAAGAAATCTCGTAGATAGAGCATTGACTCTTTGCAACTGCAACGATAACTTGCCGAAAGAAATAGATCGACAGCCAACAGATACCCAGTAAAACTGGTGGTTAAGATTCTGGAACAACACAAAAATGAGACAAAATCAATAACGGACGAAGAACGAAAACTAGTGTTGAAACATCCTCTATGTTAGAGGCATTTCAGAAAAAGTTAGCAGAATAGGAAAGCGATATAACATCAAAGTTGGTTTCAATCCAAATAACTCTCTGAGAAGCCACCTCAGTAGAATCAAACCAACAACTCAAAGGTGCATGAAGAACTGTGTGTATCAGATACCATGTGAATGTGGCAACTCCTACGTTGGCGAAACAAAGAGATCCCTTAAAGTAAGAATCGGGGAGCATCAGACGAACACATCTCGTGGAGAAACAGGAAAATCTGGTGCCGCCTACCACTCCTGGACTCATGGACATCATCTAAAATGGTCGGCCAACCTGCACCAAGAACACTGGAGAAACGGAAATTCAAAGAAGCCGCGGTTATACATCAAAACCCGAGTTGTTTTAGTAAACCGTCTTTAGATATACGAAAAGTGTGGAAACCACTTCTAAATAGTTGTAAATTAAAACTAAATGCAGCATAAATGGAGCCTTAGCGTAGCACGCGGGATTATACTCATCTCGGTCACACCCCACTGCATTTACTTTTAGAATAAATAGTTTTGTAGCTTAAGAATTTTTTCTTCTTTATTTGAAAACGACTAAAGATTACTAGCCGAAACGTCGATACTGAACAAAAAATAAAGACAATGGACGTCCAACAGATATTTAGTACTTCTAAAAAAATCGAATGTCGGAATTAAAAAAACTAGTGGTGTGGCATAGAGAATTGCAATACTATCTCTGAACACCTGTTTCAATTTCAAGTAGTTAGGCCACTTTAAAACATGAGAAATGAATCCCATTTTAGAGTTTATTTTTTTAATAGAAACTTAAAAATTAAGTTAAAGAACTTTTAGGGTTTATTTTGTACATATAACAAAATATTAAAAATGATAATCATATATTTAAAAAAAAAATAGCAAATGCGGCCGTAGAACACTGGCACTCAACTGAGTTTCTACGACGGCGACCTAAAATTCGCCCCATTACACCTAGAAGAAAAATTCGGAAAGATTAATATTCTGCATAAGTTTACTTAAAAAATTTAAAAAGTACATAGGAATTTTTTACGAAATTTCCATTAAAAAATATTAATAAACAAAAAACATTTCAAAACTTTTTAAAAACCATTATGTGTTTTAGTAGATAAACTTAGACAGAAAATAATTTTTTTCGACATTATGTTCTAGTGTTCTAAAGCAGTCATTTTGTATTTTTTCTAATTCATGAATTTTTTTCTTATGTATACAAAATAAACCCGAAAGATCTTTAACTCACCTAAAAAGGGACTCATTTTTCACACTTCAAAGTGGCCTAACCCCTGAAGTTCAAAGTATCGTAAGCGACACCATTTCTTCTGTCTTTTTTTTACACCTTATGCAAAATCGTTATAACAGAATACTGGTCATCTCTTATTCATAAATAGAAATAATCACATTGAAAATTTTTTGAAATCTATTTAATTTAGGTCGTATGTAACATTAAATATTGGGGAAATTGATCATAAACAGAACATGCAAATTTTTGATCCATAATTTAAAATATTTACCAAAAATAGAGTTCACTCATTTGTTTGTTCGAGAAGTAAAAAGAGACAGAGATTTGATTGTTGGACCCTTGAAAAAATATATGTCCAATTCTAGAGATGAAATTAATAACTGTGTTCCTTGACATGTAAGCACCCCCTAAGGGAGTGAAATGGGCGAAATGTAATTTCATGGATATTCATAGAAGCGCACAAAGTCTATTTATAAACCAATGCTAATTAAAAAATTTAAAAAAATATACATAATTGGCAAATTAGTTAACACTGGAAGATCATAAATATTTACTTAGTTTTCTGTAAAGAACACTTCGACTGTAGTAAAAAAAAACGCAATATTGTTGTATGTTGTTATATGCCACATAAGCTATTATGATCCAGAAATTTTAATAAAAAATTCATACATGGGTAAATACATTAAAAATATATACCTACATCATTTAAATTATCTTTTATTCTTATCCTCTCAATATCTTGTGTTGATTTTTCATTGTTTTGGCCAATGACATTTGAACTTTCAATACTGTTTATCATACAATTCAATACACCTATTCTACTTTTTGTTATATCTGTAAATTTTTCTAGTTCTTGTAACACGCCTTCCTCTTTTCTTCTTTGTTCTACTAAAGTTTCATGTAGAGTTGTCAGTAAAGTAGTCATGGCTTCAATTTTTAATGTAGTAGAATTGTCATAGTTTTGAAACTAAAAATAAAATAGTAAATCATAAAATTAACAATATGACATTTTATTACATCAATACTCTATCAATTAAGGAATTTCAAGTAACAGAAAAGGACCTATAAAACCTTTTCTAAATAGGTTTTCAAAACTTACTCTTCTTTAAATTCGAATAATAAAATAAATAACATTTTCAAGATCACATCTGGACCTCAGGAGAACACCACAGGAATTAAGGTACTGTTTATAACCTAAATTATAACCTTTTTAATAACTTAATCCTCAAATATCTCATGTTCTTACTACTCAGCTTAGAGAGATGATAAAACAGAAGAATTTTGTTATATTATACAAAAGACTGTCTATTGTAGATGAAAAAAATTCTCAAAACTTATGCAAGACTAAAACTAAGAATATCGAAATACTAAAAAAAGTTTAAAGAAAACTGACTAAAATTTCCATATACTGGATGTACAGAAATTTTTAAACTACTAAATTCGAATATTAAAAAAAAGGTAAGTTGGTTTTCTGGTTCAAAAACCAAAAAATACTGTTAAATTGAAACAGATTATCTTGTAAAAGCCTAAACTTCACTACAGAAAACTAATTAAAGCGGTTTTAAAAATTATTTAGAGAAACAATATTTCATCATACTTATTTTTATTAAATCTAATTTTAGGATTCTAGTTAAAATAAATTTGTGCTAATAAATTGTTTACGCTATTATTTCTCCCTTAAAAATATATTTCTAATAACTTAAAAATAAGATCTTGTACCAGTTATTGGATATACATACAACATCTGTTTTAGAATTTTAAAGAATAAAGGAGGGTGTGACCTAGTTTCCTCCAGAAATTCAACCTATAAAGCTAGAAATTCTATGTTTTAACCCTTAAAAAAAAAACTTGACGGGGGTAACTTGATCGAAACATATGATATATTTGTGTTATTATTACAAGCCAATTTCACTATGAACAACAAACAAGCATGTCAATAAATAGCATGAACATTACTACTTAACTTTAATTTTATCCCATATTGCTATCCTATTTAATTAAAAAATTAAACAATTAACTCTACGTTGTATATTACTAATTACTATAGTGAATTAGTCGCTGTTATAATTAGGTTGTAATAGTTTCTTAGTGCATGGATTCTACACATGAAAAACAAAAGGAGTACATTTTAATTTTCATGAAACATGTACAGGATATCTCCAGATCAAGCGTTCGGTCCCAATATAGCTTGAACTCGTTGTTCTCAAGAATAGGCTCCGGGTTGTATTTGTAGTAAGGCACTTTTCCTACCTGCAATAGATTTAACTTATCTGCTACCTCTTGGTGGAGTATCTTTGCGGCTGAATTATGTCTTTCCTTATACTCCATTGCGGCAAATGCTTGGCATCCTCTAGTTATGTGCTAAACTGACTCTGATCTGTGACAACCATATCTACATTGGTCATTTTCTATTGAGGGATCTCTGATGATGAACTTCCAGTAAAACAAAGAAAACTATTAAACCATGTATTTTATTACCTAAAATACGACTTTACATCGGAACTTCTAATACGTGATATATCAGCGTTCTTGACTTTGTCCATTTATTTCTTTGATTTAATTTCCATTTTGCTACTGGACATTTATAAAATTTCATGACTTTGCACTGGGCGAATACTGATCACAGCCTACATGTTATTTCACGCAGCAGTGGTCAGCTTTAAAATCATCACTTTCAGATGAAATACAGACGGATAATACTGTTCATTGATAACTGCCCTCTCATTCCAAAGATATTGAGTTATCAAGCTTGTTCCTTAGCTTCAAATGCGACTAGCAAGTTGCCACCGATGGATCAAGGCATTATAAAAATCCTTAAATAAGGTTAATGGATACAATTGGTACATCGCTATCTGAAGGAAATAGGCGATCCTGTTTATAAAAGATCTCTGAATGTGCATGATGCAATATTAAACATTGCAGCGATATGGAAAGCAGTTACGTCCGAAACTACACAAAATTGTTTCAAGAAAGCACGTTTCCGAAATAACGAATGTAATATCATGTTAGAAGTACGACCCGCGTTACTGCAGAATTTTCCTGAATATTCTTCCATCGATGACAATACTGTCATCTACGAAGTCCGTTCAATCAAAGATTGACTCAAGGTTATTAAAGATGCGAATAGCACCCAAAAAGCGATCCCAAGTGATGACTATATTGATGAAGAGGAGTCAGCTCCAATTTTGTCAGTTGCATCGTACACATTCATAAACAGGATCGTCCATTTCCTTCAGATAGCAATGTATCAATTGTGTTTTATAACCATGTTTGAGGACTTTCCTAATGCACTGATCCATCAGTGACAATTTGCTCGTTGCATTTGGGGGTAGAACACACGGTTAGGTTTTATAAAAACGACTCACTAAAGAATTTAAAATTATTTATTCTTTAGAAAATTTTTATATTTCATTGGTAAGATCTCAATTAGAAAATAACATCTGTATTTGATCACCACACTACGCACGTCATATATATAGAATTGAGTGCATACAAAGAAAATTTTTGAGATATATAGGTAGTAAATTACATATGCCATAGTACAAGAACAAATAAGTTTATTGCTACATATAATTAGGAAAACGAATAATTTCTAAACCGTTTTAAGCGTTTCAGTGTTGCCAGATTAGATGACGCCGGGTACGCGAACAAATATAAGAGATACGTCTGCGTATACAATATACGTTGTCTTCGCTAGCGCCCCTTACGGTCACTAGTTTGAATTAATATTATAAGCTTTCTGTATAATTTTGTAGACATTTTCGGCAATAACGCGTCATGAGATTTTTTGCCACAAGATTAGTTTCATTATTATAAACCTGAATTTCTTTTTTTACATGGGATATGCACAGAACGTCAGTATACTGACGCTCTTTGCACCTTGACGCTCTAATGAATGGAAAACGACAATATAAAGGCGCTCTAGTGATAAAAGCATCACTTGGAAATGTCAGCTGAGATGTTGGCGAAACGTCGTGAAGATTGACGGACGGATTGAAAACGGAAAAACATCAATATATATATATATATATATATATATATATATATATATATATATATATATATATATAATGTCATAACTTTAGTTCAAACACAACTCCAATTCTACTTGTAATAATAAACACAAGACATTAGATAAACCTAGCCTTAAGATACATTTTTAATTCTTATGTATACTTACATTATTAGATACTTCTTTACATGAACTTGAACCATTATTAGTCAATCCTAACATTGTAATAACATCTTGTTGTGATTGATTGATAACAGAAGAAATACTTGTTGCAGTATCAGTCATTAGCTTAGTTTGTTTTTCAAATAATGAATTTAGTACAGGCTGCCTTTCTTCTTGCAAAGTCATACACAGCTTCTCAGTAAACTCTATACAAGACTCTTTCGCAGAACTAATATTTAACTTATGATTGGTAATACTTGCAGCCGTTGTATTTTTTACATTTTCTATTTCGTCCATTGCCAAACTAAGCTGTTCACCTAATTTGGCACTTTTATCTTTAATAATTGTCTCATTAGTGTAATTATTAAAATATTGATTCTCAAGCTTTCTTTGCAAAATTTCTTGATTGCTTGACAGTTTCTTTGTGGCCTCTAAAAGTTCTTTAGCTTTAAGAGAACTTTCTGCAGCTACTTTTGCATAACAACTGGAAACATACTGCTCTTGTTTAAGGGATAATTTTTGCTCTTTTAATAAAGTTTTGGCTTTATCGATAATTTTTTCTTTCTTTTGACAAACATTCATAATTTGCTCAAATTCTTTTAACTTTATTTCCTGAATTACCTCCAAATCTGCTAATTTCTTCTTCATCTCATCAATTAACTCATTTTTAAGAGTTAAAGTATTGGAATTACTTTGAAGTTGTAAATGTAGTTCTTCCCAGTTCATTCGATCAATGAAAAATCCATCTCCAGACCTGGCTGCGTCTAAATCCCTTTTTAATTTCTCAATTTCATGAGTCATCTCTTTCATCATTTGTGCTTTTGTGACTTTTTGATTAACCATTGGAGTATTCCTTATATCTCTAGCTCGACAAGCATATTCTAATGTACTTTGAGTTTCTTCATATGATGTATGGGATGGAGAAACTGTTGCAATAATGCAAGTTTTAGTATGACCTCCCAAGCTATCCTGCAGAATTCTTGTCAATTTAGAATCTCTATAAGGCACATGTTTATTATTTTTTTCTGCCAGAATTTGAATCACTCGGCCTAAAGTAAGTAATGATTTGTTAATATTTGCCAGTTCTTGAGCGCGTTTATCCTTAGCGCCAGATTTTGCAATATTTTCACTTCCTGCTAAATCGACAAGATTTATTTTACCAGTTTTTAGTACTTCTTCACCTGTTAAATTCGCTTCTCTTGTATGTACCGTTATTGTAAATACAGTGTGTGATCTTGAACTATGATTATTCATCAATGTTGATGCTGTTTGCCTTTTACAGGTACCTTTTTGCAGCAACATGTAAATGTCATTACTGTTAAAAACAGTTATTTCATTTAGTCCCTGAATATAAACTGATCCTTTAGAGTCATTAAACATGCTAAAAATTTAAATAAAATTATTGTAGAAATTAAAACGCCACAATATGTTTTTTTTGTATCTTAAACTGTCATAATTTTTAATGACAGTAAAATATTTTTTAAAAGTAGAAAAATGTTCTAATTTGGAGATATTTTAACATCTGAAGGTTTTACTAGTAAATATATATTTAGTAATATGAATTTTACAAAATGAATCTCCTGCATCAAAAAGTCCAAATTTTTCTTTAAATTTCCTGGTCACTTACTTTAATCCCCTTGGGTAAGAATAAAGAAATAGTATACAAATTACAAGTAATAAAACCGTAATTTTATAATAATTTGAAAATGTTTCAAGAACTTAATAAATGAGCTGGTAAAAAGGTATTAATTTAAAAACGGTTATTATTTTTAGCAGTAGAGACGCTACCAAAAAACTTCAGTAAAATAAAAAGACAAATCTTACTTAAGCGGAGGTGGACGTTCATCTTCACTAAGCAAATCTCGGACTTCTTCATTGTACAATTCAAGAAATGATACTCGAACATTGTAATCAACAACATCCATGGAACCAATTTCATCAAATATGTTTGCCGCAGTCCTGGGAATGCAACCAGCCAATTCATCCTGTCATAAACAATTTACATTAACAATAATAATGCAACACTTTTCATTCTTAATTCTTAGATCGTATTTTTAACTGGAGGTGCAGGGGCAGTCTCTCTCTTTGGGGGTGGGGGGGGGGGGCAGTATGGTAAATGAAAATGAGTTTCCGGTCGGGGGAGGTGGGCACACTCACGTTGCTAGTGTAACGGGCAAGGATCAATATCTTTTTTGAATTCGAAGCTCTTGGAGGGAGGGGGGCGACCACACAGTATGGCAAGTAAAAAAAACATACTATTGACTGGGGGTTGCATCTATTTTCCTGAAATCAAAGCTGGGGGAGGGCAATCGCTCCCCCTCCTTCATCAGCGCCTGTGGAGGTGCTTAACTAGATTATTGTAGCAAGTTGTAAAGATGTTTAATCAAAAACAGTTTTTTAAATACTATATTCATATAGTGCCTTTGTGATATCGCTCCCCCTCTTTGATCAGCGCCTGTGGAGGTGCTTAACTAGATTATTGTAGCAAGTTGTAAAGATGTTTAATCAAAAACAGTTTTTTAAATACTATATTCATATAGTGCCTTTGTGATATTTAAATATGTCAACCAAAAATTAAATGTTATGCAGCTAAAAGTCATTCCCCATTTATTACCTTTTATAAATAAAGTCTTATTTCATTAAAATTTTTGTTCTTTTATAAAAAGTTTCCTGGTAGTAGTAAACAGGATTCCTATACATTAACGGCGAATCCAACAACTGTTCCAAGATTTCTAATTAACACCTCGGTAACACTTTTATTAAGCCTTTGACAACTTAAATTATATGCCACTTCTTATTTTGGACAAATTTGTCATAATTAAATCAAATTATCTTTTCAATTCTAGACCAACATTAAAATGGACTAACAGATTAAGTTTTTTTTTGGTAAAATACAAATTTGTTGATCCATAGACAATAAACTTAATTTTAATAGTTCACTATTACAACAGAATACTATAAGAGCAAAACATTTTTTGAGGTTTACATATGTACATACGGGATATAAACGGCCACCGCTATATTTAAATTGTAAGATACCAGTGACAAGATTTTCAAAACAACAGCATTAAGAAAAAACCATGAAGTATCGTCACCCGAACAATCCATCAAATTATTTATTATATGAGCTATGCAATTTAGAATCAATTGATGAAAAACTCCATAATCTGTCATCTATCTTCGCTATTAAAATACAATAGAAACCTTCTGGCTTCATACTGCCTACAGATACCCCAATGCTAAGCTAGGTGCAAAACATCCTCAATGGAAAATTTGAGACATGCTTCAAATCTCAAATTTATAATACATAATATGTGCACCAATTTTAACTGTTTTTGTTTTATATTCTATTCTTAATTTTTGTTTTATCTTAAACAAATTTTTGTAATTTTTTTCCTATTGTATATATAATTTTTTTCACCAAACTAATGAATGGGTGCATTTTACTGAATATTTACTCAAAGTCACTAAAAAGGGCATTTATGATTCCTATTTATAAAAAGGCTGATGAAACTGACATCTCTAATTATCACCCAATCTCTCTGTTGCCAGTCTTGTCTAAAGTCTTTAAAATGCTGCTAGCAAAAAAAAATTACTTTACACTTTAAAAATAATATTTTTTCAAACAGTTTGGGTTCTGGCAGGGCAAGGGCACAGTCCATGCAATTCTAATTTTACTT
Source organism: Diaprepes abbreviatus (assembly GCA_034092305.1). Classification (NCBI taxonomy): domain Eukaryota; kingdom Metazoa; phylum Arthropoda; class Insecta; order Coleoptera; family Curculionidae; genus Diaprepes; species Diaprepes abbreviatus. The sequence goes on along the minus strand of JASJET010000055.1, from coordinate 25,004,919 downwards.
TCCTTGATAATGGACTCATCCGATAAATGTCAATATATTCTTTGCGACTTGAGCAAGGCTTTTGACTGTGTTCCTCATCAGCTTCGACATTATAATTGTCACCCAAATAGAACAAATCTAATTTAGTCATATTTGAGTGATCGATCTCAAATTGTAAAAGTGGGATAAATAACATCTTTCAAAAAAATATTAAATCCAGGAGTTCCTCAAGGCTAAATTATGGGTCCTCTGCATTTCCATATCTTCATAAATGATCTACCAATGGCCTAATATGATGCTTTTTGCACACTCTTTACTGATGATGCAAAATTTAAGGTTGTTGGGGATAAGATTGAAGTGGTTAGACAGGTCAGCTGTGGGGCACAGTTAAAGGCTCAAACTTGGTTTCAGTCTAACAGGCTGTTATTGAATAAGGAAAAAATGCAGTCAATGATCACTTAAGGAATTGAAGAACAATACTTACTAACAACCAGTTAAATTTCTTCGTGTCTACTTAGACCCAAAGCTTCGATGGAATGCACATGTTGAGAACATATCAGGCACGCTAAGGAGCGCTATCTTTCTGTCGAGAATTTTCAGATAATATGTTTCACCTAAAATGCTCAAGTCTGTTTACTACAGTCTTTTTTATTCTGCCCTGACCTATGTAAAAATAGCATGGGGTATGTATACGGATCGAAATTTTGCATTACAGAGAAAAGCCATCAGGATTATTGAGGGGCTTGGATATCGAGACGACTGCACGGACGCGTTTGTACGAAACAATGTTCTTACATTCCCAGCAAGTTAAAGTGTACTTTACATCAGAAAAAATATTCAGAACTTTGATATATAGGAGCAAGCACATCACTATAGCACACAAGAAAGAAATAGTCTTAGAATTGCTTAATGTAGAATAAGAAAATGACAAAACAGACCAGAATATAAAGCCGTCAGTCTTTGCGGCAACAAACTGGTCTTTTTCTGTAACGATATTTCCACAATGTCTGAAATTGGCAACAGTTATTCCTGTACATAAGCGAGGTCATACTGAAACTCTTTCAAACTTCAAACCCAGTTCCTTGCTTCCAACATTAGCAAAAATTATCCAAAAGCATATCAAAAAGATTATGGGCGGTTTGTTGAGTAGGCTCTACTTGGTCAATTTGGGTTTCTAGTAGATAAAAATACTAATAATGTCGTTTCCTTTACTGGAGAGATTGTATCTTCGAGTAAATAATGGAGAGGTTGCTGCGGCGGTGTTCTGTGATCTTACCTAACATTCAATTGTGTGGATCATAGGATTCTGCGGAGTAGGCTTGAGGTATATAGTTTTAGGGAGATATCTCAGAAATGGTTTAAATCATACTTGACGAGACGTTCTGAAAGAGTAATATTCGACATTTTTATTATCAAAAATTTTTAATATCAACGATTTAGCCTAACTACCATTTCAGAACAGTTAATAATGTTCTCTGATGATACCACCAATGGCATAATACCGATGAAGGTCAACTGGAAAGGACTGTCATAAATGACTTGAATAAGATTAGAACAAAAATAAATCTAATGAACTTGAAATTTTCTGCCTCAGACTGTAGTCTATTGTAAGAATGACAAAGCCTATATAATGGAGAGTTTGAATGATTATTACTTAAGGCTATTGTAGATAAATAAAATGTATTTAAGTGCCTACTACCATAGATTGGTACCGAAAAATACAGCCTATTTAAAAAAACTGGAGTTATCAACCATGCCATGCAGCACCTTGAATAAATACAAAATATCCATCATTTCCCTCCTTCTTTCAAATCTCATAAGACCATACTTTTGACACAGCCACATGGCTGACATTATCACACATGTGTTTCTCTATAATATTTAACAAATTTGTTTTGAAATTTTTCTAGCAGATATTTGTAACATTGATAGTAAGGATTGCAAATAACACATACTCTAGTATACTACACACAAGTGACATGATCACTAAATTCGTGTGTATGTGTTACTTAAAACCCATATACCTGCATAGCCTTATTGGCAGTATGTATAATATGATTATTAAATCTTAGTCCAGCATCAAAGGTCACACCAACGTCCCTAATTTTTTCAATTCGCGTTAGTTTCTCTCCCTTTATGTAATATGTATAAAATATTAGTTTATTTTTCCACGAATAAGTGATTATACCACATTTAATAGTACTAAAATATAGTTTGTTTCTTTCTGACCATTTATCTGCTCTGTTGAGGTTTAGTTGTAACTGCAAGCAGTCATTAACAAAATTAATTCTATGATAAATATTCAAAGCATCTGCAAACAATAGACATGTTGCATTTTCCATTACTGCTGTTCAACTATATATAAACATGATGAAAATGAGAAAACCTAAACTGGAACCCTGAGGAATGCCCAAAGCTGGAAAAAATGACAAAGATGAACACCCTTTCACAATAACTTGATGTTCTCTATCATAAAAGTAAGATTTAATCAGCCCAAGCAACCCTTTCTAAAAGTCAAATTCATATTGCAATTTAGAAAATAAAATATTATGGGAAAGCACATCAAAAGCCTTGGTGAAATCAGTGTAAATCGAGTCCACCTGAGCAAATTCATTCAAAGTTCCCGAAATGTCTTGAGAAATATTTTTTAAATTTAACATCATGAATCTGTTCATCATGCAACTGTGCTGATGAATTGATATTTTATTTCTGACTAAGGCATAAATATTTTTATATATTACGCCATTAAAAATTTTTGCTAGAAATGACAGTCATGATCCTGCTGCAATAAGCTCTTCAATAGCATGTTATTTTTGCAGAAAATACGATACATATACAAAATGAACACTATAGATTCTTATAAGCCAGTTATTTTAGAGTAACAAATCTAACATGTATTTTTTTACTGAAAATAGTCTAATATATAAAAAGTTTAGGATGAATTTTGCAACTCTATTCATTCAACACACTTGACACAGGCAGTATCACCTCCCATCTCTTCTACAACATTATTGAATAAATCAAATATTTACAACAGCAAGAAACTATTTAATCACCGCCCCCTTAAAATTCACTAAATAACTTGATAATAAATTCCAAAGGGAAGGAAAAAGATGCTTGTGGCCAAGACCTACTAATCTGTTCCTAAGTTTTTAAATGATGTATTCGATTAACTTGCTATCCTGTTTGTTGGTCTTATTTGTTATTAGCTATTTATTCTGGATTGTATTTTATTGACATTATATTTAAGACTCCAAATACTGAGCAAACTTGTTGATATGATACGACAAATAAAGTAAAAATTATATTGATCATGCAATATAGAAAGTTCTAAATATCCCCAGATCAGTAAATTATTGTTGAGTGCCATATTAGCCCAAAGCCTATTTTGTTGTTTGTGTAGTTTTTTAAAATATTTGTTTAATAAATTTAAAGTACTGACATTTTATTCTGTGTATTTTAGTATTTATATATTATTTTTTAAATATACGTCCTTATTTAGTTTCTCCATAATTTTCTTTTTATTAGTTACCTCTTTCCAATGAACATTTAAACTCGTATTTGGATCACCTCCAGTCATTGTATGAGTTTTTCCAGTACCTGTCTGGCCATAAGCAAATACTGTACAGTTATACCCTGCAAGGACATCAGATATCATAGGTGCAACGACGAACAAGTAGATGTCCATTTGGGAACTGTCTGGTTGAAAGACTCTATCAAACTGATATTTCTTGTCTTTAGTCTGAATTTCTCTGTTTGACACACAATGTACTACAGTTCTTACTTTCTTCTCTTTTTCTTCATTGCTTAAAGGCCTACAAAAATTTTTATAAAAAGCATTTAATAGCAAAATTACTATACTACCATCAATAATAGTATATTCTGATAAATTTTAAATAATACCTAATTTCAAATTGTTAACATTTTTAAAATTAAAACACAAGGTGTACTTGATACATTAAAGTTGAATAATTGGTCACCAGGCGTTTTAAAACACAAAATCAACATTACAACTTTACTGACTTCTATTTTTCAGTACCAATGGTAGAACGATTAAAACAAAGTATTTTCCCCCAATAAAACTTATTTTTCAGCCATCAAAAGATAATTCAGACTAATGGTATGTATCAAATAAAGTTTTCAAGCCATTGACACATTGTAATTTTCTTTTAAAGTTTAAAGGGGTAAAAATTAATACTTTCCTAATCACTTATCTTATTTCCACACAAGTAAAATATACCATTTAAAAAGTTTAACTAGACGGAACTTATAGAAATAACTTACCGAACTCGAACCACAACCTTTATGTTTTGTATTGGCGAAATAAATTTCTTCTTGCTCTGAGTACCTTGCGACATATTTTGTTTAAAAACCACAAAATGGGTCCTATGTTAAATTCTTTATTTAACAGAATTGTCACTTCCCTAAAAAATATAAACCAAACAAATTTCCGTTGAAGTTCAAACTCTCTTGTACATGCGCACACAACCAAACAACTGTCACACATGTCACACGGTAATTTGAAAATAAAGGCTGTATTCTTTCGAGTATTTATCAAAGATCAAAGTGATAAACTTTTATAAAAAATTCTTTAGAGTAATGATCAAAGTGGCATTTGGCTGTCATTAGGTCGAAGTGATCATGATTACTTCCAAGTGATAGAACTGAAAGTAATAATGACTAAAAAGAATAGCCCTATAAAGTAGTGTAATAAAAAATGTCCGGAACATGCTATCCGCCATTTTCGGGAAAGTTCACTTATAATAACAGTGAATACGCTGTAGCCATAGGAAAATTATTGTATATAGTTATTAAAAATAACTCGTCATTAAAAAAAAAACAATATGTTGACAAACCACTTCTTCAAAAAGTTTTATTAAAAAAAAAAAGTTGAAATGTTAATTAGATGGTACCCCGTTATTTTTAGTATTATCTAACTTTTAATTAAAATAGCCTTAGAAAGTTGAATGCGTGTCACAAATGTTAATAAAATTTGAGATTACAGACATACAAAATTATTACAAAAAATTCTATTCATATCTCAATAGTATTAGCAGGCTATTTAAAAATGTTTTCCTACGGCTAGTTCTGATATCTAAACTATGGTTCTGATTATGGATTTAACATAAATATATGTCCATTACAGTTGAATATCTTAGTTTTAAAGTTAAGATAGTTGTTCTCTCGAGAAAGAGAATAGGCTCCGGGGAGTAAGCATTTAAAAATCTTCGTGGGTTACACAGCAGAATGAAAGAGTGGGAGAATAGCATTATAAGCTATTTCTCTCACTCCGAAAGCAATTGGCCTGAATGTAAGGTGCGTGCTTCAAAAGTTTTAAGACAGCACGAGAGCACAAAACTGCCATTCATAAAACACGACTGCCAGTTAACTAAATGTTCGAAGCGAGAACATGTAATTCTATTCGCTCTCTATCTTTCTGCCATGTATCACTCACGAAGCACTCATGTCATTTAAAACGTCTTTATTATTGAAATAGCATCCATAATTTCGAAGTGCGTGCCAGCCAGTCGCGGTTCGAAGCAAGAGAAATAACACTTCCCCATATTCGTCCTATCTCTTTTTGCCAAATATATCGATGGTTGCATGACGTCACAAACCTTTCTTGTTCTGGGACCAACTGGCTTAAAAATATTTATAAATTCAGCCTCTTAGAGAGGAGGTAACAAGTTTATCCCTCCGATCCGAGTTATTTTATTTTTTTCAGAAAATAGTTGATCATCATATATTTTGGACTTCGAATGAAATGACGCTAAAAACAGTTCTATCAATAGACAAAAAAAAATTTCCAAAATGATACAGGATCCAATTTTCTTGTTCTGGGCGTTAGGTCGGTCAGTTTTGTTCAATTTAGAGAAACTGCAAATTGAGAAAGAATACCGCCATAGATCATTTCATCTTGACGACGTGAACGAACTTGACAGTTTTATATGTCAAACTCGTGACCAGACGCGATAAAAGCGTTCCCACCAAAACCAAATTTCTATCGAACCATTATTAAATTTCATTATGTCGTTTTCTATTCCTATCATTTATTTACGAGTACCAGCTTAAGAGTATTTTTACCATCCTCGTAACTTCGGTTTCTATCTTGATACCAGGACCAACTTTTCAATGTCCTGTAAATATTTGCAGCCCAAATTTGAAGTTCTTACCTTAAACTGTCTAGGACATAAGTTCCCAATTTTTTTCTGGACCACCGTTCCTTTGCAAGAAAAAATAAATCCAACGCTCCACTCTTCCATAATACTTGCTTAATCTCAGATTGTACTCAATATTAAAATATCGTATCAAACATTAAAAACACCATCAAATATATTAGAAAACGTTTGTTATGAATTAGAGAACTGACATAAAAATCAATAAGTAATAAAAAAAATTAATGAGATGGTGGAGGCTAATGGAGTTGTAACAATTTGCTAATATCGGGTTTTGACAACAGCAATCGCAAATCGCCACTCTCAGTGATCAATCTGAAGTATTTCCTTATTTTAGAAAGTAAATTTGCGATCACATCGAAATCACGCTCAGCCAAATATGATGAAGATATGCAATTAAAAATTTTAAAACTATTTCCCATAATCCAGGGCGAGTCTTGGAATTGATTTTTGAAGCCAGAATTCTTGGTACCCAATTATGAATTTTCCCAACCTGATGATTCTGCAATATATATATATATATATATATATATATATATATATATATATATATATATATATATATATATATATATATATATATATATATATATATATATATATATATATATATATATTTTCGAGAAAGGATCTAAAACTCAACTCGGTATCTTCATATTTAGAGTATCGGTAAAATCAGCATGATGAACATCCAAGAGTTGGCTGTAAGTAAATCTTCCCGTTTTGCAGACACTGTGATAATGTTGAAAAGGGGTTGTATTCAACTCTACCGAGATTCCGCTTGATCAGAAAAAGTTTCCCCACAAAAGCAGCTATGACGTATTTTGTTTTAGTTAAATTCAACTCATCACCTTGCAATTGTAAATTTCCTTCATTAAATATTACAGACAGGTCTTTCAAATAAGCGCCGCCATTTTTGAATGTACTCAAATTGACGCATAGTTCTTCGTCAATGTTTTCAAGGAAATCTAGTACCGAGTCGAACAGACTATAAAAAGGATTTAGACAAATAGCTTCAGAGAGCCCATGAACCTTTGAGTGAAGCAGCAAGTGATTAAAATCTTCATCATTTTTCCTACATGGTCAACTGAATCATTTTGTCACACAATGAATTGCTTCTAATCTTGTTGACCACTTTAATAACGTAATGGAGCGACGTATGCAGGCATTTATTCAGATTCTTCGCAACCAAATGCTGACAGTAAATAATACAATGTCCAACTAAAACATTTGGTACTGCTCGTTTCCCTATAAAACCCTTGTGACGCCCCGTCATTGCTGTTGAAAAAGAAAATTAGTATTGAATATCAATTGTTCCTTTGTATCGATTTCAAAATTTTTAGTAAATAATAATTATTTACTGAATTTTTCTTCTTTTATGAATAGTACGTATAAGAGAAATGCCTCCTTCGTGGGTAGCAGGGGGCGGATCCAGCCTCTCGAGAATACAGTATGGCCAGCGAGAACGAGTTGTCGACGGGGGCGTGGTACCAACGACATTAACGTTCCTAATGCAGCCGACAAGAGCGAGTCAATTTTTCTGAATTCGAAGCTGGAGGGTGGGTGTCGGCGACCTTCACGTTTCTAATGCAGCAGGAAAGGGCAATTTTTTTTCTGAATTCGAAGCTCTTGGGGGGGGGGGTGCTCCAATTAATTTTCCTGATGATGTTTGATACATACTTATTTGGAGAATCATTTTTAATGTGTTTCGGTGTCGGCAAGATTAAAAATTCAATATACATGGAGCTCGTAACCCATCGTTTTACCTAGGAAGACTCAAAAAGGTTTGATGTGGTGGACTGTTTCAAATATTTCCTCTCCGGTCCTTTTTATCAGCGTGAATTTTAATCAAATGTTCTTGTGGTCTTGCTTAATTTGAAAAAACTTTTTAGCAAATATATATATATATATATATATATATATATATATATATATATATATATATATATATATATGATTCATTTGTGGAATACGTAAATCCATAATTCAAATACTGTACTGTCGGTGTTTTTACTTATATTCAGAAATGATGAACGACAAATGCTGCCACAGTTTTAGTAGATTACCTTTTCAACTGTTCATCTTTATATTATTTATTTTGATTAATGACATATCATATAGTCAAACATAAGAATGATTGGCAAAGTACACAATAAGTCGCATTACCTTCTAGATACCTACTGCTACAGTCTAGCTAGATTGAGTGAATTGCATAATAGTTGTCATTACAACCTTGTAGAGACTTGTCGCAGATAAAAGATAAAACTAAATATAATGCTAAATAAAAGATATCAAAGCACGTATTATTAATTTCTTAACTACCCTGCCACCCACCCTAACCCTCAATAGCTCTTGGAACTGCTACTGTTTCCTTGGAAAGGTTTCAGCGCCCACTAGGACAGCGTTACCGTCCCTATTGGGAAACTATGGTATAGGAAATACATATAGATCCTAGGAAAATTAATCCAAAGATGCTTTCATCAAAATAAATTATAAATCTACTCATGAACATTAACTCTTGAAATTTAGCTAATCACCACTGAAAACATTTAAGTACTTTTCCGCATCGTTAAGTTTAGAACAAAAAGAGTTTTTAAAACCCGACATACTATTAGGACCATATTTATAAAAATGAAGCTGATGATGGTTGTCCAAAGTCGAAAACTCAAAAAAGGCAACTTCTTTAAGCTTATTAAAAGTTGCTGTAAAAAAAGTTTTATCCGTTTCACTCTTACTTTAATATTAAAGTCGAAATAAAAAATAATAAAATTACTCAACTTTTACCCATTTAACCAAATTCGTATCTCTTACCGTTACCGAGGTTCCCATACTGGCCTCCGCTGTATACATACCAAAGGCAGAAACCTTTCTTTTTTATTCATTGGTAAAGATTGTTGCCAGAATCTATAATATACTGAGGCAACAATTGAAAAGGATGAAAACTACAATTTTATGCCATAGGGCATGAAAAAGAACAATCCTAAAAGATCATGTAAACGGATTTTTTTTCTCAAAAAAAGTTTAGTATACATCATAACTAGGTATATTTATTATATTAAATTATATGATTTTATATTAATCCAGGAGTATATTCATTAGTTTGGTTTTTTCTGGAAACGTCTATTTATTGGTAGACGATTAACTGCAAGCATAGAAGATGCAAAATAAAATAATTGGCGAAACATCTGCCAGTTCAGTTTCCACAAGAAACCGAACTAACGAATGAATGTACCCTCAAATTAATATAAATGACATATTCCCATCAGTAGAGTCCTATGCTCCAATATATATATATATATATATATATATATATATATATATATATATATATATATATATATATATATATATATATATATTTGTTGGGTATAAGTTTCAAATTTATTTGTTAAATTAAAAGCCATTTAACATTTTGGCTATCATGCTATCGCCAGAGAAGAAAAAACTTGACAATGGCATTGACATCCGATGTGCATTCTTGAGGGGTATATATATATATATATATATATATATATATATATATATATATATATATATATATATATAAGTACCAAAAAACATTAAATAAAAATGTTATTGTTTTGACTTATAAGGTCTAAGCTGAAAGCGTAATATGACAACAATAAAATTAAATATACTTATTTTTGTTCACCTGGTATTTCTAAAAAATATATAAACCAAATAAAATTATTTATATGAAAACCAGATGTTTTCGTTATGTTTGCTTTTTTTAAAGAAATTTTAAAATAGGTTTATTAATAACAATAAACTTTTCCTCATCTATTTTACTAACAATTAGTAATTGCATAATGCCAAATTTTTGTGAACACAAATCCAACTGTACAAAATAATTACGAATTAATTTATAGTTACTTAATAAAATTGATCTTAAAACTAATATTTAAAGTGTTTTTTAATCTGTATCCATTGACGTTAAAGTATCTAGACCTGTATTTGAAATATCTTCATAATCCATTGTCTCAAGAACTCTTTCTGGATTATTTGCTTCATCCACTTCCATGGAGCCAGGTTGTTCTGATTCACCCAAGTTTAGAGAAACTTCTGGATCCTCTAAATATTTGGAAGCGGTATTATCGCTACTCTCTGAGACATCATCATAAACACCCAATGTCGTAGAAGGGAGATCTTCTATGGGACTCGACACTGGCAACTGAGACACATTTTCATATTTGTCACTAATACTCTCAAATTCATTTGAAGGTTCCTCTACACTACCTTGACCCACAATTTCATCATGTTCTATTTCTTTATTTTTTGTTTCACTTTCGATGTTGCTCATATCATCAAATTTATAATTTGAATTTTCACTTATAATATCTTCACTTAAAGGGATATCTTGCCCGTGTTCTTTATTTGCTATTTCACTATCATTGTCTACAGTTGTCAAATCTCCCTCTAGAGCTACAGATGTATCAGCCTTTTCTTCTATATCTTGATAATCATTTTCATGTTCAGGCTTTTCCATTTCTTCGAATTGACTAGTTTCTTTTTCTGTTTCGCTTTCTTTATTTTGAGTAGAAGGGCTCTGAACTGAATCAAGGACAGAAGCATCAGTATCAGCATCTGTTTCATAAATTTCTCTCGTATGAGACTCTTCTTCGACAGATGATTCGGCTTCTGTAGTTTGAGATTGTTCAGCTTCCATTTCTTTTTCAGATAACTGATCCATTTCTTCAGTATCTATCGGGTGAAATTGTAGTTTCTCAGCGTTTTCAGACTCTATATAATTTTCTGCTGCATCTTTTGTTACTTCTAACTGTGAAGTCCCTGCTTCTGTGTCTGGTGACAGTTCTTGTTCTAAATCTTGTTGGTTAGTTTCAACACTTGATGATTTAAGAGATTCAACACTTGGTGGACTTTGTTCATTCTCCAAGGTATCCTCTCTCTCATTACTCTCATTAACACCATTGTCATTATCTATGGATTCCTGTCTGGTAAGTTCAGAATCTTTTTTGACGGTCTCAGTTTCTTTTACGATGGTCTCAGTTTCTTTTACGATGGTCTCAGTTTCTTTTTCGATGGCCTCAGTTTCTTTTTCGATGGCCTCAGTTTCTTTTTCGATAGTCTCAGTTTCTTTTTCAATGGTCTCAGTTTCTTTTTCAACGGTTTCAGTTTCTTTTTCGGTGGTCTCAGTTTCTGTCTCTATTGCTTCCATTTTGTTTCCAGACATTTTACAATCCCCATCAGTGTTATTTAATTCTTTATCCGTTTTTTCGTTTTCCTTGTTTATTTGTTCAGATTCTTTGTTTATATCATCAAGTTTTTCATTTATCTCTGATGTTGAAGCACTTTCCTCTACGGCTTCAGTATTTTCTTCAATAGATTCAGTATTTTTCTCCTTACTAGCTGTTTTATCCTCTCCTTCACTATCTGTTGTCATTGTATCTTTTTTAACTTCTTTAGTTATCAACTCTTCCTTAGTTGCAGAGGGTTCATCATCCAACGAAATTGTTTCTAGTTCAGGTTCAGTTTTGGCAACTACTCTCTTCATACTTCTACTTACAGCTGTTTGTTTTTTTTCAGTCTCTTCTGGCTTTCTAACTAGTCCAAGAACATCCAACATACTATGCGTAACTGACGCACTCTTTGCATCGGCAAGTGATGGGTAGGCAGACTTTCTTTCACATACTGCCAAATGTTTTGCCATTTGATTACCTTAAACAAAACAGTGTAATAGAGTATTATTTTTAAGATCTTTTAAAATACTATCCAATATACTTTTGGTTAGACATATTTGGCAAAGAAAATTTATGTTATAGTAACAAATAAGTAAAAAAAAGTTTAAATTTCAGTTAATCCATAACCCTAAAATAATAATAAATAACATTTTTAGATGTCCATTTATATTTTTCTTGTCATTTTAAAAATCTATTTGTCTTTATTTGATGTCTCAAAATTAATATGTGAAATAACATCACTGAACGGGAGTTTACAGTGTAAGTCTAATTTTTCATTCACTACAATTTTTACATTTTTGGAAGTTAGTCATGACAGTGCTGAAATATGATGATAGTTTAGAAATGACGTTTTATTATTTTACAGATCAAATTTTATAAAATTAACTTAGAAAATAATAAGCCCAAAATAAGAGCAAAAAACTTACCATCTTCACTACTATACCCGCAAATACAAAACATTTCATACGGCAACTTTTCTTCTGGAATATTAGGTTGTGAATTCTTGTTGCATTTAGCATTATGTTCTTGCATTGCATTTGAACAGCATGTGGAATATTGACAATTCGGATTCTGACAACTTTCAAATGATCTAAACGAAAAAAAAAACATCAAATTAAAACTAGAATTAAAATAACTAAAAAAATAATTGCTACTGGCTTAGCCACGGATAACTTATGCAGAAGAGTTGTTGAAGTATCTAAATTTCTTGTTCAACGAGAAAATGAACTACGATTTGAGCAATACTTTTTGGTAATTTAACTTAAAGTTAATCATTTCAAAGTGCTATCGCCATTACGACGTGACTAGGGAATTCTTTTTTAAACAAATTTTTCTTTATCTCGTAAGCAGGTTATAAAATAGAGGCTATTTTTTGTTTTCTGTCAAAAAATTAAACAAATTTTGTTAAAAAGTAAAGCTCAATTTTTCTACAAAAATAACTAATCTGGTTCGTCCTCAAGGTGCAGATATGTCACCTTACACATTATAAAAAAGTGAAAATGTATATTTTCTAACAAACTTAAACAGTAAACATTTCAAAAATTTGATTTTAAAGCTATATTTACGACAAAATTAAATGTAACCGAAATAGGTTAAAATTTTAGATTTTTCAATAGTATACAAGGTTCATACTATAAAAAAAAACTTGACAACATCAATCTTCCCTTTTTATTATTTTTTTAATATTTACTTTTCAAGATATCTTTTAAAGCGAGTCCAGAAACGAATAAAACAATCCGGGCCTAATATTCGGCCAAAAGAACTGTGTTATAATTTATATCTTTCAAACTCTCCATTAAAACAAACAGAAAATTTGATACAATTGAAAATACCAATAGTCGGAAAAATAGGATAAATAAATAATTCTAATTTGTACTGTTAACATATTTCGAATTTTTACACTGCCTAATAATTTAGAATACTGCAGTAAAAGTTTGAAAAAAGACAATACGAAATTAAAATAAAACTCAATATAACATCATTGTCATAATAAACTATAATAAAGCTTTCAAAAATGCTAATAAAAGGATGGCAGTAGGGTGACCAATTAAAAAGATAAGGGAATTAATTACTGGAGAATGAAATCTAGAATTAATTATATGAATGTTTATAGAAACTAGCTCATTTATTTTCAATCAGCATTTAGCTCCAACTAGCTCAACAAGAAACTATTTAATGTTTCATGGATTTAATGATTTTTTTTATCTTCAAAGGATATGAATACAATAATTTTGTACAGCTATAATATTTATCATCGAGGATGGATTCAAGTAAGTTATAAGTAGCTTCTTTTAAAATTATACTGTTAAATGTTTACGCTGTGAATGAATAAATAAAAAGTGGTGAAACTTGCTCATCGATGCCTAGGCCTCGTTGAGCCCTTTACATCCCAACATGGCTGCAGGTCATTCGAGGTCGATCGTTTTTGCGAATCTAACCAGCATCGTTGATTGAACTTGCCTAACAAATTCCGGAGATAAATATGTATCTCCGAAATGCCTCCGCCTCAGTTCATTGAATGCTGGGGACTCTCTGGAGGATATGGTCAACAATTTCATCCTCCTCCGGACACCATCTGCACATCGGGTCATCTACGACACCAATGTCTGTCAACAGTCCTACCACAATTAGCAATTATTTCCTTCTTAAGAAGTAAGCCGTGCACTAGGTTCAGTTATGTTCTTTGGCACACCTCATTCCAGAAGCCTTTCTCCACGATTTAATAAACTTATCTTCCACCGATAATTTTTATTCCCTTTTACCAACGGTAATTGGAGCCGGTAGAATTGGTTGGGATCCATATGGTTCAATCGCGGACATCTTAATTCCCGTGTATACCCAAGTACCCGGGACCTACACGAGTCTAATTGTGCAACCGTTCCTTGTCAGACTATTTAGTATATCTTTGCACTCACCACCGCAAAGTTACAACACTACACTTCAGTGGTAATATAGCAGCTCTACTGTCTAAGCATATGCTTATTATCTTGTTCCTGTTTATGTCCCTCTCACAGAAATAGCCATACTGCAGAATACCTATATTTCCGCTATAAAAATCGTCGCACCTTGTAGGAGAGTGTAAAACTCACCGACTTCCCCGAGATTCATCTATAAACCACTAGGATCCATTTCTCGGAAGATTTTGCTCTTCCTCGCAATCCTCTCTAGTTGGCAAAATTGTCTGAAAAGAGATTAGTTAGATTTTAAACGTGGCGCCATCTAATCTGTTTGCATGGGGAGTGATGACCATCTCTCCGCCAAGCTTTCCCAGACACCTGAGTAACTACCCATCCATTCTAGTTCCGAAATGCCCTAGACAAGTGAGACGATAAACAGACTTCATGGCCTTGTTCTCTATGTACAGCTAGAGAGGAAGTAGTTTACTAGGAACTGAAAGGTCTTAGTGGGGGTAGTCTTCACAAGCCATTCTTTGAACTTTGTCAAGTTGAAAACGGTGTTTGCGCTTTGTTGTACTAGGCCACCATACAACAAAGGCGTAAGTGATCATAAGGCGAATCACCATAGTGTATATTCAAGATAGCTCGTGTCAGCCACCATACGCAAACAAAGACTCGTTTACAAGTCTCAATATAATCATTCCAGCTCAGTCGTAAGTTCAGAATTATTCCCAGGTATTTAACGGTCCTTCCCGTCAATGTAATTCTGAGAAGACTGCTCGTTTTTCTCTTTTTGCCACCTCGGTTATGTTCAGGTTTATTCCAAGCCCTTAAATATGGTACCATCGCTTCGCGATCCGGAAGGTCCACATCATTGGTCCCCAGGACACGGATATCGCGATCGCGACTCAAAATGACTAGGTCGTTAGCATAGGCATGTGTATACAAATCAGCCTCGTTGAGTTCACTATATGTCCAAGCTGTCAACATAATATAGACAAAAAAATGTTTTTTTATTAGCTCTTATTTACTGGACACAACTCGTCGTCGAAACAAGTAATTCTTTTAATATGTTAGGCCACTAATACAACTATTAGTTATTCAAGAGTTGCAATAAATAGATTTTAGCGATACCGAATATAAATCCATGACAAAAGTAGTCAAATTTATTTACTTACGGGAAATGTTTAGGAGAATCCATCGGCCCATCGCATTCCTTGCATTTTAAATTATTCAGTACATTAAAGAATAATGTGGAAAAATTAATACCTTCTGCATCACAAGGATACTTATCCATTTTAGACTTTGGCACCATAACACCATTTCTAGGTGCAAGCCAAGGTATAAGACCTGTTTTACCTCTTTGTGAAGCATGCATTTTGGTTTGATGTTCTTTAAGGATGTCCTTTTGTACAAACCACAGGTTGCATTTTCCGCATCTATTCAAATAAAAAATACATATATATTATCAGTGTATAAAAAAAGGGCATAGATTAACGGAAAAATACTTTATTTCAATTCACAGTTCATATTCAATACAGTAAAATGAAATTATGTGTGAAGTATTAGAAATTTCTCAACAAATCAATCAAAATCTAAATTAAGGTATGGTGAAATTTAGCAAAAAAAATAAAGTGGAATATTTTGAGAAAAATTACATTTTCTTATTTTAATTGCTGGAGTACACATTACCTTAGAAAATTCATGTAAAAAAGTCATGTATCCTGTTATTAATAAACTTTTCAAATTACTACTAAAATCATATATGGCTACATTTTTTCTTTTTTCAAAAAATTGGGGAAAAAAAATCAGCAGTAACAATACGTAAAACCTAGTGAATTTTTTGACAAAAAATTAATTTATTGAGTTAATTCAACTTATAGCAGGTGAAATTCAACAAAAATGATTTTATTAAAATAGTTTATTTATCAAGTTTCATCGAATTAAAATTTAAATCTTGTTCGCAGCTATTTCATTTGTTTTTAAAATAATTTCCAATATTTGATATGACCAAAATTGAAAGAAAAGCTACTAAAATGTTTTTATATAAGTTTATACATAGAAATACACGAATGTTATAGAGTTTATATTGTAATTTAAAGCATTTGTTACAATTCTCAAAAAAAAAGTAGCCAAAATAAGTTTTATTTTTAAACATTGCAAAATACACATCTACATTTATCAGAAAACTTCTATAAAACGAAATTTCCAAGTTTTTAAAAAAAATATTTTAAATTAGCACAAATTGTTAAAATACATACCTTTTGGCATATTGTTTTCGTTGATGTTTCTGTAAATGTTGAATGAAGTAATGCATGTTTTGAGCAATATTTCTAGAAGATGAAAATACTGTAGTTGACTTCAAACAGAAAGGGCACTGAATTGTCGGTCCATTATCATGCTGTCTATAAAAATGGTCGATTGCTTGTTTATGATTTGAACATCTAAAAATACGTTATATCGTTAACATCTTACTTATATAAATTATTTGCTAGTATTTAAAGTAACATAAATCACTAATATAGAATATCATTCCCAGGTAGAAAATAAGTATTTATTTAAAAACTGTTAAAAGCACAAAGAAAATAAAACTTGCAACGCGAGATTAAATAAAAAATTACTGTATCTCTAACTCCAACAAAGATTGTTCAATATGCGTTTCGGACAGTATTTTTTCAACACCTAAAAAACAAAGAACTTTAAAAATAAATATGTATCTAATTTTCTACATAATTTGAAGTCTCATCTGAATTGAATAATATCAATTTAAATTGTCACAACGGACTTTGCAACATATTTTTGATATTATGAGACGCAAGTAAGGAAAACTATCAAATGAAGTCAAAAACAGAACATTTTATAAAAAGTATTATGGTAAAGTACCTAATCTATACTATTATGTAAAGCAGAAGAGAGTTTTTAGTTGTTATAGATAACAACAGAAAAACATATCAAATTTTAACCCATGTTTCTTGACATAAGTGAAAAGGTTTAAAACTACATTTCATCTAGAAAAAAGTTGTCAAAACGTGTTCGCTTTTCTCTAGATGATGGATATGTTGTCAAGCATAAAGTCACCACAGAATGCACCGTTTAACTTTTTAAAACTTTTGTATTTAAAATTTTTCTCCATAACCCTTTGTTTTTAAATATTCGACCGTTCTGGTCCTTTTCTGGCACCCTATATAAGAAGAGAACGTATGTTCCCATAAATCTCTTACTAGACCAATTATCACTAAATTTTAACTGTGGCGTAACTATATATTCCGAAATTTCATAGGCTATAAGAAGATGAAAAATTATTTATCGCAACGTGTAAATAAGCAGATAATAAAAAACGCCAGCTACACACTTCTCATTCCGACGGCTAGATAGCGAGCCGCTAAGTTCTCATGGTTCTTCCTCCTTAAGGCAAGCCTGGGCATCCAGGTTGTGTTTTTTTTTGCAAAATTAGGGAAAAATATTTTTTCGAAATTTTTGGAGAAAACAAAAGGGGAAATTGTTGAAAAAAAAAATAATTATAAGAAAATCTTGGGGAGAACAGCTAACAGTCTCATCTATCGAGAAATGATTTCTATCTGCTCCTATTTTGCTTCATTATGTGGGTATGATGAAATTTTAATCGTTTATTTTTGTAACATTTTATTGAGTAGAATAAATGTGATCGTATGATATATTGTTTAATTACGTTACAATATAGACCTTAAAGTTCCAAACAAAAACCGTCAGCCGCGTTCGTCATGGTTCATAGTTTGTTTCGATTTTAAATTTTCTTGTAGAATACTTAAATTTTTAATTCTCGATTGGATAATTGTTTACGGGGATAATATCAAATTATTTAGCTGACAACCCTGTGCCAAGCTGCTAGTGCAGTTAAGATGGCGGCTCCTGTAGGCCTGAAATATTGATGAATCATTTTCGCCAGAAGGTTCTTAAATATATTACTGTACATAGTACAAGCACAAAAATAGTGCGGGCGGTGCTAGTTTATTATATATCGCTTCGACACAAGTTGCTTCTTCTTTGACAAAGATGATGACAAACACTCATTTACAAGCAGTAATTGAAAAGGAATTTTCGATTACAAACGCACTCAATATCTAAATTATAAAATGTCTTGTATTAATTATCTGTCGAATTCGACAACATTATTAAATAAACATTTTCTTTACCTGTAACCACAAGTACCACACTGATATGGTAACTCAGATGGACAGTGCTCTTTTGACATATGCTTTCCTAGTACAAATGGATTCATATACTGTGTTTCACAAATAAGACAGACAAAACCGTTTTCATGTTTTGTTTCAGATGGATGGGCCGTAGCTAAAAAAACATAACAAAAAAAAATTAATCACACTAATCTAATAAAAATATTTCCGGTCGTCTTCAGTGTATAAACTGTACATATATTAATGTCCAAAAATATTTCTTTAACCTTCATCTTTACCGATTTTCAACTATTTGAACAATAAATACTATCTTACTGATTATTAAGGGATATTAAAAAATTATGAATAATTAAATTAAAACTGGGAGTGGCTTTTAAAGAGTATCTCATAATCTTCAAGTTCAGTATTTGATAGCTGGAATTTTTGACATAACCCTTAAGTTTTTGATAATGATTTTTTCTATTTTAATCTAAAATACAAATATTTTATACTCATTTATTATTGTAGATTTTAAAACGTTTATGGTTTCTGCAATTTATTAAATCAATACTGTTTTTTTTTTGTACATAATTTTCTATATACACAATATTTCAATTTCTGGATTGGTAATATGGCAATTCCATAGTTTATCGAAACGCTTAAATAGAGTAAAATTTTTTGACTATTAAAATAAATCGTTATACTTACCAATATGTTTAAGCAGATCATTAGCTGTTGGAACGCTTGTTAAACAGTATCTACACATTTGGCCATCCTGAGAAACGTTATGGGCATGTTTAAATAAATGGTTCATTAGAACGATATTATTATTAAACGTTTCTTTGCAAAATGGACATTTCATATTTAAAGTGACATTGGTTTTTGGTGGATAATTATCTTTAGTACCATAATAATAATTTTCCAACGGTACCATTTGTTCTGGAACATCTGGAGAGGTAGATTTTGGCGGTCTGTTTACCTCAGGTGCAGGTGCCGGTGCTGGTTTTGGTGGTGCAGGTTTTGGTGGTTCAGGTTCTTTTCTGTTTCCAAAATGGACCAAAATTTTATTAAATTAAGGCTAACAACTACACAAATTTATATTAAAACAAACTTTAAAATTGCTGTTACAATTGTGTTGCAATTGTTACCAAATGGGACACAAATATTAAGAGAAAATCCTAAACATACTATAATAAAGATAGAATTGTTTGCAGGATTTTATTTTTAATAATTTTTCCTGTGTATTGGGTTGCCAATTTTTAACATATCTGTAGGAATTTTAGAAGTAGTTGGATAATAGAACCCAAATATATTTAATATAACCTGCACCTATATTAAATGATTTTTTAAATATTTACACTGATGAACATGATTTTTAAAA
Source organism: Diaprepes abbreviatus (assembly GCA_034092305.1). Classification (NCBI taxonomy): domain Eukaryota; kingdom Metazoa; phylum Arthropoda; class Insecta; order Coleoptera; family Curculionidae; genus Diaprepes; species Diaprepes abbreviatus. The sequence goes on along the minus strand of JASJET010000055.1, from coordinate 24,985,137 downwards.
AATAACCCTTCAAGCTAATTAACAAAATTGAATGTATATTTATAAAACTTGATACACACAAAATGGATAAGATATGTTATGACTGTTGTTACCTTTTTCGTTTTTTTGATGTTGTATCAGCAGCTTTTGTCGTAGTAGATGTGGTGGCAGCAGGAACAGTAGATGTGGTTGTAGTCGCAGTAGTAGCAGCTGGGACTGCCCAATTTTTAAAGGGATTTAAAGCTACTCTATTCAGTTTGACAATAAGACTTTGATTTGATTCCACTCGTGTTTGTTCCGCGAGGTGAATGATCAAATTGTCAAATGCTTGCATAGACGTTGTTCCAAACCATTCACGCCATACTAATTCATCCAAAAATTGCTGAATAATTTGCCTTAAAAAATGTTAAAACAGATCCATTAGTTTCCCAAGTACAATAACTGAATAGCAGACACGATATCAAAAAAATTTCATTAAATAAACGGTTATTAATTTTGTATATGAAAAAGCAACAGTACTCGGACGAGGCACGACTTGAGACAAAATAGCACAAGTTAGTATCGTTAAAGAGGCGTTTGACGCTTCGCTTAAAACTAAACAACATCGATTTTACCAAAAATCAAAGAAAATTATATGTGAATGAACCAAAATACCATTTGATATTTAAATAATAAAATGGCTCTTACGTTTCTAGGAGGAAGACTAGAAAGTTTGAAGTTTGTATTGTATTAGACCATAGGTATGCATTTATTTTGTAGCACTAATTTTTTTTCCCATCCGATTTCAATTCAAGTAAAGAGAGAATAAACCCTGTATGTGATCCTATATTTATTCTAATGATAAGGTTACTAAAATTACATGTTTTTATAAGTTCAAGTTGACTGAAATGCGGACATATTTAAGGAAATACGATCATCTAATTCCCGAGGCAATAGAACGAGATGTAGAACTGCTAAACGGTTAGGAGACATTTAGTGATTTTGAGGTAAGAATTGCCTGGAATAGTCCGTCAAATTTCATAAAAGAAACGTTTCTGTTCGATAGCTGTAATATATCGCCATTAATGCACTATCGAAAAATACAAGGTCGGTAAGAGTTGTGATCGGTGATACTTGGGAAGAGATTGGAAATGTTAAATACAAGTACTAATATACAGGGTGTAAATTCTTAATTGTAATAAATTCTGTAAAAAAAACATCATTTTTATGAAAAAATATAAAAACACGTCAACCTTCCAAATCAGATTTTGATCAAGCGAATCCATCATGGTCAAAATTCAAGAGGGCGGTCTGGTTTATCACTTTTAATGTGGTAGTTTGGCTAATATTATAATCTCATGCTAATTGCCTAGCAGGGGTAACAAGATTTTCCGTAAGGCTACGCACACATTTAGTTTTGTGTCATTATTAACAGTGGATTGTCTGTCTATTGGCAAATCCCTAACATCCCTTACATGATCCAATTTACGATATCGTGTTTCGATTTGACTAATAGTACCTTATGACATTTGTTGTAGGTCTGGATATTTTTTTTTGAAACGAACGAGGGACTTCCACTTCACTTCGCGATCTATCATCGCAATCAATCAAAAATTTTTGTGAGATTCAATAATATAGCGCACTTTTAAATATATATTAATTATCGAAATTTTCAACATACAATTTCTTAGCCAGTTTTTTATGTATACTAAGAAAATAACATTATCTACATATTTCGTAACAACAAAAAAAAATCACATGCAGTAAAAAGTGTTTTTAAAGATTTCTTTATAATCATCTACTTTCGTTACATTAGGGCAAAAAAAATGCAAAAATACATAATGCATTAAACTTCTTTTTTTACGACCTTTTTAACGAGGTATCACAAGATAACTTTTCGATAAAAAAAAAGTTGAAAACAGTTTAGACTCCTAAATTAATAAAAATAGAAATGGGGCAAATCGAAAACAAAAGTTGCCTTTAGATTTTTCACAAAAATACTGAACCTTCTTTAACACAATTTATTTCAAAGTTTTCACTTTTTATAACCATATTTTTTGTTAAAATTATTAGAATCGGTAAAATAATATAACTACCTTAGTAAAAAATTTCTAGTTTTCATTGCATTGACGTGTGCTGCAATGATACTTGATAGGCCAATCATTAGCAAATAACTGATAACCTACCATTTTCTGCAGAAAAACTTTAACTTATATCCAAAAATACAGATAAATACTGGAAGTACGGCAATAAGTTTTTTTTTAATTTGCTCAGTTATATAAAAAATAGTGCAACTGAGTGTGTGTGCGCGTGTCTTAGGAACAAACACAGATAAGAATTTTTATTTAAAACAGCGTTTTATTTGTAGTTAGTTATATGACTAAAACAATTTTGGGATTTTGGATCGATTTGAAATTATTAAGGGAAGCCATTTGAAGATATTTTTTTTGTAATTTATTTTCATAAAACCCTATATATGAAAAACAAAAATAAATAACTTGATGCTTGAGTTATTAAACAAGAAAAAGAAACGTGCTAAAAAACTAAAAATATGTATATTTTTATTACAAAATACAATAAAAAGATTTACTAGTATAAAATACTTCTTGTTTAATTGTAGAAAAGAAAAAAAATAACGATATCTGACTATAAATACTTAATAATTTTGAGTATTTTTTGGTAAATTGGACAATCTATCAACCAAAATAACAAAATTATATGTAATAGTTGGGATTTAGAAGAAGAATAACTAATATTCTGATAGGAAGAAATGACCTTGGTATTTAATACTGTAAATGTAAAATTTTATAAGATGATATCAACAGTAAAAATAATAAGTTTTTACCTTGAAAGTAACGAAAGTGTGTTTTGGAACATTCTTGGTACAATCCTCCTTAAGTACTCCATGATGGTTCTATTTGAATTATTAGCATCAACAGAAGTTGTTTGAACAACAGTTGAAAATCCCATTTGATGCAAAGTGGCTTTGTCAACTGTTAAATCAGTAACAATAATACTGCTTGGATGCACCCACTGTGCTAAAGGTTCCAATATTTTCGAGAATCGTTTTTTATAGTTTCTATCGCCATCTGCGAGTGGTTCAATTGCTCGTAGTCTTATAAGCTTTGATGACGTTTCAAGAATACCCAATACTTCAACCTAAAAGTGTACTCAATATAATATAAACCCATTACTATTATGGTATAATAAATCAGCATCAAGTGCTACAGCCCAATAATGTTTGCGTAAAAATATAAATTTTGATCTAATTACCATAATCTCATTTTTGACGCACTTTATTTGCAATATGACTATCGTTCTTAATTTTGATTAGAGCCAAATGTATATTATCTCATCTTGGCAATATGACGTACTGTACACAATTTCATCAGTGCAGGTATTGTCTTAATGAATTTTCAATACAACATGTATTAAAATAATAACTTATTTCGTCGTACCATGTATTATTAGGCCAGTTTGTACAGAAATTACAAATCAGTCAGCGCTTACCAAACTTTACAAAAACATTCAGGTGACTGTTTTTTGACGATCTGATTGGCGCTGACTAGTTGCTCAATGTTCTACAGAGCAAATATTTTGTGAAATGCGACGGTCATTTCAGCATTTATTATAAAAATCATCATTGCTTTTGTTATATAATCAGAATATTTTTATTAATTTACTGTTTTCTATGTTTTTTTTTATAATTCGGGTATTTTTCAATTTTTAAAAAAGATTTATAACAATAATAGGTATTTTCTATATCTATATATCATGATTTCTAACATACACACTCACACGAGCGCGTGTATTTTACTTACTATCAAAATAATGTCGATTGATATATTGAATATTAAAAACAAAGTTAAAGACTTAGACTTATTTTACTTTCTAAAGTTAAAACAGTCAGTTCGTGAGCCTGTTTTTCTGATAGTGTTTTTGTACCCTTTTTAGTTTTTTGTTAAGTTTGATATAAAATATGTAAAGTTTATATCTCTACCCTTTATGCCAGTAAGAAAACTTTTTTATGATTTCTTTAAATATATGGTTGTATTCATGGCTTTAGACACTTTCGAAAAGTGCAATAAAATTACAGATCTGTATTTCACAAACTTTATTTAAGGATGATCGCCGAAAAGTGTAATGTCGAAATCAAATACTTCGCTACCAACTTGTAGAGAAAAATTAAGAAGGGGCAATGAGTATGAGTATTTTACAATAGACAGAAAAAATTAAATGGTGAGTTTTATTTTTGGTATTTATTCAGTAAATACCTGGCATTTTCCCGACCAGATATCAAATTCTGTAAACATATCTGGGTCAAATGACGTCCAGGAAAATTATTCGGAAATATCTTTTTCGCAGATTTTTTGCAAACTTCCCATTTTGGGGTTGTAGAACAAGAATCCAAAGCTTTTTTTTTGGCGGTCGCACACAATTTTCCCAAAAAAAAAATATTTTCAATTTCCCACCGTATTTTCTGACCTTTTTCTTTAAATTATTTCACTTCCACTAAAACACAACCGAAAATTTCGGAATACAGCACATTTCGAATAAAATTAAACATCAAATTTTGGAAAAAATTCAACATTATAATTGGGAAGAGGTAAAATCAACTGCAATTAACGACTTTAAAATTATAAAATACTGTCTGGACTCCTTAAAGATGTCCCTCAATTTAGGGAGAACTTATTATATATCATTCTCTTTAACAAGAGCCGGCAGACCAAATTTTCCCAGTTTAACAATAAATAACAATCCAAAGTTAGAAATACTTCCCGTCACTACAAATATTTAGGTATTATCATCGGTCAGTTCTTAAAATGGACTGAACACATTAACTATGATACATAATGATAGATTTTAAAGTACCCAACTACTTGAAATAGTTTATGCCATTGGTCAAATCTTTCTTGAGATATTGTCTGATCGTATGAGACATTTATCCATACACACTGTAGAAACCTGAACTAACCTGGCTCATACTTATTGTTTTAGGGAATCTTGGACTTCCTAAATATATAAAAAGTACATAATAATTGCGGTTAGGATATTTCCCTCCTAAATTAATGTTTGTTTAAATTAGCCAGGGAAATAACACCAACGCCAACCAAATTTCAAAACATTTCCACAGGATGTACCCTTTTGTGGCATTACCGATCCTGTTAAGCAATTTTGCACTGACACTGGCAATCTTTTAGAGTATCTCTTATGCTTACCTTAACTTGTCGAGAGTTTCCATCCTGTGAAGTAGTACCTAGAGATATTACACCCACTTCAACCTTAGTCTGGGGACCTCCCAGCTGTCGAATATGAGTCTGTAATGCTACTGAACAAATCGATCGTAACCATGTATACATTCCTTTAACATAGAGATTGTCCACTTTTACCTACAATGTAAAAAACTTAATGATCAAACTGAATTTTTAACATTAAAATAACTTTTTATATCCTCGATACATAAATATTTATACACGATAATATATAGTTTTGTTAATGGCACAGTGACCCAAAGACATTAAGATTAAACTCAGTTTATTGTAAAAATAAAAAAAAAAGGTTTGTGGTGAAGAAATTTTTTACTTAAAAAACATTCAAAAAAAGATTTTACTTTAAAAGCTCAATATAACAGCAAATTTAAAATGCAATTTACATCTTTTACCATTTAAGGTTATTATCAGGATGAAGTTTATAAAACATGCGTTCTGTGAGATCAAAAATAATGCAGATCTAGAATTTAAATCTTGTATGGTTAATATATTTAATTAGATATGTTTTCTTCCGAACAAGTTTCAAAAATTGAGTGTTGGTCAAAATGGTATACTTGAAAACCTATTTGATCACAAAAAACAAGAAATTGTCAAATAAAGTTCTAGATTTTAAATTCCCTTTTTTTTTATGACATTTTCAATTATATCAAAATGTTATTTAAATGATAAGTATGTTTACTCTAGAAAATTGTTTACAAATTCAATGCAGAACATTATTTTGTTACCAAAAAAAAAGTAAAGCAAGTTGATAAGGTTTTGTTCGTCTTCACTTGGTTTTCCAAGAAGAGAAGCGGGCAATATTGGTGTTACTAAAAGTATAGAGGATGGTTTGTTTAAGAGTAGTTTATAATTAAAAGGTCTGCTTTCTGTTTTTTAGTGCTAATATCATGGATGTTGTTATTTCCAAATTAACGGCTCACTATCCACTAGTAACAACATATAAAACAACAAGATCAGACATAGTCGTGAAGGGAATACTGCGCAAGTCTATTTATTGTATATCGTTTAACAAGATAGTAGTCTACCTTAAAACAATAAATAAAGCCTTTCTTAGTTGAATTATTACTTAATACTAATTTTCTTTATACTATTTATATAATACATACCCATTGGGTAACATTTTGAATATTAGTCTGGCAAGACCAGTGATACAATATCTTCAATATTACCAATGGTGGATGAGGAGACCCTTCAAAAATCGATCCACTAAATACCGATACAAATCTTTGCGGACAACATTCTGAAATCCATACATACCCTCCAGAGTAGGGAAATTTCGATACATCGCTGTACATACCAAGTTTAAGTTGAGTAGATGTATGAATAGTACATTTTTGTTCTGATTTTACTAACCCTTGTTGAATTAACCTAAAAAATTGTAAAATTGGAGCAGGATCAACACCACCAAAAAACCAAACAATACTGAATGCAAAATATGAATTAAACCAAATTACATAAATAATTTACTTTCAGCGACCAGGTCCACCTGGCTAATTACACAATAAAAAATCTTCCATATTTTAAAGTTGGCTTGATTTCTTTAAAAGTTCGAGATATTGATAAATCGAATGTAGATTTTTTTAACTTGGATTACACTTATGGTGAATTGTTCAAATAATATTAATAATCAATGACTAATCAGACGGTCCATAAGCAACTTCGAGTTTCGTACCCAGTGAAAGCGTCGATTGTCTATTCTAATACTTTGTCGTTCAATCTCTGGTGCTTACAGATTGTGTATAGTTTTCCACTAGTCTGATATCTTTAATAAACTTGATCTGCTGTGGAATCGAACTACGCCCTACCCGTTGGAACCACTGTTTCAGAACAATAATAATTAACTAAATAACTGAATACACCGATTTATTAACCTGATTAATCTTTAAAATAAAGACTTTTTCCTTAAAACGCGAGTTGTGAACCTTTCAGTACATCACATCGTATATGTGTATTGAATTTAATTAAGTTTGTTATTAATTTTAAAAAAATGCATATAGACTGTAAAAAGATTAAGTTAAAAACCGGCAAACATACGTTACATTAGGATTCTGTAGCAGTCCTTTTTCTTTTAAAAATCAAGATTTCAGTAAGAAATAAATGCAATCTATCTGTCGTGTTAAATAGTTACCTATATGTTATTCTTCATTCAGGCACAGAAAAAAGGAAAAATATATAGAAACAGTTTTCTCTGCCTGAAAGAAGAATAATATATAGGCATATAGTTTTTTCTTTTTCCGTTATTATTTTATTATTTTATCCAAAATATATACACGATTTTCTATTATCGGAAAGCTTATTAAAACATTGAAGATTAAATTTGATTTTTTTATTTATTTTAGATTTTACAATCTACCGTTGGAAACTTAGGGGGGCATATTGTAAGCAACTTGGAGGCTTATATTTCGCAAATAGGGCGACTATATAAAAAACGTTATATGGGACATTTAATTGCATTTTTGAGGCGAAAAAATATTCACGTACGGGTAATTAATCTAATTCTAAGTCTGTCTTTGGGTTAATATCTACAAAATTTCATCGCAAGAGGAAAAATGATGAAGTTACAAGGCTATGTGTGAGAAGCGTACGAATATGAAGAAACTATATGGGCCCTTAGTTGGTTAAGAAACACTAAAAATGGATCAGATATGTTTCTTGCTTATTATTTAGAAAGAAAAAGTAATATTATAAGTCTGCACTATTACTGTGTGGTAAGTGGTAGACGTAATTTTGTATTTCTGTTGTCTTCATTATTAAAGAGAATTAAAATTAAACATTGTTATTATTAATAATATAGAAGTTCAAACTATGACTCAATATATTTATTGTCTATGATTTTGTTCTAACGCAAAATATCGATCTGGTCGAAATGGTGACTTCTGAAAAACAACTGCGTTCTGTTCCATCCTATTTACTAATCAATATTCCAATTCCTTATAATAAAACAGATAAATGAAATGAAAAAAATAGAGATGCCGGCTGTTTTCTGTACAGTCGAAGAATAAGAATAACCTGACTTCTGGATATATGTGTTTTCATAATTAGGAAAGCAATTTTCTTTTTATTATTATCTTAAGATATGTCTATTATGAAAAATATTTCTGTTCATATATTTTTGTATCTACTAATATAAATTGCAGTCACAACTTTAGCGGTGTTGAATAAGTTAAATCAACCGGTTACATAGCTGTCATTGTCATTATAATTTCAATTCGATTCCATTTTTGATATGCACGATACGTTTTCCATCGGATGTATTTAATTTAAATCGTAAAAGAATTGGGTTATGTTGCGTTAGAAACATAACCACTATAACGACGTTAATTATAGAAAAAAATAAGCTGAATTATACACGAATTTACGTCAAAATGAGGCTCTTAAGTTAAACAACCGTTTTTATTATTATTGAACTGCATTTTGATGTAGTTGATTAACACCGGAGACCAAAAACAACAAAATAAATCTACTCTCATCCTGGTAGTACTTCTGTAAAATTTGACATATGGGTATCACCTAGTCATGATGTGAATGTGGTCTCTACCAGGATGTAGTTGTAATGAAGTAGGGAAAACTTGCCAGCAATATTGTTTCCTATATATTTCTCATAAATTTCATGTGTTGTGAAAGAAACTTAGAATTTCAGGAACTGTAATTAATAACAAAAGGATCATCAGTAGAGGTCATGGATTTTTCTTAAATCATTAAGAAACCAAAGAAACAATGTAATATTTAAGAAGCAAAATGTAGGTCTTAAATATTCGGGAATCAATACGCTTTAAAAATAGTTTAAAAATTAGTTAGAATCGTGTGTATATACAGGGTGTCCGGAAAATACGTGTAGAACGTCTGATGACATATTCTAGACGTCAAAATAATTATATCCGATACTGCTTCGTTTATGCGGTAGAAGACGTCAGAGTTTTACGAAAATATCGATTTTTCCCAAATTTCTTGAAAATGTGAGGTACGTCACTTGTGAACATCGCTTTTGGATTTTTATGTCATCAACGTTATGACAACCTAGATATATCTACTGGATAATCGCATGTATTTGGAAGCTTTTTACTTCTTAAAAAATTTTCACTGGATGAGCGGTTTTGCCATGAAAAAATATTTTCGAATACATGCATACACCAATTAACTGTAATAACAAAAAATACTCGTAACAGTAATTTTTCGAGTGACTTTGTTACTATGGCATTTAATAATTTACTTATGCTACTTTATAGCCGGTCGCTATACCACTAGAAAACGTCATATATAGTGATAGACTACATACCAAAAATTATTAAATTCAGTTACGTTTTTAAAAAATTTGGAAAAAAATCAATATTTTCTTAAAACTTTGAAGTCTTTTACCGCCTAAACGAAGCACTATCGGATATAACTAAGTTGGTTTAAATCGCCCTATTTTGACGTCAAGACTGTTATCAAAAGTTGTACACGTATTTTCCGTACACCCGGAATAAATAATATTACTAAAATTGAATAATAGCTTTAGTTTAAGCTGAATAATAATGTTTTTTCTTTCAAACCTATTTACAAATTTTAACAGAGTGGATATTGATATACACCAGATATCAGAGTGGTTTTAATGTAGGTTTGCTTACAGTTTAATCAAGAGAGGCCTTTTATACATACCTACCAAGTTTAAGAAAAGTAAAAAACCTCATGCAAGTCACGTTTCAATTAATTCAAACCCTAAAATACGGAAACATAACTCGATTACATTACAGTACAGTCACTGTAAATTAATTCCATGCCTAAAACTTACCATTCGGTAAATTTGGTTGGGGCATACATTAAAACAGATTTAACTTTAGCATCCAATTTTGCCCTATCCGAATTAACATCTGCTACTCTTAAATGGGGTCTTGCCACAACAACTAACGAGGGAAAAGTTTTTCCTTGTAGTTTATTAAACGATATTTCCCTACTATCTGGCAAGGGCCTGCCGTCGTCCGAGGTAAGATCAACTATGGCCTTGGGCTTTGTAGTAGTTCCCGTGGTCAGACCACCTTCAACACTGGCTTCTGTAGGTCTTGCACTTACTACGGCTCCTCCTGGCTATTAAATCAACTAAGCGTCAGTTAAAACGTCAAACAAGAATTCAAACTTTATTTTAAAACTTTGTAACTTAAAGCCGAGCACAGACATGCGTTCAACGTTAAGTTTCGATTATTCAGTAACAAGTGTTGAAGCTGTGTAGTGAGAAGATTCTTCATATATACTCACTTCTGTTGTCAGTTTGAATATGGTTTCATAAAATAATGTATTTTTGATATCAAGTGTGGACCTAATTATGAATTGTTATTATTTAGCACATTTAATAATCAAAGGGATTTAGTCAACAATTTTGAGATATTAAAATATTAACATTAATCATAGACAAGTTAGATACTGTCAACAAGTTTTTTACCACCTGCAATGGATTTTATCGGTCAGTTTTCACTGCTACTACTGAATGTATGTACGTTTTTGTATGCTCATTGAAGATTAAATGTAAACGCCAACATCTTTGGTCGGCTTTAAGATGTTCACTCAATTCTGAACCGGGGACAGATTAATAGATTATTAAAAAATAAATGAATATGATTTTGCTATATGCAGGAACAAATAAAAAAGGATAGAAAAGAAAAACTTAAATTTTCTGGTAAAATTTACTATTTCTAGAATGATAAATATTGAGGTATTTTGGTCATTTCATCTTGAGAAGTAGCCGTCTTTCCTAGGGAAGACTTTCACTTTATTGGTTACAGATATACAGGTTCAATCAAGCGTGTCTAAGTACATTTCCTTATAATCTGTAAAAATAAATATAAATTTGTAAAAGCCCATACGTACAGACATAAGCTTTACATTTTAAAATCATTTATATTTAGATGTTAACAAAAACATGGCAGCATCTTTCTAAATTTGATAGTTGTTATGATACTAAAGTCATCATTTTAATAAAACATAAAGGAAACTATTTCTTTCCCTCAGTTTGTTGTGTTCTCTTGAAAAATGCCAACTTCCAGTTTAATCTAAAGTCGAAAATTTTCATCTGAAGTTGCAACTTCAAGTAGTACTTTGAAAACCAAAATGGCCTATTAGCTCGTCAAAATGTTAAAACTTTTCAAATATCAATATCTTAAAAAGTAATAAATTTAGACCAATAGTGTTTTGTATATATATATATATATATATATATATATATATATATATATATATATATATATATATATATATATATATATATATACATCGAAAATATGTCCGATTTTATTTTACAAGATACAGGATGTCTAGAAAGACAATTGTATACTGTCATAGTCTTTTTAACAATACTCATAGGTTGAAAATAATTTTAAAATGTGAAATTTACACTGTAATATATTTTAATGTATACACAATTTTATTTTATTTTACAGGTCATGAGCAAATAAACTTACAACTCATTATAATTTGGCTTGTTTTCCAAATAGAAGATTCATACGCCAAATTTGGAAATATCATGATGCTAAAAACACGCGAAAAATTACTTTTATATTAGGTCAATTTTAACAACATTTTAAGGAGAGTGGAAAATTTAGTTATGAAACTGGCCACAAATTACCGCATTGATATATCGTCTGAAATTTAATTTACCCAAAAATTTAAAGGGAAATAACATATTGAGTGATCATCGAGATTACAAGAAAATGGCTTTCATTTAACAGCTAATCCTCATTTTCCATATTTTGATGTAAACATGACAAGTATATTATTTACATTCATCACAAGTAGTTATAATAATTACTACAAATGTTAATAAATTTTAAAACACGTTATTGTTGATAACTGCAAAAACTATGCACATAACCTTCAACAATTTTCAACTCTCAGAATTTGCCTGCCCGTGCAATAAAGCATTTTCGAAAATTGTAACGTTAATTTTTTTAATTTTAGTAGTTTTCTAAAAGTTATAAAAGCAGAAATATTCATGAAAAATTAAAGTTCATACAAACCCTAGATCTAGTCGCTGGAGGTGTCGGGGTTGGCGGGGTAGGATCCTAAAATCAATAAATCATATTTTAGGAAGCATTAAGATTAGTAAAAAAATTAAAACTCCTTTACTTTAGACAGAAAAAAGTATTTATTTGCAAACATAATAAATATAAAAAAATACCTTACAATTAACTACACATATCTACTTACTTCTCTTCTAGATCTGGTCGCAGGTGGTGCTGCGGGGGGAGGCGGTGGAGCAGTTCTTTTATTTGCTTGTTTAGTATTTAATACAGACCGCGTACCAATAGGCGAAGGAGCAGATCTGGTTGTTATAGGCGAAGGAGCAGATCTGGTTGTTATAGGCGACGGAGCAGATCTGGTGGCTATAGGCGAAGGAGCAGATCTGGTTGCTATAGGCGAAGGGGCAGATCTGGTTGTTGCAGGTGAAGGAGCAGATCTGGTTGTTATAGACGAGGGTGTAGATCTGGTTGCAGGTAAAGATCTTGTATTAATTGGCGATGGTGTTGATGCTTGAACCACAGGAGTTTGCTTCTTCGCTCTGGAACGTCGGCTCATCGGTGTGGTCGTCTGATTAGTTGAAGCGATTGGTGCTTGAAGATTTGAAGCTACCTACAATAATTTAATCTTAATATTTGTTTTAATTGTGGAACTAATTTAACACGTTATCTTATGGCAACCGGCAGTAGGAAAAATGATTGGAAAAATAACATGTGATTAAAAAATCGAAAAATTGGACACCTCTAATTTTTGTGTAATTTGAGTTGTATGAAGTATTAAAAGATGTCTTTCTATATCATTTAAAATTAGTAAATTATATTATTCTAATATTCAAATATTCCTCGGTGGATATACTGATTAAATGTTAACTGGGGGAACCACTAAACAACATTAGAACACACTACATCAGCCCTACATTCTCTACTAGGTAGTGTTCTGAATACCGAAAAATTATTTACAATCCTTAAATGGTAAGTTATTATACTTCTTAAAATTTAGTCTAGTAAAATACTAAAAATATATCATATAAAATTTTCTCGCTTATTTTAGTAACTTATAATATGACTGAAAAACTATTTTGTAAGAAAAACTTATAGATTTGGTTTGTACTCTGTAATTATTCATATTCACGGTTTAATTAATGGATCATTTGTTCTTTTCTTAATGTATGCTTTCCCTGTTTAATATAAATATTTAATTTTTTTAATCAACAAATATTCAAAAATATTAAACATGTTTTTCAGAAAAAGATCAAACTCGATTTTTACTTTTTAGTCACACGGGGGTATTATTCGTTGCTAAGTTATTTTTCTCAATCACTTTTACTAATATTCTACTAAAATTATACCTGAATTTTTCCTTGTTTTGCAGGGGTTTGATTCCCAGGGGGCACAGTTCCAACAATAAGACCAAGACGAGGATCCATTACAAGCTGATATCCTGGTTGGGAATTGGCGACAGCATTGTTTAAAACTATTGGTGGTTTATTAACAGATGCTTGAACAGCTAAAAATTTAAAATATTTTAATAAGAATAATAAAATAAAATGGATGAAAACATGAAAGCTTATCGATACTATTTGTAACTTTTTAAAAATTTTTAGATTTTTATAATATTATGCATAATCAAATTCTCTATAAGAGCAATAACTCGATTCACGTTGTATAAAAAAACAAGAACTAATCTTTAAAATAGTTAAAAACATAACCTACACCTTGGCGCACTGGGGAATCCCAAAAATTCAGGGTTCAAAAATCGCTACAGACAATTTTGATCTATTTGGTAATTTTTTTTTTAAAATAACCATATATGAATAGAAGAAAGGGCTGTCGAGCTGGATTTTTGATAAATGTTATAACAAACATTAAAAATAAACAAAAGTTTTAATATAACAAAAAAACATTTCTTTGAACAATTCTAGAAAATACAAAATGATGATTTATAAACGATCAAACAATTATTATGAACAATGTGATATAAATTGTTAATAAACGAAATGAACAAAATACTAATTGCAGTAACTGTGTGCCATAATTTACTTAAAGGATTCAAATTTTGAACTAAAGTTGAAAAAAAATGTTTAAACAATTTTTTTACTAATTTATTGAAACTAAGTAATAATGAACAAAAAAAAATACCTAATTATAATTTTTGCAGTGACGTTTTGTTTTAAGTTGTTTTACGCATCTTTAGACTAAAAACGAACACTAAATCTGCAAAAAGTACACTATATTTGTTTAAACACTTTTTTCAACTGCAGTTAACAATTTAACCTAGGGATTTTTTAAATAAATTAAGGCATTCAGTTACTGCCAAAATTATCGTTTGAAATTTTGTTCGTTTTGTTCATTAACGATTTATATCAAATCATTTATATACAATTTTTTTTTGTAAATTTAGAGTTAGGTCTTACTCCTGAGGTGCGTAAAGCAGCTCAAAACACACAGTAATTGCAAAAAGTATCATTTTGTATTTTGTTTTTTGAATATGAAGAACAAATTGTTTAAATAATTATTATTACATTTGTATAAGTAATTTTTAAAACTATTGTATATGATTTTAATATAGGGATCCTTAAAACATGCAGTAACGGCGAAAATCATCATTTTGTATTTAATAACATTCTTTGATGAAATGTTTCTTTTTTGTTATATAAATGTTTGTTTGTAATATTTGTTATAACGTGTACCAAAAATCCGGCCGGTCAGTTCTTTTTATATTCATGAATGCCTACTTTAATTATTTAAATGGATCAAAATTGTCGTCTGCCGTGATTTTTGAACCTTAAATTTTTGGGGTTTCTCAGTGTGCGTCGGTGAGATATCTTGGGTTTGTGCTTATTGGCACATTGAGAGGAGGAGCAAAATCTTTCGAGAAATAAATCCTGGTAGTTTACAGATGAATCTCGACAAGATTAATGAGCTGGAGCCAGAATGTTCCAGGTAACCAGTAACTATTTTTTTTTCTTACGTTGTATACACACCAAACCCACAAAGAGTTTTCAATGGTGGTCGTCAGTGTACGGTTTTGCCAACGTCATCAAACGTTCGTTGGCATTCACCTAAAATCATGTAGTGACCGTAACACCAACAGATTTGAAGCGTTCAAGTGAACGGAATGTGAACAGATATGAAAGGTAAACAAATAGTTTAGGGCGTCTATTTCAGTAAAATATATTGCTCGGTGGGAATGTTTGTGGCCTAGGCGATTGAAGTGTCCTAGACGAATTGTACGCTCAGAAAAATAAATCGTAAAACGAGAAACAAAAAGTATCACCCCATTATCACTTTTTTTTATTTTGACCATTAATGTAGTAGTACTCAGAATCTTCGCACTACAATAATTTACAATTACAACTGCCTTTAATGGAATCCTCCGACGATTTTTAAAATATAAATCTTTTTTAGGTCTAATAAATAGTATTTCTTTCATTAGCCCATTTATTGATGTATTTTAAACTGACATTGATTTGTTAAGTCCAGTTCTGTCCACTGATCTATTGAGGAAGTGCAATATAGCTCCTCTTAGAGGAGTATAACTTTACAGGTCCAACTGAATTCACTATTTTGTCCTTCCATTTACCCACTCTATCTTCCTTGGGTAATGCCCAGGGCTCTAGAACCAGCCCTATATTGAAATACTTAACGAAATTGTCTGTAACGATTTAAAATTAAAAATGCACAATAATTTTCTATTGACGAGGTCGGTGTAAATGTATTCGTGAAGAAAATGTTAGGTGGTGGCACTCAGGATAGTTAAAAGCGCCTTATATAATATATTTCTGTTTTGATATAGCGATATTTATTGAGAACTGTACAGAAAAACGCTTACATTTTTGTCCGTAAAAATGATAAACTAAATTTTTCAGATAGTTTGCATCTTACTTCATCAGTTTTAAAGATGTTCACTGCTGGACACATAAATAGAACAGTTTCAAATATTTCTCTTATTTGGCGTGATTCCTTTAAATTTTGTCAATTATTTAAATGTTTTAGTTACTCTTGTAATACATCTAATTAACATTTACGCTTATTTTCATTCATATGAAATTGAGTAGGTAGAAACAAACATTTGTTCAATAAAAAAATGATGGACTGAGTAAATCGGCAATTGTAAAAAATGTAATGTAAATCCACATAATCATACTAAGTTAACAGAAAATTAAATAACATCTAGAAAATGAAAACGAATGAATAGTATGATTCAAAAAATTGGCAAAGCCTGTGCTTTTTTAAATTATTCCCAATTTATAATGCAAATATTGAAACAAAATGGCATATAATCTTCGAGAGGAACCATTAAGATATTAAATAAAGTAAACCTAAGATGTGTTGCTAAGAGGAAACCTCTTGGATTAAAGAAAAACAAACATCAAAACTTCTAGAAGGTAATATGGTCCAAAGCCCAGACCTAAACTTATTGGGAGATTTTTGTAACATCTAAAACGGCATCTGCAAAATAAAAATCTCTCAACTCTAGAAGATTTGTTGCTACATATTCATGAAGCTTAATCCTTTACTTTTTAACCTAATCTATATTATAAAAACGCTTATATGTCATATTTTGTCATTTAATAGTTAATTCAAAACAGAAACTGAAATATCTCAATAATGGCTTAACTTTGTACAATAGACTTCTTGAATGTTGTCTTGTTAAACCTATAAGTGTAAAAATATTAGATTGTTCTTACCTTGAATTGTTTTCTGGACATGTTCAGAAACTTCTATAACTGTAGTTAAATCACCTTTGTACACAACTTCACCTTTGCAGGCTTTAATGAGTTCATCTAATTTATTTTGCAGTTCTTTTTCCTCTTCTTCCAACTTTTTATTCCTTTCTTTTTGACATGGTTCCAGTTCTTCCACCCAACATTCAAGTTCCAAGTTATTTTCAACGTAATGATTGGTAATATTAGGTGTGATGCTTTTTAAAACAAGAACTTCTCTATCTAAAAAAGAAATAATAAGTGGAACAATAAGTTTAGTTAACTAAATATACTAACTATTACCATTTCCGTCTGATGATTTCCTATGAGTCAATTTGTATTTTTTCTTTGGTGGTGACACTACAACTGGAATTGGTATCACCTATAATAAAAAAAAGTTTTCATTTTTATTTCTTCTTCTATAAGAAGTTTTTATCTTTTTGGTGGAAAATCAACATTGTTTAATAAGAAATAACAGGCAATTTTTTTTAAGAGATAAAAATTTGTATTTTCATGGTCAATTTATAATTATTTTAAAAATTTACCTCATCATCATCTGGTATTTCCACAGCATCATTTTCATCCTCAAGTAAAATCTGCATCTGCTTCAAAGCTTCTTTACTGGCAGCCCGCCTAGACTGATGTCTAGGTCGGACAACTACCTCTTGCTGCTTTTTAGGCATGTTACTCTAAAAATATATTAGGTTGTTAAAAATATTTTTTAAGGCAGTTTGTCGGTATTATTAAATATTGATCTGCTTCTTTATTTACATGTCGCTATTCTAATATAGCTTTTCGATGAAAATGTTAATTTAACAGTATCGATATCTATAAATCCCAGTACAACTAATTAAAGCGAAAATCTCGTGAGCAAACAAAAAATCGCAAAATACATGATGTTCCTTAGACTATTCCATTCTCCCAATTACTGAATATGGTGGGCTCTCACTGTACAAATATGTACACTAAGGCGAAATACACTGCATTCCCTACGACTACACCATATCACCCCTGGTAAAAAAAAATTTTTCTTTCAGATCACAATTTTTATAAAATCTTACTATATGGCTTTCTGGATTTTACAACAGATGCTGAACCAATTTAGCACATTTTTTAAAAAACTTTCTTTACTTAGTTTCTTGCTAAAAAAAATCATCATTTAAGATGGAGTTAAACTTAGTTGTACTTTTGGCTTCGTAACTCTAAATATTAATTTCTCAACCTCCTTTGTAGAATATATACTTTTTCATATTTATCTGTATGGCTTATATATTAAAGCATAATACTGAGCAGAAGCGTAAATTAATAATGGATATCTGTATATTTCTCTTCATTATAAGAAATTTATTTGCACTAAGCAAACATGAAAAGAGATTGGTAGGTCTTAACTATTCTTATATTCGTTAAAATCTACCTCCCCTCACACACACAAATTGAAAAAAAAGGAAATCTGTGTTATTTTCAAAGCGATAAGTATTCAAAATTCATGACTTAAATGTGTTTTTCATTCTCATTGAACATGCAACGGATATTTTTTGAAAGAGTATTGGGAAGATTATATCATTCCTGTGTTGGGTGTTGTACTTATGCTGTTGGTAGTTTCTTGTAAATCTTTCCCCATTCCTGTCCAAAACAGGAATGGGGAAAGAATGGACTATATTTGTGCAGGATTGTAATGGTTGCAATCTAAACATAAGTCACATGATATGCTTCTGTCCAATGAATATTTTGTCAAAAGTAGTAGATTGTCCCCCAAAGTATAATGTTATAGCTGAGAAGGGGGTAAGCAAGGGTGTAATAAGTTGTTTTAAGTGTTGCTGAATATAGAGTTGACTTCAGTTTAAGAAAAGATATTCTTTGTTTAATTTGCTGGGGATATGGTTTAGTTGAGCATTCCAACACAAATTAGAGACAAAGTATGATCCCAAGTATTTCCAAACTGTTTCACTTCCATTAGCCACAAATTTCTTCAGTTCCTATCTGTAGAAGTAACTAATTAGTTATATTGGTTTTTTTTTCTAGATTAACTGATTTCAGTAG
Organism: Diaprepes abbreviatus; assembly: GCA_034092305.1. NCBI lineage: Eukaryota > Metazoa > Arthropoda > Insecta > Coleoptera > Curculionidae > Diaprepes > Diaprepes abbreviatus. Next base: position 24,966,177 of record JASJET010000055.1, on the reverse strand, counting down.
CACTATCTGTTTATTTCCTGTATAGTTCCTTCGATCATATTGTGAACCTCATGAACACTGTCCATAGAGGGTAAAATCGTTGCGTTGGCGACAAATTTCACAGTCAGATCTGGCAAATTAAGGACAATTATAAAGATCAGGAAAATCCAAGGGACTAAAACAAAAACATAGGCTGCTCAATGGTTTTTTCTTCAAAAGTGTAATTCCCTACTTTTACAAGCAACCACTTTTCCTTTAAAAATGAGTAGAGCAGATTATTTGCCTTCCCTCTCATACCAATTTGTTCCATTTTTCTGACTACAAAGTCTAAACTTTTAGGTGTCAAAGGCACGTGAGACACCGATGAATAGACAGACGACACGATCCCGCCCCCACTTGCTTATGGAAAAAGTCCATTAATTTGTAGAATGCTGTTTCAGTTGATTTATTTTTTAGGAATTCATGTTGCCACTTGTCAATGCAATTAAATCTGTTTAGGCAGATCGGAAGCCTATTGTAAATAATATATTCTAATATTTTAGATAATACACTTAGCAATGATTTCAATATGTGTTACATTCCCTTTTTTTAATTCAACAAATTCTTCTTGTCAGCTGTTAAAAATTGTTGTTACAGTATCAAATATGATACACAGCTGAATTTGGTACTTCAAGAGATTAAAAAAAAAGTTCCTTGTTTCCTAAATTCAAAAGTTTTCTAATATCCAAAAAATTAATTTTTGCCTCAATACATCATATTTCCCCCAATAATTGTGAAAATATAACAACTCTGATAATATATCTTAAATTTAATGAAAAAATGTAATGGTTTCCCAATTTATCTATAAACTAAATGATGTTGGAGAATACTCTGCACAAAGAGAAAGCAGATGATAAATCTATTTGATTTCAAAAATACGTACTGGGATGTCTTGTACATTTCTGAAGAAGTATTTGGAAAATGTCTAATTTAACATATTATTTTTCAAATAAAACCCTTTTTATGTTTTTTAAAGATTTGATAGACAAGGTTTTTAATAATATCAGCTTCATCAAAAATGAGTTACAACATATAAATGCAATGCAGTCCTTTGCAATATTGTCAGAAAATGGGTTAAAATTCATCAATTGTGCGATTATTTTCTTATTTTATTAGGTGATGTGATGAGTAAGGTGCATAAAATGCAAAGATGCTATGCTATTAAAAGACTCAAAAACTCATAAATTGAGTTGTAGATGTCTTTAGTTACATATAGAAATACACTTAAAACTACATTGATCTGTTTATTCTGAAAAATAATATACCGACATTGCAACAAACATCGACAATAATTAACAATTAATTTACTGTTTAGATACTATTTTACCACTAACCTTTCTACCGATGCCTATTTGGTTAAAAACATTTAATTAATAAACCATACTTTAAGCCAAAATTCCATTATTTTTATTTTTAAACATCAGGAAATTACACTGAACTGTCACTTACAAAACAACAGCGGCCATTTATGTTTAGCTGCGTTCATTACATAAATCAAAACATTTGAGACTTTTTAACGACGTATGTAATTGAATCACCTAGAATAGTAGAAAGAGAAAAAACAACAAGGGAATGTCGGTTCTGATCCAAATCAATGAAATTTTTGTCAAACGAACATGTGTCAGTTAAATAACAATTTGATTGGCTAATTTGAGAAATGTAGTTTTCGTATCGATACTTAGTTTTTATCGATAATATTGTGAAATAATGGGACAACACACTGAAGGAAGATAAATCAATTTAACAAAATACATGCAAAATTCTCTTAAACCAATGATCAGGAATCGAGTTTATTTGAAATATGGAATGTTTCATTATTTTGTTGGAGTGAGATGAAAGGGGCAACTGAAAACTTTTTTTTTTGAAGGTAGGTAGATACAGTCGTATCACTTTCATCACTCTGATCACTAATACTGTCTCATTAGAATATTGATGTTAGGGGGCATTCCTTTGATCTATTTTATGGTGAAGATATTTCATTTTTTATCAGCTAATTTACAGCTTTGAGTACGTTTATTAAAGAGATAACTATATAAATTCTATAGAAACATTGCAAAAATTATACCAGGAAGGTTAAAAAATAAATCCAAGAAATTTTACAATTGGAAAAAAAACCTGAACCATTAACAAAAGGAACGTCCAGTTTTTCAAGCATTTTTTGTTCAATTATTATTTCAATATTAAAGCAAATACAGACAATTATTACATACCAAAAAGAGACATTAAAAAGTATTTAAATATCCCAAGAGTACAAATATATTGAAAAATATCTAAATACTGAATGCTATTAACCATATTTACAATTACATTTACAAATAACGTTTTTTCAATAATATCATACATTTCCACATATATTTAAATAGTAAGAAGCATTTAAATATAAAAATATATTTAACAATACAAATACTGCCGAAACCTGCCATCGAGATATAACTATTTTGCTGCAATGATAACTTCACATTGCCTGGCCAAAAAACATTTACCCTCTAATTCACTGACATAGTCTAGTTTTAAAACTGATCTAAGTTGACAGTAGAGGGTTCAAACTAACAAGTGCAACAATAGGTCAAACGTGTTTTGAATCTTAAAAATACAATTATAAAAAAATTATTTTCTTTATTACTAAATCGGTAGCCGATGGAAATCTTCGTTGACTTTTGGGAGATAACTAGTTCTATTAATACGGCTTTAATGCTAGGTTTGTATTCCTTATATTTCTGTACGAGCATTTATTTGTTGAAATATGTAATACAAATTATAACATCATAAGCAAAACATACCTGGTCAACTAGAAGATCTAACTTCCGTGGCAACTAGATTGGGGTAAGTCTTAAACTTTTTAGGGAATCTTGCTGTAAAATTTTAGCAACCAGATTCACTAAAAAGATTAAAACACATTCATTTTTTGAACAAAATTGTTGAACATGATAGAATATAAAGTGTATTTTAAGAGTTAAGAGAGAGATATTAAGGTCGCAGTAACCTTTTTTTTAATTCATTGATGTCCTTTTGATATGTGTTTTTTACTTTGAAGAAAAGCAACTGTTTACAGCTTTTATTAAATTTTCAAAAACTTTTACGTATGGAAGACAATCAATACCACCAATTCATCGATATTATCTATAAAAGTTTCTTGCAATGATTATCTTCAAAACTATGATATTTTAGACCACTTTAAGTTTTATTAACCAAATTTTGTATCCATTTGATTGAATCTAGCGTTGACTGTATCGAGCATTAAGTGTAGTTCTGGTGATGACATAATATCTAAAATTTCTTTTTGAGAATCAAGTGTCGCAAAAACTGGAGGATTAACTCAATTCTTATAATTTTTGGCTTCATTGTTCTTTCTACCCTTAGAAACTCACAATTATGCACATAGAACTAATTTAATAGCTTCAATATCACACCAAGTGCAAGGATGCACACTACTGCGACTCATTAACACCGTAATAATATTTGCTAATTTAAGATCAGTTGCGATGGTGAAAAGAAAATTATTTATTTTTAAAGCTGACCACACAAACTTAACATTATGATAGTTCTCTTACACATTAGGCGCAGCACAAATAAGAAAAGCTTTTTTTTACACCAGATGCTTTAAATCTTTTTGCAGATTTTATGATTTCTATGTAAACTAGTAAAACATTTGTCACATTTTTCTTCATTATGAGTTGATATTTTACTTTCAATATTGTTATTCGAGTTTTCATTATTCTCAAATCTTTGATGATTATTCTCAGATGAAACATCTGAGTTTCCCCCGCATTTTAAAATACACACCCAAAATGTCAAGAAGAAGGTACTTTCCAGGGCCAAACACTTCCTATCACTGCCCTGCAGGAATCAAGGAATTGATATTCTTACAAGAACCAGAATATATGCGATGATTCCTATGCATTGTGTGTAAATTAGCCCTTCATAACATTGAAATTATTGAAACAAGCAGTCTGAAAGCTGTAACAAGAATGAGGCACCCAAAAAAAAACCCTTCATAATCCTTCCACAGCCATCCTATATCAACAAACTCATATCATACCAATTCTCAATTGGTTTCAAATTTTAAATAAAAAATTTAGCAATAAACCCCAGAAGCTGAACACAATTTATCCACTGAACCTAATCATAAACCCAAAAATCCACCCTAAATGCCAATATACTACTAAACCCTATATGAATCCCTTTTAGAGCTACAAGATTGATTGTTTTATTATTATTTATTATTCGTCATACTCTTAAACTTCTGTAATGTGATAAGTAATTTCAACAATTTCTGTCACAAGATGTTTTTAATATTTATTTATCTATTTATTTATTTGCAGTACAGTACATTACAGATCTAAATTCAAATAGTACACTGTTGTCAGAGCTAGTTACAGATTAAAATTAAAATACAATAATAAATTGAGAATTTAAACTAGTTTTACAAAAATTAGTTCTAATGTGATACTATATTTAGTTATTTGTAACAAACATTTAGAACTGAAAAAGGCAGCAAGACACCCGGAAAGCTTATCATTATTCAAAACTATTCTATAACAAATTTTATATAAATGACGAGAAAAATCAATGTCACCTCACCTAACTAGGAAAAAAATATTAAATAATTTACATACCGGGAAAATAGATGGCACAGCTGTTTTTAATAAAGTTTTGGACCCTGTGACTGATGTTATATAATCCGTTTTTTTGAAATGTTTACTACATATTAGTGTATTGTCATTTATTTGGTCATCTGAAATACATAAAAAGTTGATAGGTGCATAGTGTTGAACACAAACATTAAGATGTATCTTATTTGCTGTTGCCACTGTTGCCAGCACCAATACATATAATATCAAATAACTATAGAATAATCAACCTGTTCTTACTTCAACAAACAAAAAAAATGGTTGCACCTGCACGCGAACTCCGTAATAGTATAGAAAAGAAATATCTTTGCTACTTCTTTCTATTATGGAAAATCCCTCAAAACTTACTCTATAAGCACATTCGGCAACGGTCGGTATGTCCGAACAAGCAATCGTGTTATAGAAATAGAAACAGTCTTAGGCTTGTTGCTGTTCTTCTATCTCTGTCAAAGCAATTTAAATTTAAATGCTGCATAAGTTTGTCTCATTTTTTTCCTGATTTACGGTGACTGAATTTGTGGTTATGTTGCATGTGATATATTTGTTTCTTAGAATGAAACGAAGTTCATAAATGTGTTTTTATATTTTATTTAGCTAAAAATATAGATTTACACGTTATATAAGAAAAAAATATCAAAATAGCAATAATTATTTTTATTTCTTAATGTTAATAATCAGAACAATAATAAATTATTAGAGCTGAATTAAGAAAAAATAAATAAATATATACATATTATCATTGAGAGATTTTAATTCCGTTTTACTGAGCTGCACGAACTTCTGGAAGAGTTCAGCTAAATGTCTGTTGAGCCTACAAAATATCCCTCTACTCCAATATTTTATACAAAATACATGAATATTGGATTCATATTTTCTAATAGGTAATTTATTAAAAAAAAGTCTTGAGTTAAATACTTTAAAATACAATATTGGAGATTTCACGATAAAAATTTTTGGTCAATAACCTAAAAAATTACAAAGTAAATATGTTTGGTATTTTTTTCTTTTAATTATAAAGTCCCTAGAAAAGATAAATGTTTTTAGGGATGGTAGTTTGCAGTTATTTCTATGCGAACTAGCCTGAAGTTTTAAGGAAAATATCCTAGAGAGTAGGTTCCTTTGATAGAAAGAAATTTTCTTTCTTCTTTATTTCTTTTCTGTTTCTATTTCTATCTTGTTATGGAGTTCGCGTGCTGATGTGCACAAAACTTTACTTTTTACAGACATCATACTATAGCAAAAATCAATTTTGAAATCTTGGGGGAGATACATAAAATTCTGCTTATAATTCAAAGCTATCTTTCTTGGTTTAACATTTTTACTAAAACACTCTCTGTCAAAATTTCATGTAAATTTATGCTGGTTTAACCAATTTCTAGACTAAAAGCCTACAGGCCTGCACTATTGTTTTATATCACTACCAGTCATTTAAAAAATTATAATTTATTTGTAAGTGAGTAAATAATAGCTCTGTTCGTAGAACACTCAGTTTGCAAACTGTCACCTGACTGTTTTTGTTAATTATAGTTGGGTTGACCAGTTTGTGATTTCTCTACGAACAGACCTATTATAAATTTATGTCACTTTCACCTTTAAAATAAGAGAAAAAACAGCTTTGTTTAGATCATTCGGTTATATTTGATACTTCTTGTTGAAATTTATCGACCTATGAATGAGAGAAACTTTGTGATTTGTCAAAGATTCTGATCAAGACCAAAGTAGTATTGTTTGTTTATTGTAAAATAATTATTGCGATATAAATTGAATTATATTTTAATTTCTTATTTTATCCCAGCCAGATCAAAAAAAAAATAGTCTGACAAAAAACTGTGTATTTGAATAGCACATGCTATCTACAGTTCAAAGAAGGCACTGCCACTGGTTGATGTATGGTGTTTGTAAAATACGACTCCTATAAAATATTAAATATAGAGACAAGAGCTTTATTTAAGAACATAAATGCCGAGCTTTAAAGGTAAAATAAAAATTTAGAAGTGTAGCTTTTTTCTACTTTAGGACATTAAGCACTAGCAGTAGCAAAACAATCAAACTAACCTAAAAACGCCTTCAAGGCTTTTTTCCACTTTTCTTGCCTTTTTGAACTTGAAGGTATATTATGCAGAGTAACCTTATCGCCTTTAGCCTTACAGTCCTTTAACGCACAAGCTCGAGTTGGAGACATCCCAATTATTAAAATTACAAACTGAACAATTTAAAAATTATTAAAATAAGAAACCAAAACACATCACACACAAACAAAAAATATATAGTATGCTTTCTTTTCATATAATTTCATTCTTTTCGAGTGTTCAAGTTCATCTAGTTGTTGTATTCTTTTGAGTAATTGTCAATTGATCAAAGTGAAAAAAGTGTAACTGATTTTGGCTATATTCTTTTGAGTAATTATCAATTGATCAAAGTGAACAAAGTGAAACTGATAACTTCATGTTCTTTTGAATATGCATTTACTTGTCATTGGGCTGAAGTGATCATGATTACTTCAAGTGATAGAAGTGAAAGTGATAATGACTCAAAAGAATAGCCCTAACATGTTCTTGTGAATATGCATTTAGGGCTATTCTTTTGAGTCATTATCACTTTCACTTCGATCACTTGAAGTAATCATGATCACTTCAGCCCAATGACAAGTAAATGCATATTCAAAAGAACATGAAGTTATCAGTTTCACTTTGTTCACTTTGATCAATTGATAATTACTCAAAAGAATATAGCCTGTACTTGTCATTAGGTCGAAGTGATCATGATTACTTCAAGTGATACAACTGAAAGTGATAATGACTCAAAAGAATAGCCCTATTGTAACCTTCGAGCATATTTTACTGAAGGGCAACAATCAATTCTCGGCGCGCTATGCAGTAGAAAGAGAGAAAAAGTGAATAGCGATACATTCTTTCTCTTGCTCCGAAAGCGATTGGCCGTTGCACAACTGCTAGGCAAATCGAGTTTGGAGAAACACCCAGTCTTCGACCTTGTAACGCGGAAGGAACAACTGAATATTGTTACTACTATATATTCCAAAATCATTGGTCGAATCATATTTCTAAAAATTTACAACATGACAGAATTTTCACTAAATTAATACTTACACCTAACTTCTTTGTTCTGGGACCTACACTACAAATAAAAATGCTTTTTTCATACTTCAAAATTTAACAATTAGTAAAAGTTAAGAATGTCCAATCAAAATTGGCCATTAATATTATAATTTAAAAGTAAAACGTAAATTTTTTGTTTTTCAACTAACTTTCTTGTTCTGAGCTTTTCAATTGTAGTTGTTTAAATCCTTTTTATTTCAAAATATTTTGACTACTTTATATCTGTTAATTCAGCTTTATTTGCTTATTTTTTCCACTTTGATGTACTTATTTTTTTCCTCCAACCGAAAGCAGATGTGAATTAGGTGAAAACCTTATAACCACGAACACATTGGAACACTTTTTTATGGGGAACTCCTTTGGGCATGTATTATTGGAGCAGTATTCATAGCTCCACGCGTGTCAAAGTAGGGTTGTCAGACGTCAGGGAAATCCGGGATTGTCCCGGAATGGGGTGCCTTGTCTCATGCTCAGTAATTTTACTTTACTGTCCCGGAATTCGCGATTACTAGGTTTTTTTCACAAGGTTACAGACATTTAAATTATTCACGGCCGGCCGTACGGTGCGCCGCCCTCACTCCACTCTTCACTCCAACAATGTTGCCAACCTACGTCGTACGAAAAACTACAGATCCATTCGGAAAAAACGGTAGATCTGCTAGATAGATAGCAGCGTCGAGCGAGATGGAATATGAACAGGTGTATATGTTACCTCTTTCGGCTTCGAATACCATTGCTTGAAATGTATAAGGCTTGGAGAGCAAAACTAAATCAGCAGAGGTAGAGAAATAGTATGGCATGCACACACACACACACATCTATTTTTCTGCCTTGTAACTAGGGTTGTCAGATTTGAAATTTTTTTCTTTTAACATCCCTGACTAAATATATTTTTTAAAGTATATTTTAAATAGTTTAGTCATTTTAATAACATACCGTTCTCGAAAGTTTTAAGATAGAATTTCAATGTAATAGTGTAATTTTAACAATCATTTTAATGATTACTATTGTTTGTATTTTTTAGAAGAATATATTAAATACGATACAAACTGGATTTCTGTTATTAAACTACCATCAGTGGTAATTGCTATTTTTTAGTGGTTTATAATAGGTATATATAAAATTTGCTAAAGGCATGTCTGTGGATTAGCGTCCCGATATCAGAGACTGTCGTTGAATAGAAATTTTATGATATAACTGCTTTTATTACCCAAGATTTAATTTATATAATAAAAACCGTACTATTGCAAATTTAATATTAATAAAAATAAAATGACCAAAAATTTTTTATGAGAATGAAACAGTAATGATCTTTGGTAACAAGCATTTTTTATAAATGAAAACAATTTAACACATTTCATGAATATCCATTATCTCAAAACTAGCAAAAATAACACAAATAAAAAATAAAACAACAATATTTTGGGAAAAAACAATCTTCATCATATTTAAAGCAGTCCGCATAATCTTGCTTAGTGACCTTGTAAAGGGCGGATTTAGGCGAGAAATCGTCTGTCAATGTCTTTAAAATTTAGCAAATCACAATGCTTGAAATTTGACATATGTCTTATTATGCTACGCTTACGATCCGCAGTTTTTGCCCGTCTGCTGGACTTATCGATATTTGATTAATATCGATGAAAAAATAGGCACATAAACTCCGGCACTTTTATTTTAAAAAATGGAATTGAGGCTTGGTTTTTCTGATTTTAAACTAACTTTTTTTGTTCTGGGGTTTTAAATTTGCCCTAATTATCCTAAATTTAAAAATTAAACAATCAAAACAGTGGCTAAAACATTTTTTACTATCCGTTCTATAAGATTATTTACAGGAAATGAATGTTTTCTTAGTTTTAAATCGTTTTTTAATAGGAAAGGACCAAATGAACAAGTTAATATAGTTTTGATCGAAATATCCAAAAATATAAACATCGAAATGGGATTATGAAATTGTAAACATAATGTTTTAAAATAAGTATTACGGGGATTTTTTTATTGGGCACGCATCTCTGGAAATGAAGGTTTATTATGTTGCTAAATAAAGCAACGAAAGCCGTATATTTTATAGTTAATTGTCAGAGACCAAAATGGTAAAAGTGAAAATGATAACTTCGTGTTCTCGTGAATGCATATATTTGGTTGAAGTGATCACGATTACTTCAACGTGATAGAACTGAAAAAATAAGCAACTAGAATCTGCCAATGAGGTATTCATTTTATGGAGCAAACTATTTTACATAACGATAAAGCATAATTCGAGATAAGTAGGGATAAATTAATAAAATAAGCGCCAGAAGAGACGAACATATAAACGCTATCAAGCAAAAAACAATTTGTTCTGCACTGGTCCAACACTTGTTAAACACAGGGTCTAAGATTAATTTCTAAGGAACAAAAATACTATCAATATGTGAAAACCTGTCCACAAGAGTTATAAGAGAAGCCATCGAAATTGCAAAGAGGCCCAACAATTTAAATAGCAGAGATGATAGGCAGCGATTGCGTAATATTTGGAAAAACCTACTTACGAAACATCAAGAAGTAGTAGGTAGTAAAGAAACAGATCCACAATTCGGCAAGACCACCATAAACACTGGTAACAGGGTTGATAACACACAGGAGGTCTCGCAACCTGTTTGGCCAGAACCATCCGGCCAACGAACGTGCACCATGTACATATGGGACTGACAGCGCCCGAGTCGCAAGCGTCAGTTCGCCCACAGACACCGTACAGTGAGGTTTGAAATGGTAAATGAGATTTCACTGAAACGTTAACTGCCTTATATATTATATAAAATAAATCTTCATTTTGACAAAGCAATAACACAACAATAATTCAATTCAGTAAATGAAGTTTCACAGTTACAAAAAATAATACCGCTATTATAGCAACAGGCTTTGTAGACTAACTAACAGATTAAACGAATAATCTGGCGTTTCTAAATGCCATAGGCAACTAGATACATTAGAACATATATTCAAAAAACAAAATGGTGCAGAAAACGATTATTTGACATATTCTGTGAAAACGTGAAGCCGTTTTACACACACAAGAATTATGGCCAAAATTTATCTGATAATTTTGTTGAAAATTTTCATAAAACTAATTTGCTGTTTTACACATCAAAGAATTATTGTCAAAATTTTGGTGAAAATTTTCGGCATAAAAATATAGAATGTGTTCTATATTTTTATGACTAAAATGCAGAAAGTGCGCGAAAATCGACGCAGAATAAAATTTGTGAATTGACAACCCGCGTTTGGTAATCAACTTAATCTCAATGGTTACTCATTGTTTCTTTTTCTTGCACAAAATATCCCTTATTTTGTGGTTTTTTGATTATATATGTTTGGAAACTTTTATATTTATGACATTTTAAGGTTATTCCCAGATTATTTAACTGCTTGAACGTCACATGTTATGAAAATGCGCATGAGCACCGACAAAATTACCACCAAAATTATATTCAGATTTCTTGTACGTATCAAACAGAGTGGTATTTTATTTATTTTAAAAAATTATCTCCAAAGAGTTTTCGGCAAAAATTTGCTGAAAATTTTTGTTATAATTTTCGGAATAATTCTTGTGTGTGTAAAGCTATAGAGACCTTTCTGTTGAACCGCTGTATATCTTTACGTCAAAATTTGACATATGCATCAAACTAGTGACATTGTTTTTTTGAGAACTGTAACAGGGTCGGAGTGGCTCATTCTACTATTTTTTTTTTAACAAGAAATTTGTCGAATAGTTTATAAGCAAGTTTCACAAACTAAATATCCTTAAAAAAGAAAAATGTTATACACAAAAATTTTAAAATCGAAGTTTTTCCTTCTGTTTAGACATATCGATAATTTTATATCCCATTTGTATAGGGCTATTTAATAAAGGAGTTTATGTGCTTATAATGGGTTTGATATTTTAAGTGAAATTTTAAGTATGAGAGATTTTAAAAGCGGATTAAAATTTCCTCTTTTATATTACTACACTAAGAGATGTACTACTGCTAAAAATAATTTACTTTACGTATTAGTACATTCTTTAATAAGCATTGCCTTTTTAATATGTTGTTAGCTGATAATTTTGAAATTGTAGAAACTATTGTACTAAAAATTTTAAACACACTCTTTTTAATTTTGGGATTAGTAGGCTGATGTCTGAAGGTACAAGTGTGGAGTGCTTATGTGTATGTTCACTTTTATAAGTGAACCTATGTTGTTGGCATGTTTCACCTATGAAATTTATGACAATAAAAGCTTTATTTATTTATTTTATAAAGTAAATCGTTTATATTCTAAATTATTGGTAACTATTTCGGTAACAGAAAAAATTATACGCAATTTGTTGATAAAGTTCCATTTTTATTATAACACTCCAGTTAGGTATAACAATATTAGGGTAGTCTAACCGAAAACTAAAAATAAATTGACTATTCTAATAGAATCGGAACTAAAAAATAGTATTCTTAGAAACAGTGGGTAAGTATACAATATTCTAGAAATTATTCAGTGTTTCATACTTAATGACTAACTTTATGATTTCTGACTGCAATAAATGAAGTAGTTAAGCTGCAAAAATATTGAATAAAAATAATTATATAATAATTAATCATCTTCATCAAATAGCCTAGTTTTCTTAAAAATAAATACATAAATTTAAAAAAAATGTATGCTTCAATAGATAATAGTTAACACAACGCACGACTCATGGCTTCGAGTCTTTTACTGACTACATTTCAAGATTCCTCATGCCCTATCCTCACAGATAAATTTATAAACATATAAATGTGTAAAATAATGAAAGGGGTTCGGTCCAGGGCATCCAGATCTAAGGCCCCAATATTGCATCAGGTTCACTGAAATAGAGTAATACATGCATAAAAAATAATACAGACATGGAACAATAGAAATCGTAAGTGAACTAATTACAATTAAGATTAATTATTTATTTATATACCTAACACTATTTTCAAAAATTATAGGTATATATACAATATCCTAGAAATGATAAGTATTTTATATTAAATTATTGTAACTTTATGATCTTTGACTGCAAAAACTAAGGTATTCAAGCTACAAAAATATTGAATAAAAATATAAATAATTAATTAGTTTCTTCTTCATTAAATAGCTAGTTTTCTTAAAAATAAATAAACAAATTTAAAAAAATGGGTGCCCCAAAAGGTAAGATTTAATACATCGCACGACTCATGGCTCTGAGTCTTTTATTGACCTCATTTCAAGATTCCACATGCAACATCCTCACACATAAATGTATAAGCATATAAACATGTAAAATAATGAAAGGGGCTCGGTTGGGGGCATCTAGATCTGAGGCAAAATCTAGGGCCCCTATGTTGCATCAAGTTCACTGAAACAGAGTAACACATATATGAAAATAATACTGCCATAAAAAAATAGAAATCGTAAATGAACTAATTATAATTAAGATTGATTATTTATATATAATAAATATAAAAAAAATGATACCATACTCTTTCTTGTTTTATATAATGCCATGGGCAAAAGAAAAAAATATCCTATATAGAAATGGAAAAAGAAAAGAAGTGCTTAAAAAATGCCAATAAAAAATTTAAGTTAAAAATTTAGAAAATATGTAAAAAAGAATTTTATGAGAATACTTTAGTAGTGGTGAAATTTTTATGTATGAAAATGCCAAAAGAGATTAAAAAAAACACAAAAGAAAATTATTAAAAATGTCTGTACATCCACATATTATCAAAAACTGAAAAGAGGATTAAGGGTCAAAATGACTTCTCTTATTCTGAGGAATCGCTATCACTCTCACCAACATGAATAATAAGTGGCTGTAAAGGAACTCGAATTTTCTTTTCAATTTCCCACTGCTTTTTAATAATATTATTTGTGTGTTCCACATAGTTAGCCCAATTCTGTTTTGTCACTGTTCCTAACGCCTTTTTCCAAGCCTCTATTGGTTCTTTAACTTGTAGAATCAGTTGGTCATAATTTCTCTTTGCCTGACTCCATACCATTTCAATTGGGTTAAAATGGCAATGGTATGGAGGCAAGCGTAAAACTTTATGTCCAGAAGATTCTATTAGCTCATCTACTACAAAGCATTTTGCAGGCTTTGGTACCCGAGATATCAAAGACCACAAGGTATCTTTTGTAGCATCTTCTCCAAAGTTGATATATTTTTCTTTCAGCCACGCTTTCATGGCATCCTTGTTCCAACCCTTTGTTGGCCATTTTTGAAGTTGCCTACTATGATAGGAAGCATTATCTAAAACAATTAAAGAAGGTGTTTCCAGTTTTGGCAAAAAATCTTTTAACCAAGCTTCAAAGTTTTCCGAATTCATTTCTCCATGGTAATCTCCAGTTTTTGACTTTGATTTAAAAATCAGCATTGCATCTTCAACGAATCCATTTTCATTTCCTGCATTCAGTACTATGTACCTGAAAAAAAGTAGAGTAGTATGTGGCAGTACAAATTATTTGAAATATTTTGCAGAAACACAAATTGGTCTTAACCAACGGAAGCTTTCATGTTTTTGGTCAATTGAGAAATAGTGGTTCTTGAGTTTAGACCAAGTCAAATTTGAATTGTTATGCAACTTTTTACCTAGATTGCTCGAAACATCTTCAGGGATCTTCATTTCACGTAAATAGAACACGGAATATTGCATGTGTTGATGGTCTTAGTTAAAGGATAATATCAAAATTAATTTATTTTTCTCAATTTTTATGTCATTAATGCCTTGAAATTGGAAAATTTATTTCATCTGTTTATTTTTTAGAAATATAATGTATTGTTAAAAATATACTGTATTATACCCATTTTTGGTTTATTTTTAAGCACCTTTATGTTGTACAAATTATGGGTGAGGAGTGTGCAATTAAATAAGTATAATACTTATTTCAAATCGGCTTTTTTTAGCACAATAAAACATGATACCATTTCAGCAGTTTCGATTGGCAAAGCATTGACTCGCCTGAGAACTCAGGCAAGAACACTGACGTACCATATTTTAATATAAAAATATTAGTTTCGCGATACAGATTTACTTCACGTTTCAGCAAACTACCTGTAAGCAGTTTTTATATTTTGATAATATATTTTTTTTTCATAATTTTTAACGCCCTGTATTTTGAAAACGAAATATTTTAGATATATGTTTATATCAAATTCTTTTATAAAGCCGCTTAAGAAATCACAAGATTTTTTTTTTTGGATTTCTGGAAAGCCTGTATCAAAGTAAGATGATCATTATTATTTTGTAAAATGTAAATTAAATTATTTGGTTAACTTTCATTTATTAAGGAAACATTTTTATCATATTAAGTAAAAATTTTTCCTAAAAAAGTTCAAACTTGTTTGATAAAACATACAGAAATTAAAGTAAGAAATTTCTCAATCTCCCCAGGAAATAAAGTATTAAAGTAAAAATTTAATATTTAACATCCTGCTAATAGGAAATGATCCAAGGATTATTTAAATAAAGCTTTTTGCAACCTGTTATAGATGAAAAAAATTCAAATTGTGTAAGTGCAAATAACAGATATATTACCTAAATCCCTCCCCAGATATTTTTCGTACTGATCGAGTGCTATCGTCCTGCCATGATCGTCTGTGGGTGCCATTTTGAAAAATCCATGTCTCGTCTATAAAGACTGGCTCAAATTTATTTTCCCCTTTTTCTTCGTTCTTTAAGTACTGTTCAAGAAAGTCTCTTCTCATTTTCTGAATTTGTGGTTTCTCCATTAAAGCTCTACGTGGGTCATCCTTCCTATATAAATATATAAATAAAAATGAAATGTGTATCCTCCAAAAATAAATTACACAGGTCTCCTGTGAAAAATCCTGCTCCCTCAAGAAGTCCTATAAAAAACACAAAAAAATTAACGCTTTATATTTTACATTTACCGATATAAAAATATTTAAATTAAGTTGTCATCTGACAGTATCTTACGGTCATTATTTTGACCCAATTGCAACTGCTTTATATTTGTATCTAACATTTATTTGTTGTATGTAAATGATTGTTTACCTGTAGATAAATCCTATTTGCTTTAGTAATATGCCTAGACTTGTCCTTGCTCCATGGTATATTTCTTTTGCCTTTAATCGTTCCAACAATATTGAGACTGTTAATGAGGTACCTTCACAAATAAAAAATTGTTATGAAGAAATGACGAAATCTTGATATTCTATTTAATTTAGTAAAATTAGGTTTACTTTTTGTATTCATTACAAATATTTTTTTGGGTTTTTTTTATTTTTAAAACTTATATTTTCATTATACATACACCTTGACGGGTTAGAAAATGTAAACAAAACAAGTTAGAATAAAATATAACATATAAAATTTTTTAGAAATACTTACCCTCAGAAAACATCATATATATTTCATCTCTAATTTGTAATTATGTTGCTTCCGGCGTATCTTCAGTTTTTGGTCTCTTCCTTTTTCTTGTTTCCTTTATTGTCGTTATTGGGACATTTAGGAAAGTTCTCACAGTTGTATGGGATAAGTGTAAGCATTGGGCAGTTTCCTAAGTTGTTTTAAATTTTTATAAAAAAAAATTGCAATTTAATTTCTAATTTGAATTTTAAAAATTCATAAAGTTGATTACCCAGATCTTCCCTTGCTACTTGTTTTAATTAGTAAATTAGCCTGTAAGGAAAATTTTTTAAATGTACATATTTCATACTATAAACAAATATTTTTAAAGTGATTTTTGGATAAATGATTAGGGGACACATAAACTAGATTTAAACTTAAGAATTCTAAAAGTAATTTTTCTCTTATTGACAATTATACCAGCTATATAAAATTTTGAAAAATATATATTCCGGAAACGAAAAGTAAACAAAAACTAATTAGATGAAACAATACTGTAACAAGACAAAGTGAAAAGAATGGAAGTTAATATATTCCATGGGATTTATCCGTATTTTCAAAATATTTTTAAGGTACTTGCTTACCTGAATTATAGCATTTAATATTTTACGAACAAGAGGTTGTTGGTAGATGGAGAAGTTTAATTTTGAATTTACACTGTCATACGTTTTCAGGATTCTTGGGTAATGGAATTTAATAATCATATCAACTGAATATGTATAATTATATCAGAATAAGTCGGCACATGGGTGGAAATTTAAGTTAAAATCAAAAATAGTGATTTGGCTTAAAAAAAATTGTTATACGAGTTCAACTGAGCAATTAAAGCACATCAAATTAATGATGAAGGAAGTTCTGGGTGAACAAATTTACTAATATTTTTATACATGTATATTGATATAATTTTATTGACAAATGTGCAGTCACTAAGGTTTCACATTTTATTTTCAGGGTATTGTTCCTTTGTAGTCAGAAGTATGTTTTACTAAAACTGACAAACATTTTAAACACTTTCTGAATCACTTAAAAAACAAAAGTTAGAAACAAATATGACAAAAAAATGTTATGTAGTAGAAAATAAATAACAGTAGGGCTGGAGTCAACTATGTTGTTTTTAAAATGAACAATTCAATTTCTAAAAAGTGCGACTAATAACAGTTAGGTATAAAAATAAGCATAACCCAAATTTACCTCTATAGGATTACAATTAGGCAGCTTCCTTTTAACATAATCGTGAGTAAATTTAATCCAATCTTGGGCTATAGGACAGCTTCTTATGTGGCGGAATTTAGGACTCTGCATACTTGAAGAAGAAGGGTGATTCTCCATATCCTAAAACACAAATGTAAGTCGCTAAAAGTGGCCTCTTTCATATAGATTATAGGTTGGAAAAATGATAGGATCCTGTATACTAGAGAGTACATTATACTAAGAATGGAGCTACGATTTTGTTTTCTTTTCCAAAAACTACCTTAAAGTACTCTAATAATCTCCTAAATCTTCACTAAATCCAATAAATACCTAGAAATCTAAAACGTTCCCTGTAAAAATAACTAAAAAATTTGTGCATGTGTACTATTTTGTTCATCTTGTTATTTTTTTCTTCCAAAATTAAGCATTTCAGGCATATGTTTCAAGGAACAGTTTCCCTTGTTTTCAGCTATTGTATTATTCTTTGTTATAATATTTTAAATATTTCTAATTACATTCTGTACAAGCTGTATTAACTAATCATAGTGTACACATGAGTTTGAAATACTGTGTATTTTCATAAAGCTCTACAGAATGTTGCTTAACGTTTTCGAAAGAAAAACCTCTTTATTAGTTACTTACCGGTATATCAAGCTGATTAAAATTATCCATATGTACATCCATATCCAGTTAGAAAACCTAAATAAATCCAATAAAAACAAGCACTAGTAAAGTGTTTTTATTATAATAACGATAGTCTAAAATTTATAGGCTATCAAATGTTTAAAGTCACAAACACTAAACACTACAATATTAAATAGCGGCACAAAGTGTCTAAACTATTTTATATCGTAATATAATAAAAATATCGCAACGTTGTCGACAAAAATGCCTTTAATAATATTGTTTGCCGTTATTATAGAAGGACAAAATAAAGACACAGTTAGTCTGAGGCAAGGTTATGTACATAACAGCGGCTTTCTTTTGTGTTCCTTGCTCCTGACCTGTGATATCTTTTATCTCTTTCATTATTATTAAGAGAAACAAGGAGGGAAAATCATCAGTTTTTTCCGATTTATGTTATGTCTGGAGTAGATACGGAGTAGATAAGCGTGTTAACGTTCATATTTTTATACAAATATTAATGGGATATTTTGAAGAATTATAAAATTTTAGATAATAAAACATGTTAAAAATTATGAAATAAGTATAAATGTTGTTTCAATTGTAAAAATAACTTATTTTTCTCTACTCCGAGAGTAGGACAGAAAATCGAAATGAACGACCCTAGTTATATTTATGAGGAACATTTTTTTTTGATGTATGGCAACTAAAAACCGTTACAATTACTAAATTTTTAAAGATATACAGCGTTTCAAGTATATATACCATTCGATAGATATTTGAAAGGTACATTTTCTGGTAAGGTAAAAAGTATAGCCTTCTATTTAAATTAATCAAGTTATAGCTGCTTAAAGTTATTATTTGATTTATTATTATTATTTATTATAATTTGGATATAAAATACCATTTATTGTTACACTTCACTGTAAACTTCGAGTACATAACTGAAATGCTTCTTAAGTATTTGAAACATAGAAATTAGGTTAGATTTTGTCAAAACTCAAATTATTTAAAAACCCTTAAGGTTTAGGTAGTATAAACCTTATTAAAATAGGCACTTATTTTGGTAATAATTCGGAAAGGTGTTAATTTATATATGGGTGCCACTTTGGTTTTGTTTGTTTTGATAATTTTCTTGATTTTTCTGATAAAAAAAAACGTGCACACTAATAGAAGCATCTGTATTATATAAATTTTTATCGGAAAAATCAAGAAAATTATCAAAAACAAATCAAAACAAACAAAACCAAAATGACACCCACATCTAGATTTACACCTTTCCGAATTATTATTTTGATCGGAGAATCCAAAAATGCAATAATATATACAGGGGGTTCCATTTAAAAAAAAACACAACTTTGATACTTTCAGAGCTTTTGGGACACCCTGTATAATATGAAAATAATTTTAAAAAGTAACTATATTAGACCCCATATATCCCAAAAGTAAAACTTTTTGAAAGTCACGTATTTTGGCCGCAATATTATGTGTGGTATTGGGTGAATAATAACCCTGTATATATATATATATATATATATATATATATATATATATATATATATATA
This sequence comes from Diaprepes abbreviatus, assembly GCA_034092305.1. Lineage (NCBI taxonomy): Eukaryota > Metazoa > Arthropoda > Insecta > Coleoptera > Curculionidae > Diaprepes > Diaprepes abbreviatus. The sequence goes on along the minus strand of JASJET010000055.1, from coordinate 24,946,651 downwards.
TATATATATATATAATATTATTTACATTATATTCATAATTCGTTTTAAATTTTTGGACGATTATTTTTGAAAATGTTCTAAAGAACGAAACGTCAGAGCGATGAAAACTGTATTTTAAATATGAACCTAATCCCAAGAAAAAATTATATATATTAATCACAATCTTATTTGTGACCACCTTCAAAATGTTAGGATGTTTCGGCATCGGTATCGTACTTTCTATAACTTGGAACTCCTATTTAAGTCAAATTTTGTCGGAGAACAACGGTGGGATGTTCTTTCCGCAATAGGCCCCCCTCAAGGCACTTGCTTATCCGACTTTGGCCGAAATCCAAGCTATAGAAGCACTGGCCTGATCAGAGGAATTTTGGAAGGACATCCTAGGTGGTCTTTCCAAGGTAGGGTACCGGTCTTTAGCATAAAGCCACGAATCGACGTCCTTACATCATATTGTCCCTGCTAGGGCGCCATGTTGTAATCATGGCCCTGGCGTTAAGGACATATAATTACAATCTTATTTGCGAACACCTTCAAAATGTTTCGTCCCGGCATCGGTGGTGGGCTCGTCAATAAGATCCACCGATGCCTTTCCCAGACACCCTTATCGTACTTTCTACAACTATTTTATCGGAGAACAATGGTGGGATGTTCTTTCCGCAATATATATATATATATATATATATATATATATATATATATATATATATATATATATATATATATATATATATATATATATATACATATACGCTTCGGGAACTGATTGAAGAGTACAGGTTGTGCAATTTTTGATGGTTGTACGGGTTATCATAAACCTATTCGTTTTGGAGATAAAGAGCAATTTTGAAATTATGTATTTTGGGGCACCCCTCGTATTTTGGTTACCTTTCATCTTACGGCAAAGTTATATAATAGAACTATTGGGGTTTTTCATGTAGGGTTTATAACGTAGTCAGATTTTTTATAGGTTCAGATGTACCGGAGAAATAAATTAAACTTGCCTTTTTATAAATGGGACACCCTATATATTTCTGAATAATGTTACGTTTACGAGTTGTTACGAGTATTTCAAAAGTAAATAACACGCTATATTTGTTATTAGTGTTGGGTCTTAAATTTACGTTTTTTTTTAAATTACCAAATCCTGTGACAGGTATTTAAAGAAACAAAGTTTCAAAATTATGTCCTCTGGGGTTTCTGTCAGAATATTTAGATATTCGTCATATTTTCATACTAAAATTTTCGATTAATCAGTTTCTTCTTAATAACGACAAACTTTGTAAACTTTGAGAACAACGAAAAATTCGACATATTCGTTTATTATATTCATTGTAACGAAAATGCAGATGAAGCGTGTGTATGTTATTGTTATAAAGTAAATTATATTAAGAATCCCAAAATATACTTAGTCTTTTTATATTCATCAACATACTATTGGTGCCAATAATAAATTTTTGTATCTTGAAAAACCCGTAACGGCCTACTGACAAGATCTGATCATTTTTTTAGAAAACGTAAATTTAAGAATTAATACTAATAATAAATATAGAGTGTTATATATTTTTGAAAAGCTTGTCATAAAGTAAATCACAATACTTAAAAATGTATAGGATATCTCATTTAAAAAAAAAAAAAAACAAGTTTGATTTATTTCACCGAAACAGTTGAACCTAGGAAAAAAACTCATCACACCAGTGAACCCTACATGAAAATCCCAGGAGTTCTATTTTTTAACTTTGCGATAAGTTACAAAATAACCAAAATACGAGGGGTGCCCAAAAATGCATAATTTTGAAAATCCCTCTGTATCTCTAAAACAAATGGATTTATGAAAATTCTGTTAGTAGTATTGTTCGTTTCTTAAAATAGTAGCGCAGTGTCACGAAAACCTTATCCTTCTATTTTTACTAATAACGGAGAAAACCTGTAAAACCATCGAAAATTGGACAACCGCCATGGTTTGGTACTGGACGGTATAAATTTTATTTTTGAGATATCTCCACAAGAAGAAGCTTAAAATTGACAAATCGGGAAACCTGGATGACCATTTTATAGGCCTGTTTATCCCATTCCAGCGGCCCGAAAAATCAGTGTCCAGATTTGCCCTTACAATTGGCATATTGTGAGTAAGAGTTCCGTCTTGTTGCAGGTACAGGTTGTTAGGTCGCATTAAGGACACTTTTTCTTTTATTTCCGGAACAATGTGTTGCAGAATTTGTAAATATTTATTTGCGGTAAGACATGAAACGCTGAAGCCAAACCTGCCTCGCAATTCCCTGGAAATATTACATATTGACATTACCGTTTTCTTTGTTTGTTTTTAGATTGTGCTTTAGAAAATGACCTGTGTTCAATTAAATTTGATTTTATCCTCAAAAACATTATTTTATCTGACTGTCTTCTCTCTGGATATCTACGAATTTCAGGCATTTATAAATTTCAAAATGAAAAAAATTCTCAAACCTGTTGAAACACACACGCTTCATCTGCATTTTCGTTACACTGTTGTTCTTAAAGTTTACAAAGCCTAGCATTATTAAAAAGAAACTGATAGTACGAAAATATGACGAATATCTAAATATTCTGATAAAAACTCCAGAGGACACAATTTTGATATTTTGTTTCTTTGAATACCCGTCACATGATCTGATAATTTTTTGAAAAATGTAAACTTCAGACTCATTATTAATAACAAATATAGAGTGTTATATAATATTTAAAAGCTCGTAACAATTTAAATCACATTATTCAAAAATATTTAGGGTGTCCCATTTACATAAAGGCAAGCTTGATTTATTTTTCCTATACAGTTGAACCTATAAAAAAACTGACTACGTCACTGAACCTTACATGAAAAACCTCAATAGTTCTATTTTATAACTTTGCGATAGGGTGTAAGATAATAGATACGAGGGTTGCCCCAAAATGCATAATTTCAAAATCGCTCTATATCTTCAAAACGAAGAGGTTTATGAAAATTATGTTAGTGGCGTCGTTCGTTTCTTAAAAAAGTAGCAAGTGCCACGAAAACTTTATCCTTCTATTTTTTACTAATAATGAAGATAACTCGTAAAACCATCGAAATTTGGACACCCTCTTCAGGGGATGGGATCTAATAGTAAACACAGAGAAGACGAAATATTTATGGATGGGTGAAAAACAAAGCAACTTGTAACCGGAAAATGATGAAATATCAACACATAAAGAATATAGATATGTAGGAATTACTTTTACAAACACTGATCCAACTGCTGGAGAGATAAATATAAGAATAACGCCAGCAAAAAAAACTTTATCCTGTCTAAATAGTATATGAGACGATAGTTAAAAGTTTTTTACTCTATGGACTGACACTGGGGAATTACAGAAAAAGATAAGAAGAAAACAGAAGCTGTAGAAATGGATACCATGTATGTACGTAGAATTGGGGTGTGCACACTGCGACCTGGTACTATTGTGTCCCACTACTGCTGCCAAGTCGTAAGAGTTACCTTATCGGCTAGAGGAGGTCCTCCAGTCCTGTTTCCCTAAGGAACCTTAGGGTGAGTAGCTCTTCCCTTCTTCGATTTGGTACGTTCTGAAGATCCGCATTCTAGGGGTTTCTAGAGCGCTGCCATCTGAAAGGATATGAATAGAGGTTTCGTCCTCCTCCTCACAGATGGTTGGGAAATTTTTAAGAGAATCGAGTTTACAAATTGCCCTCTGGATACACCTTTTTTCCAACTGATTTGGTCATTGCAAAATTTATCTATTTAACAAGGAAAAACAAATGAACTATTTGAAAAATATTGAAGGGAAACTTCTGCTCGAAAAAATAACTATATTTTTGTTTTTTTGATGCGGCTATTGCAATTATAAAATATTTTTAATTATCGTTTTATGAATAAATAAATTTAAAGAAAAACACGAATTAAGAAAATTTAAAAATGGTGGAGATAAGGGCTATTTAATAGGATTCCTATTAAAAACCCTGGATGGTGGTGGAGGCCATGATGTTTTTTTATTAAAATTTAAAGTAAAAAAAATTAATCAAAAAAATTTTATCCCACTTTTTCCTCTTATTGTGTCATGTCAGGATTCCCTAACGTTAGCGATTACAATGGCGAATTCCTCTTTATTTACAGCTAGCCTTAAAAGTTATTGTACGCTTTGTATGCCTGTCCATTCGCGTATGTTTCTAAGCCATGAGGCTTGTCTTCTGCCAAAGCCCCTGTGCCCTTCCATCTTTCCTTTCATGATCAACTGAAGAACACGATAACGATCACCTCGTAATATGTGACCCAGATATGATAGTTTTCTGTATTTAATTTAGCTCAGCAACTCTCGAGTAGTGTTCACCCTATCCAATACTGCCTGATTTGTCGGTAAAGCTCTCCAAGGTATTCGCAACATGTGTCTGTGTAACCACACAACACACAAACCTATTTATTGTAGCGACTTTTAATGTTCAGATCTCAGCTCCGTGCAACAAAACAAACCAAATTTAGTATTTTACTAGTCTCCAGTGCAGCTTAAGATTGATGCTGTCGTTACAGAAAGCTCCTTTCTTTAAAATATGGTCCCCTCTCTATATTTACCCCATTGATTTCAAGAGCAGCATCTAGGTATGGATCACGGTAAAAAGCCATGAATTTTGTTTTGGCGACATTTAGGGATAGATAAACCCATTTCCTGTCCAGTCGTAGTAACAGAATCTACTCGTATTAAGTCACTGCAAGTTATCTCTCAGTATGACTGTGTCGTCCGCGCATCGAATGGTGTTGATCACTTAACTCTGTCTGAATATATGTTAAAACACCACGGCGACAAGGTACAATCTTTTCGTCCTCCCCGTTGTATTTTACATTTTTCGGTTGCTCTTTCATTAACATGCACCACCGCGTCCTATTGCCAGTAGAGGTTTTCAATAATTCATATATACTTGCCATCAGTACCGATACTTCTCAATATGTTCATTAGTTTATCATGTTGAACTATATCGAACGCTTTTTCGCACTCGATAAAGTATACAAAAACATCTTTGCTTTGGTTACGGCATTTTTGGAGGAGCACGTTCAAAACGAAAAGAGCTTCAAGCGTTCCGAGGGCCTTTCGGAAACCAAACTAGGTATCAACGAGATCAACCTCACATTTATTTCTAATGCGTTCATGTACAGGGTGAGTCAACGATTGGATGAAGTAGGTTTGTGCCTTTTCAGTGAAATTAACAAAGAAACTATATTTATTGTTTGATACAGTTTATTTTTACGCAGATTTTAAAAATATTTAGGACTCTACAGGGTGAGCCAAAAAACTAGGACAGCATAAAGTTGTATTTTTTTAAATAGAACACCCTATATACGAATCGTATTTTCGATTTAGGTTATAATTTTAAATCTTTTTTATTAAGAGTTTACTATAACAAAACTTTATAGTTTCTGAGATAATTAAGTTTAAAGAAAAAAAGTCACATTTTCAAGCATCAATTCAATCTTAAATTACATTTTCAATTTTGTAACAAATATATTCAAATTTGGAATTTGGCAAAGCCAAGGACAAGTTAACATAATTTTTACCTAATATTTGCAATAAAAGCTACAGGGTGTTGAACACATCGGCTCAAATTTGAACAAGTTTAAATGAATAAATATCTTTTTTTTAAATGGTAGACCCTGTATATTTTCATGTTATTTAATAGAGTAATAAAAACCCTAAAAGTTTTGTTCAATATATCCTATACCTATTTATAATAGTTTTTGAGATATTTCAGTTTTTCTAATTTTCCATACTTTTTTACAGAAATAGTCTTCATTATCATAGTAGCCATGTAAAATAATAAAAAGAAACTACAGAAACAAACAGAATGTGGTTAAATACGATGAAATACATTATTCGTTATATTACAACGGCAATAGTTTAATTAAACATAATGTGAAAAAATTAACACAACAATAACGACAAGGCAAATACATATCTACTTTTATACTAAATTGAAACAAAAAAATTACCTATTAAATACTGAGATTAATTATTTCTTTTTAATAAGTGTTCGAATAAACGACCCTCTTGTGCAATGCACAAATTTAGTCTTTTTTGCAGATTTTCTCGGACCCTGGACAAAATTAGTGGCGTTATTGTTCTACAGGTATCCCTAATCCTGTTTCGCATATCTTCCACTGTTGTTGGTGGATTAACATACACCTTATTTTTAATATAACCCCATAGGAAGAAATCTAATGGGGTGATGTCGCAAGATCTTGGTGGCCACTCAATGAAACCCCCAAGTCCAATCCATTTTTGCGGATATCGTTGGTCCAAAAACGCACGAACTTCACGATGGTAATGCGGAGGCGCACCATCGTGCTGGAACCACATACTGTCGAGCTCATCCCTATCGAGACCTTGAAGCAGTTGGGGTAGTTCTTCTTGTAGAAAGTTCAGGTAACTATGGCCATTTAGTGGTTCATTAAAAAAGTGGGGTCCAATAATTCGATTATGATGAATACCACACCAAACATTTAATGACCAGTGGTTTTGATGTTGCACCTCTCTAATCCAAAATGGGTTTTCTGTGGCATAATAATGCATGTTGCGTCTATTTACGGCGCCGTTACTTCTAAAAGTAGCTTCATCACTAAACATTACCTTGCATAATAAATTTGGATTTAATTGAATCTCCGCATTTATTGTACGACAAAAGTTTTCGCGACTTTCAAAATCCTGTCTATGCAATTCTTGGTGTAATTCCATGTGATATGGATGATACCTATATTTCTTGGTAGTACGATTAGCGGTGGATTGTGATGTTTCACATAATGCTGCTAACTGACGGCTACCAATATAAGGATTTTCCTGAACATTTAACAATACTTGTAGTTCTTTTTCTTCATTAGTTACTGGTTTGTTGACCACTTTACGTTTTGGATAATCAACAGTACCAGAAGAATCAAATCTTTGCATTAAGTTTTGAAAAGTATGGGTATTAGGCTGGCGTCGATCAGGATACTTCATTTTGTAAATTCTTTGAGCAAGAAGGCAATTTTTTTGAGCCTCTCCTATTGTATAAATCATAACTATTAACTCATTCTTTGGAAAATTCATTTTACAATATAAGATGAATGCAAAAAAAACACAAACTACACTACATAAAAACCAAAAGAAGCGATTGCGGTTATAAATTTGACACAAAGAAAAATGTTCTTTTACATTGTTTTTGCCATGGCTACTATGATAATGAAGACTATTTCTGTAAAAAAGTATGGAAAATAAGAAAAACTGAAATATCTCAAAAACTATTATAAATAGGTATAGGATATATTGAACAAAACTTTTAGGGTTTTTATTACTCTATTAATTAATATGAAAATATACAGGGTGTACCATTTAAAAAAAAAGATATTTATTCATTTAAACTTGTTCAAATTTGAGCCGATGTGTTCAACACCCTGTAGTTTTTATTGCAAATATTAGGTAAAAATTATGTTAACTTGTCCTTGGCCTTGCTAAATTCCAAATTTGAATGTATTTGTCACAAAATTGAAAACGTTATTTAGGATTGAATTGATGCTTGAAAATGTGACTATTTTTCTTTAAACTTAATTATCTCAGAAACTATAAAGTTTTGTTATAGTAAACCCTTAATAAAAAAGATTTAAAATTATAAGCTAAATCGAAAATACGATTCGTATATAGGGTGTTCTATTTAAAAAAATACAACTTTATGCTGTCCTAGTTTTTTGGCTCACCCTGTAGAGTCCTAAATATTTTTAAAATCTGCGTAAAAATAAACTGTATCAAACAATAAATATAGTTTCTTTGTTTTTTTTCACCGAAAAGGCACAAACCTACTTCATCCAATTGTTGACTCACCCTGTACATGCGAAAAAAAAAGACTTTTAGAGTATGACTCATAAGGTTAATGAACCTAAAATCACCAGATTTCTTCGCGAGTTGTTTTCTCGGCAGTGTTGTGAAAATTGATTTAGTCATTCATCTGGTATCTCACCGATGTCATGTATAGCGGTAAAAAGCTTCGTGACAATCATTATGTTTCCGTCTAAAAATCGGGAAGCTGTATATAATTTTTCAGCACATGCCTATTATTCCATGTGATGTATGTACTTGGAAATTTCCTTTGTACGAGGTTTTTTCGCAAATAATACATTTGTTTTGTTAGATCTCCAATTGTCACAGGTTGACACTACCAATCTGATGAGTCCAGAATCTTTTTTGAAAGTTCTACGGGGATATCATCTGAACCAATCGCTTTTTCTTTCGTTGCAGAATTTATGGCATGCAATAATTCGATTTTCAGGATACCAGGGGCTTCTTCATTGTTCTTACCATGAGGCTGGTTTGATCTATTATCGTAAAACAATTCAAGGACATATGTGCTCCAGGCTTTTAGTGTTATATTATCGTTCAGAATAATTTTAACACAGGAATCTGTCAAAGCATGTGGATTTGCTTTGTTATATAATCCAGCGACCTCTCTAACTTTTTTATACATGTTGAGATAATCATGTTTGTTCTCCAGCTCTACCATTTTTCTATATCTGTCCGACATTTACCTCACTTTTGCTTCTCGGATTTTCCGTTTTATTTCTTTTTGTCTTGTCTTGTCTTGTATTCATGGTGTGTATTGCTCTTCCTCCATTAGATTCAGTATTTCCATAGTCATCCATCGTCTTTTCGCCGGTCCACTGCCTTTCTTATTTTAGTCTATTATGTTAATTTTTTGTTGTCTTAAGGATTGCCATATATTATTGACACCGTCGTTAGTTTTTACGTTTATAAAGTTAGTGTTCAGGTCATGCTCTATGCGTTCTTCATCAAGCTCCGACCAATCAAACCTTCTAGCTTGTTTAGGTCTTTCCAGGTTTTTCAGTTTGACGTCAATGCCAGCAGCTACGGTTACGGTCTGATCCACTATCTGCTCCCGGGTATATTGTAATTTTTTGACGCAGTTCCTAAACCTTTTGGAAATCAGGATTTGGTTTCTTATTGTTTGTAGATTGTTATCACCTGGACCTTTCCTAGTATAAAGTCTCCTTTTGTCAATTTAATACCAGGTATTTGTTATTATCAAGTTTTGGTCTTGGTAACATTCAAACAATCTATTACCACGGTTGTTACTTTCACCCAGATAATATTCTCCAACCAAATCACCTCTGCACTATTTTTAAGGCTCGTCAATGTATCACTCAGTTAATTGTAAAATACGTCAACTATGCCGTCATACTTTTATATCTGTTGTAGATGCATAGTCCTGGATGATATTAAGATTGACCGGGTGATTGTTCAGTTGTAGAAGTAGAAGTAAAATTCTGTCGTTAATTGAAACACATTTTTTGACATATAGAGTATATTTCAATGTCACAAAATTCAGACGCCATTTTTATGATGCCTGTCATTTCCGTCACAGCCAGAGTAGTATAATATACAAGCTCCATGTCAGCAAGTCCCTAATTCAGGCCATCTTACTTCGCTTATTCCTGCAATTTGTAGGTTTATGTGTAGAATCTCCTTCACAAGCTTATCAACTTTGCCGCTCGCATATTATTAACATTCCAAGGGCGCATTCTAATGTGAGATTTTGTTACTTTGACCCTACTCTGCACAGAATATACTAATTATTAAGAATATGCGGTATAAATTTCATCAAGAAGATCTCGAAATATTTTGTGTACCAGTGAAAAATGCAAAAGATGAAAAAAGTACCACTTTCCCAAATAGCACACTTCAGTCCACTGGATATCCATCGTTTATCCAAAGCTGGACATACTGGGTATCCATGGGATGTCCAAAATTTGTCCACCAACATCCTATGGATATCCACTAGACTATACGTTTGTCCCACTCATGAACGTCTTTTTGGATTACATATTGTCCAAGTATGGATCATTTTTGGATATTAATAGGACTAATTTTGGATGTCCATATATTGTACATTCTTGACCCGATTGTGGACATATTATCCGATGGTATTGTGCTTTTTGGATAAATAGGTCATAATCTATGGTTCCCTCTTCTTGACGTTCCGGTAACGTGAATGGTAGATATTTTCAGAATTTGCTTAGGGTCCGAGAGCTTACAGTACCTAATTAATCTGCACTTCTGAAGACACAGACCACTCATGTCATCAAAACGTCGATAACAAGTAACCATAGATGGCCCTATTAGTCCCAAAAATTAAACAGATATAAATTACATTAGCGAACCAGGTAACAGGAACTGGATCCACATATTACACTTATTGATTACAATTGTCAAGTTTTTAATAGAATACTATATAAGAATATAAAATTTTATAATTAGTCGAATTGCAAGTGCTACAAAATATAGCTTCAATTGATTTAAATTGTTCAACCTGTAGAAGGATTGCTATGAATAAGTTATCTGGTTCCATAGTAATAGGTACAATTTCAATTGGGTAATAGAAAATATACCAATTATTTAAATAAAGACTTTTTATTGTTACAATAATTATTTTTTTCTAGATTTATTTCTGTCGTTTAATCTCTTCTGCCATTGTCTAATCTCGTCTTCGGCTGTTTTTTATCGGCCCCCCATTCTTCTACCGCAGCTGAAAATTAATAAGGTTTAACGTTAAATGATGCAGTATTTTATAGTTTTGTAGGAATTTAAATATCTCTCCCTCTCTCTCTCTCTCTCTCTCTCTCTCTATATATATATATATATATATATATATATATATATATATATATATATATATATATATATATATATATATATATATATAAAACCAAATGCATCGTTATTGCTTAGAGTGCTTAAACCAACAGACCAGAAAAAAAATTTTAACACACTTTTTGTCTGGGTATTATCAGAACAAGAGGATCTAGAGTTCAACGTGTGAAATCTGACACCTAATTTGTTCTTATTATTTACGAGTATGACAAATAAAACAGAGAGATTTTTTTCATCAAATTTTTATATTTAAGTGGTAACTTACCTACAAATAGTGAACATAAGTTCTTTAAAGGGCACTTTACTGTTCCATCATATGTATAATTCTTGGAAAGGCTATCTGTCATTGTTACAATAAAATATCTTTTAATAAGTTAATAGGTATAATTTCCTCCAATTTTCGCTAATTGTAAAACCTAAAATTATATTACTTTATTGAGATAATTAAACGTTAATTCCACATATGCTAACCTAAGAATATTTTTGACTTTAAGAATCAAAGTAAAAAAAAATTAAATTATCCTGTAAATTAAGTTTTTTTTTTATCAATAGACTCATACACATAAAGAAGCATTACTCGAATAAGTTTCAGCTTTTATTTCAGGAGAAGTGTAATAAACTTACTGCATCTTTGAAGTTTAAATTGTCCTGAAGATCTTATGTGACTTGAGGCAGCTGATTATTTTCTTAAGTAAAAGGATAGTTGAACTCCTGCAGAAAATTCTTTGTAGATACTTGTTGTTTTTTCCCTATTTAAGATTACCTGAATATCCTCTCTAATTTGGTACAAATTGGCTTTCACATAGGAATGTTATTTGGACCAATCTGTGGAAAATTCATCTAAAAAATAATTAAAATAAATTAAATTATAAGTCTAAACCTAGAGTCGAACTGTCAAAACTTTATTATATATTTTTAAACAATTATACTGCACAAAAATACACATCAATGTAAACTTTTACTAGCGTTTAATCCAAAATAGTCATAAAAAAATTAATATAATTATTCAAATTTGCTATAGCTTTTATTCCATTATAAATTTTGATAACTTTTATTAATGCCAGCAATCTTATTAGACTGATTACTCAATAATGACTTTGCCACAGAGAATTTTCTCTAAAATTTACAATTTTATTATTGCGCAAATTTACAACTCTATCTGTGCTCCATTTTAACCAACAAGATTCAAAATTCATTGGCCTATCAAAATATTTGCACCTATTTGTAGTAATTTCCATTTAAATAAGTAATTGTATGAAAAAGTATAGCTACAAAAGCTATATTTTAACATACGTGTTTTGATACTGAATATTTTGTTCACTTTCAAATTTGTGCGAGTTTGATACTAAATTATCAGCTTTTCGTCGGGCATGTCTGTAGTTTCGTTCGGTAATTTTTGGTATAATTAAAAAAATTAAATTAAAAATAACTATACTTACCTTTAACGGTGGCATCTTCTTCAAATAAAAAGCACACTTGATTTTAGCTCAACTAAAACTCCAAAGGTCTTTTTTAGCTCGACGTCAACACAATAATGGGCAAAAAATATCTGAAGGGATATTTTGTGATCATGGCGGGCCGGCGGGTTAAGAAATGACAATTCTACAGACCGATATTACAGTATCCGATTTTACCGACAACCCGAAATTTAATTAATGGACGTCTGATGGACTTACACTGGACATCCAGATATGGACGTCCATATAGATTACAGGTCATCACATCTAATGGACATCCATAAACGGTCCATGGACATACAGGACATTATATGTACCTATTCTGGATATCCAATGGAAATCTTGTGCTATCTGGGTTATTATATTACGTCCATCTAAATTCTCTACTGCTTGCAGTACATTTGATCCAGTTGTAAGATTTAACACTTCCATCATAAGTAATACACTAGTAGACACATCATTGAATATACTAGCTGCAATATAGGATGCAATGTGAACAATTTGTGCACCACTGCACTGGAGTGTACTTTTGGATCCATAGACCAAATTATGTTTAAGCAATAAATTTATACAAAAAAGTTATTATACATATTTTTATCAGCATACCGTTTTCCACAGGTAGCACACACACACACGGGTTCTGATACTTGATAAGTTAGAAAATAGGCCCGATGAATATTTTGGATAGAGTAGAAAACAACTATAAAGCTTCTATGAATTACCACCTTACACCTATTGCCTAAACTCGGACTACGTCACTGATAAGATGTACATATGTATAAATAACTTGTGATGAAAAGGCGTTTTGGCAAAACTGCTTATAAACAATTTTACACCTCTGTATGCTTAAAATTGCATTACAGCAAAAAAGAAAATGAAATAATTTAATAAAAATTAGACAATATATTGATTCGAATAAATATTTTGTAGTAAACACTATAATTGGATAATTAATTAAAAGAAAAACTTAATATAGATTAAAATAATTTCATGTAACGCCTCTGTAAGTGTTAACTCCAGACTTCACAGGTATATAAAATTATCAATATCTGAATTTCTGGGCACTGTTTGTTTGATGTTTGGTAGTGAACTATTACCTTTTTGAAATTTAAATTTTCATCTCGTGTCAGTAAGGTAAGAATATAATTTTAATCTTATAAATTTGAAATAGAAATGTTGAACGAAAATTGCGAATAATGGAAGATTATTCAAATAAGCTTTTCAGCGTTAAGAACTACAGTACTTGTGTAATAAATAACATCTTTTATAATTTGTTTCTGAACGATAATTTAATTTCTACTTTGGCGTCATAACAAATTAGAGCATTTTTTTTGGTACAGTCGGCATAAAATCAACTTTTTGGCTTTATTTTGAAGACGTAATGAATTACTTTAATATAGTATAATAATTCTACAGTTCCGTGCCAGAGAATTTAAGATTAGAAATGTTTCATGAAATCTACTTGATTTCTTGAACTCTATTATTGTCTAGATTAAAAATTACGACGCACAAATTACGAGCCAATTAACAACTAAAAACTTACGAAACTCGTCATCAATATCAATTCCTGTGAGTGTTACCCGTAGTTTTATTCTGAAAAGGAGATTGTTACAATGTACATTTAAAATGTTATAAAGTGTAAGACATCGAAAACATGTAAATTCATTTTGTGAACTTATAAAGAGAAAATTTATTGAGGTATTTTTCTTCTCTATTATTTTTAATCACCAAATAACACCTCTTTTAATTAAGTGTTCACACACTCGCTATAACTGTGATTTATTCTTTATAAAGTACAATTTCTTAATTACGTTCTAGTCCGGGAGCCCAGTGGATTTTCGTAGCCAATGAAGAGACATGGCTTTACCAAAATAACGAAATAATATTTAATTTGCTGTGCGATGTCGCCATATTGACTTTAAAAAAAATTCTGCTATTTTCAACGGCATTATATTACTATTTTACATTGTTGTTATGTTATTGTTGAAAAATTAAAAAATTCTCATGCCGAATTAGTTAAAATTCAATATGACATTCCAAGAAAAACAAAAGTTGACGGTTTCAGAAATCCGAAAAGTTATACTTAAGATATGAAAAGGTTCTATTCTACGCGAAAAGTTGCCCTAAAGCTATCTTTACAAATCTGCATAAATAATGAAAATATAGCGGTTTAAAAAAACAACTTCGTACTTTTTCCGAAATATCTCAAAAACTAAAAGAGTTAGAATCAATCTACGAACGCTGTTAAATTACTGATATACTTGAATAAAGGGTTCCCTATTTAATCGTCTTTCTATTTTGTACTGTTTCAGAGATCCTAATACATTTCCTAGCAATTGCGAACACACTATATATGATTTGTAAAAGTTTTTCACAAATAGAATTTTTATACTAATTTGAAGAAATACGAAGAAAATATATTATTATACAGAAAAAAATCGTAATTACTTCGAATAGGTGAAATCCAGAAAAACGACGTTTTTCTGGAAAAATTTTGACACTTCTTATTTCGATGTAGAACACGATTCTAACCTGACCTTGGTAATTTTTTGGACTTCTTTAATTGGAAAAATCGAGAAAGATGACCAAAAAACAAATTAGAACAAAATCACTTGTTACATCTGAGAGTTACATGACTTATTTGGAAAAAAGAATAATTTGCGCTGTTGCCAGAGCATAAATACGCTTTGTGAAATTCACATATATTCTTTTCTTTCTATTAAAGCTGTAAAGGAAAAGACCCGAAAAACCTATTTTTACCTTCTTTCATTTTCATATTATGCACGATTTTGTCTCTAAATATTAAAGATTTTCCCCTCCTTTAATTTTATATTATTCATGATTTTCCTTCCAAATATTAACGCTGTTAAGGGGTTCATATTGCTTTTGTCATTGTTAGCAGAAAGTGTTAGATGAACACAAAATGCGAGAAGAAAGGCAGGAATTATGCCCCGGTTGCACCCTAACTTTCAGAGAAATCCACAGGCTCTAGACAATAATATGTACTATGAATTTTTTAAATACATGGGACAAGTTTATCTTTCCTCTTTTACTGAGAAAGAGGAAGAACATTAATAATTTGCTTTCATTGGATATTTCTTTATGCCACCTATTTCTTGTATTGCTCTGCTGCTAAACCATACCCTTCTTTCATCGAATCTATAAGCCTAATTCATCTTTAAATGTAACCATATTATTTTTGTAGCACCTACTAAACTACCCGCTTCCAACTAACTCAGACCTTTCCCAATATCCTTCCCTGGCAGAGATTGCCCCGCCTCCATGTGGCTCTGCTGAACAATAATTTTTTTTAACTAATATATCTAAGTTAGTTAGGTTAGCTTAAGTTAGTTTTAATTTTCCAAACTAATTAAAACCAAGATAAACCTGAACTAACATGAATAACATGAATCAACCAAAACTAACTAAAATTTTTGGTTCGTTAAGATTAATTTTGTACTTGTTTTTACATTAACAAAAATTAAACTGTATTGTTGACTGAGATGGCGTAAATAACGACCCCACAGGCACCGCGGTGCGGGGGGGGGGGGCAACCAATCCAGGAGCGCCCTCAAGTATCAAAGTGTAAATACGAATGATCAAGACGGGTGCAAAATAGTAGGGCGCATCAAAAATTTGCCGGGGGGGGGGGGCATATACTCTTACTTATGCCACTACAAAGATGGACAAATTTTATAGTTTTCTTAAATAAATGAATGTATTTTACATCTGGCAACATCGCAACGAATATTTGTCGTTTTCAGTAATACAATGATCGATTACATTTATGAAAATACCAGTTTTTCGAAATTTGTTTATTAAAATTTGTGCTAAAACAGTATATAAATATATTGCGCGCAACATATTTTAATTATTAACATTCAAAATAAAGACGAAGGGTCGATGTTTGTTTCAGAAATAAAAGTGACCTTGTTAGGTGATATTTAGTTTTTATGGATTTTCCAGGAAACAGAGAAAAAATAGTGGAAAACCAAGGCTAGAATCGTGTTAAACGAAGTCTTTTTCTAGTTTGCACTTAATCGAAATAATTACCAAAAATACTTTTATTTACTTCTTTATTCTTCATTTGTTGATGTTCTTTAGTTATCTTTCTGGATTACTAGGAAAACGATAAAAACATGCTTCAGTAGCTGAAATTTTTCATGGTACCCAAAGCGAAAAATAATCAAAAGTATAACATTTAATACAAGTATGAATCATTTTTGGGATAAAATGGAAATTAACTTTTTCGAAATCACCGAAAATTTCGAATGGAACCAAGTCGACTGAATCTACTGGTTATTTTAATTCTACTGTGGTTTTGCTGTGAAGACCGCTAACTGTGTCTCTCAAATCAACAGCCTCGAGGATTTCCCTGAGTAGGATTTATTTTAACAACTCAACTTCCGAGAAAAAAATATCCTTTCTATTTTGCTTTATTCTAAAATTTACGTAGAACAAATCTCCAAAAACATATTACAGCATTATTCGAATTATAGAAATTTAAAATTAAAATATCACGGTTACAAAGCCAGTAGGCCTTTGCAACCTAAAAGTAAAATTATACTATAACCTAAGGCATTATTCTTCGTCCAGCTTATAAATATTAATTAGTTTCAAGCCTGATCTGTTTTTTAAACTCAGTTCGGAATTTAATTTTTGAAGTATAAAAACTTGATTCACATCTTCAGTTTGGGTTTTCTGTTGGTCATCTCACCAGGGTTTTCGACCTAGCGTGGTGTAATAGTGTGTAATAAATAGACGAAGAAAGATGTTTGTGAAACATTTACCTTTTACTGTAAGTAAATATAGGAAGATAATTATTTATAAAAATTATTTTTATACTATCGATAAGATGAGAGAAAAATATAGTTTCTATATAGTCAGATACAAAATCATAAAATAAAAAATTAAATAAAGTACAATTTTTTGACGCGATGTCAATAACGCGGTAAACACGACAGTGCCAATTATAAACGAAACAATACGTAATTGAAAATTGTTCACGAAGAAATCATATTCAGACAACTTAAAATTTTAGTCTTGTCTAATGTTGCTGTTTTCTTGAGGTCCAGGATACTTCCCTGTTTTTGAGTCTGCTTTATTTTTTTGAAAAAAAATACTGTTAGTATCAAGAGATTTAAAACGTTTTATTCCTTAGTTTATATAGACGCACAAAGTAGCCTATAACGTGTTAATCTCTGGGCCACCAGAACCTGAAGTGAAAGTAATCAGCTAATGGGGACAAGTTTTCTTTTCGGGAATCAAACAAATGCACCATATTTGCCAATTTCTAAATCTTCATCGATTTGATTTGAAAACTATAAACTTAAATAGTTGAAATCAATTTCGATTAACAGTTCTTTATTTTATACAATTTTTTAATAATCCGATCATGTAAAAAAAACACATCTTAGCTTAGTTTTATACAAGAAACAAATATTTATACAGTGCGTTTCACGACGAATTTCTGCGATCGATTTCTTAGAATTTTTTTTTTAATTTGATAGTTTATTAAAGTCGATGGGGCAATTCGGTTAAAATATCTTCAAGATAGTGATACTTCCGATTATACCGAAAGTTGATGCCTTTTTGCTTATTTTAAATGGAATATCCTATATGTTTATAGTTCTATTTCGTGTATAATGTCCTATTTCTAAATTTAACTGTTTTAGAGACATTTTAAATTATATGTCAAAAATGGTGTTTGCAGGCCTAAACATAATCATCAATTTCTCCTATATGAAAGCCTTTATTATTTAATTAGGGTTGGTTTCCTTTTAGGAGGGGATCTATTTTAGTGTACTATGTTGATATTTTGATAATAAATAAATACAGGGTGATCAAAAACTAACATTAAATATTAACGTAAAAAAATTGTTAAAAGTCAATTTTTTAAAATGTAAACCCTCTATTTATATAAGGTTGTCTATTTCATAAATTTGTAGTTTTTTGAAATATTGACAGTTTAACGTTTTTGTATTGTAAAAACGCTATTCGGCTTTTAAGTTTTGTTATTAGTTGGCCATGACGGCGAAACGCGACGAAAGAAAACAATAGAGAAATGCCACTATTTCTTGCTATTTGACAATTGTTAATAAAAATCATACCGGCGCGATTAAAGAATACGCACGAAAATTATTTAAATCAGTTTATTATCTATGGGGAATGTAATAAAGTTTTATTAATAACATGCCACACATTTGCTGATAGATATCCAGATAAACAGAAACCGTCATGAAACAGTATTAATGAATATTGAGAAATTTCCAAAATTTTGGCACCGTTAAGGAAAATATTCATAAAAAGAAGCCTACCCTTAATGATGAAAATGTTGAAATTGCAATTCTGGGATATTTTTCGGCATATCCTATGACATCGTTAAGACAAGTGGCTTTACAAACAGGAATGTCGAAGAGCTCAATACATAGATTTCTGTTGAAACACAACTATCAACCTTACCTAATATCTTTGGATCAACACCTAACAGATAATGATTTGAGGAAAAGAGTGTAATTTTGTGAATCTATATTGACGATGATACAATACGACCCTAGATTTTTTGACAACATAATTTGGACTGATGAAGCAAAATTTACGAAAAATAGCCGTTTTAACAGACACAATTACTGGGTTTGGAGTAATTCAAATCCTCATGCATTAAGATTGCGGAATTTTCAAGAAATCTAGCAATCTAAGATATTTTGTGTTGTAAGAAATGATTAAAGGGTAAAAGTACATTTTTATGAAGACAACTTAAATGGTAATTCATTAATAATACAAAACAAGTGTTGTCTCCATTTTAAATTATGTATTAACTTTTGAAGGAGAAATATATTCAAGAAGGATTAGACAATCAATATTTAAGCAATGTACCTCTGGCAGAACACAGGCAAATTTTTTACCAACCCGATGGCCCCACACCATACAGAACCGTTCTAGTTATGAAGTTCTTACAACCAACATTTTATGACAAGTGGATTGCCAACAATGGAGCTTTTTTGTGGCCTCCTTGTTCTCCTGCTGGACTGTCTTAGATTATTTTATATGGAGAACCATAAAAAAATCTTTTATTATAACCCAGCGACAACGATCGAGGACTGTGGGCAAAGATAAGGGACGCATTCAAAAGTTTATCTCCAAATTCAATTAGAGCGACCACCCATGACGAATTAACTCGGAGATGTGAAAAATGTTTAAAATAAGTTGTTTTCCTGTGTAGGTAAGCCGTTTAGCATTTTTACAATACAAAAATGTTATATTGTCAATATTTCAAAAACTGCAAAGTTTTGTAATAGACAACTTATAGAAAGTCACTCTTATTTTTGATGCTAAATAAGACATTATAAAAATTGGAGGCTTATATTTAAAAAAAAATGATTTTTAACGATTTTTTCAAGTTAATATTTGATGTTAGTATTTGATCACCCTGTATTTATTTATTATCAAAATATCAACACAGTACACTAAAGTAGATCTCTTTCTAGAAGAAAACTAACCCTATTTAAATGATTTTCATATCGAGTACTGTGGGCAAAGATAAGGGACGCATTTAAAAGTTTATCTCCAAATTCAATTAGAGCGACCACCCATGACGAATTAACTCGGAGATGTGAAAAATGTTTAAAATAAGTTGTTTTCCTGTGTAGGTAAGCCGTTTAGCATTTTTACAATACAAAAATGTTATATTGTCAATATTTCAAAAACTGCAAAGTTTTGTAATAGACAACTTATAGAAAGTCACTCTTATTTTTGATGCTAAATAAGACATTATAAAAATTGGAGGCTTATATTTAAAAAAAAATGATTTTTAACGATTTTTTCAAGTTAATATTTGATGTTAGTATTTGATCACCCTGTATTTATTTATTATCAAAATATCAACACAGTACACTAAAGTAGATCTCTTTCTAGAAGAAAACTAACCCTATTTAAATGATTTTCATATCGAGTACTGTGGGCAAAGATAAGGGACGCATTTAAAAGTTTATCTCCAAATTCAATTAGAGCGACCACCCATGACGAATTAACTCGGAGATGTGAAAAATGTTTAAAATAAGTTGTTTTCCTGTGTAGGTAAGCCGTTTAGCATTTTTACAATACAAAAATGTTAAATTGTCAATATTTCAAAAACTGCAAAGTTTTGTAATAGACAACTTATAGAAAGTCACTCTTATTTTGATGCTAAATAAGACAACATTATAAAAATTGGAGGCTTATATTTAAAAAAAAATTGATTTTTAACGATTTTTTCAAGTTAATATTTGATGTTAGTATTTGATCACCCTATATTTATTTATTATCAAAATATCAATACAGTACACTAAAGTAGATCCCTTTCTAGAAGAAAACTAACCTTATTTAAATGATTTTCATATACAAAAATTGATAGTTAGGTTTAGGCCTGCAAACGCCATTTTTGACATAAAATTTAAAATATGTCAAAAATAGTTAAACTTAGGTAAAGAACATTATACATGAAATAGTCTATAATTCTGCGAAGAATCTAAAAATGAAATAATATATAGGGTGTTCTATTTAAAATAAGCAAAAGGCATCAACTTCCGGTAAAACCGGAAGTGCCACCATCTTGAAAATATTTTAGCCGAATTATCCCATCGATTTTGGTAAACTACCAAATTTTAAAAACTTTCCATAGTCTTCCGAGAAATTGATCGCAGCATTTCGTCATGTATTAAAAAAAATAGTTATATTTATCACTTTTCGAAGCAGAAGTAAATTCGGGCTTGGTTGGAAAAACTGATAGGACAAGTTTAAGAATAAGTACTGTCCTATGTAATCCTACCAAAACAAGTGCAGATGATAAATGTATGATATAAGGAATTGATGGATACTTTATTTACAACAATACTTTACATAATACTTGTTAACAAGGCTAGCAACATGTATACAACACATTCTTTGTCAAAATCTTTGAAATATGTTGGATATAACAGCATTGGTTATTAAGGTTGAATAATTCCTTTAAATATTTCATGAATACATAATTTAAAACAGTGGGAAAGCATGCTTTGTTTTGGAACAAAAAACATTTAGCTATTTACTAAATTTAATAAAAATAAAGTTTTTTTTAAATTTTTTTGTCAAAAACAGTAGTAAATAGTAAAAATTTTTGATCTAATAATATATTTTTAGCATCTTAAACGTACTATCTACAAATATATAAACATAAAACAACATTTTTAATAATTTATAACTTATATTAATAAAATGTCCCGCACTTCCTTGTTTACCGTTCTTTTAAAATAAATAAAAAGTTATGCATTCAATTATTTTGTGTCATTTTCGAGGTACCGGAGAAAACATGGTTCCCAGCAATTCCTTGTAATTTCGACGGTTAAATTATTCATTTGTTTCCTCGTGTTTGCGAAACTATACGCTTTGAGAAGATAAAAATACTGTTGACTAAATAAGTTTTTTTAGATTGGGACAATTTTTCCTAACATGCATTCAAAGCAACGGTAACGTTTTGTCTACTGAAAATTTTTATTTTACAGGTTGATGCAATATGTTCCCTTGACTTTGAATGCCGCTCAATAGAACGAGGTAAATTTTTAATATCCGCATGTCCTGTTTTAGACCAGGTCGTGTACTCGATTTGAACCGAAAATAATAAACATGATCAACAAAATAATTTGTTTTGTTTGCTGTTAATCAATCGCATTTGTCGTACCAAGTTAAATTGAAACCTTGATTTTTGACGAGTGTCGGACTATTTTAGAGTAATTAAATTAGGCCGTGGGTTCCCTACATTCTTCACAATATAGGATTTAGTTTCTATGGTTAACGAGGTTAAATGATTACTCACTAGCCAATCAACTATATCAATACACTGTTTAATTTTTTCTTTTTGCTTATTTTTTACTAACTTGTAAGGACACTCAAACCTTCGAAAATAAAACACTAAAAAACAACCCTAACTTCAAAAACACAAAATCTGAAAACCTGTAAAAATTAATTACGTTCCAACACGTAAAAAAGGACCACCCGCTTCGATAACAACCTGTAGCAAAGATTATTATAGCTAACGCTATAGCTATAATAATCTTTGCCTGTAGCTGTTAACTGAACTATCGATGCCACTCCCCGAGGGAAAATTCTATTGGTTTCTGATGTTGCCGGATATTGGCAAATGACCGTTTTCCAATATCTGGCAACATCCAATTGGGGCTAAATTCCCTTGACATCTAAAAATCTTCGGTGTTTATGAATGCTTTCGTTACGTCATAGCGCGATTTAAAATGTCATATAATGGTCGGTTTATACTTCTGAAAATTACCAACTATCACTAAGAATCTTCACTAAACTAACATTTACACTACGAAATAAAAATGCATGGTTCATACCTCAAAATTTAACAACTAGTAAAAATTAGAGATGACCAATCAAAATCGCACAATATTCTAACCTAAAAGTAAAACGTAAATTTTTTGCTTTTCAATTGTAGTTGTTTAACTAATTCTATTTTATGACACAGTTTTATTTGTTTATAATGTTCTGTTTTATATTTTGATGTACTTGTCAATTCCTTGTTTGATAACTAATAGTTGTTAATTTTTAGTTGGGACTATGAACAGATGAAAGTAAAGTGTATAATTTAACTTGCAAGTGAAAGTTGATAATGGAAACTCTTAGTAGTAGTTGATAATTTTTGGAAGTGTATACCGATCATAAAGGATTTATGGTTTAAGTAACGGAATCGCGAGAACGCCTAGCCGTCCTTGCGTACCTATGACGGCATTAGATTTAATTGTACTTGAAAATTCTATTCTCTCTTTAGGATTTTTAAAAATGTATGGGAAGGCTTCGCCCCCCTTTTCTCCTCTGAGGAGCTGCCCCTTATGGACAGCATTTTTCACAAAATATTTTAATATATAATAAATCAAAACCTACTCAACAAATAATCAGATATTTTTGCAATCAAGCAATTATAATTCGGGAGACAAACTAGACCAAAAATTGTAATAACGATATAAAAATATGATTAGGTTGGCAGTTACAACCTTATTACTTTAAATCGTTTCTTTTAATCATAGTTGAGCGAAAATAGGTTCGAGCTCGGATTAAAAGACAATATTAATAGCAAGATAACTATGTGTTGGAAAAAATTGCGTTGTTTATATAACCCCGAATAATTTTTTACATGAAATAATCTTAGTGTGCTTTCTGTGACTGTAATGCCCTATTTGAAGGTAAACACAATTTATTCGCTTTAAACAACAGATAACTAAAATAAGTAACAAAAAATGTCTTCATACAATCATTCCAGAGAAGACTGCTGGACTTTTTCATGTATACCGAAATAATTGTTGATTCAAAAGGGTACATTTGGCGAATAGCATTATTGACCGTATTTTTTAGATCCGGTGTCAAACCATTTCTCATAGATTCTGGCCGCTGACGCTGATAAACACCTCGTGATTTAATTGAATTTCGTAGAATTATAAACCATGTATTCAATTTATTTATTCTATTTCGTTGCGGCTGTTGTTTATCTTGGAAAGGAATAGTTAATCTAAGAGATAGAGTACATACAGAAGTACCGTTAATTTAAGTTTTTATTACTTTTACTTTTCAAGGCCATGCAGCGCTCGTGGCTACATTACATTTACAGATTTGACTTCGATAAAACTGATTAAAATGGAAATTTTTATCCTATAAATATATTTTTTCCCAAATACTCTTCGAACATCATTGCATTGCACTGAAATTTAGTGACTTAATTTACACCGCTATTATGTAGAGAGTTATGTAAATTGACATTTTTTTTCTGTTTACAGTGAGCAAAGATATTTCCTACAGGTAACAATTGCGTTGCCTAGTATAAATGTTAAAAATTGCTTTGGTTTTTATTGTTTATTTATTAAGGAAATAAGTGATTAAAGAAATATTAACACTATTTTTATTTTAAAAAACTTGTTTGACGTTTTGCCATTCTCTACTCTAAAAAATCTCAAAAATAGGGAGGAAATATAACTTTCATCAGTTTCATAATTTAGGAACAAAAGTTTTTTTATTACAACTTTTTAAAAAGGCCTTTAGAATTGGTTTCAAAAGCCAAAATGATAGAAATTTTTAAAGGACATCAAATTTTCTAAACAAATCGGCTTCTGACAATGTTTGCAAACCAAATATATTTTTTTATTTTTAAAAGGGCTCGGAAATTGTGCTATTATGCGCAGGTTAGAGATTGGGCCGTTTCAATTCTGATACTAAAATACTGATACCTAATATTTCATTTTTAAAGAAATTTAAACCTGATGTGGAAATTGTAACATTAGTTGGAATTACATCAATGGTCTAATGGACCTCATAAACAATCGTCAAAATTTCAGATATCACATGATCTCTCTTTCTATTTGATTTTTTTAGTTTATAGGGTCGCTAATCCATTTACTTTTACTTTCAAAACCATTTATATTTTTATATTTTCAATAGCAGGTTGTAATACAATATACAGTGTGTCTCACGACAAACTGCCGCGATCGATTTCTTGGAAAATAAACTTTGGAAAATTTTCAAAATTTGTTAGTTTACTAAAGTCGATGGGAGCAATTCGGGTAAATATATATAAAAATTATACCGGAAGTTAATGCCTTCTTGTTTATTTTAAATGGAACGCTCAATATGTATTTTATTTTTAGATTATATGCAAAATTATAGACATATTTTATGTATAATCGCATACACCTTGATTGAACTATTTTTGACATATTTTAAATTTTATGTCAAAAATGGCGTTTGCAGGCTTAAACATAACTATTAATTTCTCCTATATGAAAGCCTTTATTATTTAATTGGGGTTGGTTTCCTCCTAGAAGGGGATCTACTTTAGTGGACTGCGGTGATATTTTGATAATAAATAAATACAGGGTGGTCAAAAACTAATACTAAGTATTATCTTTAAAAAATCGTTAAAAGTCTATTCCAAAAATTTGAAATATTGGCAATTCAACATTTTTGTATTGTAAAAACGCTAAACGGCTTACCTAGATAGGGAAGTAACTTGTATTAATAAATGTTCAAAATTTCTTGAACTTCCAAACATTTTTCGCAACTCCGAGTTAGTTTGTCATGGATGGCTGCTCTAATTGAATCTGGAGATAAACTTTCGAACACGTCCCTTACCCTCGTCAAACAGTCCTCCATGGTTGTTACTGGATTATAATAAACGATATTTTGCTAACTGGTTTAGTTTTGAACTTAAACAATTGTTTAGTAAAAATATTGCTTACAAACGTTTTCAAACTACTAATTCTGAAGTTGATTATGTATTATTCTTAAACTTGAGGGCTCAGCGTAAGATCATAGCCAGGTTGAACTATGAAGAATACATTTCTTCCCTGCAAATGGCGTTGGCTGGTCATAAAAAAGCATTGTGAAAGTATGTAAAAAGAAGAAAGGTGGTTATACTCTTCTGGGTACAATGTCTTATACTAATACAGATAGTGACTATCCTTATTTGATACTGAACTTATTTGCGCTTCATTTTTCATTTTTATATATAAATGATCATGATGGTGGGGGAATTTTCTCTTTCATTGTGACTCTATAATAAATTTTTCATCTTGTGAATGTTCACCTACTAATGTTTTTAAAAGGACAGACATATTAAAGGACAACTTTGGCTCTGATCCTGATAACATAACAGTGATCTTTATAAAACGATGCCAAGGTATTTTTTCACTTATTTGAAGCAAACTATATAATTTGTCCCTTGATATGCAAATGATCATGATGGTGGGGGAATTTTCCCTTTCATTGTGACTCTATTATAAATTTTTCATCTTGTGAATGTTCACTTACTAATGTTTTAAAAGGACAGACACATTAAATCACAACTTTGGTTCTGATCCTGATAACATAACAGTGATTTTTAGAAAACGATACCGATATATTTTTTCATTTATATGAAGCAAACTATACAATTTGTCCCTTGAAAATGGGATTTCCCTGTTGAATGGAAGAGGAGTTATGTAAACCCTAATTAGAAAAATTCATATAGAACACATATAGAAAATTCTAGGCCAATTTCTAAGTGTTCCATATTTAAAACAAAAATTGGATTCTTTTTTAAATGATAGATTAACCACTGTTTTAATAAACTACATAGTTCCGGAACAACATGGTTTTTGTAACCGATAGTGGACTTATACATTTTTTCTTGTGTGCTTTGAAGGATGGTTGCCAAGCCGATGCTATATAATCTGATTTTTCCAAAGCGTTTTACAGGGTAAATCATACTTGTCGCTGAAATTCCGCAAGGAGCGCACTTGGCCCCTCTTCTGTTCAACTTGTTTTTGAATGATGCTGTCAAGTCATTTTCGCAGCTAAAAACATTGCTTTTTGCTGACGCTTTTAAATTTTTTAAGTGCATTAAAACTCAACAAGATTGAATTGATATGCAGTCTAATTTGAACCCATTTAGTATATGTATAGTTGTACAGATTGTACCTCAACATTGGGAAATGCAAGACAATGCGGTTCTATAAAACAAAAAACCTCTAATCGAATACAATTATGAATTTTTCAAAATGTCTATGGAACTTTATATCTAATGTAGGTATAATATTGGATATGTTTAATGTAGGGTTGTGCGTTCTGTACTGGAATTTGCCTCACCAAGGAGTTAGAACAGGTACAAAATCGTTTTTTAAGATTTGTAGGTTACAAATTAGGTATTCCCAAGAAAAATATCAAGTACAATCATTTATTACTCCAATTAATTTTAAAGCCTCTTGAGAACTGCAGAGAATACTTCGATTTACTTTAGACTGTGGTGAAATGGTTACTTTTGCTTTGTGTGTTTATTGTTTGAATTAGGGGGTTAAATTTTTGGCAAATGCTTAAAGCGTCATAGCCAGTCAAGTTGTACGTTGTTCTTCCATGTTGAATGATAAAATATACTGTTGTAAGTTGTCCGGACTACAAAACTGTAGATAAGACGTTTGGAGAATGTATAAACTAAACAATTTTTTCCCAAAACGCGAGTAAAAGATCCGAAAAAAAACGTAACAAATAGTAGCAAACGACCCCATTTCATATCAAAAAATAGTAACTTGGACACGATAGGATTATCTGTCTGGTTCAAATTATCACGGGAATAGTGACAAAGTACGTACATAAAATTATATCAGCTTTGAGTTCATGAAATTTACTAGATATTTCCGTATTCTTATAAAACAATTGCTGAAGACTCGAAGAATTTTCTGGGAGGAATCTTAAACTTTCAATTTTACTATAATCTAAAAACAGGTATTTAATGACCTTTTTATTTCAAATCATTAACAAATTTTATGTATTTTTTAGATGTTTACAGATGGAATGTTTGGAAATTGGATAACCCTAATCTTTTTACTTGTACTGATATACACGTGTTATCTCTATTTGACAAAAGATCACAATTATTGGAAAGAACGAGGCGTACCCTACGAAAAACCACTCTTTATAGTAGGAAATTTTTGGGATGTTTTCAGTGGTAAACGGCAAATTGGAAAACATTTGGGACACTTGTACAAAAAATTTACTGGGCCATATTTTGGAATTTTCATTGTTGGTAAGCCATATTTAGTAATCAGAAGTCCCGAAATAATAAAACGAATCACAATACAGGATTTTCACAATTTTGACGACAGGACATTCGCTTGTGAAAAACAAGTAGATGATATGACAGGAAATAGCCTTTTTATTATTAGAAATCCCGACTGGAAAAATATTAGAAATAAATTAAGCTGTATATTTACTTCAGCGAAAATTAAGAATATGTACCCTTTAATGGGAAGCACAGCTCAAGAATTAAATAAATATTTAGAAAAACATGATAACGAAATAATGGAAATGAAAGAGATAGCTGCAAAATACATGACCGACTTGGTAGCCAAATGTTTTTTTGGAATTGAAAATAATTCTTTTGTTGAAGCGAAAGACGATACAAGTTTTAGAAAATCATGCAGAAAAATATTAGAATTGGATATTTATGAATCTTTCTGTCTATTTTCGTACTTTTTTGTACCAAAATTTGTCTCATTGTTTAAACTTAAATTGTTTGATACAAGTTACCTGAAACAAGTATTCTTGGACACGTTATCGCAAAGGGAAGAGACTGGATTTAAAAGAAATGACTTTGTGGATCTATTAATTAGCGTCAGAGATACTTTTAATGACGAATCTAAAACCGGAACGAAGTTTGGTAAGTAAATAAATAATAAGCAACTGTTAATGATATATATGACTTTAGAAAGCTAGTTTTGTCTGTTTTTTACATTTGAAGATTCTTTCATCAAATTATTAATTTTCTACTTAGGTATTTAGTTTTTTTCTAGAAATATTTTTTTTGTGGAATATAAAGGATATAATTTGTTTTTGTATAGTTAGAACCCAAAAAAATCACCTAAACTATTTGACATATGGCATTTTCTTTAATCCGCAAACGTCATTTAATACTGTCAAACGTCCGATAATGTCATTATTTGTTCAAAGTTTGGTACAATTTTACCTTTTATTTTTTCCCACATTTTACCAAAAAAAAAAAATACAATTTTTTCGGTGTATATTTCTCTAGAATTTTCGATAAAAACCAATACTACTACGTAAAAAAATATTTATTTTTTTTATAACAAGGTATATTTTTGAAGACGAAAGATTTCGTTATGGAGGATATTTTTGTACGCTTAAAATTCTTATTTTCTCTTTTAGAAAGGTGGGAAATACCACTCAGTTTAAGTTTAGTACAAGTTATGTACCTAAAATTCCCTTTTTCAACATTTTTTTTGTAAAGTTAGTAAATATTATATTTATCCTTAAACTTCAGTAACTTAACTGTAGCCTTAGAAAATAATGCTAATTTCGCAGTTATAAATGTGACGTCTGATTTCATAGTAGACTATGGCAGAAACTAGTAAATAATTATTATAATGTGCTTTTTTATTTACTATTTTAAGAATAAGAAATAACGATATGGATTTCTTTTAAGGTTTCTGAAAATAAGGAATATTAATACCTTAATATATAAGTATTAACTCCCTAATTTACTTACATGGACTACGCTTAAAACAGGTCTACGTTAATAATACAGGATTTAAATCGACAAGTACAACAATAAGTCATTTAAGTATTGAATATTTGAAAATACAAGAATTAAAATATGGTTTTCTTTTATTACTAAACCAGCAAAATGAAAAAATTTGTTTATTTTCGAGAGATAACTTTTCCAACCATTAATTCCAAGGCTTCATATCCAGGTTTTAATTCTTAATTTTCCTAATTAAAAGTTTATTTATTGACCGACAATTTCATAAGCAATAGAAAACTAGCCAACTAAAGATTTAACTCCAATGGCGACTAGATCCGGTTTAAAACCTAAACCTTTTAATGAATCTGACTGTGCATTTTTACACAGTAGTTTACAGAGTTTATGAAGAAGTTCTATCAACACATATGTATAAAGTAGAAAATGTTGTTTGTGATTTGACGGATAACGTGCCTTTAGCTCTCTTTTCCCGAAAATAATTTTCCCTAGTAGTGGATAGCTACTACCCTTAAGATGGCCTTCAAGGATACCTGACCTGTCCGTTATAAATTTTTTTGGGAGGGTTATTCACAAGATAAAATTTATAAACTTTCCATCGCACTATAGGTCTACGTGAGTATATCTACGGCATTCATTTTTTATGGATATTATTGTATTTGTTAATGAAAATATAGTTTTAATTGGTATATTTCGTAAGTTAAAATAATGATAAAATAATAAATCATATTACAATAATTATTTGTTTTAGACCACAGCAGCAGTTTATGAAATTGCTGTGAAAACACGATTTGTAGAAAAAATAGCTAGGCGAGTGAATTTTACTCCAAAACTGTACTACAACAATTATGACTGCTCTTTGTGGCATTCTTTTTTTCGTGAAAAAGTAACATAGTGTCGCGAAAATCCCAATCTTCTTTCATTACTAATAGTGGCGATATTTGGCAAATACATCACAAAATGAATACCCGGTACAAGTACAGCGTTAGGACCAGTAGCGTAAATAACAACCCTGCAGACCCCGCGGTGTGGGGGGGGGGGCAGCCAATCCAGGGCGCCCTCAAGTCTCTTGATGAAAATTGATAAATACGAAAGATTAAGACGGGTGCAAAATAGTAAGACGCAATCAAAAATCTGTAGGGGGGCGCTCATACCCTCAGTTACGCCACTGGTTAGGACATATGACTCTCTCATGATAAGTAATAATTCAAATTCGAATTTCGATAGTTTTAAAATGGTAATGTAACGAGCATTAAAATAGGCGTTTCTAGAATCTCTTTCATCTGTGGCTTAGAATATAACTCTAACTTCATTTTGAGGCTGAAATGGAGAGATAAAAATTAATATCTTTTCTCCGAGAGGTGACTGCCAAATTTTAAGTTCTAATTTGTACGGGAATTGTCTCACTTCCTCTCTATACAAAAAATATCAACCGTTAGTATAGATATTTAGAATGATTAATTTTATTATAAATTTTGTTATAATTTTTAATTTTTTTAGACACGACCTGTATGGTAGCACAGGCAATTACTTTCTTTATTGCTGGATTCGAAACAACAAGTAATCTAGTGGCATTTGCTTTGTACGAGCTCAGTTTACGACAAGACTGTCAAGAAAAACTAAGAAAAGAAATCCTAGATATATTTCCGGATGAAAAAACAGCTATAACGTTTGATACAGTTCAGCAGATGAAGTACTTGGATATGGTTTTGTCTGGTAAGCGTTATTAAATTACTAATAATTTTTTATTGCTCACACACTAATATTTTATGTTTCACAAGAACGCTTAAAAATGGTCAATATTTGTATGTTTCTCAATATTAAAAAATGTGCCACAGCTTTTTCCACGATGTTACAAACAACATAAAACATTTATTTTATTTGCATAAAACGATGAATCAAAGAACTAGTAGACACAATATGCAGGTCAGTGACAGAAGGCAAAATATTACCGTATTCCGAATGTAAGATAACGTAGAAAATCCATAACATTACTATCATCGTTATGGTTTGCTTAATAATTTTTTATTCTATAATATTAAACGACTAACTCAAATCTAAGAAAACTTATAAAAACAAAAAATTCTATCTAGATTAACATATTATTATTAACCTTAAGCTTTGTGACTCATATTAAAACAAAATAGTTTTCTTCACATTTAAATAATCAGACACAACATACATTTTCTGTCTTTTGCTGGGAAATTCTCCATAATGAGAAATTTGTATTTACATCATAATATTCCTCTAGGGTTAACATAGTGAGAGAAAGTCTATGTTTATGATCATAAAAATACACTTTATTCTCAAATTATATAATTGATTTAAAAATTAATTGATTTAGAGAATTTTATTAGGAACTTACTCTATGGGTTATTTATTTGTTTAAAAAATATATGTACAAAGAACTGATTGAAACTGGGGTACTCGACATTTATAATCCAAAATAATATGTCTTTAAATACGCTTAAAATAAGTTGTTTTCTACAGGAATATGGAAAGCGTGAATTTAAAAAGTAGTTTAAGACCTGAAAATTGTTATTCTTAATTTGTATTTGTGGTTGTTTAACTTTTATTAAAATACCAATATTTCTAGAAACGCTTAGACGTTACCCTTTCGGCCCTTTTCTTAATCGAAACTGTAGAGAAGATTATATTATAGAAGAAACTGGACTAACGGTGAAGAAGGGAACTCCAATTTTAATTCCGATAGACGGGTTACATTTTGATCCGAATTATTTTCCAAATCCAGAAAATTTTGAACCAGAAAGATTTCGGGATGGATACAAAAAGCAACTGTTAAACTCTTGTGTTTATATGCCTTTTGGAATCGGACCCCGTAACTGTATAGGTAACAAAAAATACTTTTTTAAATTATAATTGAGATATTGCAAAATTACAAAATTCATGCGGACCTTTATATCTAGGCAACTAAACCGAATTTTATATTAACCATTATGCACATTTTTTCTCCATCTATTAGGTATTAGGTATTATTATAGCTTAGCGTTAGCTATAATAATCTTTGGTATTAGCTAAAGTTATGTGGAGCATCATATTAGCATGCTTAAACGACAAAAAGTAACAAATTTTTTATCAAAAAAATCCATTTATATGTAAGCCTTTTAAGCTGACTTCAAGCCGTATAATCTCCTTCACACTAATATAAATCGATGTGTATGTTCACAGGAAAGACACTACTTTTTTAAAAATTAAAAACGTTAATTAGAAGCCAATGCAGGCGTGGATTCAAGGGGGCAGTGGGGGGGGGCGATCACTCATCTAAGAGCTTTAAATTGAGAAAAATGATTTGCCCTGCCGGCAGCACTAGGAACATGAATGTCACTGGCACCCATCTCCCCGTCGACAATTCGCTTTCAATTGCCATACTGTGCGTCCCCCCAAGCACTTCGAATTCAAAAAAAAATGGACTCGCCTCTGTCTGTTGCATTAGGAACACGAATGTCGTTGACGGTTTAGTTGCCGAGATATGGGAGATACCGTGCCCTCGCCTTTGCGTAACCTGAGCGGATGATTTTATTTTACATTAATTTTACAATATCTTGGCGTCTAATGTACTTTTTTCAATTTTGAAAAAAGTATCGCTTTTTAATTATTAAATCTGAAACAAGATGTCAGTTTCAGTCGGTTTCCGTGGACTTTTTGGACGTCTTCTTCTGTTGTAGTAGATTTTGTTTTTCCAGAATGCTCAACACAATATAAAAGAGCTTTCTTAAACACTCGGGTAATACTGAAGAAAGATGGCGTTTATAGGTGGCATAGTCAAAATGTGACTGTGAGCGCCTCGCTAGGAGAGATTGGAAACTTTTCATCCTATTATCGTAAAATATTTAAGAATTTTGTTTCCAGAAAAAGCTAGAATCTATCACATATTAAAAACGAAATTCAATCACCCACCAAATACCCAACGAAGGTATTATTAATTCACCAAGTTTAGCGACGTATTTTTTAAGGAGATTTATTTTGAAAAAGTTCTAAATGTAATTGTAATCTTTGTATATATACGATCTGTGGCAATTAAGATCCAGGAATTTGTCAATAAAAAACGAGCAAATTAAGTTCTGGGCAAAATTTTATTATCGACCTTCACATTAGTCTCCCCCTAACTCTACACAACGACTCCAACCTTGCTCTCACGATTGGAAACACCCTTGGTAATCCTCCGAAGTTAACCCGTTCAGCACCACGGTTACAGTTTCTTTAATCTCGTATACGCCGCCATGATGAGTTCCCTTGAAGTGCGACTTCATCTTGGTGACTAAAAAAAGTCGCAGGGGAAATATCAGGGCTATAGAGTGGGTGCGGCAACGTTGAAATGCATTTTTTCGCCAAATCTCTTGCACAATGAACAAGGAATGGGCCGGCGCGTTGTCGTGGTGCATGATCCAGCCGTTCTCGGCGAGCTCGGGTCGGACATAGAAAACGCGTACCCATAGCCGCTCCAGGATGCTAACATAGAACTGTCCAGTCACTGACTGGCCGGCAGGAACATATTCACGCTGAATGATGCCACGGATATCGAAAAAAACGATCAACATTGCTTGGACATCCTCGCTTTCGTTGACCGCTCCCCGCCCATTTCCACCCACTGCTGACTTTGTTTACGGGTCTCGGGATCATACTCAAATATACAGGTATCATCCCCAATGACTACCCAACTCACCCAGTCTCTGCCTTCGCTCCGAATGCGGGACAACAAAACCTCGCAGATCGATTTTCACGAAACCACTTAAAAAAGTTGCTTTTGAAAGATGCGCATAAAACACAAACCAAACGTGCTATCAACTTCAACTTTGGACGGAAACTAAAGGGAAGGTCCCCCCTCTCTAGACAGTTGTTGACAAACGGCGCAGTGTTGCCAGTTTCCGAGTTATAACTAAATTCCCGGAACATAATTGCCACACCTCGTACATGGCCAAGCTACATTTCCCGAAGTTGTTAACAAAATTTGATAAACCTTAATATTAAGATCTTTTTAAATTATTTTGCTTGTTGGAATAATCTACAATGTCATTGAAACTTACACACACACAAATTTTTTCAATTATTTTTTAGGTGACCGATTTGGATTAATTTGTGCAAAAGTATGTTTGGTTTTCTTTTTGCAAAAGTTCCGTGTAGAAAGGTGTCATTTAACACAAGTGCCTATAATTTTGGATCCCAGATCACCTTTTATGACGCCCATACAAGGATTAAAAGTTAAACTGACAAAATTATAGCGAAGAGATATAGAGTAATAGATAAGAAGAACGAGCTGTTTAAAAGGTTAATAGGAAAAGGTATATACCGCTGATCAGAGAGACAACAGCGATAAATATCGTTAGCGCCAAATGATAGACTCAAAAGTTATTTATTTATTTGGTAATGATTATAAAAATTCTAATTTTAAAAAAAAGTTACTAATTCATGCTAGTTAATGTTTATGTAACAACAAATTTTTACAATTATTTTAAACTACACGGTTCTAGGCTAGACTGATTTAACTATTTTATATGCCTACTATTCAAAGAGTTATTTTTTACTCTTGTATTTTCTTGTCAGGAACGATTAAAAATAATTATTTCCTTAATTTACCTTTCAGGTATTTTCTAAAAAGCAAAAAAAATTTTGTCTTTATATAAATATATGTTCAATATATCCTTTTGACAAGGTCTTAATTCAGAAATTATATATTCTAATTAAAACCATTTTTTTTTTATTGAAATTGATTAATTCTGCAATTAGACTTTTTCACCTTTTGTAGAGTAAGCGTTACTTTTTTTAACCCATTGCAACATTCAACTATTCTTAGTTTTTACATTGTGATGGTACCAGAAACTGAGAGTGACCATTAAAATGTTTTTTTTTGAAAAAGTAGCGGGTACAATAATTTAAGCCGAATGAAAGTTATAGGCCATCCAAATGTAAAAATTGACAGATTTCAGGGGGCTACATTTCAAAAACAATTAACTAGAAAAAGCTATAAATAAAATATATCAATAATTATGTATCTCATTCGGATAAATATACAAACAATTTAAAAATCGCGTTTAATATTTGAATGTTAGGATGGATTACCTAATTCGGCACATAGTAATCTGGCATTTCGTAGTGTTTTATGAAACAAGTATATTATTTCGTTAATTATTAATCACAATTTTGACTGTCCTTCATCGATTATAAGATTTGAAAAAAAAGGGACAAAATAATAGTGAATTTCCTATAGCTAATACGATTAAAAAAATAATATCGCACACAATAGGACTTGTGCCGAATAAATTAAATTAACTAATATATATATAGGAACAGTACTAACAAATCAAAGACTGCAAAACTGTAGCAAAAACATTAAAAGCTAAACTGACTGTAGACTTTTGCAAAGTCCACATGACTACTTCTGTTTTTAAAGTTTTTGCCGATAAAGCATAGCATTGTAGTTGGTACCAGTGGCGTAGATATCATGTGGTAGTACGGGACAATGACTAGAACCCCGCGAACTTGAGAGCCTCGCAAGGCACCATCGTGGGACCTGTATGCGGATGTCTGGAATGCTTTTACAACCTCTTATTTTAATGTTAAAAAATATTTAATAAACTAATATTTATTTAATTACCACTTTTCTTTGACTTTCAATCTCCACCAACTCCAATCCACCAATCTAGCAAAATTAAAAATATTTTTTAAAACCTTTATTTATGTTTAGTACCAAAATATATGTTCAATTTTAATTAATGTTGCATATTTCTGTATTAGTTTATTAAAAAAAATTATCCCTTTATTTTTAATTTTATACTGTTTCCTGTTAGGTTAAAAGCAAATGGGTGTTTTGATCCTCGCTCCGTGAGTTCAATATTTAAATATACATTATGTATTTGACCGGTAGACTAAACCCTTCCACCCCTATGAAACTTGACCTGCTGAATCCCAGTCCGGTGTAAATCTGTGACAATGATCAAAAGAAACGTCAAAATTGACGATTTCTCGGATTGAATGCTAATTCTACCAACTCGGATTACCCCTAATAAATAACTTCCTACCTGGTTCCTCTTGCTCCCATGTATTCAGTGTGCTAAAATCGAATCCATGGTCAAGATTGTTCCATTAGGACCTGATTCGCCATAATTCGCGAAAATGAGCCCGAAAATGGTCCTTTCTCTGTCAGAGTAATTTCATAACTGGTTTTCCCTACTCCTCTGTGTACAGATGTGCTGAGTTCGGAAATGGGGTCTAAATTGCCCTGCCCGGTCATGGTGTTCCACCAAGACATCTAAGGCTTACATTTAGATTTCCCCCGATCCTATCAGCAAGCCAATCCCTTGGAGATGATTTCAACTCGACCAGAAAATAGTGGGATTCTTGAGTAACCGAATATGCATCTCATCTTTAATTCACCTTGTGCCTGCCAGGAATGGAGCTATGCCGCTATGAATGGACATTGAATAGGATTATAACTTCCCATGATCTTTGTCGGGGCTCATTTTTTAAGTGGAGATTGGGCTAGCTTCCATCTTGCAAATGTGGAGATGCTCGACAGACCATCGATCACATTATGAGCTGCTGCCCTTTAACGGCGTATCCAGGATTGTTTCCAGGCTACAGACGCTGCGCTAAACGGGATTAATGGCCTTAATATAAAATTATAATAATTGTAAATGTTTTTAATTTGTTTTGTATAGTTGCACGTAGTACATGTCCAATTAGTGTCCAACTTGTGACCGTGACCTGTATTAGTTGTTTGTCTTTCATCTATGTGGCCATATGCATAGGTTCATCTATGGCCATATGCTAAATAAATAAATCAAATAGGTGGAGCGCAGATAACCAAGGGCGTTAGGATATAAACATAATAGCTTGTTGGGCATTAATACGGGACAATGATTCAGAGATCCTTTGAAAATAAGAAGGTCCATAAAAAAATAAATAGGACTTTTTCAAATCAAAGCCGTTATAGGTCTTCTAGTTATACAGTATCGCACATACAGTAAAAGTTTGTTCGATTGTTATGGAACTAGACCATAAAATTTCGAGAAATTCTAAAGTTGTGGAAAAAATAGTGAAAAGTTTTAAAACTCACAATTCCACAGACAGCTCAAGCTTCAAAAATAAAAACATCGTGATCCTCTCATTTTTAATGTTTGTAGATAAAGATCCCGTCCTTTGTAACTTCAAATACTTATAGAATCGCGAATTTTGAAACTAAAAAATGAATTAGGCGACTAGGAAAAATATCCCTAATTTTACACTTTTGGAGCCATTTGGACCCCTGATTTGAATTTAACGTGTCAAATTACATAGGAGTAAAGGGGTTTAATCGACCTGCAGGCACACAAACAAAATACTTTGTTTGTATGTATGAGTATGAATATATACATACATATTTTTTTAATAATTGAATTTTATTTATATTATTACTTTTATTTGGGAAGAGCAGCCTCGAAGACGCTGGCTTGCTACGCTGTTGATCAGTACTTGTTTGTAGGGGGTACGTAAAAAGTTATACATAATTTTTTTTGAAACTGAAACGACTTCTAAAATATCGC
This sequence comes from Diaprepes abbreviatus, assembly GCA_034092305.1. Taxonomy (NCBI): domain Eukaryota; kingdom Metazoa; phylum Arthropoda; class Insecta; order Coleoptera; family Curculionidae; genus Diaprepes; species Diaprepes abbreviatus. The sequence goes on along the minus strand of JASJET010000055.1, from coordinate 24,908,918 downwards.
TAAAAAGAGAAAATTATAAATATATTTATATGAAATTTAAATTTTTGAAGTCGGCGCCAAATTAATACCTAACAAAATATGATTCACAAAAAAAAAAAGATTTTAAGTACTCAATTAATAATTGCTTTTATACCGTAGTTCGTATGTATCTCGTGTAAGTAGTTATTTATTTCATTTAGTAATAATTTGGCGCCGACTTGAAAATTTTCAATTTCATTTAAAATTTTTTATTGTTATTTTCCACTTTTTAGCCCCTTTTTTAAGAGTCCGGCCAATTTTTCTAACAAAATTTTATTTTTCGATTTTTAATTTTGAATTCAGTTTTTAAGGTCGCAAAAGGTACAAATTTTATCCATAGTTATGGCTACAAATTCCACTTTTGAATAAAATTGTGCAAAACAAATGTTTAGCCTGCTAAAGTAAATCTGCTATTTTGAATTTTAGGAAATTCATTTTAGATTCGTAACCTAACACCCCAATACTAATATTGAAAGAACTTGAGACATGTACATTTTTTGGTTCAACGTATTTTATCCTGAGAATTTGAAGAAAATAATTTAAGATCTGTAATATATGCCCCAAGAACTAATCTGGTCAAAATCAAAAAAATGTAAAATTGTTAGTCCCTCATATTGTATCACAGTTCCGGAGTAATCGACGTACATACGTAAAAAACATACATAGCGGTCAAATGTAAGACCCCCTTCTTTTAGAAGTCGATTAAAAAGAGTCACTATTTGTATTCCTATTTATTTGGATAAATAACAATATTTTTCGGCAAACTCGGAAATCACAGTAAAATGCGAAAATAAAAGACCAGTGGATATAAAAACACTTTTTGTTGTTACATTATTTTATTCTAAAATAAATTTTAAAAATCTTAAAGTATTTAAATAATAAATAAGTTATAAATATTATATCTTGAATTTTCTTGCATGTAGGTATTTTAAATTATTTTAAACATAATTAACATTATAAGGTACTACAATACATTAAGGCGATTTTAAAATTCTCTTTTCGTTATTTATGCTCAGTGAAAGTGCCCAGTTCTTCATCCCTAACTTCAATGATTTGGCTAGAAAAAAATGGAACAATATTAGGTATTTGAGTCTATAAAAATAAATATATTCCCCTTTCTGCTACCTATTTTTAGTGTCAACTGATTTAATTAATTATATAAAAACCTTTGTTTTTTGGGTAGATAATAGAGGGAAGGTAATCCATTCATCAGAAAGCTCACGAAACTATAAAGTTTTAACAAAAAGATAACATTAGGTCGAATATCTTGGTTAGTAATACAGGTTAACCGTTAGTGGATGGCTAAAAGATATTTTGCTGGAAATGAAAAGGTTTTACAATACTTGGGTGTTAAAGATTTACAATTTGAAATCTAAGGTGGGCTTTAAAAGACATGTTATCATATTCCAGATGACTCACAAATCACTAGCCAACCCACCATTCAATTAAGTTTAAAGATATCAACTTAAAATTTTTTATATAGTTAAAAAGAAGTAGTTCATAGTTTGTTATATAAAACAGTTAAATATTGCTTTTGGTTTTACCGAATACTAATCCAATATATCTTATTATAATGGAGTCGACTTTTTTCTATTTATATAATGTTCTTAAATATTAAGGGTCAGAAGCATACATACGAATTTAAGGTATTTTTTTCCCGTTAACGCTTCAGCCATACAACCACTCAACTTATATATATATATATATATATATATATATATATATATATATATATATATATATATATATATATATATATATATTAATATAAATTCGTAATACAAATTTTAATACTTAGGATCGCCCGACTCATACATTGAATGTTTTTATCGTGAAGTATTAAAGAGAGAAATGTCATCTAAAGTAAAAAAAGTAAGTTAATATCGAAAAAAAAACAATTTATGCTGGCGCTTCTGATCTTTAATAATTAAAAAATAAATATGAATTTTGAAATCAGTTAAAGATCAAATAATTACGTGCTTTTTGAATCGAAAGGCAATTTGATATAAAATATGATGAGATAGAAGTTACACACACACTTTGTTAAAATACGCTGAAGAATTGATAATATCTTCTAACCACTCACTAATTGGCCTCCTTGTCTGTGTAAGTCATGTTTCAAAAATCATTAGTCCCATTAAGTTAGCCGCCCACATGCAATTTGAAAGTAAATAAAATGGTGCATACAACTTCTTTTTATATTCGATGAACAATTTTTGAATATTTACTGAAGTTATCTTGTTTGTTTGAACTCCATTGTTTTTATTTTTACTGCATCGTGTTACTGGAAATATTTTGAATGCACTGTGATGTTTAGCATCAAACAAGTATAACTTTTTATTTAAAAAATAACGTTTTTTTTCAGAAACTCCAGTGGGAAACTTTGAATGGTGTATAAATTCTTGTTTGAAAGTTACAGACAATGTTGAAGATGGGCTAAAATGTGGTTGTCGGACTTGTATTGTCTTTGTTTTTGTTTTGTTTTTTACGATGTTTCGATAAGGTTGTATCTCTAATCGTTATAGTTTATACTTGAAAACGATACAACCTAATCGGAACGTCGTAAAAATTAACAAAAATAAAGACAATGCAAGCCCGACAACCACATTTTAGTCAATATAAATTCTTATTTCTTACCCATAAAAACTTAATAATGAAGATTTTAAATACCATACATTACACGTTTTTCAAAATATAGCCGTATCTTTTTAACGAGTGTATTTTGATGTATATTTTTAGTTTTTCTATGGTCCACTAATTATGGGACACCCGTATGGTATTTGTTACCTGACCAGTACTTTAGTCAGGGAGTCTTGGATCTTACAAATACTGCATTGACGGTTGTTGGTTGGGAAGAGATATAATTAGTTGTGGGTAGAACTAGAATTAGATTAAGAAAGGATTTGCTACCAATTGAATTAATATTCGAGAATTCAGAAGAGAATATACAGGATGTTCGGCTAGGAAAATAAATCTGGCATATATGAAGCTTTTCTGTATTATATTGAACAACAAAAATAATTTATTATATATAGGAAAAGAACAGAACATCACAAAAAGGAAACCAAAATTAATCATGTTGATCTCCTTTTGAAGCCCTACAAAAAATAAGCCACAATATTTTTAAATGAAAATTGTCGAGTTGAAATTCGATAATTTGTCATGCAATTTTCTATCTAGATGAATTTAGATTTGGTTTGCAGGCAATGGTACAACAACAGATACTAATTTGTTAGTGTGAGATATATATGTATTTTATTCGCAAAATTAATTTTTATTCTGAGAGTATTTTTGCAAAGATATAAGAGTTAGAAGTGATGCATTTAATATCTATAGTACATAAACTTTTCAGAACTTTTAATTCAAGTATCGTCAAATTATTGAATCATTCCATATAGTCACTCTGAAAAAATGCCATTATTTCGCGAATTTTTCTCGAAAGAAGATTATTTTCAAAACATCAGGAAATCGTGATAAAGTATTGGTTAGTTTCCTGATCAATTAGTAAATGTGGCAACAATCTAGAAGACTTCTATGGTTTGTGCTAAGAATCCATAAGAAACCTCAAGTTAGGTTAGTAATTGGTAAGTAAGTCATGCTCTATTTTGGTTTAAAGTAAACAGGCTCAATGATATCCTCCTTGCCTAATTGCTCGATTAACTACTGTCAACGAATATAAACAATATGACATCAACCTTTTCACCGATAAGTTCAACTATATCGGAACTTGCTTGCTGTAGCCTCTTTCAATACTTTCAATATAACCCATGTAATTAAATTAGGGTATATAAAAAAATGTTGAAAATTTCGACTAGGTAAAGTTAAAAAATATAGGTTATAGAATATTTCCCATATTATCGAAGTCTTTAAATTATTTGATCTTTGCAAAAATACTATTATTTAGTTACTCTGGGGTTGCAAAATATCGTTGTCAGCACCTCTTAAAGAACTTATATTGTTATCCATGGAACCGTAAGAAACACGACCCATTTCTGGTTGTGTGTTGTATTTGGAAGAACGTGTCTGCCTAAAATCACTGAAAAATAAAAACAAATTAATATTATGTTTAAACTAAAGAAATTAATTATGCGAATAATAAAAATAATTAATATTGTAAATACACACTTCATTCAGTTCTACCCTTCCCTCATTTTCCACCGCATTACAATGTTTTTATCAAAAATAAAAAAGGCATTTGACGACATAATATTAAATTTGCTTCTCCCACGTATTCCGAATTTATCATTTAAAATTTACATAATTAACAATAATTTTTCTGACACTTCTCATTTTGGACAGTTTGTTTTAATAACTGTTTTTATTTCAGTCGTAATACAAATAATGAAAAATTAAATTACAATAAAAAGTTACACTAAGTGATGCCTGGTGCTGGAGGGCTCTAGCTCTGTCAAATTTAAAAATACCAAAAAAATATTATGATAAAAATAACTCATCACTTGCTTGTGTTTTTAAATTTGACAGTCGCCACTGCATTTAAGTCATATAAGATTTAGCCTTTTTTTTCAAGTTATCTCGTTCGAAGGGGTAATCCCTAAAAAAATGTTTCGCTACAATTTAATTTCAAATTTCAACGTCTTGTGATATCTGGGAAATTCCATCATTTCGGGGTGGATGATCGGGCCTTTTTCCCTTATTTCAATTATTTGGTGGGCAGGAGACAGCTTGTGAGGGTGCATTCTAGGTGATCGGAGATCGGCGATGTGACCTCGCTGGTGCCTCAAGGTTCCATATTAGGTCTGCTTCTTTTTATATTCTATACTTTGATATCGATAAAGTAAACAATTTTCGAAAATTCATTTGTTCGTGGATGACACCACAACTTGTGTACATATTTGACCAATTAAATTATAACGAAATAGAAGATGATATTAATACAGGCTTGCAAACAATTTCTGAACTTAGTAATAAGCTCGGTCTTAACTTAAACGCTAAAAAAAGTCAAGTCATGCTCTTTACTCCAAGTCATGTGTATAGTTTTTGCAAAGTTACCTTAACTTGCAAATAAATGGTCAACGTATCGATTTTGCCTATACTACTAGGAATTTGGAGGTTATATTTGACAGCCAACTTAGCTTTAGCCAACATATATCTAATTTGAGTAAAGAGTTTGATATGGCTTTGAAAATATTTTATGCAAACAAGCATATTTTTAACTTTAAAGTACGAAAAAATTACGTGATCATATATACTGTCGATAATTTCTTATTGTATTATCTGGTTTTATCCATCTCTAACTCAGGATGATAAACTGCGTTAACAGAAAATTCAAAACAATTGTTGAATATGCATCTACAGCCTTAACAAGTATGGCCATATCTTGGAAAAAATACAACAACAAAATTGGCTAAGTGTCTGTTCTTTATTTCAATATTTATTAGCAGTTTTTCTTTGTACAGTGTTGCAAACATCGACCCATATTAGATCTGATTCACTCTCACTATGGCACCATAAGGCTCTTTTTGAGACTGGTTTTACTTACAACGCTGTAAAGCATTACAACGAATTTAGAAATAATTTTGCATCTACCTCACTTTCATTCTTTCTACAAATAACAAAACTGATTTTGTTGAGCTGTTGGAAATGATGGGAATTAGTTGGATGATGATGCTATGGTGGGTGTGATATGCACATTTTGTCCTCAGTAAGGGATATAAATTTATTCATTTACATGTTGCTTGTGTTAGAATTAATATAGAAAAAACTTTGTTTTAAACCAGAATTTATTTTATTACGTTTCATCTTATATTTATTGTTTTTTTTTGTTCTAAAGAGTTAAATGGACTTATATAAAAGAGTTAATGCTGAGTAGCTGTCAATAGTAATTTTTATAATTAATTTTTAATAAAGATTATTTATTATTATTACCAGCTCTCTGTTTTATATAAAACCTGGACATAAGAGTAATAAGAAAAAATTGATAGATACTCACTTCTTTTTCGCTCGGTGGATGTAAAAAATAACTATTCCATTTAAGATAAACAGAAGAACCATTATTACAATAGGAGCGATCAAATCTGAAATGGAAAAACAAATCATTTTCCGGCTATAACCGCACTTTTGTTTGAGTCATTTAGGATCTATATCTTATATTTTTCATCTCCTATCATACCAGCAGATTTAAACAACAATAAGTATGTTTGAGGATTGTTTATCGTTGGTGGGGAGGGGCTTTTTTGACGTTTGACATAAATATTTTTAAAGGTTGTAGACAATCTTGAAGATCGACTAATATGTGGTTGTCGGACGTTCACGGTCTTTATCTTTATTTGTTTGTACGACGTTTCGATTAGTTTGTATCTCTAATTTAAATTCAAAACATGCTTTATCTTCTTGAATACAACGTATTCATACAAAGTCATTGGTAAAGTCAAATAAATATAAAATATATAAATAATAAACTAACAACAGAAATAAAAATCAAACATTAAAACGTAACATAAGATTCAAACAAAGAAAATATATAAAGATAACGAAACATTAAAATATATCAAAAAGCACACACAATATAACAAAACACTGTCTGAATAATGGCCTGCAGGACGCACGCAAATTTACCCTACAGATATGTACTTGACTGTAAAATGAAAGTAGAAGTAAACAGATATTGTCTGTAGAATCCCCAAAAGACTATACCATACCTCAGATGGCTTTCTACAAGCGATAAACAAACCGATCTAGAAATTGATTTTCCCTACTCATTTGATACAACTCTAATAACATGGTATCCCCTGGCAAGCTTTTGGTTTAAGGCCTGGATATCACTGTGAAATTTTAATTTGTCACCGATAGAAATACTAAAAAAATTGTGAATCTGCTTGTTCTCTAGTTTGCAACCATCCAAATTAAGGCATTCGCAATCAAACCTGAAACTGAGCATACTTGTGTAAAAGATTTGCACCGCACCATTCCTATTCCTATCGTTAATCGTCATCAAGTTTATACTAATCGAAAGGTCGTACATACAAACAAAAATAAAGACAATGCAAGTCCGACAACTACAGTTTAGTCAATAAATATTTTTATTTAATTTTATTTTCAGTTTTTTTGCTTGTCGAGACTACTTTCAGTGTTTTTAATAAATGCGAAGTTTACCATTAATATCAATATTGGTATCGATAAAAACTGTTAGATATTATTTACATATTGAAAATCACAATAATATTAACTTAGGCAACCACAAATTCATACTTTTCTTTTATTCTAGTAGTTTAAATAATGCAATTAGAAAATGATATCATAGAATCGGCGTGTGTACAAGAAATGCAAGATCTCCTACTGTTTATCAACACTTTTTCAAAAATAAATAAAAATATTAGGTTATTTAGCTTTCAAACAACTGGACCCTACTTCGAATGACAAGTTACATCTACGCGGGGAAGTTTTTCATAATGTTTCCGACTTTTCATGTGTAATATCTGTAATTTATGAGATCCAAACGTTCGACTTATACTTCTTGTTCAAATAATGACGAACATTTAACAAAATAAAAAGCAAAACTTGGTAAAAGACCTAAATATAATTTTTACATTACATAAATATAACTTAATAAAAAGTTTATGATATTTCTTCAAGGCTAAAAATGATTCTTATTAATCCACCTCCTTAATAAAATCGATATTTAAAAAAATACATAAAAACCATAAATTACTGATTGTTATTACTTACCTGATGCCATTGTGCTAGTTTTTTTAACGACTTCTTGAAGATTGATAGACACCAAATCTTCTGGCTCTAAAAACAACAAACGGGTTTAAAAACATTCAACTTTTACTATAAGAAAATCTCCCATGAAATTATAATTTAATTGTGTAAGTCTAGGTAGGTATACACAGCTATTACAGAAATAATTCTCAGTTATCCCTAAACCCTTTTGTACTGCTGAAAAGGTTATTTTTCTCTTTAGTTTAGAAGGGAATGGTAAACCTTCAGAACAACACTATTAACATTTTTCTTCATGCACGCACACCCATTTCACACAGGGGCATTTTGGACACGAAGCAAGTCCCCAAATAACTGTTACGATGAGAAAAAACACCTTTTATGAGTTTGTGATTTAAAATAAATTATTGAATTGATCAAACCTTTGTCAATTCAAATATATTTTGTCAAAAAAAGATGAATATTAAGGTTATGTAAAGACTGTATTTGTAACCTGAGGTAATAATTATTTTTCACACCGTGGCGATAAGTGAATAGTTTCCGCTTACATTTTGGTACGGAGATGTTAACTCGTAATATTTAGACGACTCTTGTGCAGCATTTTATTAAAAACATGACCATGTACCTCTCAAATTTCGACCATACCCTATAGATTTAAACAACAATAGATTTGTTTGAAGGCTGTTTATGGTCGGTGGGAGAGAGGCTTCTTTGATGTTTGACAATCATAAACATGTTTACTTATCTTTTCTTTCAGTTTAATTGCTTGTCGTCTCTTTTTAGTGTTTCTAAGTGTTAGAAATTACTATAAATGCGAAGTTTGCAATTATTATTTACAAAAAGAGGATTTAAAAACTTATTTTTATTGGTAAATATTGTTTACATATTGGAAATAATAATAATAATAATTTAGGCAACCATAAATTCATACTTTTATGTATTCTAGAATTGACGTATCGATTATCATATGATACTCGTTTAAATAATGCAATTAGAAAAGGATAGCATAAACTCGGTATGTGTGTACCAAGAAATGAAATATCTACTCTTTATCAACACTTTTTCAAATATAAATAAAAATATTATTACCTTATTCAGCGTTCAAACAAATGGGCCCTAGTTCTGATATTATGCTAATTCTACAGGGGTATGTTCGAAACTCTCAAATATGCTAGTGCATACAAATACATATTTTATAACAACACGGCAATTTTATGTTACATATGCAATTTTAAATAATATGACAAAAAAAATCAGAATGAGCACGAGATAGAGACATATTTTTAAAAGTAATTTTCTGAGGTAACCTATGCACTCGCCACTAAAAAAAAGGAAATTCATTTTAAACCAAAAATTAATTTTAATTTTTATTAATTTCTATCAAATTTCAAATGCGAATGTTTACATTTTTCGAAAACGATTTTTTTTTATTTAACTGACTATTCCATCATGTAAAAAAATCCCATGGAAAGACTTTTGATCTTAAAATTAGATTTTTAAAGAAAAATTATTCTTGTCAAATTGAACACCCCGTATCCTAAAGGTTTTTAAGACATTTAGATGTTTAATCTTAAAATAAGTAAGGAACAAGGTCTTGATGTATGGTAAAGTACTTAATCAATATACTATTTTAAAAAAGACTAAAAAAAAATTTCTGGCCTTGCATCGCATGCAGGTTAAAGGCAGTATCAGAACTTCGGAGACGTTCATACAGTTTTATCATTTATACAGGGCGATTCAGAAAAGGTGGCCAATCTCTTGGCGGCATATAGTTCACATAAAAATAACATCATATGTTTATATAATTTATTTTCGAAAAAAATCCCCATTCCAAGATATTCGCCCTTAAACATGTGAAATGCAGTTTTCTCAATATAACTTTTGTTCCCCCTGATAAAATGTAACCAAATTTTGATAAAATTTCAAAATCCAAATGAATATCCTTGGAATGGTTTAACAATTGTTTGATTACGTTTCAGGCGAGCCGAGGGTACTATACCGTTGATCATTTTGTTACTAATTTTAAAGTCAGGTAGATTTCTTAAATATATTATCCATTTTTTAATTACTTATAATTTTTTTGGAAAAAAGGTACTCTTTTTTGATTAAAAAAAAATCCCAGATAAATGCATTTAAACATTTCACTACATGCAATTTGAATGCAGTTTCATAATATACATGCATAATACCTGTTATTTTATTAATATCAATGTAAATTAAGGTCAGTGATGCTGAGTTTTAAGTAATAATAAGAGGTTGAACTTACAAGCAAAGCTTTTTTTCTAGGAAAAAATATTTTTATTTAAAAATAACATTTTAGTCTATGTACGAGACCGTTCTTTGGACTCCACGGCTATCCGTATTTGGCTTAAAGCTGGCTAAAATATAAACAAACACAGCTTATCTGGGGCACCTATCAACCTATTCAAAAGTTTTCCGATTTGGTATTCTGCGGTTAGGAAATCGTTCGACAAAAAGCCTCTTAAAATTCTAATGCATTTGACAAAGCTAAGCCGTACATTAAATGCATATCAGCGCATTCAATAAAAGTGTAATTTATTTTTAAAATAATATGATTTTATTAAAGTCAGTGTCACTTATCTTAATGTACACTGCTGGTAGTAAAATAACAGGTATTTCTATTACGAAACCGCATTCAAATTGGATGCAGTGAAATGTTCAGATTCATTTATTCTGAAAATAGTTCGGTTTTAAAATTTAGAAAAAAAAATTAACAAGGGTACAGCACCCCCGGCTCACCTGAAACGTAATAAAAAATATGTAAATTATCTAAGGGTGTTCCTTTATTACAACTTTGACCAAAATTTGATTATATTTTATCACGCGAAACAAAAGTTATTTTGAGAAAATAACCTCATGATGACCTTTTTCGAAAAAAAAATATATGAATATACGTGTTATTTTCATGTGAGATTGCGTTTCTTTTCTGAATAACACAGTATACAATATTATACATTCATAAAATCTTGATCGATACATAATTATAACAAAAACGCTTTTCACGCCACAAAAGTTTATACAAATAACCTTAAAAATACATATACAAAGTACGAGAGCACTGTTAAGAAAGGAAAAATTGGTAAAATTTAAGGAAAGCGAAAACTTTCTCTCACCTGTTTTAAAATAAAATAAATATGTTATACGGCTCTCTTATCCTATTTAGTTATTTCCATTAAATAATTATATTTCATAGATAAGTTGCTGCATATACCATATTATTAGATTTTTTTTTATTTGCACAATCGGTAATGTCATCAGTGTTTTAAATTAGAAAGTTTATTACTATAAATTTTGGCGGTGCAATAATGAAATTTAGGACTTTCCTTTTCAGAAATCCAACAAGTCTAGTAAATTTGTTTTTTTTTTTGGTTAAAACCCTAGATTTCCAAATGACAATTTCATTTAGCACAAAATCCAAAAAGCAAAATTTTTCAATAGCTACTTATTTATATGTCGATATCTCTTGAACCATCAGCAAAAGCTTTAATCTGATACTACAAAATCCATAAAATTCAATACAAATTTATCACGTGGTAAATAATATTTTTGTTAAAAGCTTTTATTTAGGTTATTTTACGTATTTTATTCAGCGAAACAATCTGTAATAAATAGAACTAATAATAAACTATAAATACCTGGAATTTTACAATTATTTTTTAAATCAGGAACTGTAAAATCACTTAAAGCACAGTCAAATAAAATTTAAATATTAAATAAAGAACGTAATTCCTACTTAAAAATTCTGATAAGCAGGGTTCACGAGATAAACACAGTATAAAACGATAATATAACGGATATCTTGCTATGGATGAATAAGTACAAAAAAATGTAACTAAAACTGATTATATTTGATTTCTTAATGGACCTATTAGTCTATTTATTTTATGAAAGCATGTCGAAACGATAGTAGGAGGCGTAACAGCGTAATAAAAATTTACCGGTGTATATGTTTCTATTTTAAGCGTAGGCCGAAGCCAAAGCCGACATGTGATATACTGTTCAATCTGGTATTTATGTTTTAAGTTAATTTTTTGTGGTCATGCATTACATAAAATGTATTAAATTAACAATTATTCTTTCGGCGTAAACGAAGGCGATATTTAATTAAAGTGTAGTTTCTTTCAACATCATCGATAAAAAGAAATTCATTCTTTTAGGCGAATAAATTTTATTTGCTGGTACAAGTGCCAGATTGTTTCTTTGTGACCGTATAACTGAAATGGACGTGCAGATCTTTTTAGAGAGTTAGCAGAAAAGAATATGAAAACTATTTGGCGTTATATTTCATCACATAATATTTCATCTCACAGATGCGGCAAAAAAAGCCTCCCCGCTAAAACCAAATTTTTGCTTCGCTACCCTCTATGAAATTATCACATATGAAATATTTTGCTTAAAAATGGTACGAAGAACTGATTGTGTTTGCCGCGTGACTGCACCTCGAGAATTGGAAAAACTATGGCTTTTTTTAAATTCTCTAAAAATCCTTTAAGACACGCATTTAAATATTAATAGAAATGGTGAAAACAAAATAGTGATGTGCTAAGCCAAGTTAACAAAAAACAAATAATTAACCTAAGTTTAAATGTAACTTAAGCTTAGCTCATACAGCGCATGTTTCGCTATTGGATTATTTATTTGATTTCGCCGCTGGATTCCAAGCGAGCTATTATGCTGGACGTTCTGATAGGTCCTCTAGGTTCGTGGTTTCACACATATACAGGGCGGCAGTTTGGAAAATAAGACGCAACTGTAGCGAATTTTCCATTAAAATTTACAATTTCACAGCTTCATAATAACAGTCACATTTATAAATGTATGATAATCACTGTAAATTCTTTAAAACTTGTCCTGAAACAATCATAATCAATCATAAACAAGGCGTCATTCCTTGTCGTAAGCCCAAGTGATTAATCGACCATCGGCTGTCGTGGTAAACTCATGCCCACGTGACAAGACCCGACTTTCTTATTAGTTGGCGCTCAAATCCATCAGAATAACAAGCGCGAAAAATAAAACACATAGGTCAGGGCCAGGGAACAGACCCTACATTGACGTAATTTTCCACCAGTTTATCAAGCACAGTATCCAGTACAGCTCCCAGCACGCAATCCGGCCACGAAACAAGCATCATATGAGATAATCTTCAATGTAAAAATATTTATCTAGATGATCGACTAAAAATATAAGATATGAAATTATCTAATAAAATTTTTTTACGCATATTTGTAAATAAATAATGCTACTTCTAAAAATATAATCTATCCACAATTCTCTCAAGTTCGGAACATATAAAAAATAAAAAGAAAATAACTAGTTTGTTATACTAGAACGAAATCAGTTTTTTTTTATTTAATTTGAAGAAATAGGGCGATTTTACAAAAAAAAAGTAGTAGTAACACCTATTTGTGCTTTTCTTTCATTTTTTGTCAATGTAGAATTATATCTTGTAGTATTTCTTTTTAATTTTAAACTTTACTAATAGTGGTATCGTGTTATATTTTCTAATTTTAACAATTTTGTCCAATATAATGTAATGGATAGGGAGGCAAGAAAATTGGGCCCTTCAACTTCAGAGGCAATCGCGTTTTTGTGATGATTTAATTTGTTTATGGAAAATTAAAAAACTATAACGGATTTTTTCTGGTTATCTTTTTCGAAATTGATGCATCCTCCGAAAAACATCTGACGTACTATATACATACGATTTTCCCCGGCAATCACACTGCCCCCACGGTTTGCTAGCATTTTTCGCGTATTTTACAGATTTTTGATGCAAAATGAAAATATAGATTTGTAGAATGATACTTCTGCTTACAAAATATTTTTACAAAATTAAAATCGAACTACTTATTACGCATTTAGGTGCACAAAAAATTTCAAATAACAATTGCGCTAAAACTAATGAACCCACAGCGCCTGGTTTTGGCATGCAAAGGGTACATAGAAATTACTATTATTTCGCAAAGGGTTAGCGATGCAATTAAAAAAATGACGGAGATATAAATTTCTAAAAAATCGTTGTGTTTTCCGGCTTTTCTATTTTTCTCCGTTACTAATATTCCAACTGAGTTGATTCAGGGTCCATTATGCTATTTACACCATCGAGATTGCTTCGTTAGTTTTGATTTTATTAACAAAAAAGGAAAAAAAAAAGAAATTTTTTGGTTTTAAAGGTTTGTAACAAATAATGGATCATAGTATAGAGTGGAAAACATAACGAAATATCACTACGAATTGTTTTTAACATGATTGCACAGTCGGTATCCTGATAGTATTTTTGTCACAGAATCACTGATTTTTGTCTCTATTGATTGGCCTGACATTAAATTACTTTGTCGGTAACTTTGAAGATATAGTATATGTTTTATAGATTATATTTTCTTATTTTATACACTTCCATTCATAAATTTAGAAAATATTAGATTGCGCGTTCCCAATGTCGGCCGTTCCCACAGTGCAAAAGAGAAAGAAGATAAACACCGTATCCGCTTCTTTTTCTAATGGGCGGAGCACAGAACTACGTAATCCCCAAGTGAACATAGTGGTTTAAACTCCTTTCCTGAAGCAGATTTTATATAATAGAAATAGAGTTATGATTGAAATTTTAGGGTTAAAAACAGTGTTCAATGCAGCTTCAATTTCGAAAAAGAATGTAGGTCGTTAAATTTTTAAAAAATTAAAAATTATATGACATGCTTTTTTGTGACATCCTGTAACAGCCAATCAATTTTTAAAATGTGCCACCTTTATGTCGGTTGCACACGAAGCCAGGACAGTAAACCATTTTAGTGGGACAGGCCAGTAGTGTTGCTAACTCTACCATTTTAACGGTAGATCTACCGTTTTTCAATGAGAGCTACCGTTCTACCCGTTTTCATAAGTGATCTATCGTTTTTTTACTCAACGTTTGGGTTATAATTTATTACATATTTATTTAAAATGATTACAAAAAACTATTACTATTGCATAAGATTATCCTTATATTAATTATAAAACACATAGATCACGGAATCTTAACGATTTCATGCTTAAAGGCCCACGAATTTCCTGCAATTCACCAGGTGGCGCTACGCTGCACACGTAAGCCCGTTGTTATTTACCAGTGCAATAAAAAAGAACGTTACTATCTTGAAAACTTAGACTGGCATACTATCTACTGTCTCGATTAATGGCGTGCATTGTCGCCAACCCTACTGTTTCAGTAAGTGTGTTGTTTGTCTATTCTTGTTTACCAGTGCACCATAAAAAAGAACTGATACAAATCTGACTTTTCACATATAGAACAGATTTGTAGACAGAGAGATCGGTTGAAATCACGGAATTAATACTTTCAATTCTACTTTTTTGCTTAAAAAAAGAAGAAAAGCGAGAGTAGTGACAGTAATGTAAGTCGGCAAGTTAGCAAAAAAAAAATGAATAAAACTGATTTGTATTTTGTATTCATATCGATTTTCTTAAGTTTGACGAGATATATTGGTAACGCTGTTGCCTTGAGATAGTTGTTCTGTCGTAATATTACCGTGCACACGGAGACAACACTGGCCTGGCTCGGCTACTGGCTTCGTGTGCAAGCGGCTTTAACCCAATAATCTTGGCTGTATTCTTTTGAGTAAATTATCACTAATCAAAGTGAAAAAAGTGAAACTGATAACTTCATGTTCTTTTGAATATGCATTTACTTGTCATTGGGTCGAAGTGATCATGATTACTTCAAGTGACAGAACTCTGAAAGTGATAATTACTCAAAAGAATATATCTAAATTAACACTCTGCCATTTTATCATCAATTTTGCAAGAGAGTCGCAATCGAGTATCAGCATATGTATATACATACATACATACATACATACATATATATATATATATATATATATATATATATATATATATATATATATATATATATATATATATATATATACATATCGAATATAAGCGTACTAAATGGACACTGTGTGTGAGATTAAAAAGCTTACAAATCAATGCGATTATCCGATAGAGATGTTTAGGTTGTCATAACGTTGATGATATAAAAAATCAGAAGAGATGTTTACAAGTGACGTCACTTTTATAACACTTACACCACTTTATAGCCGGTCGTTATACCACTAGGAAACATCATATTATAATGTTAGTCCACACATCAAAAATCATTAAATTCAGTTACCCCGTTTTCAAGAAATTTGGGAAAAATCTATATTTTCTTAAAACTTAGGCATCTTTTACCGCCTAAACGAATTAGTATCGGATATAACTAAGTTGGTTTAAATCGACCTTTTTTGACGTCAAGAGTCTGTCATCAAACGTTGTACACGTATTTTCCGAAAACCTTGTATAATAATACAATAATTGACTAGGCTCTTTTTATACTTCAAACGTGTTTAGAATATATTTGAAAAAAATGTCGGCATGATCGTGGTGGTCAAGCGAATTTTTGGACTCGGTATTAAAAAGTCTTAAGTTTTTCTGCCATACTAAAAATAGCTCTTAGCTTTTACATTTTAAAAAAAGATGACCCTTGTCAGAGTAGTCCCAATAAGACAACATACATATGTAAAATGATAAAGAAAAAAATAAAGCAAAGCGAACTTACCAAGTTAACAATTACTAAAAATGGAAACACCTTATTTAGAAGTATACATATTACATTTTCTTACAAACACTACTTATAACAAATAAACCTTAATATTATATAAGCCCCAACTTTTTAATAAATTTCACTAATGGACCCTTATGACACAACATAGAAAACACAACTGGTATTTTTATTGCCGTCCTAATGATTTAAATTGGGTTTTTACGCTGGAACAGAAAAAGAACTGGTCCCTTTTATATTAAAAGCAAAACCTAACAATGGCCTATAACAGGCATAAAAATGACCCTTGGTTCACTTAAAAAGGTCGACAAACTTCTGTAAAGAATTCAAACTATTATATCTTATAATAAATTACTTTACGGTGATAATAAAAATACAACTAATGTAATTTTTATGTTGTCAACTTTTTGAATTGCTATTGAAAATGACTGAAAATATTTAAAATTAATGGTGGTTATTAATTAAAACATAGTTTTGATTTTTAACAAATATTTAATAATTCTGCTCTTTATAAAGACGATTACGAGGGTGGTTCGATAAGTTCTCGGTCTGAAACAGAGAGGGCGCTAATAGAATCAAATAACTATATTTTGTAAGCATTAACCTTGAGATGACGCCCTGAAAATTTTCAGATGTTTGCGTGCAATTACTTGTTTGTGGCGATCGAGTGAACACATAAGGTTCGATATTTTGTGAAAGATGGATAAAATTGAAGTTCGAGCGGTTATAAAGTACTGTGTTTTAAAGGGCTTAATACCTACGGATATTAAAAATGGGTTAGCTTCTACTTTAAAGGATTATTCTCCTTCGTTTTCGACAGTAAGAAAACAGGTTGCTGAATTTAATCGTGGTTGTACATCAATTCAAGATGATGAGCGCTCGGGACGCCCAAAAACTGCTACAACTGATGAAATTGTCACAAAAATTGACAATGTAATACTTCATGACCGCCGACTGAAATTACGAGAGCTTGCTGGTATAGCAAACATCTCGATAGATCGTGTCCACTACATTGTAGATGATGTTCTTGGCATGAAATGGGTTTCTGCGCGAAGGGTGCCGCGTTTGTTAACATCGACCAAAAACGCCTTTGAATGAACACCTCGCAAGAGTGTTTAGACTTATTCAGACGCAGTCCTGCTGAGTTTCTTCGACTTTTATAACTGTAGATGAAACATGGATTCATCATTACACGCCAGAGATAAAACAGCAGTCTAAACAGTAGGTGGGGGCAGGTGAAAGTGCGCCAAAAAAAGCAAAAACGGTTCCGTCTGCAGGAAAAGTCATGGGAACAGTTTTTTGGGATTTGCATGGCGTAGTCCTATTTAGAACAAGGCAAGACCATCACTGGGGAGTATTATGCTTCAGTACTGGACCGTTTGCAGCATGTAATTAAGGCTAAACGTCCACATCTTGCCAAAAAAAAGTGCTCTTTCACCAGGATAACGCGCATGCACACAAATCTATGGTTGTTGCTGCAAAACTCCATAACCTATGTTTCGAAGTGTTTCAACACGCGCCATATTCGCCGGATCTGGCTCCCAACCATTACTTTATCTTCCCAAACTTGAAAAAATGGCTTGCTGGACTAAAATTCCCTTCAACTAACGAGGTCAGGGCAGCGACAACCGCTTATTTTGCAGAGTTGGACAAATCGCATTATACTACGGGTATTAAAATGTTAGAACATCGTTGGTCTAAATGTATTGAAATAGGTACAAGGGGACTATGTTGAAAAATAAATAAAAACATTTTCAAAAATCTTTTGTTTTCTTTATCAGGCCAAGAACCTATTGAACCATCATTGAAAGAGGCTGAATGAAGTAAAAGCATAGGATAGTCAATTTTCTTAAGACTCTTGGAAGTGAACGAAGGAAATAAGGACAAAAAACAAAATATTTATCTGTCCAAGCAGAGAGATCTAAAATTTGTAAATAGGTTCGTAGAGCTCTTTGTATAAATATGTGATTACTATGCACTCTCAAAAATGTAGAGGATCTGGACCCCTTCCTAGACTAGCCAGTGTTTTTAATGCATTTTTAAATAAGAAGTTTTGTGATATACAAATTATTAAAAACATAAAAAAACGATAAAAACCGACCATCTGTTGGCGAAGTGATGTTGAACAATTAATTTAATAAATTTACTTCATGACAACAAAGTTTAAAACGAAATAAACTCCAACAAAACGGAAATTCGAAAACTAAGGTACATGTTTCATTTCATATCATACCGTATCCTTTATTCTGCAATGTATTGTAACATTGTCCTAACTTTTAGCTCGCTACATTTAGAACAATGTAATCACAAATATTGTGCCAAGTAATCAGATTTCTAAAAAGTAGCAAACAATACCAATACGGAAACTTGCACAATGAAGCAGTTTTCAATATAAATATGCAAAGAAGCATTGCGTCTTGCTTTACACAGTGCCGGAGGAAATAAATTACAGATCATGCTATAGGGTAAACAATATTAGCATTTTGAATAAAATGTTATAGAATTTCAAATAATATAATGCATCCTTTATCCTACACTTTGAAATATTATTTTAGTTTGAATATAACATGTAAAAGTAAAAGTAAAGTTTGTCCTATTTTTCGCTGTCTATGGGTAACCACAAAATAAGCTTTTCTTGTTTAGTTTTAAAAGCCTCCATAGTGGAATTTTGGAAGCGATATAGTTAGGACTAATTATACAGAGTCTGCCATCAAATGAATTAATTTATCTACAAATAATTAGTTTAGGGTTTGTCAGATATAAATCAATTTGGCTCTAAATATAATTATTCTCGAGATACTGTGGCAAGCTTTAGCATCTAAATGGCGGAATCTTATATATGTTGAAATTATGCAGTTCTGGTCAAATTGAGAGTTGACACTTTTGATTAAAGATTCATTTTTTAGGTATTACGTACTTAAAACTAAATATTGATAGATGCTATCTGATATATTCATTGTAAACTTTAACATTTTAGACAGTATACGTACTCAGAACGTTTTGTCCTATGGACGTTATTTGTGTTGTTTTTACAATAACAAAAATGGGTTTAACTTAAATTTTTGTGCAATTATTTTTTACAACTTTCGACGTGGTCTATCTCAACAAAAGTGCATCGATGAACTTAATTCTTCACTGTACGTTGCTAGTTTAATGAATTCAAACGTGACCATCGTTCGCTTACGGACGAGTCGCGTGAAGGTTGTCCAAAATTGGTTGGAGTGCAAGAAAACATCGATGCTATGGGTGAACTGATAACGCAAGATCGTCATGTAACATACCGTGAGATTGAGGCATCCCTAGATATTAGTAACATCAGCGTATATAATATATTACATGAACATTTAGCCTAGAATAAGATATGTTCGCTCTGGATCCCGCACAATTTGACAATCGTTCAAAAAAGGGCTAGGTACAAGGAAATGTTCAAAAAAGGGCTAGGTACAAGGAAATGATCAAAAAATACGATCGCGGTGCTTCAAAAAATATTTATACGATCGTGACAGGTGACGGGTCTTGGATCTACGCGTATAAGCCAAAAAGTAAACTGCAGTCGACCGTATGGGTCTTCCATGATGCATTAAAACCAACAAAAGTAAATCGCGCGCGAAGCGCTTCAAAGCAAACGGTCGCCTATTTTTTCGGAAAAACAGACCATGTTGCAACTGTGCCTTTAGAGAATTGTAGAACTATTAGTTCTGAATCATACACAACCATCTATTTGACAAAGTCTTCGATGAATTGAGGAAAACAAACCGGATACGATGGATCACTCTCCACCACCGTACCGTCCTGATTTGGTATTCAAAGATTTCTTTTTGTTTACATAGCTGAAGACAAACTGCGGGGTCAACGGTTTTCTACGCCAGAAAAGATGGTCGATGCGTTAAAAAACATGTTTTGGGCATACCCTCTTTACAATAAACCATTTTCAATGATAAACATTTGTTTTTGTTTGTTATCCCTAAATATAAACGACTACCTTCGTATTATAACCGGAATTATCCCGATGATTTCAGTGTTTAGATGTAGAAATTATCTAACGAATCACAATAAAGTAAATGTATTTAATTCCTTTTGCTTTTTAGTCCTGTCTGCGTGGGGACGTGTAGAAACACTAACAATGAGTTAGTTCAGATTTTATAACATAAAAAATCAAAGACTGTAATTATAATATAGATAACTCATACAGGGAGTTGGGAGTGGTTGAGTAGAATAAAGTGTAAGCTTGAACAATGTATATTTGGGTTTTAAATAGAAAACATTGTAATATCTCACGGTGATAGATTTTCAGGGCATATAAAAAGCATAAAAATACATGACAAATTTGTAAGCAAATTAAAATTTTATCTGGGTTTACAAGTTTTTACACTGAGTCTGTAGTAATATATGCTGCATTAATCTCGGGGCCAGAACTATAAGCACTATGTTTTGATTAAGTTTGTGATATTTTGTAAGCTTTTGCTAAAAATAAAATTATCTAAAAAAATAATTAAATTTAGGTTATAATATTTTTTATAAAATTAGGTTAGAATTAAAAAATGACAATAGAATAGTACGGGCCGGGTACTCCCTTCAAAATCATGCCCATACATCTTCGAAACACCTTGAATAGTCTTACGGTGGAAACAAATTGAGCGTACATTACGTGACAGCGATCAGGTAGCATTGGTTCTAATACATTTTGTATGAAAAGTTGCCATTTAGTAACAAACTCGTTAGTATCACGTAAGATGGGCAAATTTATTTCTAAAGGCTAAAGAATCAAATACATATAGTTTAATGATCAATTTATCTATAAAATATAAACTTACTTCATTCTATTATTGATTCATCTTGTGTGTTTTACTATTTGCACGGAATTAAAACAACATATTGATGATTTGTTAAATTTTTTTTACAAATCTCTGTTAGCAACTTTGCATGTATAAATGAATAATAGGACATTTTAATCTCATATCATCATTTTTTAATAAGTAAAAATAAATTTTTTGTGTTTCTCCAAATTAATAATAATCAGCCTGGATTTAAGAATGTTTAAGAATAATTTAATTTGTATTTGATTGTGAATTTTAATAGCTTGTTAATTAAACACTGACTCGAATGATTATGAATTGCATGCATAGATGCAAAAGTAGGTTTAAATAAAAAGCTCTTTAAATAATCAAGTTTGAGAAGATTATCCCTCAGTTTGTCCTAACAAAATATTTAACCTTTTCTTCGTGAACAGTTATAACGCCAATTTTGTTAAATTATTTAAAAAGGGTCAATTATCATAATAGGTTAGAGGTAAAATCTGAATATCAATATATTAGCTTGTTGATTTTGTTTTAAGTTTTAGCTATATCCAAGCAATATTACTATTTCTTTATTTTACCTTTTACTAAGCCACGATCAAAACACTGAATTATTATTACGATCAGAACATATCATGTTAAATTATTATTTAAATTCTACCGCTGTATTCACCTATAAAATATTTTAACAGATCAAAAACAGGAATAAATGCTTTGCAAAAACGTTATATTATTATTATTATTAAATCAACAATTTTCTAGGCTCAGACAGTCAAACCTTGACCTTGTTTGTCACCGAATAAAAAACGTGCAATTTAAAATTAACCGTAAACACGTACATTCAGAATTACCAGTTAATTTATAATTAACATAAAATTGGAGGTTAACCCCAAAATTTATACAGGGATTTAAAGTTTGGAGATAAGTTATTGTTCTAAAAATTATCTGTAGAAGTGAAACAAAAATTGGTATATACATTTAATAGACTACTACACACGATTTATGGTGATGTTAGCGATAATTTAAAAAATCAATGCAAATCGAACTAAAATGTTTTCAAATGGGATATACCCATTATATGTAAAGTATGATTATGTATATGAAAATATTTACATATTACATGTCTTGGTCTTCTACTTTTAAATAAGCGAATTTCTTGTTTTACCTGAATTAGATCCGGGCGATATATATCGACACTTCGATGTATCGATACACGCAGCATCGATATTCAATATTTTGTATCGATATTGCCTCACATTGCAATACATAGATATCGATACACTTAAACAAATATTGTATCGTTCCCTTGTAATCAGATTCGACGCCACTACGACTGTTAATTATGTTGATCAAACGGTCCGCAACTGAGTTTTCGAACAACGAATGCACCCAAATATTTATTGTAGTGAATTTCACTACGGCGGGGCAGATATACAGGCACGTTATCACGTTTTCATTGTGTAACAAAGACGACAGGAATACACTTGGAAATGTTTATGCAGGAAGGGCCGGCCACATGAATTTGCAGTATCAACCAGTTAACTTTTTTAAAATTCTGTGATTTGCAAAAGTCTATATTTGCGGGGCATCAATTATCTACGTTTGTGGGCTTTTAGTCACTTTGGTTTGTGGTTGTTTATTATTTTAACCATGTGTCCTATGAAAAATATTGTTAGAACATATTTTATTAAGTTATAGACCGAAGACACATGAAACTCTGTTGTTCACATGTAAATTCCGGTGGTACAACAATCAATTTCTTTTTATATTTGGTAGGGCGAAATTCCAAAATAAAACAAGAATAAAAATATGAACGATACTGAATGTATCGATATTTAAAATATCAATACTTTTATATCAATATATCGGCGTATCAATATTCTCTTATTCGATACGCATCGATACGTAATATCGATACATTTAGAGATATCGCCCAGCCCTAAACTGAATATTTGTTGTATTACCACTCCTCCTGTGATAATGATTGTCAAATGTAGGGCCATCGTTTAAATGGTCAACTTGGGAGTCTCAAAGCGTACGATTTTTCGTCACGGGCTATTTTAACTAATTGTATGTCTGACATTCTGATTATACGCCCAATATATTGGCGCCTTCGTTTAGGTTTGACTTTATTTCTTTACAAAGATAAAATTAACTTGTTATTTTTTAACTAATAAGACTGGCGACATTTAAATAGGGATATTGCGTAATTTGAAATTACCTATGCAATGCAAAACAATCGAAGCTACTAGGAGTACAATATTAATAATTAAACTTGGCCTCTTTCGACTGGAAAAAAGATTCATGGGTTGTTTTTTGTATTTTTATGTGTATGTTTCTTCTAGATAAAAGATAAACTATTCCGGAATTTAAATGCTGTTTTATGAAGGAACGATTTTATGAAAATTTTCTGTTGTAAAAGAGAAAAATTTGAAAAAAAAAATATATGTAAACAGCTTGGAACCAGATTAAAATGCTTAGTGACATATTCAAGGAAAGCCGTAATTATACAATTATTTCTACCGATGAATGAACTGATAATCTTGTATTATGTAATATTTGTGGCTTCTTTATAATCACATAATTTAGTACAAAAAAAAGAGAATTTTTTTGTAGTCAATTTTTGCTATTTTTTTTTCATCTACTAGGAAATACCTATTTCTGGATACAGTTTTCGATATTTACTGTTGTTTTCTTTTGTTAACAAAACCAATGATATATACGACAGGTAAAAAATTATAACAATACTTACAACTTGTTGTTGTAACCAATTAATAATTATTAAAGAGATCAGTTTTCTGCTAACATAACTGTTGATAATTTAATTTAATTATTATAGACGAGATGAAGAATTCTGTAATTTAAATGCATATATTGGGTGTTTTTGTTGATGTAATAGTGAAGTGATTGCGCTTGCAACGACGCGACTGAGTCTGCATTGGACATTTAAAGTTTGCGGATTTTAAATATAAATTATGAATTTTCATGATTAAGCCAACGCTTGGAATATTCTTGCTTTTATTCCTTATCATCCGTAGCTGCCTGATGAAAAGTCCCCCCCCCCCCAAATATTTAGATTTAATGCATACTTCTATAATGTCTATTTTAATAATTTGATTTTATTACCGCCTTTATGTCAATATTTTGACTTTAGAATATTCATCGATAGTACTACAGTATGATTCCTTTAATTTTTTAGCCATATATTCCAGGTCATTTTTGTGATCCACTAGTACTGTTTGATAGTTTGCCATTTGTAAAGTGTAAATTACTGTATTTGTCAAAGAATTCCCATTTCACGATATGTCTGTTTCCATTTTAATAAAGTCTTCTCAATGTAAATTTTGAAGGGTGAGACGCAGCATCCCTATTCCAAATGGTTTTGAAAAATCTGTTCCGCATTTTAATTTTTGATTTTGCATCAGCATATAGATTTTGTGTAATTGTGTGATAACTAAGGAATAATTTATGTTCGTATCTCAATTTTCTATAATCTGTATATAGATATTGTTGTATGCTCGAGTCAAAACTATAAAGAGGACATGCGTTCTCTTCGTTCGTAGCAGATCTTTTTTTTGATTGTTTTATACAGAAAGTGTTGTGATTGCAAGATCCTCATAACTCCAAAAGAAGTATTCGACGAAATTAAAAACATCAACCCGAAAAAAAATTCCGGCTTACAGGCCGGATATTGAAGCAACTTTCAAAAAAAAAGCAATACTAAAACTGACCAATTGTATTAAAGCTTCATTTAGATTAAGATATGTTCCTAAGATGTGGAAAGGAGCAGAAGTCATGATGATCCAAAAACCGGGAAAATCCCCCTATGAAACTTTACGCAAAGCTCTATCTTAAAAGAGTAAAACCAATAATTAGAGAAAAGGAACTGATTCCTAACCACCAATTCAGATTTAGATAAAATTACTCTGCAACTCTTCGATCATGCCCTAGATTTAAACAACAATAGATTTGTTTGAAGGCTGTTTATGGTCTATGGGGGAGACGCTTTTTTGATGTTTGACAGACCTAAACATGTTTACTTATCTTGTCTTTCAGTTTAATTGCTTGTCGTGACTTTTTTTGGTGTTTTTAAGTGTTAGAAATTACTATAAATGCGAAGTTTACAATTAATATTAACAAAAAGAGGATTTAAAAACTTATTTTTTAGTTCGATATTGTTTACATATTGAAAATAACAATAATAATAATTTAGGCAACCATACATTCATATCTAGAATTAACGTACCGATTATCATATGATACTTGTTTAAATAATGCAATTAGAAAAGGATAGCATAAAATCGGTATGTGCGTACCAAGAAATTAAATATCTACTGTTTATCAACATTTTTTCAAATATAAATAAAAATATTATTACGTTATTCCGCGTTCAAACAACCGGGCCCTAGCTCTGACGTTATGCTAATTCTACAGGGGTATGTTCGAAGCTGCAACTGATCAAGTACACAAAATTACTGATATATAGAAAAATCGTTAGAAGATTATATAGTCCTCCCTCCTCATTTTTCTCAATGTCGCCCAAGCTTTCGACAAAGTTTGGCATGAAGGTTTGTTTCACATATTGGACAAGTTCCTACCACGACAACATTCTCAACTTTTGAAGTCCTATTTATCAGGAAGACAATTCAAAACTAATTAGGAAGAGGCTTACTCTGAATTAAAATAAATTAAGGCAGGGGTACCATAAGGTAGCATACTAGGTCCAATACTCTACCTACTACTGACATTTCTGATGAACCGAATACAATTGCAACCTTTGCCGATGATATAGCAATTATTGCCATTGGAACAGGAGTATTTAATTTAAAAAATTGAAAGGTTTTCCTGCTTAAAATTCATTCTTCCTCCTCAACAAATTCCCGCTCGTTGAAATCTCTTAGTATTCCTCCATAAAGTCGACACATTATACCATTCATTGATGGCCTCCTAGAATTTTGGCAGTTATTTTTATTATGTGCACCTCCTTCCATCCTTGGGACTTCATGGCCTTTGATATATTTATTGAATATGAATGTTAACAGTTTATACAGTTTTTTTTTTGTCCTAGTCTCGAATAGTTCCGCATATATGAACCACACAATTTTGTATTTTTGAGTTTATCAAACAGTCGCGACAACTTAATTCTTATTGATTTCTACTTGTTCTCTTAATATGTTTACTGAGTATGTTTCTTTCATACATTTTTCTGTAAGGAGATCTCTGTAGCACCCATTTTCTGTTATTATTGGAATCGATGCTTTTTCTCTTCTTGAATTTGTGACTGACTTTTTCTCATGAAACTGAGCAAAAATTTGTATGTATAGACAAAACAGAGTTATCAAAAGTTAGAGTCGTCTGCAGAATCTTAATTCGGGGAAACTGTTCAAAAAACTTTTTTTCAGATCCCTAAAATCGAGGTATTTCCATTATTCCTGGTCCAAATGATAACTAATGCCATTTTATTAAAAAAGAAACAACTAAAATTAGTCTAGACCACTTTAGTTTATTTTTTCTTTTGTTGTTCTAATATGAGCAGATGCAAATGTCAAGTTTTAGATCAGCTGTTGCAATTTTATTGCATTGCACTGGAAAGTTTTGATAATTTCCAGTGCGACCAACATACAAAACCCCATCATTATTGTTTTTCATTAGATTTTACCCACGACTTCGTCCCCATGAAACTTGGGAAATAATCTAATTGGGAATTATCTAATCTGTAGAAATAATTTTCCATTGTTTGTAAATACACTAAATTGTTATAAACTATAATCTTAATCATATCCTGTGACGCTTTCTGGGTGGAAACCATTTTTAATTGATTATAACAAATTAAAATGTTATAAACAATATTAAATTGTTAAAACTAATGCAGGATCGTTCACAATTATGCTCCGGCAATGTTGATTGTATCTAGTGATAATCTTTTCAATTTAATCGATAGAAACAGTTTTTCATTGTTTATAACAAATTAAATTGTAATAAACAATATTTAATGGTAAAAACTAATAAAATCTCCTACGATCATTCACGGCAGAAACAATTTTTAATTGTTTATAATAAATATAATTGTTATAAACATTATTTAATTGTCAAAACTAATGATAAACCGTTTACGTTTTCCGACAATATTTTAAAAATGTAGAATTAAGTTTAACTAAGAAGTTCGCAAACGCCCAAAAAAGTTTCACAAAGGCCGTAAATAAACATGCAACTTGTTCAATTATTGCCCTATGTAACGTGGTCAGAAATATAATTTTAATTTCAACAATTTGTATTTATTTTCATTGCATATCCGATCGTTGCATAATTTGGAACTACCTTAAAAATTTTCATGTAGGCATTGAAACATATAACATTGACAATAGGAATTATACTTATATACAGATTTAAAGAAACTGTGTCTGTACACTGCTTCAATTTTTTATAAATATACTATTTTAAAAAGTTCATAGATCCAGTTTAAGATAGAGAATACTTATTACGCGAGTTAGACTTGCATTTGGTCATTTTTTTCCATTAAAAAATTACTTAAACTTGAATTCGAGGTCTCCTAGGCTTAGGTTCAATGAGACCTATCAAACCAGGATCCCTTGAATACTTGGATCTTGTATTTGAATCCTAGAGAGCTGGGAGTTTCTTTAAAATGAGCACATCACAGAAAATTTTGCCGCAATATGCTGAAGTTATTACCCAATTAATTTTCCTAATACTTACCATGGCAATCTAGTAAAGGCAGTGAAATATTCCAAGAGGCACCAAAACATCTAATCGTCCTACTTCTCGTCTGCGTATCTGGGAAAACGTATCCTTGACAACACGTATACGTTGCTATGGAATTATTTTGAAACACAAGATATCCTTTCTTTGGTGGCACGGGAAGTGGACATCCAATAGCCTTATAATAAATAAGAATTCCTCTGCGGGGGTTAATAGCTTGACGTGATGTAAGGACTACCTTTAATAAAAGAAATGGAATTACTTTTATTGACTACGACAGGAATATGAAAAAATACAGTAAGCCAGGGATTTTCAACCTGTAGGGCGTGCCCCTCTTAGGGAGGTATCAGGCAACAAAAGGGGAGGAAGCGTAACTGTACTACTTGTAGGAAGATATTGAACTCATGATAGTGTATCGAGACCAAAAAAATAACGAATAAAATACATATAGTTGGTACTCCAAAATAGTTAAAAGGGAAGGCACAATTAAAACTAGTATGGAAATTCGGATCGCAAATACTGAAAGGTTGAGAAACATTGCAGTAAGCAGCACATACTGAGCTGCGTTATTTTTGCATTATTGTTCAATCTATTTGATTGGCTTTAACTACAATATAGAAATTTTATTTTAAAAGACTTCTTTTAGTCTGCAGTTTTTAAAATATATTTACAAGGAGCTAACAAATATTTTTCTTAAACTGGCTATTTATGTTCTCTTTAAATACATCTCTTAAGGCTAGGACGATAATTTACAAGATCGGCAAAATATTTGATTGCAGCAAGCCAAAAAACTCTTAAATTTATTAACTTTTTGACGAGTCTAATCATTAAATTAGTTCTTAAAAATTTGACATTTATTGGGATTGTTCGAATAATTTTATTTTTCTTTCTTATTTTTAAACTTCTTGACAACAGATTAGTTAAAATAATAATATGCATAATAAATATAGATAGATTATTGTCGAATTCCAACGGTTGTAGTAACGATCACATCAGACAGCAATATTTGTAAATAACTACTACTGAATAATGTAAAAAACAAAACTTTTCATTGTCGCCGTCCATACTCACCTCTACAGATTCAGTTCCCGATATCACTTCGAAAGGTGGATGATCTTGACTACATGTGGAATAAATAGTTTGACCACTATCTTTAATTTCTAAAACATCTTTACAGTCTTCTGGTGACGATACTCTCGTATCTAAAAATACATAAATACAATTGCTAATTGAAATCTTAGTAATGACAGATTACATTAGTTCCGCATTAATTGTATTTCTCTCTCTCTCTCTCTCTTTCCAAATGAGACCTAACAGATTCTGAGTTATAATAAGAAAAAGACCAAAATAATATTTTGTTGACTTCAACACTAAAATTTTTAACACGGACACTATAACATTTTTAACCAGTTAAAAATTTACATATACATATGTGAATGTTTTTAAAAAAAAAAATAGAATATTTACATATGTGAATGTTTTTTAAAGTTTTCGAAATGTCTGAATCCAAAATTTAGCCAGTACTCTTTTCTGTTTTGTTGGTAGTAGCCTAACAGCCACAATAAATAATTAAAGTTGTAATGATATAGCTTACATCAAATAATCAAGTTTTGTTACTGCCAAATTGAACATAAGAAAAATTTTAAGGCCTCATATTGGATCTATTATATTGAATATTTAAGATATACATTAGTTTCACAAAAACGCGTTGACAAAATATAACTATCTAAAAAGTTAAAG
Organism: Diaprepes abbreviatus; assembly: GCA_034092305.1. Taxonomy (NCBI): domain Eukaryota; kingdom Metazoa; phylum Arthropoda; class Insecta; order Coleoptera; family Curculionidae; genus Diaprepes; species Diaprepes abbreviatus. The sequence goes on along the minus strand of JASJET010000055.1, from coordinate 24,879,347 downwards.
TAAAAAAAGCTTTTGTATTTGACGCGATCTGACGTAATCACCTCAATATAGGGTCCAGTTGCCATTGTTATTTATAATTGACTCACATTGCCGAGGCATACTGCTAAGCAACTTTGCCGCACAATCTAGTGAAACATTTTCCATATTCTACGTATTTCTACACTCAGTTGTCTGAAGTTGGACCTTCATTAAACTCCAAACATTTTCAGTAGGATTTGCAAACAGGCTATTCCATGGTAATAATGCATTTCTCTATTTTCGTGTCCTGACAAAGGCAACTACGGTGTTTCGGATCATTATCTTCCTGAAGTATCCCAAACTGTGTCCAGGTTCTTGGTAAAAAGGCACAATTACCCAAATCTATGGGGAAAGAAGCGACCGCCCAAACATGCATTTTAATAGAATTTTTAATTGTTCCCTGAATAATTTTGAATTGGCAGACCAAGCTTTCTTAACACAACCCCAGGTCCAAAATGAAAATTTCTCAGACCAATCGCCATTGCTGTTCTCTTGTGCCCAGGCTAAACGTCTTTTAATGTGCTTTTCAGACAGTAAAAGTTTTTGCCTCATTGTTCTATATTTAATGCTATTTTCATCAAGTCACCATCGAATAGTATTTAGGCCAAACGTATTCCCTTTCGAGCTAAAATACTTTGTCCTTGGCACAGATTAAAATGTGGATTTTTTTGGAACATTTGAATAATTATCTTATTTTGGTCTATCGTTGGGCTCTTGGCTTCAATAATGAGGGTCGCTACCTTTTGTGGTACTGAGTGCGGTGCCACATTTAAATATAGACAACAGGCCAGGATTATTCTTTGAAATCAGATTTACGAAATTTTTATAAAATAGCCATTCTTTAAATTAATTAATACACTGATTATTAAAACACTAATATAATAAGTAAAAAATATTTATATTTAGATAATTAATTAAATATAATAACTAATAGAAAAAGAAAACAAATTATTTAAAAACTATAAATCCACCTCAGTTTCACTGTCGCTGTCTTCACCCACCTTAATGTTAAGGGGTTTACAATATCATGTAAAGATAAATAAGAGTTTTCAACCGATTTTTTCCAGCTCTCTGCGTCTGCGTGATCTATGATATTTCTCCTAATCAACTCTACGACGCTAGAGCTTAGTACAGGAGTAGAGTTTGCGGAGCGTACCCTACATTTTAATTGATGCCATTATGGGATTGAAAATGCAATAGTATGAGGGAAGACACAGAACTGTATGCCCCATATTTCTTGTCGCAGTGTCATACACGTACTCATTTTTAAAGTTAAATGTTTTTTCGACGTCTAAAAGATCTTTTTTATAAGAATATTTAAAAAATATGTCATGTTCAAGCATGTATTTTTTAATATCCGATTTGCAGTCACTTGAATTAGGCACTTTCTTTAGTTGGCGACTGTGGTAACTAGCGTTGTCCATAATTATTACACTATTAGCAGGAATATTTGGTATCAAGCAAGTCTTAAACCAATCTTAAAGGTCGGCAATTGTATCTTAATGGTAATTTAAAGAAGAATCTTTAATGTTTTTTGCAGAGAGGCACAAAGTATTTTGAACCCAACCAGCCTTTGATCTCGCATATAATATGGAAATTCTTTTTGACATCTGCCAGACGAATTGGACCATCCTTTCGTTGGTATGTCGTGTGTATTAAACCCTGTTTCGTCGAGGTATATAACGAATCGACGTTGTAATCGACACTCTTTTAGAGCTCTGAGGTTTTCATATCGCCACTGTCGCAGTCGCTGTAATTCCCTTAACACTTGCCTTTTGTCGATTTTGAGGTATTTAAAACTAATTTTTGATACGATTCTTCAAAGACTTGCTATTGAACACAAAATATTTGTGTCATCTGCAATAAGGCGTGCATTTAGAAATTTTATAGTGGGTACTAAATTTTCTTCTTTCATGGAGTAAGTTTTTTTCGAATTTTTGAAAAAGTAAAGAATTCAAATGTACTCTTCACCAGACGATAATAAATTGAATGATCTAAATTTAATCATCACACTTTATAGTTTGTCGTTCAGGTAGTTTAGATCGGATGATATAAGGATTATACTAAATTATTTACAAGTGTTATCTACCTGAAAAAAGAAAAATTATTTTTGCCTGGTATAAAACTATTAACTGACGTCAAAAAGGAAAAAGATAGAACTTGAAAAACACTTTACCTATACGTGTTAATTCACGGTCTGAAATATCACCTAATATTTTCTCGATCATACATTTTCATCCACTCCTATACGGAAAATACTTTTTCACATATTTTGCAGTGGCAGTATGTCATCTTTGGGCCTTCTTCGTGAGAAAAACTGCTTCGAATCTTTTATGATACGTGGCTCTCATTATCAATATGTCTGATAGACTTCATCATTATCAAGCAACTAACTATGCACAGTACGGTGCAATTTAGAGCCTCGAGTGTTGGACGCATCAAGTAAAGAGATCCAAATAGGTATGGTATACAAAAACGGCTGTTAAAAAGTTTGGTTGCGTTTTTTAAGATAAAGTTACTAAACCAACAAATTAAACCAACAAAAAATGTTTTTTGTAACATGTTTCGTGTTCGAGTCAAGCGTCAGCGCTTTTCACCAAATGATTTAGAAACCAAGAAAAACTAATTTCTCCTCAATACTTTGATCAGATGTAACTTCATATTACTGTAGATTAAGTAATATAGATATATCAATATATCGTGCGTAGTTTTTAATGATTCTTAGTATTTTCAAATGGTTTACATTTTAAAAAATGATGTCATCTAATTTTTTTACAGGAATTTACGTCAACACATAATTTTTCTTTCTAAATATAATAAATAAACGCAGAAAGGCGGATAATCTATTTGTTATTTTTTATACCAAAATTTATTTTCAAACAAGAAAATCATGTGCTGTCAGCCAACATTTTATTGGGCTTCTGAAATATCATTTTTGCTCAAATTAGTCCTCACGCTACCTGACTGTTGGAAACATTGAATAATTTACTTATATCCAAAAATTTATAACGTTAAATTTGCAACTAAAAGAAAATATGTCTATTATGTCATTTTATGCATTGGACCCATCGATATACAGAGTAAAACATTAAAAAAAGTTAGATTTGCACCACATATACTGAAATTGATGTTTTTAGCTGTAAGTAAGTAATCTTTGATTTCTCATAATAAAAACCTGAACTACACTTAAGTGAGACACCTTGAAACAATAGCAAAACTTATCACCATCCTCCAAAAGTTATAAAAACTTACCAAATAAAGCTACATCTAGTATTCTTAGTTTTAGTTTTTGATGAGATGGGGCAGTGATTTTCCAAATACATTTCTGTTGACCAGCATAAAATCTTGGATATCCAGGATTGTGTAATATTCCATTTGTAATTTTTTCGTTTAATTTCAGTCGGCTATTGCAAAATCGTTGTACTCGATCTTCTACATGTACAGAAATATGTAAAATAAAAACCTTATTAAATTTGGCTGTAATTTCAACATGAAGCCCTGAAACAACTCAACAGATTGTCAGAATTTCAAAAACGATGTTATGTTCCTACAACTAAGAACTTAATATATTTTTTTTGTTAATCTCGATAATGGATTGCATTGTTTGGCAGCGTTTAAATTTAAATTTTCAAAAATATTTAACCGCCCTTTTGAATGTCCCCGTTTGAATATTCATTCAATTTTAAGATGTTATATTTTTTAGTTTCCCAACTAAGCATGAAACCCTTATTTCTTTTCACGTCCTGTTATAAGGGTAAGCAATGTATTGTTACGATATTATTGCTCTTGTTAATTATGGGGTTAGACAAAACCTTTAGGCATTTTGAATATATATATATATATATATATATATATATATATATATATATATATATATATATATATATATATATATATATATATATATATATATATATATATATATACAGGGTGAGTCAACGATTGGATGAAGTAGGTTTGTGCCTTTTCGGTGAAATTAACAAAGAAACTATATTTATTGTTTGATACAGTTTATTTTTACGCAGATTTTAAAAATATTTAGGACTCTACAGGGTGAGCCAAAAAACTAGGACAGCATAAAGTTGTATTTTTTTAAATAGAACACCCTATATACGAATCGTATTTTCGATTTAGCTTATAATTTTAAATCTTTTTTATTAAGGGTTTACTATAACAAAACTTTATAGTTTCTGAGATAATTAAGTTTAAAGAAAAAAAGTCACATTTTCAAGCATCAATTCAATCCTAAATAACGTTTTCAATTTTGTGACAAATATATTCAAATTTGGAATTTAGCAAGGCCAAGGACAAGTTAACATAATTTTTACCTAATATTTGCAATAAAAGCTACAGGGTGTTGAACACATCGGCTCAAATTTGAACAAGTTTAAATGAATAAATATCTTTTTTTTTAAATGGTACACCCTGTATATTTTCATGTTATTTAATAGAGTAATAAAAACCCTAAAAGTTTTGTTCAATATATCCTATACCTATTTATAATAGTTTTTGAGATATTTCAGTTTTTCTTATTTTCCATACTTTTTTACAGAAATAGTCTTCATTATCATAGTAGCCATGTAAAATAATAAAAAGAAATTACAGAAACAAACAGAATGTGGTTAATATGATGAAATACATTATTCGTTATATTACAACGACAATAGTTTAATTAAACATAATGTGAAAAAATTAACACAACAATAACGACAAGGCAAATACATATTTACTTTTATACTAAATTGAAACAAAAAAATTACCTATTAAATACTGAGATTAATTATTTCTTTTTAATAAGTGTTCGAATAAACGACCCTCTTGTGCAATGCACAAATTTAGTCTTTTTTGCAGATTTTCTCGGACCCTGGACAACATTAGTGGCGTTATTGTTCTACAGGTATCCCTAATCCTGTTTCGCATATCTTCCACTGTTGTTGGTAGATTAACATACACCTTATTTTTAATATAACCCCATAGGAACAAATCTAATGGGGTGATGTCGCAAGACCTTGGTGGCCACTCAATGAAACCCCCACGTCCAATCCATTTTTGCGGATATCGTTGGTCCAAAAACGCACGAACTTCACGATGGTAATGCGGAGGCGCACCATCGTGCTGGAACCACATACTGTCGAGCTCATCCCTATCGAGACCTTGAAGCAGTTGGGGTAGTTCTTCTTGTAGAAAGTTCAGGTAACTATGGCCATTTAGTGGTTCATTAAAAAAGTGGGGTCCAATAATTCGATTATGATGAATACCACACCAAACATTTAATGACCAGTGGTTTTGATGTTGCACCTCTCTAATCCAAAATGGGTTTTCTGTGGCATAATAATGCATGTTGCGTCTATTTACGGCACCGTTACTTCTAAAAGTAGCTTCATCACTAAATATTACCTTGCATAATAAATTTGGATTTAATTGAATCTCCGCATTTATTGTACGACAAAAGTTTACACGACTTTCAAAATCCTGTCCATGCAATTCTTGGTGTAATTCCATGTAATATGGATGATACCTATATTTCTTGGTAGTACGATTATCGGTGGATTGTGATGTTTCACATAATGCTGCTAACTGACGGCTACCAATATAAGGATTTTCCTGAACATTTAACAATACTTGTAGTTCTTTTTCTTCATTAGTTACTGGTTTGTTGACCACTTTACGTTTTGGATAATCAACAGTACCAGAAGAATCAAATCTTTGCATTAAGTTTTGAAAAGTATGGGTATTAGGCTGGCGTCGATCAGGATACTTCATTTTGTAAATTCTTTGAGCAAGAAGGCAATTTTTTTGAGCCTCTCCTATTGTATAAATCATATCTATTAACTCATTCTTTGGAAAATTCTTTTTACAATATAAGATGAATGCAAAAAAAACCAAACTACACTACATAAAAACCAAAAGAAGCGATTGCGGTTATAAATTTGACACACAGAAAACTGTTCTTTTACATTGTTTTTGCCATGGCTACTATGATAATGAAGACTATTTCTGTAAAAAAGAATGGAAAATAAGAAAAACTGAAATATCTCAAAAACTATTATAAATAGATATAGGATATATTGAACAAAACTTTTAGGGTTTTTATTACTCTATTAAATAACATGAAAATATACAGGGTGTACCATTTAAAAAACAAAGATATTTATTCATTTATACTTATTCAAATTTGAGCCGATGTGTTCAACACCCTGTAGCTTTTTATGCAAATATTAGGTAAAAATTATGTTAACTTGTCCTTGGCCTTGCTAAATTCCAAATTTGAATATATTTGTCACAAAATTGAAAACGTTATTTAGGATTGAATTGATGCTTGAAAATGTGACTTTTTTTTCTTTAAACTTAATTATCTCAGAAACTATAAAGTTTTGTTATAGTAAACCCTTAATAAAAAAGATTTAAAATTATAAGCTAAATCGAAAATACAATTCGTATATAGGGTGTTCTATTTAAAAAAATACAACTTTATGCTGTCCTAGTTTTTTGGCTCACCCTGTAGAGTCCTAAATATTTTTAAAATTTGCGTAAAAATAAACTGTATCAAACAATAAATATAGTTTCTTTGTAAATTTCACCGACAAGGCACAAACTTACTTCATCCAATCGTTGACTCACCCTGTATATATATATATATATATATATATATATATATTACAAAAATCATGTTTGGTTGAGCGAACGTGTTATATTGGCTGCAAAAAATGTCGATGTCAACGAAATTAATTTTCAGATTCAAAATAAGATAGCTGGCGAAATGATGACATATAAATCAGTTGATTCCGTTAGTAACCAAGATGATATTGTCAATTATCCAACGGAATTTTTAAATTCGCTGGAATTGCCCGGATTACCACCCCATACTCTGCAATTAAAAGTCGGATCGGTAGTCATTATGTTGCGGAACATAAACCAACCATGTCTTTGTAATGGCACCCGGCTTGCAGTGAAGAAATTAATGGACAACGTCATCGAAGCCACAATTTTAAAAGGAAAGTACAAAGGCGAAGACGTTTTGATTCCACGCATCTCCATGATTCTGAACGATATGCCATTCGACTTTAAACGGATACAATTTCCAGTGCGGCTGTCGATAAATAAATCGTAGAGGCAGTCATTGTGTTTGTGGCTTCAATCTCGAAAGTACATGTTTTTCACATGGCCAACTACATGTGGCCTGTTCCCGTGTAGGAAAGCCATCAGCATTATTTATTTACATGTCATAAAACAGAACTAAAAATGTTGTGTATCAAAAAGCATTACAAAAAAAAATATTTCTTATTATTATTTTCAAATTTTCATTCCATAAGAACCTTCTACAAAGTATTAGAAAACTTTTTAAAAAAAGATGAAGGAAATCAGTAAAGTCGTTCTCAAGTTATGGCATGACCACGGGAAACAGGGATTCATTTTTATATATATATATATATATATATATATATATATATATATATATATATATAGAATATATAGATAAATACATATATAGATAAATAGATAATAGATACATTTATTCCAGTTCGAATTGAATATTCATAGTTTAGGAAGAATAACGTCTGTCGGGTCAGCTAGTATATATACATATATATATATATATATATATATATATATATATATATATATATATATATATATATATATATATATATATATATATATATATTAGCTTTGTAAAAAATTGCAAATAATGAAAGATCTTGAAAATGAATGAAAATGAATGTTTGTCTTCGAGTCAAACGTGCGCAGGTTCAAGCCTTGGCGTGATAATTTTCCATATGCTTTCGATATTTATAAAGATGTGCCATACCAATAAAATTAATATATTAGGAACGGTTATTCGCTGCTGAAGGCCTGGCATTTTTTTTATTTTCATATAGCCAGTTACTACAGCTAGGGCAAAGCCTCTTTTTACGGGCTTAGAAAGCGCGACTGCCGTGGCAAATACCGAAATGCTCGTATGCTCGACAATTACTCTCCAACTGATTTAGCATCCTAAATAAGAGAGGTGTAATTGGCCCCCTCTAAATAGCTTCTTTTCCTATATCCTTATTAGGAATCCTAAATATCGTATAGTCTAATAGCCCTTATAACATGGTGAGGTAAAAAGTATAATACAGCAACAACCGGTGCAACTATTAAATACAGTCTGTATATGATGTTGGTGAAATGATTATTACAATGTCAATTAGTAAAATATATATCTAAATATAAACGTTCAAATATTATTGTAATTACTCACGTGTAGCACATGCGTATTTTACCGTTATATTTCCAGCACCCCATGCTTCACTTCCCGGACTATCTTCTCTCAAAATAAAACTACAATGGTTTAAGCCGGAACATCTAGAAGAAAAAAGATTTTCAAAATAATTACATATTAGTTTTTGATTCTTCGAAACAATGAAATAATAATTAATCCTATTTTGTTATGTTGCATGTAGTCGTGCAAATATGTGGATATTTTGTTTAAAAATTGTGTAGGTTAAATGAAACTCATCTAACTTTTATGTTATTGATATAAGTAGTAAGATCTTCAAATAGCAATTTCACAGATGAAATACGTAATAACAAGATTTTATAACAATTAACCTCACAGCGATTAACGTAGAACTTGCCGGGTCAACATCCATGTTGACTGCAAAGGAGACAAAATTAGGAATCAATTCATTTCAAAGAATTCTGTATTTTAAACTTTCCTTAAAAAACCTGGGTAATGGTGAAAACTGCATCAAAAAGTGTTTTCAAATTATAAAGGAACATAAAGAATACAAGGTTCTGATATCACGAACACTTCCTTACTTCATTCTGGTTCAATCAATAATTTAGGCTATAAAATCTATACTACTATTTTACTACCTTCTGTAACAAAGCTTAGGTTAAACTATTATTTAGACAATTTAAAAACCCATTGTCCCATACCCAAGGTTCTTTTGGAAAACTGATTATGAATCTGCTATTATATTTTTTAAATTCAAAATGGAAGACAGTCATTTACTATCAGGGATATTTGAGGCCCTGATTACGAACTCAGGATCCAAATTTTGTATTAATTGTCTCCACCATTTTGAATTTCGAAAATCTGATGGATTAGTAACCATTGCCTCAAAAAAAATTTCCACGGAAACTGATTGAAATTCGTATTTCAGTCCACCATATTGGATCCGCTATATTGAATTTTGAAAATCTGATTCAGATGCATGCACGCAAAAAAAACTAATTGTTTTTGGAAAGTTTCACGAACAACCCATTTTTTTGTGTCTATCTGAGGTCCGAGCTTTCATAGTCTGGTAGAAATATTTTCAGCAAACTCATCCAGAATTTGTTCTTCTAACTTAAGATTTCTTGCGCTTCCTGGACCCGAAAATGGTTGATTTTTTCGGAATAAATATAGAGTACATTTTTTAAGACAATTCTTTGAAATAACTAAGAAATCGAGTTTTTGCTCTGAAAACTGACACCTGTCAAATTTTTTCACTCTCATCCAAACCCCCAGTACTCTAATTTTCCCTTAAGCCTGGAACATTCCCCAATATCCTGTCATCTTGGGATTTTTTAATATTTGACTTTTAAATGGCCTTGACCTTGACATTCGATAAAATTTCAAGGTCATATCCGATTATAACATTTTCCGCTATATCCATTTTCGGGTATGGGATCCCATTTAACAGGTTATCATGACACTGATATGATTTTCAAAGTCAAGGTAAAATTTAAGGTCACCTAAACATACACGGTTTGATGTCCAGAAACTTTTGTAGAAAAAGTTTTTCTTCATCACTCTTAGTTTCCAAATTACTGACTCATTCAAGGTATGAGGTCATATGACTTTCAAATGACCTCTAGATGGAATCATTAGTACAGATAGCCTCTCTCTCCCTGACAATTTTTTATCTGAACCATTTTTTTATAAATGGAGTATTTTAAAAGATATTTGGATCTACGAGTATAGATTAAAATAGCTCACTCTGTATATGAAAAAAATTACACTAAAAATATTATCAAATTCCAAATATCACCGCTAGGGGTCGTATTTGCTATGCTACATAACGTAGGTCGGGAATAAATGTTCATTTCTCGATAAATTGTGTCAAAACAATTTTTAGATATTTACAAACGTGGCGAAGGATAACAATGTAAAATGTTTAAAATGATGGTAATTCCAGTTTACATTAAATAAATTTAGCAAACTCAGGCTAAACTTCCATTATGATTACATTTTGTTACTAATGATTTTATAGTTAGGATTATATAATATACGAAAGATAATGCTATTCAAAAAATTATCCAGAAATCTTGGTTTCTGAAAGGAATTCAAATGCAACATAGAGCTCTTTTCACTCTATTTCATACAATTAGTTAGAAAAAATGAATTTGAAAACCAGGGGTAGATTAGATATGTACTTTCGTTTAAAATTTATTACAGTAGTAGGACATTGGTCCGAGAGCTTTATTTTTGACTTGAAAGAGATTTGTTGCTGTAAATAATATCAACAATTTAAAAAAGATTACTACCTATATTGCATAATTTTAGGGCTTTTTAAGGGTTTCCTGGAACTCTCATAGTTTCGTTATGTCAGTCCATCTGTCCCTATGTCATAGTTTTATAACTTTATCAGTTTTTATTCTTTTACAAAGAAATTTTACAGGTCATGCTTTCCCTTAATCCTAAAACAGACCAGAGACGAAAGTTGAAAAAAAATTAGAGTACTTCCCTGTATGTGAAAAACAGGAATGAAAATTTAGTTTTTCACCCAGAAAATGATATAATAATCTAAAAATTTATTTAAAAGGATGTCATAAAAAAACAAATATATAAATTCATTTTTCTAATAAATGCAATATTTAAGTTATTGTGATATTTAACCCACTGAAAATTTCAGAAATTCAAAAATGAACAAATGCCGAATTGGCGTTTATTAAATAAAAAATCCATGTATTGTCTTTTAAAAAGCTTAAATAATTTATACAGTAGTGACATATGTAGTTTCGGGTTGACGCTACTCAGACAAAGTAGCAAATTAGTTACAATTAAAATTTTTCAATTATAAAAGTTAATGATCCAAAGAAATAATCGCTGTTGAATAAACCACTACAAAATTATAATGTAATAGCTCTGATATCGAGAACAAAACGGCAAAATTCTGTGTATCGCTTTGTTACCAAACTTGCAATTCATCCCATAACCATTTATGGTTCTATCTATCAAACGGAAAATATTGAAATATAAGGCCGAACACGTGCCAATGTGTTAAAGGGAACAATAAAAGATCAGCATGAATAGGGGGTGAAGGCTCCGAGGGTGCAGATTAATTTACATTTTAGGGCGAAAGTGCAGTGTGTCATAAACTTAAGGGATAAGGGACACTTCCTCTTCGTGACACATTTTCCTTTTGCTTTGCCCCAAATCTGACAAAAGCACGTTGTCACGCTTAATTCGCAATTTTCCTACATCTGGCTTATTAAGGGAAACACCTGATGTGTGATATTTTAGATAAGGATTATGGGAAAGATTGTAACTTTGATAACAATATATTGTATATAAATTTCACATGGCGTTGATTTGAAAACTACATGAGGTAATATGCCGAGGCCCAATTATTATAAATTTGACGTGTGGGATAGAACAATTACTTGTAAATACTTTATTTGAACAAATTTAGAAAGTGGATGTGCTATTTTTTCCCATTAAAACAGAACAATACCTTTATTTAAATGTTAAAAATAGACTATTGTTGAATATCGCTATTAATAATTGGTTTTAAAACGACAAATACAATTTATTTATGCTCTGGCAGAACAGCTAGGTTTCCCTATTGTAGTTAATTATTTCGAAATATGAAAACTTACTATTTTTCTTTGTATATATATATATATATATATATATATATATATATATATATATATATATATATATATATATATATATAAATATGTAGATAAGTTTTTGTCCGTGTAATTTAAAATAAAATAGAATAAAATATTGGCGAAGCGGACGTGAAAATTTGTCAATCTACATGATTCTCGTATAAAAAAGTGCGGAGCACTCCAAAGTATGGAATAACTCCGGGTCCGACAGATGGCGACAGCGCTGTTTCGTCCTAATATGGGACTCGTCAGGCCACCGCAGTCGGTACAAACCATCATCTCGCCTTTGCATCTTATTTGCCGTATTTTGATTATAAGTATGGCTTATACGATGCAAAGGCGAGATGATGGTTTGTACCGACTGCGGTGGCCTGACGAGTCCCATATTAGGACGAAACAGCGCTGTCGCCATCTGTCGGACCCGGAGTTATTCCATACTTTGGAGTGCTCCGCACTTTTTAATACGAGAATCATGTAGATTGACAAATTTTCACGTCCGCTTCGCCAATATTTTATTCTATTTTATTATATATATATATATATATATATATATATATATATATATATATATATATATATATGTATGTATGTATGTATGTATGCATCTTAAATAGGTGTTTAACGTTTTTGGTAGGCGAAACAAGTGTGTTCAAATGTTTATTTTACCTTATTGCTATTTTATGGGAAAATGATAAAATTAGCGGAATGTGAAAGAACTGAAATTATAGTTTTTGCAGATAGAATGCGCATACAAACAGAGATGGTTCACTCTGATCGACAACTTATAAGCCAAAGCATGGTAAGCCGAGTTGAAACAAAATTCAGGGAATATGGGTATGTTAGGGATATTAAGAAATCTGATTGACCCTCAATATCAGAAGAAGATCAGCTTAATATTCTGTTGACAGCTCAAGATAATCCTCCATATACACTCATGGAAACAGCTCCTACTTTAATGTGCATAAAATATCGAAAAAGACGAAGTATCAGGCCTACAAGATATGCTTAGTCAGGAGTTGTGGAAAGATGATATTGATCGCTGAAATCAATTTTGCGAGCAAATGCAATAATTATGCAATGATAACAATAAATTTGAAAAAGGAATTATTTTTTCTGACCAGGCAACATTTATTTTAAATGGCCATGTCAACATACAAAATTGTTGCTATTGGGCAACTGAAAATCCTCATTGATTCAAAGCAGTTAACAACCAGAACTTTCAAAACGTGATCGTGTGGTACGGTATAGTTGACAAAGTCCTTATTTATTTGACGGTAACCTCACTATTGTGAGATATTTGGAGTTTCTTCAAAATAACCTCATTCCTGCACTACTAATATTATATTTAGAACCCGATATGTTCCAGTGTGACCTTTTTTCCAATAAGATGGAGTGTCGTCCCACTAAATTGTCCATGTCCGTGCTTATTTGGATGAAGTTTCTCCGAATCGTTAGATATGCAGAAGAGGGACAATTGAGTGGCCAGCCAGATCACCAGATTTGACCTCCTTTCATAATTTCTCTCTAATAATTAAAAATTAAGGTGTACTTAATTCAGCTCGACAATTTAGAAGCTTAAAATTTCAAATACGCCAAGAAGTGCGAAACATAACCGCAAATGTCATCCACAGTGTTCCAAAAGAATTTATACATCGACTTGGCTATTGTCAGATTGTTAACAGGGCCCAGTTTGAACGTTTAATTTCGATGGTACCGTGACTTTTCTTGACAATTTCCTTATATAACCAACATCGATATTTACCTTGTCGTATGTAAAAAATATACCCTTTCTGATTCTGAAATAAAAAATGGGGTTCACATTTGAAAAAAAAAATATCGTTGACGTCTTAGCTCCCTCTTGAGTTACCCTGTATATTTCGGTATAAAACAAAAAACTTTAAACTAAAAATCAAATTCGACGGGTTTGGGCATTTTCCCAAAGTATCCATTATATTGCACTTATCCGCTACTTTGCGAAAGCACTGTATATATATATATATATATATATATATATATATATATATATATATATATATATATATATATATATATATATACTAGCGACCCGCCCCGGCTTCGCACGGGTGCAATGCTGATACTAAATACACTACAGAAAAACTGTGACTATTTATTTTATTTTTACAACAATTATTACATCGGCCTCCGACGCGCTATTTATAGGCACGCTGCCGCCGCCCCGGTCGGCCAGTACCGCCGCAAGCGCTACTTCCCGCAATTTTAAATCTGTAATATCTTCGAAAATATTCATTTAAATCTTGTGCTGTAAAGGACCATATAGATCTATATTAAATCAACAATTTAAGCTATTTAATTGGATAAGGATTAATGCTGTATTGGTTAAAATCGCTTCAAAATTTGCCATTATTTGTCGTAAAAAGTAAATGACAAAAAAATGTTATTGTGGGATATCCATGAGAGATAGACATATACCATCGCGGAGTTTTCTGTAGACCTTTTCAATGTGTACAAATAATTAGTACATTATTTTGATAAATCTCGTAGGGTTCAGCCTGCGTTTGCAATGTAAGCGGAAAAAAATATGATAATTAACGACATCACATTAGAAACCTCAAAAATAACAGTAATTCTCCACTATTTAATGGATGTTATTATACATATAAACCTTCCTCTTGAATCACTCTATCTATTGAAAAAAACCGCATCAAAATCCGGTGCGTAGTTTTAAAGATTTAAGCATACAAAGGGACATAGGGACAGAGAAAGCGACTTTGTTTTATACTATGTAGTGATATACAGTGCCTTCATTTCAAAACGAACCATCCTTAATAACTTTGTTAAATAGAAAAATTTTAAAAAAAGAAAAAACACGTCAATTTAGATATACAGGGGGAAGTTTAATTTTGCATTTGTTAAAAGTCTGTCAATCACCTCCTCACCTCCAGCTAACCTCACTTTGATATGTCAAATGGGAACCCCCACCTTGTGACACATTATTGTAAGCAGCATAAAATTGTCTATCCAACCGTATAAAAAAAATTAAATCGGTTGACGTACAAGCGAATAGTGTGCAAAAATGTCTTGTAATAATGCATAATATATCGGCCTCGAACTTTGGTATGTCAAATGATTACCCTATAGTGTGATACATCATTTTAAAGGACGTACGATCTGCTATCCAATGATGTCAAAAAAAATTAAGTTAATAGACGTTATAGGCAATTAGGATGCAAAAATGTGTGTTAAATATAAGCAGTTTATTCAGTTTTATTCAGTTGAAGAAAATTATTTTATTAAATGTTCAAAATGTGCGCCGTTATTAGCGAGACAATAAAAAAGCCTATTTTGAAATTCCCCACGAACATTGGCAAGGGTTTCTCTGCTAATTCCTCTACATTCCCGAACAATTCGATCTTTTAAATCGTCAATATTTTCAGGTGGGGTTTTATAAACCTCGCTTTTTAAATACCCCCAAAGAAAAAAGTCTAGAGGGGTTAGGTCTGGAGACCGTGCTGGCCATTCAATTGCACCACGTCTGCCAATCCACGTCCTGGAAAATGTTCATCAAGCCACTCTCGAATTGCCAAAGCGTAGTGCGGGGGAGCTCCATCTTGCTGGAAATGCAAATTATTTTCATTTAGTACCATAACAGCATTTTCATCCACTTGATTTTCTAAAGATTGCACAATGGCAGGGTATATTGTGTTTTCTAAAAGGTTTAAATAAATTTGCCCAGTTAAATTATCTTCCAAAAAAAATGGCCCGATGATTTCATTGCCATAAATTCCTGCCCATACGTTAATTTTTTCGGGATATTGAGTATGCCCTTCTCGGAAAAGGTGCGGATTTTCATTATCCCAGTATCTGCAGTTATGTCTGTTAACCAGTCCATTTAGAAAAAAAGTTGATTCATCACTAAAGCAGATATTCTTAGGTAATGGGGGTCCTCGTCAATTCGTTGGCACATTAATTCGCAAAATTGAATTCTCCTATCAAAATCGTCTTCTCCGAGTTCTTGAAGAATTTGAATTTTGTAGGGAAAAAACTTATTTTGTTTTAAAACTTTATGTACAGAGCCAGCAGAAATGTTGGTTAAATCTGCGACCTTTGAGATGGATAAAGTTGGATCTATTGCAAACTGTCCTAGTACCTCGATTTGGCATGCTTCATCTACAACCCTTTTCTCAATAGATTTTTTATTACAAACGAATCCCGTTTCTTCAAACTTTCGTACCAATTCGAGTACATATTTATGGCCCACGTTTTTGTCTTGATGCCTCTCGTTAAATGCTCTGGCGGTTCTACGAGCGCACCGATCTTCAGCTCCATAGAGAAAAATTATTTCTATTCTTTCGGCTAGCGTATACACCATTTATATTCACGTTTCAACTAGGCGTCACAATGACAATTTTAACAATAATAAACAACTGGTGTTTAAAGATCTTAAAAATTTTATTTATTGCAGTGATTTCTTGTACCTATCAGGTACCGCAAAAAATATCATTGAAATAAATACACTAGATTGATTAGACTGCAATGAATTTTGCGATGAATTTTAAAACAGGCTTAGTTTTTTTCTCGCAAATATTTTAACTGTTTATTATTTTAAAAAAATATTTATTTTAAATTTAAAATAATATTTTACTCTATGAAGTAGCCATTTGACATAATAAAGTTTAATGTGATAAGGTGTCTATTATTACCACACATCTTTTCTTACTATTCGCTTGTACATCAACAGATTTTGTTTTTTTTTTATTGGCTAAATAGGAGATAGTATGCCCTTTAAAATGATGTATCACACTATAGGGTAATCATTTGACATACTAAAGTTCGAGGCCGATATATTATGCATTATTACAAGACATTTTTGCACACTGTTCGCTTGTACGTCAACCGATTTAATTTTTTTTATACAGTTGGATAGACAATTTTATGCTGCTTACAATGATGTGTCACAAGGTGGGGGTTCCCATTTGACATATCAAAGTGAGGTTAGCTGGAGGTGAGGAGGTGATTGACAGACTTTTAACAAATGCAAAATTAAACTTCCCCCTGTATATCTAAATTGACGTGTTTTTTCTTTTTTTTAAATTTTTCTATTTAACAAAGTTATTAAGGATGGTTCGTTTTGAAATGAAGGCACTGTATATTGTTCAGGACGGCCAATTTTAAAATACACTGTATTATTTTAATATTGTCAACCTCTACTCCGACAACTTGTCAAACCATTCAAGTTACATCGACGACGTCTCAAAATAAACCATTCACGGAAGCCTATCTGGACCCTTTATATAGCCTTTTGGTCGATGCCAGAAGATTCCTTAATTTTCTAGAAGTATTTCCATACTGCATGGTCTAACAATAATAAGAAAAAGGAGTAATCTGGCGATTTCTAGACCTTCTGTCATAGGCGTTCCATATTCAAAATAAGGAAATAGAATTTACTAAAAAGTTCTAGACCTTCTTTCATAGACGCCTCATGAGCAAATTAACAAAAGGTAAAATTAATTAAATAAATTATAAACTTGTAGAAAATAAGCCTAAAACCGTACAAGCTAGAAACACAAACTAACACTATGAAGTGTATACTGTTATAAAGTCCGCTACAATATATATATACATATATATATATATATATATATATATATATATATATATATATATATATATATATATAGAGATATATACAGCTTGTATTATTGTTCGTAATTAATTTCTTATGTATTTTTATAAAATTAAAGAAAGGGGTAAAATCCAAGCAATAAACACTAAGAAAATTATATCTATCGAACCTTTTTCATAAATGTAATAATAGACAAGTCATTTTGTCAGGGGCGGATTCAACTTCTACCATTGTGGGGGGATATTAAAATAGCAAAGACAATATCGAAATTACTCCCACCCTATTAGCATACAAAATAGTACAATATGACTAGTTAAAGCAAGTTGGCAGCAGGAGGTGGTTCAACGACATTCACGTTTCTAATGCAGCAGACAGACGAGTCTATTTTTTTTAATTCAATGCTCTTGGGGAGGAGACAATTCCCCCCTGGGTCCACCCCTGATTTTTATACGAGAAAATCAGCCTTTTAAATTATAGTTGAAAAAAAAACACGTTTTTAGCGATGAACTCTGGGGGTCGTTATCATCTCCAGAAATACAATTCATGATGTAAAAAAATTACATGTTGGATTTTTTTGGGATACTCAAACATATCACAACATGTGACAAATTGAAGACGGACCCCTAAAACATTCTCCTGCGAGTAGCATTCGCTCCGTAGTGAAAACGCTGGACAAGTACACAAGTACACAAAATGACGTTTTTTGTTGATTTATAAAAAAACATTATTGAAAGTCGAACGACATTAGATACACGTATATAAGTAAAGAGGCTAAAATTGATAAAATCTACAAGTGCTTGAATTTTTTCCCAAAAAATTTCTAGATCTCTTAACATTGATCAGCCTTTTAAATTATAGTTGAAAAAAAAACACGTTTTTAGCGATGAACTCTGGGGGTCGTTATCATCTCCAGAAATGCAATTCATGATGTAAAAAAATTACATGTTGGATTTTTTTGGGATACTCCAACATATCACAACATGTGACAAATTGAAGACGGACCCCTAAAAGCATTCTCCTGCAAGTAGCATTCGCTCCGTAGTAGAAACGCTGGACAAGTACACAAATACACAAAATGACGTTTTTTGTTGATTTATAAAAAACATTATTGAAAATCGAACGACATTAGATACACGTATATAAGTAAAGAAGCTAAAATTGATAAAATCTACAAGTGCTTGAATTTTTTCCCAAAAAATTTCTAGATCTCTTAACATTGATTAAAAAATCTCCTATTCAAAGGGTTAATAAAAGCATACAAATTACCATATTATAATTTCATTAGAACTAGACAGGAAACTAAAGATCTACCTAATTAATATTCTAGATAAGCCAGCACCCAGCACTTAAACCCTTAATCATTTCGAACAAAAAACGTTAAACGTATGTTTACAATTAGGGGCATTTATTAAAAGCCACATGTCTACCATAAACTGCATAATCATTTGACTTCCGTACAGATGGAGTTTTTTGTGATAAATGAATTTAAAATGAAAACAGGCAAATCTAACTTGAAAAAAATGCAGATAATAAAAATGTGTTTTCTAATGGTGTCGGATGGATTGCGTTACATAATGACGTATATGGCAGATTTATTGCATCAATTTAGAAAAGATTTTATTTTAATGGCAAAACAGATCACTATATAAAAGATTGATATTGCAAAAGAACATCCACATTATGGTTTTAAAACCATAGTAGGAAATATAGTCTGGTTAATCTAAAGACCTAATATCCAAATTTTAGTTATAAATATATTTTATATTTTATTGTTGAAGGTATGAAAAACAAGTAAATTAATAATTTTAGAATTTTGACACGATAATCATACGAGTATATCAAAACCCGCATGACCCAGAAATTTAGTATACGAACTGTGGGTCCAACTGATCCTCACAAGCACTTCTTAAATAAAATTAAACATCTGTATTTTCAAATTATTTATTCATCATAAAAATAAAAAAATTAATTTATTTTACTGTTTAAAATAAGAGCATTTTGGAAAAAAACGTTATTGTGCAAGACTTGATCCTAGGCTAAAGCGTTCCACACCCGTTGAGAAAAACTCCTCATCCTGCATAGATATGACCTGCCTAGATCGGCTGGAACGTGTATGCGGTAAAATAAATTTATGCAGGTGAACTCTATAGCCAGCTGGAGCAAATAAAAAAAAATCATTCTTCATGAGCGTTATTAAAATCAGTACATGTGGGACATTCGGCTGGCTGAGCATTCGGTTGGCTGAGCAGTCGTCCGGCCGAAATATCTCTCAATACTGATCAGTGACTTGACTAAAGAAAGAAGTTTCACACAGTCCCTTCATCTATATGAAAATATTATGCCAGTATTTCGACGCGAACCGAATAAATTAACATGAGAAAGATTCTACTTTTTTTTTGACCAAATTTTACACAAAATGCTGGACAGTTTTTTCCACTTATCACTATTTAAAGCAATTTATTAGACCAATTATTGCTATAAAATCATCAGATGATGGCATGGAGACTATTTTACTACTACGATGATATGCTTTGAATTGAAGGAAGCTCAAGGTGACAGGCACGTTTGTGGGCATTAGACATTCCCACCGACTTGCACAGTTATACGTGCACAGTAATATCTGGGCAGTTTGGCACGAGAAGTTGATGTCAACATGTGTGGGGCCCTTAATAATTGAAACATTTTTTGTTATACTTGTGTCTTGTCCGGTAGACTAGATCCTTCTACTTCTATGTAATTCGCAGATACCAAATCCGGGGTATGCCATTTATACCCCGTATTTAAATTCAGCGTGTCAAATTATATAGGAGGAGTCTAATCTACCGTCTAATCACGTAATATAAAATTACTAGCACTACTTTTTCACATCATAACACTTCTTAAACGATTTACGTAACATAAAAAACACATGACATGAGAGCTTCTCCGTAAATAAGAAGCATATCGCGATATTCGCGTATAGAATATATTTTTTGCTTTAAACCGAAATTACATACATGCTCTGACCGATGCTGCAATACAGAAATTTTAGATATCCATTGTCGCATAAATTGTTCATTATAATAGAAGTGAATTAGCGCTAAAAATTATTGAAATAAAAACAATTTATTTCCGAAGTTTCTACAAGTATTAAAAATTCTCGCGGCGTTGTCACATCCTTTTTTGGTTGATGTATGGAGTATTTATTAATTAAAACAAAAAATTAATTAATTACTTTAGTTTGACAACTAATTATTTTGTCTATTAAATATTTTCGCAATATTTTGTTGTTTTAACCATTAGGTTAGGATCCTCTTTGTAATGAACTTTTTTTCTTTAAAATGATGTGCAGAATAGTTGGTTAAATATAGGAAAGTTATTGCCACTAACACCCTATATTACGTAATATTTTGATGATTGCTAAAGTAAGATTACATAGATCAAAGTTTATATTCTTTGCCCTCTAAAGAAATTACAAATGTATTATGATACCCGAGTTGGTATTTTGGGAATTTACAAAACAATAACAAAGTTAGAAAAATTTAAGGATTAGATCGCTGAAACTAATTTACATTATACGTAATTTTAGATTACAGAAAGGAAAATAATAAACCTGATCTCTAGGTGGATAATTTATATATTTTAATAAAAAACACCGGGTGACAATAATTAAAAGTCGCTATTCCTTTTTAATATACGAATATTTTATTTTGATAGGTCAGTAATACAGTTTGATGGTTAATTTAACTTAAAATTCAGATATTTAATTTTTTTTGGTCATTGCTCATTTGTACCGTTCACTCCATTAAATCTGTTACCCTAAATCGTTCGTTTAGGTGATAATATTACCGCCGACCAAGAAATCACAACCCATTTATCATAAGCTCTGCATCTGGTTTTATTGAGTCATATTTTAGTGGGCCGCTACCAATGAATTTACTTTTCCCATTAATTTATAGCAGACATCATGTTTATATCGCATCGCTCGTTAATATTACACAGGAGCATTAGTTTATTTGAACTATTGTGTTGGATAAGTTGTTCATTTCAAAAGATAGATTACTACTTAAAATTATTAAAATTGTACACATTACTAGAAACAAAAGTAATTTTTGGATAGATCAAATAATATAAATTTTTGTTTTAGTCTTAATTTATTTTTGTCCTATTCCTCCACATGAAATATTAATTTTAGGAAGCCTAAGTTTTGTTATCAACCAAATTAAGGCAGTTATTTAAAAACAAAGTCTTCTTTTACACAAGAAACAAGTACGAGGTTGTCTTTTAGTTTATTACTTTTTAATATCTTATCTCTCTCTCGCTTATCAATAAAGCAAAATGAAATGTTAATTTTGCAAAAAAATTTAAGAGCAAATTGTCTACACCACTCGAAAGATAGTCTGTAGAGACTAAAATACAAAATCCAACTCCAACGGAGCATAGGAAATTTTTAAGCAATAAAAACGGCAAAAAAGGTGACTTTTTTTGCTTATATTATGGAAAGTATTGAATGAATCACACTACTTTCAATGAATCATTTGTAGATAATTAAAAAACTTTAAACATGCTAAAATGCGCGTAAACACGCGTCCGTAGCCGAGCGAAGCAGAGGTAGTGCGAGGTTACAAGCAACGGAGGAGAAGAGAGCCGAAGATTGCACACGCTAAGCGCTACGAGTGCACCAGGCCTATAAGTGGATAAACAAATAAATAAACAGATACATTTCTTTATTTTTATTTGAAAAATTTTTGCGTATGTTTAATAAAATTTTATTTAAAGGTGGTTCAAAGTATAGATGAAATCTGTCGTATTATGTATATTGTATATTACATACTTTTTTTTTTCATTATATGTAGTGAATATATGTTATTTCGTAAAAGATTAAAGTATAGGAAAAACTAACTTATGATTATATTTATTTACACATTAAATTATTAACAAGTTCAACGCGTTATAATAAAATAATTACAGTGACTTTAGGCTAATCAGGCACACAGGAATAATTTACTGACCTAGGGAAATTTCGAATTCTCTATATCATATGGTCAATGTTATTTTTAGGTTACTTGCCTGTCAAATCGGCGAGTTCTCTCAGTACTTTGACTATTAATCCAGTGGGTGTTAATTGTAAAGGTGATATATTATGTGTATTCACAGTATAAATACGTAACAGGATGTCACAATGTCAACAAGAACCAATCCTTCATTTTATAAAAATACTTTATTATCAGAATATTAAAAGTTGTAAAAATTATGATGGTCTTGAACACTTCTACATTAAAGCTTTTGATCCCTAATAATTTTTGCATAAAAAATTATCGTACTAACTTTAACTTACCTTTTATTTAGTGCATCACGTGGATGATCCGGAGGAAAAGCCATATATTTATTTTTTACAAGTTTAGTATCAAATACAGGGTTTTCTGCTTTGAAATCAGTGTCCAAAATTGCTATTATGGAATCCAATTGTCGGCAAGTTAACATTAATCTGCAAGACTCACAGCCACTTACTTCTACTTTTTCTAAAAACAAACGTATATATAATATTGCTTATTTATTTAAGACTGGTAATGAAGTGTATTTTTTAATTTTTGATTTTATTTTTAAAGAGTGGTACCAAGCCTTATGGAATATACAAGGTTTATTCCGACTGGCAGAATTTTGATTATCACAATCAGTCAACCTGAAAACACTTGCCATTCAACGTGTATATAAGTTATATACGCAGTGCGGTCCGTGTATTCTTAGCCTCATATAGAAAAAACGTTTAATGCTAAAATTGTCCTATTTATAAAATAGAAACAAGTCTGACACCTGATATCAACGCGCTGTGTTAGTTTAATTGTGACTGGGGTCGAAGTCAATCACTGTCGCATAATTTTTAAAAATGTCGAAACTTGAATATCGTGCTGTTATCAAATTCCTTACCAAAGAAGGTTTAACACTTACTCAAATCAAAGGTCGTATGGGTGCTGTTTACGGTGTCTCTTGTCTATCATTTGCTACAATTAAAAATTGATCAAAGATATTTCGTTGGGAACATGAATCGTTGGAGTCGCCCAAAGCACCACAATGTTTATTGCTACCCACTATTTTTGGGACTGTCAAGGTATCTTATTGATAGACTTTAAAAAACGAAATACGAAAGTTAACTTGAAGTATTGCTGGGCTTTATTACGGCAGCTGTGCTAAAATATTATCGAGAAAAGACAAGGAAAACAGCCGAGGTGTTCGATGGCTTCACAATAATGGCCCAGTCCACACCGCTGAGATTTTCAAGGTGACTATTCAATAAACCATCAGGTCTGATCCCCTCCGATTATTTTTTGTTTAAAAATTGAAGGCAGATTTACGAGGAAAAACATTCAACTCCGATGATAAAATTATACAAACCATTTACGAGCTTTTTGACACTATAGATCCAGAGTATTTTAGAGTGGTACAGAAGCTTTAATTAAAAGTGGTCAAAAGCATATAGAGTACAGGAAGATTATATTGAGAAATAATATGTAATTTTTATTTCAACCTTCCTTTCTATAGTTGCCCATATTCATTCTCTCTTCAAGCAGTTAAAGGAAAGAATATATACAAACAGTTTGTTTCATGCAAATACAACTCTGATTCTCTTTCGATACGCGTTTCGACCACCTTTCGTCAGTGGAGCTGTATCGAACCAAAAGTAATATTCGTGGGAAACAACTGTTTATATAAAATATAAATTCAAATATAAATTCCAAGACATGTCAGCAGGATATTAAAACTGCTGATTTTTCGAAACAATTTCGGTTAAAATCATAATTTCTAGAACAAATACGTAAATGAAATTTACCCTTATAAAAAATAAGGGATGATATACCTGAAGGTGCAACCGCAATAGTTTTAACTCGTTTCAAATAAATAGATTTCCGCTATATCTTGTAAATATATCTTAATTAGAAGTTGAGATATTTTAAACAACTTTTTTTGGAGGTGATTTTTAGGCGCGGTTTTCACCTCCTTAAGATGAATCTCCGTCGATAAAAAAAAATATGCCTCTTATTTTCCGGATATTTCGAGTACCTTTCTTGTAAAAATACATAAGACCGCACTACGTACTTTATTTCTGACTGAATACCAGTTCGGGAGTATCTTGGAATAAAGATAAACATCGAATCTAGTAGTAGGTAGATTGATTATAAGTGTGTAAGATAAAAATAGTTCTTTTTGTAAAGTGTGATAATTACTATTAAAAAACACTCTAATTTAAAAAGGGGATCTATTAATTTTGGACCTAAAAAATGTTTGCATTTAATAACCTACATTCCATGATCGGTTTTAAAGCACTTTTTAAATAAATATTTAATTTCAAAAACCAAAAATCTTTCAGAGGGAAAAAAATGTGTACTAAGCCCTATTTCATTTTTAATTTTAGACCTTTCAGTACTAATAAAATGAATGGACATTATCACATTTTTTTAAACAATCTTTCTTTTTTAAAAAGCTAAAAAATTGTTTACTACATAGTTTGGGATATATCTAGGTCTTCGTTTGGAAAAATGTTGAAATTTCCCAATTGATTTACCACCGAAATTCAGAGTTAGTTTTGGGGAGTAAACATGTTTCATGAATGTTTTCTTCTCTTGTGAATATAGATCCACCACACACTACCTAAATTAAAAGGAATAAATATGTACCATATTATTTGCTCTTCTTAGTCTAGCTTATTCTTATTATTATAAATCTTACATACCTCACATTTTAGCTTGACAATACCAACCGGACTTCCGTTCTATTAGTATTAATTCATGTTAGTAGAAAAGTTCAGGCTAGATCGATATAAAGGTATTAAAAATAAAAAGGCGAGCAAAACACACCTACAAATCTTTTAACAAGTGGATCTAAAAATTCTTTACTACAATAGAAAAGTTCCTTTTGCTTTTATATTATTTTGAAACCCCATTTTGATTTATTAAAGGGATTATATTACTGAAACCTCACGAGGACTCCTTTATGGTTTAGGGTGCATTTTATTACAAATATAGGGCCATATTTTGGTTCAAAATAAATACACTATGTCAGCAAATAAGAGTTTATCTGTTGTGAATACAAGATGATCTATTTACCTACAATAATTTAATATAGGTTCCTAAATAAATTCTAGAAAAAAGATGTCATTTTTAAATATTTATAGAATTTGAGAAAAATTAATTTTCTAAATATCATTAAAACTTATGATTATAGAAAAAAATGAAGAAAAAATTTTTTCTATGTAAGATTATTAAGACAGTATTAAATTTGGACAATATTTCATAATATTCAGCGAATACGGTAAAAAACGTGATAATCACTTCTTACATTATATATATATATATATATATATATATATATATATATATATATATATATATATATATATATATATATATATATATATATATATATATATAGAAAATATGTCTCAACCTAAAATAACTAGATATAATCAGCCAGATTCACTACAAACGTTTACAGTCAGACTCACTAACACTTTATTATTTTTCGGGATACAACTATTTCTCTTACATATTTCAAGGCTTTATTGTCAGGTTCTTATCCTTAATATCCCTATATAATCATTTACTTGTTGACAAATGTAATATAAATTATGACAAGATCGTAAGCAAAACAAAATTGGTCGACTATAAGATTTAAATTTCATGGCAACTAGATCAGGTTTAAGTCCTAAATCTTCTTAGTGAATCTAGCGGTTAATGTTTAAAATAGATCTAGTTGGCATGAAGGAAAGACCTTCTCGTTGGTCACTTTAGTTTTGCATACGATATTGTTATTATTTGTATTATACGTGATGTCTGAAAATAAAGGGAACTTAAAACACATGAAACATTAGAAATTTATCAATTTTTTCAGTGTTAAAATGCCTGTCCACATAGTGAATTCCTTTTTAAGTCTCCACTGGTCTTAAAGCAGTGGCTCATAAGCTTCGAGAATAAAAAGAAATAGCACGATGTCATATTTGGTAAATACCGTAATTGTGGAATGATGTTGGTAGGGATTTTGGCCAAAAACTCATGAAGTAGTAGAGTACGAGGTAGTGCATTATAGTTGGGCAAGAGCAAACTATTCTCGTGTCATATGTCTGGCCGTTTTTTGCGTATGGTCCAATGCAAGAAACGCATAATGGCTGAATTATATTCCTTATTAACGTTTCTGGTTTAGCTTTTCTTTCAGCGACCCAATAATTATAGGAAATCACCTCAGAAGCGACAGACATTCGATGCTGTTTTTGTACTATGCGAAAAACGACCCGTGCTATACCCCATTTTTAGACCAAAATCACATGGCATTAAGTTTTTGAGATTCTTAACTATAATCGAGATACGAGTTTTCGAGTACTATAGCCTTTGCCTAAGCGTCATGATCGTTAGCAGATGATGTCGATGGCTGTCTAAAATGCAAAACATATTGAATAGTGAACGCTCTCAGTGAATTTGTAAACATAGAAAAAATTGGTCATCGTTATGTGATTCAATACTTTCATTTGAAAGGACCTTTGAGCAACCAATATGTAGACTCTAGACTCTATTTTGGGGGCGTCTGCAGCTTTGTTTTCAACAGTGAAGTATTGGGTGGCAGGGTTTAAACGAAGCCGTACGAAATGCGAAGACGAACATCGACCAAATGAGGTGACTATTTCAGAAATGGTGAAAAAAAATCCACAAAATAGGATAGGATGACCGTCGACTAAAAGCGCGCGAGTTAGCAGAAATGGTAGGAATTTCAAAAAGTGCTGTACATTGCATATTGACTGTACATGTGGATATGAGAAAGCTGCGTGAAACTTGGTGTCCGCGTTAGCTCACAATCGAACAAAAACAGCGTCGTGAAGATGTTTCAATCGAGTGTTTGGTCATGTTTCGCCGCAACAAAGCCGAGTTTTTGCGTTGATTCGTCCACCACTACATACCCGAGACGAAGGAGGAGTCAAAACAATGGATTAAAAGGAGAGAGGCGGCTCCAAAGAAGACAAGATGATTCCATCTGCAGGCAAAGTCATGGCTTCAGTTTTTTGGGATGCGCATGGTATAATCTTTATTAATTATCTTGAAAAAGGAAAAACCATCAACGGCGAGTATTATGCGAACTTATTGCAGCGTTTGAATGATGAAATTAGGGAAAAAAAGGCCCATTTGGCGAAAAAGAAAGTGTTGTTCTATCACGATAATGTGTCTGTTCACACATCTGTTATTGCAGTGGCCAAAATCAATGATTTAAAGTACGAATATTTCCACATGCACCTTATTGGCCAAATTTAGCATCCCCGGACTATTTTCTTTTTGCAAACTTGAAGAAATGGCTCAGCGATAAAAGATTTGCCAACGATGAAGAGGTGATGTTTGCAGTAGATGTCTATTTTGAGGAGTTCGACGTTTCTTAATATGAACAAGGTGAACGTCGCTGGGAAAAGTGTATCGAGCTAAAAGAAGACTATATTGAGAAATAAATAAAGTTTTTGCCAAATATTTTGGGTTTTCTTTGTCAGGCCAATTAATTCTAGGACTGTCCTCGTACCAGACAAAGACAAGACACAGAAATGAAATACGCATGTCTGATTGTGTCGTGTTGTACTAGCATGAACGACCTAATTCCAAAGGAATGTGAGTCACACTTTTGCGTCTGTGGTTTTTGTCTGATAGTGAGAAATAGAAATAAGGCCTATAGATAGTACTAGACAACATAGTAATAAAATGATATTATTATAATTGTCACTATCTATATTTAAATATAACTCCTCTATTCATGATATTTGTCCTAAAATTTTAGTTATGCTTTTTGTTAATTTGCATATACCTAGTTCTGTGACCAAATTAAAAATTAAGGTATCAATTTGATTGATTCTGTATTATTATTAGAATAAATTAAGCACTGTTTTAATATAATGTTTGTGTGTCACAAAAACATTAAGAACACATCTTGTCGAACAACACCATATATATTTTTTTTTGGTTTTATTTTCTTTGCTCTGCCAGTAACAAATTATACATAGGTGCATATATAAGCAAAGACCAGATTAGCACCATTATAAACCATTAGCATATATATCTTTTTATACATTTATAGGTAAATAACTCAATGCAATAATCTTAAATATCGTTTTCACTAATTACTAAAAATTTTCTGCTGCAACCATATTGTTATTACACTAAACTCCAGTGATACCGTTGTTTTTGAACATTATTACATGATCATGATGTCTCCTTTTGTTTTGTATCTCAATGATGCAAATGAAATTAGTGAAAAACTCCTCTAATCAATATATTTTTTCAGTTTTTTGGGAGAACGCTTTGGAATATGGTGAAAATATTATCCAAATATTCCTACTCCCATCAAAGTTATGCATGAACCAACTTTAAAAAAAAATATATGTCGATTTAATAACCTTCTTCAACTACTGTGACGCCGACCTCGAAAAATAAAATAATTACAATATGAAACATTTTTTTAGAGCTAAATTTTTTAAAAATAGAGTATGTAAATTGTATTGTATGAAAAATTTTTCTTGAAGTAGGATTCTAAATTTTTGAAGGTTATGTAAAATACAACTCTTAAGGGTAGAGAATAAATTTAACGTTAATATTTTTATTATTAAAACCATATTTTCTATATAATAAGAGTTATTGAGAAAATTGGAAAGACGTGTTTAATGGTTCTATTAAATTAAATATCTATACTCCTTTTCGAGCAGAAAATATTTCTGCAAAAATTCAGAAACGTTTTATGTAAAAGAACATTCAAAAATACGAGTAGCTAAAATTGATTGTTTAGAATTAAGTTTCAAAAAACTTAAATTTTGACCTAAAATCTCTTTGTATAAAATTAAAATAATATACATAGTGTTTATTCTATTCATGTAGTTGTTATGGTTCATATAAAATATCTCGATCATAAATTATATAAGGAAAAAATGCAAAATAACCGTTAAGTCATAAGAACGAAAACATTTAAATAAAAAATAATAATCGCTTATTTTTATTAGATTTCAGATGATTTAGTTTATAAATTACTAGATTTATTATTGGCTTATTTAAACATAGTATTATTTAAAACCACTCACTTTAATTCAATTAAAAGCTACAAAGCTGTATAAATCTGACCTTTTATCTTAATGGATGTAATAATTTACTTAAAATCGAATATTCCTTTTATTTTTCTAACATTTTATTACAAACATACTTGACGCATTTGATGAAATAGTTTCAAATGAATTATCATAAATTTTTCTGATTAAATCGTTTCGTATCTGTTTTGATAATATGCTAGAGAGGAAAGTTAATTGAACCTTTGAAATGATTCTTAACTTGACATTTTTTATTCAACAGTCAAAATTTTTGGGTGCTGGAAAAAGTGGATTTTTATTATAATAATGCTTTCGATTTTAGCTTCAACAGCTTACAAGTGCCGGGATTCATTATAAAGGTCAGTGGGTAACACTGATGAATAATGACGTTTTAAGGTAGTATTTTCAGGCGCTGTAAGTGCCATTTCATATATATATATATATATATATATATATATATATATATATATATATATATATATATATATATATATATATATATATATATATATATATATATTACTTTTTAAGTTGCCCTATAGAAAAAAATCACCAGAAGTTAAATTTGGACTCCGCGGTGGCCAGTTGATGTTCCCACGGCGACTTATCACGCTTTCAGGGAATAAATCATGAAAAACTGCCAAAGAATGATGTAGAAAGTTGGCTTGCTCCATCTTGATGACAAAATATATTCCAGCTGTAGCCAATCTAGTATTGCATTTCTGGAGTAAAAAAAGTCCAGATCATATGGCAATAACGATAGGAATTAACACTCTGAGTGTGACCCCAGTTATCCTCAAAAAAATAGTAACCGATTATTCCTTGGCTTGATATGGCAGCCCAAACGACAAGCTTAGGCAAGTGCAGGAGTTTCTGATGTAGTTACAGCCGATTGTCAAGTCCAATATCTGCAATTTTGTTTGTTCACGAGGCCGTTGATGTGGAAACTTGATTGACCAGAGAATCATATGTTATTGAAGCTCCTAAAACGGGTTTAAATTGTCCAGCAGAATTCAAATCCTTGAGTTGGATCATCGGGCTTCATTTCCTGCACAAGAACAATTTTGTAGGGGCTGGAAATGTAAATCTTTGGGAATAATGCGATGAACCGTGAATCTCTGCAAATTTAGACAAGCTGGGCGGACCCATAGAGACTGTCGTAGATCGTCTCTAATAGATTGGCGACCGCGGTCAACATTCCTGTTCGTTCTTGATGTTCTTTTGCTCTGTAGCATGGGTCATTGCACAATAGACCATATTTTATTATTCATGCTTGTTTCTCTGGTGGAACTGAGTAGTAACCAATGGGTTGCATCTTGTCAAGACGTGAGTTTATTAGGATTGCCGGTAGTAGATTAAATACGATTTTTTAATGAATTAACAGCAGTTCTGATAAATTTATAAAATTGATAATTAATTGTTATAAAACTCGGAAATTAATAATGAATTTTAATTGAAAATTCGCTACAATTGCATCTTGAATGAATAGATGAATGGATAGAAAGTGGTGATATTCGACCTTCGACGCTTGGGCCTCGTTGGGCCCTTTACATCTCACCATGACTGCAGGTCACTTGAGGCCGAGAGCCTTTGCGAATCCAGGGTGTCAATTTTATAAAGATGGTCTCGCATGTGACAATGTTCTGTCAGTAATACTACCATGATTTGCAGTTCTTTTCTCTCTCGAGAGAAGCTTACTAGTAAATCGCACGCTATGTCAAATTATATGGTCTTTGGCACACTTGATGGTCTCCCTCCAAGATTCAATAAATTTGCTTTCTAGCAAAAATTTTAATTCTCAACAGTAATTGAAGCTTATCTGTTTCCCGTGTATATGCGAATGCTCAAGGACCCATACGAGTCTGATAGTGCAGTCATTTTTTGTCAGACTATCTAGTACATTCTTGCACTCACGCCTTTTCTTTTTCGTGCTTGTTTCTGTGGTGTGACTGAGCGGGAACCAAAGAACCGCGCCTTGTCACGCAGATATGACTTTACTAAGATATTTTCAAGAGATTTTTTCATGAATTAACATAAATTCTGATAAACTTAACAAAATTTTTAACTAATTTTATAAAACTCGGAAACTGGTACTAAATTATAATAAAACTTCGTTACATTTGCGTCTTATTTTTCAAACTGTTAATTTGCATACATCGAAATCATCGACAAGACCAGCCCAGCGAGGCATCCATGTGAATCTAACAACGCAGAGGAATCTTGGAACCTAACTACGAAATCAAGCATGTAATCTAGCAGTCTGCGTGCGTTAAACTTAAGGAAAAAAAACGGTGCCAAAAGAGCTTTTACTGAAACTGAGTCTAATTTTAAACAAACCAAAGTGGGGTGGTAGGAAGTCAACTACCAGAAATGTAGGTAAAGCGACATTCAGCAATCATCTGAGTTAAATATCGGAAATAATCGGTGTCAATAAAGATTTATTAAAACGATTACAGATAATTTTGATCGTAATTTGTAATGACTATGAAGTACGTGACAAAGAAGTTCAAAAATATTGTTGAAAAACTGCCACATTTTTGAGCAACTGTATCCCTGG
Source organism: Diaprepes abbreviatus (assembly GCA_034092305.1). NCBI lineage: Eukaryota > Metazoa > Arthropoda > Insecta > Coleoptera > Curculionidae > Diaprepes > Diaprepes abbreviatus. Next base: position 24,847,226 of record JASJET010000055.1, on the reverse strand, counting down.
AATGTGTATGGGTAGTGGTCATTGAATACACAGTGTTTACAACAGGACTTCTTGCTGAAAGCGCTCAGGAATCCCGGAATAAAGAGGTTCGGGCTCATAGAGAGTATTACTATGGAAAATTTTCAAGAAAAGTAACATTATCGATTTTATATGATCAAAATATATTATTTAGATGTTTTTCTTATTTTATTTCTTAATGTTAAATTTATTTATAAAGACCATAGTAATCGATAAATCAAGTATTACTGTTATCTTATTAAAGTTGTGGTCCCAAATGAATAAAAATTAAGAATAATTATACCTACAGGTTTTCATTTATTCTTACTAGTGTATTGCATTGCCGAACCACCTCTTCTACTTCATCCTGCAATCTCCGTACGTTTATTCTTTACATATATTTATTTATTTTTATTGATACCAATCCAAGAAATTCTTCTTAAATAACTTCCTCACTCAAAAAGGAAAAAGTCCTTAAAATTTGTAATTATAGAAAAAGGTTCATTTTAACCTCACAAAAAATTATACAGGATATTTATGGCACAATAAATCACAAAAGTTCTAAAATGACAAAACAGCATAAACTTGGATAATAACGTTTAAGTTCCAAAAAAAAATTTCTAGAGCCATAAAGTTTTATACAGCTATTTAGGGTAAGTAGTGTTGCCGAGATAAGAGGAAATTAAAGTTTTAAACCTAGAATTTTCGAAATTGATAGTAGTGAGGTCGTAAAAAAAGCACATTAATAAGGCTGTTTGTAATAGAACATCTAATAATTATGGCGTGATACGATCGCGTCACTGTTTTTAGCTTCGTGCAGCAATATTATATTCCTATTACGATATTACATGACGAATTTGTACCCTTTACATTAAAAACGAATGTTAAAGTTTTTGTTTCTATTTTGCTAAGAGGTATCCTATCTTTAAACCATTAAAAACTCTGTTTATAACACCCAACATTTTAAAATATATGCAATAACATAAATAAATTTAACAACGGGAGTAGTTAAAACATGTCTCCTACTTACCAATGTATCCTGAAATTGTATTTTGCACATAAATCATCAACGTCATTAAGATCGACACAATCATTTCCTTTTGACTGTTTTCTAATCAGTTTCTTTTTTCTTCTACTTCTTTTTTTCAGAAACATCACTGAGACTGTTTTTACTATAAACTTGTACAAATAACATTTAAATTTTATTTTGAATGATTTCAGTCAGTTTGTATTTCTGTAATGTGCGTAATATGTGTATTTTCACAGAAACTTTATCCAAAACTTTTAGAGAGGTTTGTTTTAATTACATGATGGTTTCGATAGAAATCTGGAATAAATGAATAAACAGTGTAAATACTTTTGTTTTTGTATATTTGCCTTAGAAAATTAAGAAAATATATTAATCGGGCAGGTTATAAAGGAAATTTATCAAAGTATAAAAATTTTGGGGAAAAAGGAAAAGTGTTTTTTTAAGTCGGTTAAAATACAAAAATATTATAAATGAACTAAATAAAAGTAATGGTTGTCTTCTGTAAATCCTTTATAATAGACAAAATAATATGGAACAATAAGATATATTTAATTGTATAGTCAGATATCACTTTTCATTTAAAAACCTCTCCAATTTGAGGTAAAATTTTTCCAAAATAGCGAACATCGACTGAGATATTTTAACGAACATATGGTATTATTTAAGGGCCTTTTGCCTTCTATAAAATTGAGTGAGAAGAGGCCTGTAACCTAAATAAGCTTTTATTATCTACTAGAAGTATTTCTTAAAGGCAAAAAGCCCTGATACTTCCGCACAGCATAAACATATTTATTTCAACTGCTACAGTCTAAAGACAAACTTTTTAATATTATTTCTGCAAATTTTGTGACGTCTGTGTTTAAAAAAAAACCTACATAATTATTGTAACATAATTTCTCAAAAACACAAAATTTTCATAAGAAATTATGAAATCGTTTGGCCGTTAAGGTTTATGAACTTTTTTATTCGATTATAACACGAAAGCAATGCATTCAATTATTACTTTATGTAATCTTTCACTCGTACGTTTCTCTAATTTGACAATTTTTCACAGTGTAACAGCGGTTCGTCAGGCAAGCAAGGGCACGAAAATTAGACCCTGAAACTTCAAAGGCACTGACAAAGCTGTCGCATCAGGAAGATGATTAAAATCTGTGGTTTAACAGTTACATTTTTATCGGGTAAATAAACTTTCATAATAATGTCAGATTTTTTCTGTCTATTTACGTTCGATTATAGATGACGCAGATTTTAAAAATTAATGTAAAAAAAATCTCTAATGATTATGTTTCTGGCTAAATGCCTCGAAACTTACAATTTAAATTGATAAATCGCACAATATTAAAACAAAGTTGATCCCATAATATGTATGTTCATTTTTTCGAATACACGACCTTCTTGCAAAACAGTTCAAACTTTTGAAACATAGTTTTAAATAAGATTACTATAAGTGTAATGGTGGTATTCTTTCTAATTTTACAATTTTTCTCATTATAACAGCGGGTCGCAAGGTAAGCAAGGTCACGAAAATTAGACCCTTTAGTTTCAAAGGCACCGGCAAAGCTGTCGCGTCACTAAGATGGTAAAATCTGTGGTAAAACAAGACGCATACACTTATAGATTGTAATTGCAACAATACTGTGTGCCTGGAGCCCACACCAAATAATCGCACGCCTAAACTTTACATAATTCTTTCATATATCTAAAAAAATTATTGGACATAACTTAATCATACTATTTGAATACATTTTTTAATTTCGTCCTACATCTGTTTTTGCGTTACTTAAAAGCATATGCAACATATAAAAAACTGGCGATATACAGGCAGACAGATAAACATGGCGAATCTATAAGGGTTGGAGCTATGAAACCCTAAAAATAGCCTTTTCTCTTTCAGATCATTAAAGAAAAGATAGACAGTTTATTCTTTATACTTTATTTTTCAAGATTTTTCATTTCTCCAATATCGTTTGGTGATACATTACAGCTTGCCATCAAAATATCTGCACGTGTAACATCTTGCCGACACATCGCGGAAGACAGATTTTAAATAGGTAGTTGTTTTCTGTGAAGTTCGCTTTTGATTCGATATAACTCCACTGATGTGACTATGAGATAGTAGAATCGCGTATAGAGAGAGAATCACAGAGAACAAAGTGTTTACCTTTCCTTTAACGGCCTGCAGTAGAAAAAACAACATACTGCAATATTCATTACATATTATTTATTTTTAAAAGAAGTTTTTTTTATTTGAAGTTCCATCCGTGGTTTTTAAATCTTAAAGAATCAATAACAAATGACAGAATTAATATTTTTAAAACAATACCTAAATAAATATTTCTAATTATATTTATAATCCTTAAATTTATATGTTTTTGGACAAATTCATTAGACCTTTACTATCAGCACCCAGTATGTCACTAAGAAAGTACATAAGAAATTGTTATACTGTTTTTAGATAAAGAATATCCACTTAAATGATGAAAGGTAAGGAACAATATTTATTATTTAAGGAATTAAAAATTAAATACAGGAAGTACTAAACCTAGAAAATTTTTGCTTTTGGCTAGCGGAACTCCTAAAACGCTAAATACTGCCAGTTGTCAGCGAAAATTCCTACAAAGCATATATAAAATATACGGAAAATATTTTGGAAGACATGAAAGTGTATCAAATTAGAAAAATGAATAAACCTTTGGTATTTCAGATATGACCTTTTTAGAACTATTTTAAAAAATAATGATTATATAAGTAAATATTAATTCGTATATAATGAAATAAAAAAAAATCAATATTTTGTTGGCTTTCAGAAATTTGACCTCTTTGATCATACCATCGTAACAGAGGTCAATTTTGATGAATTATGCTATTATTTTGAAAAGAAAGCATTTCCTGAACTACGTTTACAAGAAGTCAATTTTTTTTGCACTAATTACATCTTGTATATTATAAAAACGAATAACAAACAATAAGTAGACTTTTCAAATGTCCATAATACTAAATAGGTTGCTAATATGTATTTAAAATATAATTAGGCGACAATTTTCAGTTGGAGAAAAATTTCCTCTCTTTCATACTTGCCTGTTACTTATTTATACATCTAAATGGAACATTTTTTCCCATTAAGTTATTTTTATAAATATCGATTTTTATTAAAAAAACCTTAATAATAAAGTATTTTGCTGACCGATATGGTTTTCCAGCAATTAATAAATTTTCTACATAAGTGCTTGTTTAAGGTTTGATGAATTTATAAAATGCAATTGACCTATAAAATTTATTTTACATCTATCATACTTTTTTATTATCTAAACAACGAATAGAAATTAAAACTAAAGAACAATCTTTTTTTTCTGTATTCTTAAAAAACTATTTCGGCAAAACATTTACAATTTACTGCAAATGACAACAACATTCAACCACAAAATTTCAAAATTCCGGATTCCCGGTTATGAATCATCAACCACAACCAGCCACAACGTAGTATTTTAATAAGGAACACGTGCATACTTACTTGTCAGTCGCACAACACTGTACTCGTTACATAACAAAACGTCCAATCAATCGCTTAACAATAGCAGAGTTCAATAAAAGCCGCTTCAGGTAAAATGGTACGAGACTAATTACTTGCCGAAGCCGTATTAAAATTTTAATTGAAGTATTTTTTCGTGTTTGTACTACAGTTCATCATCAACTTGCACTGCGTCGAATGTGAAATGAACACACGCGAGAGCGGACTATCCCCCCCATTTTCCACCCTCGTAAATTCATCCCCGATTCGATAAGAGGGTTGATTTGCGAACTTTCCTGTTTATATGGGGTAGAGATAAAGATATATGATTTAATTAGGTCGATGGAAACGTTTATATAAACAGTAGCTATTTTACAGAAAAGCTTTGTTATCGTTTTCTTTGATTAAAGCTGTAATTTAGTATATGTGAGTGTTTCTTTAAAAACTGGAAACCGTTCCTAAACATTTTGATTCAATAACACGAAAATAATTTTAAGAGACGGATAATTAGATATTTTCTAAGAACGGCAAACCAAAATACATCTAACGAAACAATAATGTATTTGAATAACAATATATTCTTAAGTAATTAAATTTTCCCAGTATTCCAGGGAAATTAACACTTTTTTTATGGAATAATAGAGTGTTAGACTACTGTTGGAAGATTACTTTATATTATTTTTATTACATTTAATGCACACTACATTAATATTTAGTGGAGATCTGTTGTATTTTTTGACAAAAATCAATTAAAAAGTATGAATGATAAAAAAGCGCGCCAAAACACAATATTAGTAATGGCGCTGGTCACGTGGCACGTATGACGTCACCTCATAGTAAACAAAGCAACGCTAGACGATAGTTTGTTTGATTTATTGAGATTTTTGTTTGCATTATCTAAAAGTTTATAAATGGTACGTATTGTCACAATGCACATCGATGTCCATAACCACTTCAGAAAATTTGTTTGTTTCGGTTCCAATAAATCCTAAAATGGGAAAACAATGGTTAGAACTAGCTCGTAGAAATCCCAGATGCTTAGGGTCTATTATATGGTTTTCATGTGTAAAAATCACTTTAATATGGGTATATTTGTGTTTTTATATAACTTCAATATCTTACGGCTGAAAGGCAAGTTCTTTTATTTCATCGATAAAAAAACGCTGAATTAAGCGATGGGTTCTTGTGACGTCATAAATGGATTTTTAATGCAATTCTGTTGAATTTAGGAACGCTCATGCCTAACTGACGTATGATATTTTTCTAAAAACCTAGCCTTAAAAACCCATAAACAAATATTTTTAAAAAATTTATTCGGGACTTTGTTCTTCAGCATATTTATATAATTATAAAATTATGGCCTAAAAAAATTTAGCATATTAATACTTAGTTTTGGTAACCTCATTTTAAGTATCTTCATACATTATAATCTGAAATGTATGGTCGTGTAGGTCAGATTTAATAGAAGAAATCCGTCATTTTTACAGAAAAAAGATCTGTTCTATATAATAACTTAATAAAAAATAGTGACAAACGGTTTTTTGAAGTGACAAATAATAAACATAACCTCCAAAACTAACACTTATTTTTCCCCCACTATCTATTCATCGCATTCATCGGGGTCTGAAGCCGATGAATTCGATGGATTGTTGATGCGTTCATCGATAAAAAAGGAACGGTTTAATAATTAATCGCATTTTTATCACTTTATTTTAAGAACGGCTTGATGGATTTTAGGTTAGTGCGCAAAATCATCGATGGAATAAAAGAACTCGCCTCTATAAATTTTAACTGGTATTCCTGGTCTAAAGCTTCATCACATGTACATAACCTATATAGATCAATTATTTATTTTAGGGCAAAGGGAGTCTCTTATGGATCAGAGGCTAAACCCTTGCAGACATATAAAACCAAAGAAATTCGTTATAATCACGTGCAAAATTATTGTCGACATACATTACATAGTGATTTTATACTCAAGTTTTTAGTATGATTCTTGAGTGATTTCTTTGAATACTTACATTGCCATTTTCATGTTTTTGAGTTCAGTAGCTTAAAAATCAGGATTATTTTGAATGAGACGTCAAATCATAAATGCATCTATTACGGGGAGGTACTACTGTCGGCTTACATAAAATTTATCTCCAGATTCGTGAGAAATATATCAGTAGTTAACTCGAAAATTGCTCGATAACACCAGGAATTGTTAAAATCGCGTATCAGCAAACTAACATCATTTTTGTTTACTTATATGTGACGTTACCAGAGTTTCAACAAGTGGTGAAGCGTTTTCTGTAGCGTGATCAAACATAAAAAACCTTGGTTTAATTTAGGTTTCTTACGGAATATATTTCCTGCTTTACTACAAAATTCCCCCGATATTATAATAAGCTACCTGGTGAAACTATTCCGCTCATGTTTGAGCTTGGGATGCATACCGATGGCGTGGAGGGAAACAAAAGTGGTCTTTATTTCCAAGATAGGAAGAACAGACTACACAAATCCTAAGTCTTTCCACCCTATCAGCCTGACCAGTTTCTTATTAAAAACGCTGGAAAGGTTGGTGGATCGACACATTAAGGAAGGAATAATGGTGCAATATTCCTTACATCCTTTGCAATTTGCCTACCAGGCAGAAAAATCCACAGATGCGGCGCTACACCGACTCGTCATAAGAGTCGAAAGCGCGCTGTTGGGTGGACGATCTGCCTTAGGTACCTTTATCGATATCGAGGGGGCATTCGACAACACGTCTCACGATTCGATATGCAATGCTCTACAACGACGAGGCTCTGAACCGACAATAATCGCATGGATCAGAGGAATGTTAACTAAGAGAATAATATGTGCTGAGCTTAACAATGTAACTGTTAAAGTACTGTCAAGTAGGGGCTGTCCACAGGGAGGAGTGCTGTAGCTCTTGCTGTGGAGCCTTGGGGTGGACAGCCTGTTGAGTGAACTGAAGCCGGTTTGTATACACAGGCCAATGCTGATGACGTGGTCATTTTATGCCTTGGTCGCTATGTTTGAGGCCTGGAGGGGCCAATGATGCGGGCCCTCCGGATCACGCAACGATGGTGTCGCAAGGAGGGGCTCGGAATAAATCCGGACACGGCCGAGATAGGACTCTTTACAAAAGAAAAAGGAAAATGGTGAGAATTCCCACAATTACATTGGTGGGAAGGACTCTTCAACTTAAGGGGACAGTTAAATACCTGGAAGTAATTCTGGACTCACGACTGGAATGATCATATTGAAGCTCGAACCAAGAAAGTCACATGTGCTTTCTGGGCTTTTAAACGAGCCTTTGGGTATACATGGGGACTGACACCTAAAGTGCTATTTTGGATATACACTATGGTGATCCGCCCCATGATAACTTACGCCGCTATTGTATGGTGACGTAGTACAGCAAAGCGCAAACACATTCTTCAACTTGACAAAGTTCAGAGAATGGCTTGTGTGGGAATATTAAGTGCGATGAGGGCTGCTCCCATCACGGTTCTGGAAGTCCTGGTGAACATGCCTCCTCTTCACTTATACATAGAGAAATGAGGCCCTGAATACTGTTTATCGTCTCAGTTGCCTGGGACATTTTGGAAATGGAACGGGCGGCGACTCATGTGTCTTGGAAAGCGGGGTGGAGAGGTGTCCCTCACTCCACATGCGGACAGACTACGTTTTTAAAACCCAACCTCTCCCTGGAGATACTTATGCCAAGTAGAGAGGATTGGGAGGGAGAACAAAATCTTCCGAAAAATGGATCCTGGTGGTATACTGATGGATCTCGACAAGATGAAAGAGCTGGAGCCGGAGTATTCGGCAAGACCACAGGAGTCAGAGAGTACTACGCTCTCGGACAATGTGCGACAATTTTCACAGCGGAAATTTATGCTATTCTGCAGTGTGCCCATCTCTTTGAGAGGGACATAAACAGGAATAAAGTAATAAATATATGCTCAGACAGTAAGGCTGCGATATTGGCACTGAAGTCAAGTGTCGTGACTTCGCGACTGGTGTCTGAGTGCAAGATGTACTAAATGGTATGACAAGGGAAGGCTGCACAGTCAGACTCGTATGGGTCCCGGGTCAATCGGGCATATACGGGAATGAGGAAGCAGACCGTCTGGCAAAGTTGGGTTCGGCGACTGAACCGTATGGACCCCAACCAATATTACCTGTCCCAATTGCTATTGACAAAAGGGAATTAAAATCGTTGCTGGAAAGCAAATTTATTGAATCGTGGAGGGGAGCTCCTGGAATGAGGTGTGCTAAGGAATATATAACTAAGCATAGTGCACGGCGTACTAAGGGGCTTCTGTCCTTGGGAAGGAAAGAGCTGCGAATTGTGGTGGGATTGTTAACAGGACATTGTTAACTCAGGGGCCATCTTCATAGAATCTGTGTCGAAGGCGACCCGACATGCAGATGGTGTTTGGAGGAGGATGAAACTGTTGACCATGTTCTCAGAGAATGCCCAGCACTCAACGGACTGAGACAGAGATATTTCGGAGATACAGTTTTGTTACCCGAAGCAGTTAGGCAAGTTCAACTAACGAGGTTGTTTGGATTCGCAAAGGCGATCGGCTTCGAATAACCTGCAGATATGGCGGGATGTAAAGGGCCCAATGGAGGTCTAGGCATCGCGAATCTAGTATCACCACCCCTTTTTCATTCATTCATTCTTACGGAATATAAACACATTTTATTGGGAAAATAAATAAAATACGCTTTTCTACGCTGAAATCTGGATGACAACAATTTGCAGTATATTTTTAATAACCTAGTCAGAGCAGATTAAATTTTTGCATAGACCTTCAATTCATCATTTTAAATAATATTTAAACGTCACCATTAATATGATCGCTGATAAAAACTTTCGAGACTAAATTAAAGATAAAAAATTAATTTGTAAACAGTGGTGTAACTAAGAGTATGTGCCCCCCCCCCCCTCGCAGATTTTTGAATGCGCCCTATTTTGTATTCGTCTTGATCCTTCGTGTTTATTCAGTTTCATTAAGGGGCATGAGGGCGCCCCTGGGATGGATGCGCCCCACCGCAACGCGGTGTCTGTGGAGTCGTTACTTACGCCACTGTTTTTAAACAGTAAAGGAGTAGTTTAAATTTTTAAATTAGGACAAATTTTTACAAACTAATTGCAACTAATATGCCATCACGCAATCTGGAAAGTTCTATATACTACTTGCAAAGATATTGTTTTTCTGATTTTATTTCAGCAGACATAAAAACAAATTAATATTTCCAATTTCCACTCTAAAGTTTCTTTTTTCCGGGCACAAAAGTTAGAAATTCTTTTTTTAAATGACAAATTTATATTTTTACGGTTTTGAACACACTACGTATACAACTACTTTTGCTACAGATAAATGGTATCTTACTCTAAGTACTGTACTGTTTCTGTCTATTAGAATGGTAATATAAGGTTCTGTTCAGGACTTTTGACAATATTTAGGTAAATAGTTTTAAAATGTGCAGTGAAAATGTCGGTTTATATTAAAAAAAAAAAAGAATGAAGATAGGTAAATAATGGGATGTCAAAATTAAAATTTTAGGACACTACCTTAAGCTAGCTTTTTATCGTTCAAAAGCGGGTCCAGAAAAACCCTGTATATTTTTTAACAGCTCAATTAAAATTTTTCCGAGCTTTTAAAATATATATAATTAATATTTAATTTCATTAATAAATCTATTTTTTTTTTAAATTTCAGACGATGTCGAGTACTATAAAATATATTTTGAACTAACTGGCCATTGGAATCAATCCATTTTTGAGGAAAATTTAGTTTCCAGAGAAAGTCTCACCACATACTATTATACTTCACCAAGGAAATATTTTCTAGCAATTCGGGCCCCTATCATAAATTTGATAATTAAGATAAAGCAAGCGCCCTTGTTGCTCTCTTTCGTAAATGATATCGAGGATTTTCTGCCGATCGATGTCTGGTATGGAGACTGTTAAAAATAGCAACACTAACATGCATCGGACTAAATTAACAATCTTTGAAAAGTAAATCTTGTACGATACGAAATTTAGAGGGATGGAACTATTTTTTAATATTGCTTGTGACCTATGGTGACTCCATTTTCCATTTCTATTTCTCTAAATGAGGTTGAAGGGGCTACTTCTACGTAAGCGGGAATATTCACTTCCTCTCTCTCTCTCTCTCTGTTTTCTCTATCATACATTTTGGACCGTGGCTGTGTAAAGATGCCATGTTCTGCCAAGTCATTTTTTAATCTTGAAAATATGTCTAGGATATTGCAACACTGGTGCAAAATTAGTGTAAAAAATAATATCTGTGCGCAGTGCTCCAACAAAATCGAAACTCGGCTTCTAATCAATTTAATCGTATGATGGCTCATTTTCAACGTTAAAACCTACCCTAAGATCATATCATAATATACAAAAATAAGATGATGCAAAGTTAAAATTTTAGTTGTTTTTTTTTTGTTGTCTCAATTTTTGTGGAAGAATAGTAGCATAAAGATATTCCTAATAAAAGTTATATCTAAAGACTGAATCTTTTCGTCTGATTCAGGATCTTCTCCATTTTTTTGAAACATAATGATTAGCAACAGCAGTTTTTTCGTAGCGCAAAGGTTTTTATTGCGTGGTGCAATCGTCTACTTAACGTTGAAAAGTTCTGTATCTATGTTTTTTATACTTAATTTTAACTCAGGAAAACTACTTTCCCGACCCTTGGAAATGTTTTAAAATAAAGCGAAACATCGGAAAAGGGAAAAAATTGTTTTTTTTTTCAGATTCTTGATCCAAATCCCAACTAATTTTGGCTGAATGATTGTCATCTTGGCTAACAAACTACTTTTAAGAACGAGTGCGAACCTCCTGAATCAGGAATGTTAATTAATATACGGATATAGGAAAGATAATGATATCATACACCTCAAAACAATTTAAAAATATCTCTTTTTAGTTGTCAATTTTAAAAAAGGGTGAATTTTGGAAACAGAAGGATAAACACCACGGACAGACTAATAGGTGCTTAAAAGTTAAAAGAAAACGTTAAATAACGGTGGGATAAAAAATGCATAAGCAAAATGTATTTAATATTTTATTTAACAATTTATAAACAAAAAGTTATCTAAAAACCACAAAGTTTAAAACTAACTTATGTGTATAAAATAGTAACAACAATTTTTCAACCGCACCCTAACTATAAACTAATTTTATTAATAACTATATTTTAAAAGATCGAACTGTTTCGCAAGAATGGCACTGCGTATTCGAAAAAATGAACACACATGTAACATGTAACAAATCCAAAATCATATTTTGATGGACTTTTTTTTAATACTCTAAAAATATTTAATAAATTTAAAATATAAGTTTGGAAATGTTACATTAGGCGTTTTAGCCAGGAATGACGCATATTTTATACATACATACATACATACATATATATATATATATATATATATATATATATATATATATATATATATATATATATATATATATATATATTTGTTTTTTTTTCGCATTAGCTTTAAAAATTTGCTTCATCTATAATAGAACACGGAAAAATCAAATGTTATTTTTAAAATTTCAAAGTAATTTTGGAATAGAAATATTCTAATTGCTATGAATGTTTGTGATAAAATGTTTTTTATTAAATCACTACAGATTACACTACGAAAAAGTATTCCTTTTTTATTTGCCGTTATCACTTTTTCTGTCAATTAAACACAGAAAATACAAACGCTGGACTACACAAAGCTTTTTAATGAATAATTAGCTCTAAAGGGCAAATTTTCGGTAAATTATTAATTAAACGCTCTCTGCAATCAACTATTAAATAATTTGTAAACTTTTATTCTAATTATTATTTAAGTTCTCCCTAGTAAATAAATAAACATAAAATTAAAATTACTATAACTAAGCCTTTATTATAAAATCTAATGACCGTTTTAGATTCCCCATTTGCAAAAAATCTAAAAACTTACATAAATATATGAAAAAAATTGTAATTTTAAACAAAAACTACTATCGAGTAAAGCCGTCTACGGACGGTGAGCAATAATATATCTTACGCATTAAAAAAATATCATTTGTGATTACAAAGCACAAAACATCGCATACTGATGTCAAGATATGCATTTATATCCATCCAATATGTGATATAGCTGTAATATGCTTTTCAAATGATATTTTACACCTATATTTCATGCCCTCTTACGTATTGTCGCCTGCAGTTTGCGATTGAATACTATTCGACTTTAACATTTTTTCCAGTCTGATTTTCATCTAATACAAATACACATTCTTTAATTTAACTATTTGTGATTGTCAATAACTGTAAACATTTCGTTTGAAAATAGATTATTTCTATCTATTCGAAAATAATTTGTGAATTTTCTCATTTAATTCATTTCCTGATAAGCCGTCAATAGTATAACAAAAACGTGTTTTATTCAAGAAAGAAAATCAAACAAATAAATTACAAGACACTAAAAATAATACACTAAATGCGCATTCTAACTAGAGCGAGAGTTAGCTTTATTAGCTACTGTTACCTCTAATCCTGGATAGCTACGAATTAATATAAATTAAAATTACCTAACCTACATACAAAATATGTCGAAAAGAAATAAAACTTGAAAAATATTACTGATTAAAAGTAACAATAATCACCCTTCGGGAGATATGTAATCTACTGTGACACAAGCAATATGCATTTATACCGGGTTTCAAACGAGTGTTTCTTTTGTGTATTACATTTTTGGCAATCAGCCTGTCGCTTTGAAAAGAGAGAGATAATGCACAATTTTACGAACAAAGCCTGCAAAGTAAATTTATCTTTTATTATTCATATTGAACCATTTGAGTTCGAGAAGTGAATCAGAAATGTAATCCTGTTTTTGTGGCAAGCAGACAAAGTGAGACAGCAAGTATTCTGTACCCATAAATTTTTTTCTTTTTTCTAGAGTGTTAACAAACCATAAACAAATGAACGATAATTAAAACGGGACAAAACCAATTATTTCGACAGCAAACACCTAAGCCTCAACATATAACCTGATGTACAAACCTCATTTTTTCGTCAACTAAAATGCCTAAAGACTTTGTCACACTCTTCACTGGCAAACACACTCCGTTAACTGTACATCTTTGAATATTGGGTACCTTGTATCCACCAAAAAACACAACCACTGATTTAGCGGGGTTTAAAACTATTTTTTTTTTCAAAAAACTTTTCCTCATGTTTTGCGGGAAAACATTAAAACTCAACTGTGTATCGTCCGCATAAGCCTGGTAAGCACAACTTCCTCTACTCCTGATTATATCAGCTTTATAGATTATAAAAAGCAGAGGTCCCAGAATTGAGCCCTGAGGCACATCTGATGGAACAGGTCTCAATGAAATCTCATCATTCAACACAACTTTCTGCCTACCACCGCTCAAAAACGACGAAATAAAACCCACAACCAGCTGATGGAAACAGTAAATCAAGTCTCGCCCTATTGTGTACAAAACTCCCGAAAGAGCACCAGCGGTACTGTAGTTCTGTCTGAAACCAGTGTGCTTCAGGAACAATTTTAATGTCGTTGACATAGTTGTTAATTCGCGAGTACACAATTTCCTCAAGAACTTAGAATACAACACGTAATAAACTTATTGCACGTAGGTCCACATAAGATTCAGGGTTGGTGACTTTTGGAATGGGCTAGACAGTAGACATTTTCGAGGCATGAGGGAAATAACTGAGCTCCAGATAAATGTTTACAATGTGCGTGAAAAAGATAAATAAATGGTGAGCAGTACAACAGCATAGATCGTGTAATGTTAGAGCCAAAAGCATTTGATTTAATATTATGTATAGCTTGGCTAATTTCAAGAAAGACAACTTGCAAGTACAAAATCAAAACTTTTATTAAAAGGTGAAATGAAATTGTCAAACTCTTCTATCATTCCCCTGTGTGTGATTAAAAACTGAAACACAATAGTCATTTATCACGTTGGCATGAAGCAGATGTTATACCATATTTACTAGATCTTTTTATATTTAGATCCGACAACACCTTCCAAGTCCTCCTTGCACCACACCAGCAATGTCTCGCTGCCTCATTAAGATTTTCAGGTCTTCTGTGAGCTATGGAGCATTTAGTCGAGTAACACAAACTGTTTTAAGAGGCGCATACCGCTCGAAACTATTGAAAATTAATTTGCTAAATAATTGAATTAATATAAAATATATCATCAAACGGCATTAAAGTTAATTCGTTATAAAACGAAAATAAATTTATATCACCTAAATCAACAGAGGACATTACAAGGGACAATACGTTATCCAGTTGATCGATAGCAGATCAAACATTACTAGAGGGGGTTCTATAAAACACAGAAATAGCATAATTTCTTCCATTAACCGTAAATTTCATTTATAACTGTTCGATATGGCTCTGTTCGTATTGGCTTCAATAATAATAGCTCTTATATTTGCATAGAAAGAAACTTATCCTCCCCGCAACAGGTGATCCCTGCGGTAAAGTCTATATACCCTAGCAATGTGTCAATAGAATCAGTAATTTTTATATAAACTATGCGGCACTATGATAGATCAACTTACTAAACATAAAACCATATACCTTGACCATCGCATTGATTGAGACCAGGAAATTGAAAAGAGCTACTCAAAACGAATTTGAGAATATCGCGGCATCAATGGAACCCCTCATGTACGTTCCAGGAATTGCAGAGTGAAGGTAATTTTTAAATATATTTGGTTTCAAACAGGTGGGCCATATATCTCAAGATCTGTTTAACTGATTTCAACAAAATTTAAACCACATATTCTTTATAATAATATCCAAGATGTAGCATTTTGATTAGATACCGCGTTAGTTTTTTTTATAAATTTTTAAAACTCCAAATTCCGATAAAAATCAGATTTCAAAAGAAAATTTTACTTATTACTTTTCTAAATAAGATTTATTTATTTATATATTTAGTTATAATCGAAGGGTTGCTAAGAAGGTTTTTAAATAAATAACACATTTACTTTTGTTTTATGTTTATACGGAATTGATAATTTTTAAAGTTAATGTAAAAAATGATTTTCTCAATGAAAAAAATATTTATTATATTGCAACACTCAATAGTTTCAATAATAATTTTTATAATTTTCAATACCCTCTTTTAAAGTAATAATATTGCTGGTAAAAATTAATAAATATTTAAAACATTTATATACAATTAAATTTTGTTTTCTAGGTTTTAAGAATTTTAAATTATTGAAAATTCTCAAATTTGCAGCTTAAATTATCCACGCCCTAGAAAATTTTGTGCTTATAATAATCATATTATCTCGATTGTAGAGAAAGAGGGCAGCCATTTTTGCATGAGCTCCAGGTGGCATATTTTGCATCTGCTCCGGGTGGCAGAAACTTATAGCTACGCCACTGAAATGGACCGACAACTGCAGATATAACTATAAAAATTATTCACATATTTCATTAGACTGTAAATATGAGTATTAATTGAATCATAAAAAGGAACAATATTAGTAAATATAACAAAACAAACATTGTCGGTTGTTAGTATCGAAATAATTTACAATTAACATGTTGATCAAACTTTTAATAAATATCGGAAAAATACTAGCTCTAAAGAAACTCCCCGTGTGATTAAATAAAATTAAACAAAATGTTTCAAGGTCTTATACTGCAAAAAATAATATTCGTGAAAATAAATGTACATATAAAATTACAGTTTACAGCTTAATTCTCTCTTATTTCGTAAGTATCTAACTTACGCCGGTCTGGAAACGTAAAGATTATTCCACATTACTTTCATTTTAAATTTACACTATATTCTAATTTCGCCAGTATCAATTTTTTCATAAACTTCTGGCGTAACGAGTTCATATTCCCCATTTGAGCTTAGATAGTATATGCTATCACTCGTCTTTGTTGGATTGAAACCTTCTCTTTGAAGATCATTCTTCTTAAGTTTATAGGTACCTAAAAAATAATAAATTATTTTGAAAACATTTTGAAAAAAAATTCTTTGACTTTCCTGAGAAATTTTTAAATAGTTTTTCAGAAAAAGTTGTATGTATTGGAATCGCTGAAAATTCCGATGCTTTATTCGTGTCAAATAAAATCTAGAATTCACTTAACACATTGTCTACAGACATATTTTTAGACATTTGCTATCAATAACGCGACTTATGCACGTGTACAAAAAAACCAAAAGACCTTATTCAAAGTAATTTTACATAATCCAAGGGTTGGTTTATTTTTTTTAGTTCCTATGGAGGAATATCCAGTTTTAACGGTATACTGTAATAGAATACTAGATCTCGGTGACATAAAGTTGTTCGCTCTCTTTGGTGAATTCAAATCTGAGAGAGTTGAAAACTTGTGAAAAAGACATTTGAATAAGTTTAACAAGGTCGCTTTTTAAGATGTCTAAGTATTGAACTAGGGCAGGGATAAATCATAAATGAACAAAAGGTGGCGATTCTTGATCTTCGATTCCTAGACCTCGTTGGGCCCTTTACATCCCACCATGGCTGCAAGTAGGGTTGCCAGATTTGCGTGCGCGAATTCTGGGACAAAAAAAAAATAAAACCTGTTTATTAGCAAAAAAAAATTCATGCTAGAGCACCGGCAATAATTTTTGAGAACTGCAATTGATTTTTCTAACATACTCAACAATTCCCAACAAGACATTGAAAGTTGGAGTCAAAGTTCAACTGAAAATACTTCTACTACCCTTGAAGAATTGACGAAAGAATGTACAAAAATAATCGTGAAGTTTAGGTATCATAGTGGTTTTTCTAGTCAACAAAGAAATGCTAATTATTTTTATACATTTTAACTTAGGGTAAAAATAATATATACATCTAAGCATAATAAAACTATACTTCAAACAAAATTTGTGCTAGTCATACTTGTTAATTAAATTTTGGATCAACATTACATAGAAGGAACTAAACTTACAGGTATAAATTTAAATAGGCTTATTAATTAAATGTTGACAAATAATTGTTATTATGAAATGTTAAATGAAAAATTATGAAAATTAAAAACTAAATTTTAAACAAAATCTCTTTTAGGTTGACTAATAAGACCAAGGTACTTATCAACTAAACTCTTCTTCAATATTAGGAAAGAAAACTAAACCTTAATTTGGGTATCCGTAACCTTGTGAAAAAACCTAGTAATCGCGAATTCCGGGACAGTAAAGTGAAATTACTGGATACGGAACAAGGCACCCTATTCTGGGACAATTCTGGATTTCCTGAATGTCTGGCAACCCTAGCTGCAGGTCATTCGAGGCCAATTGTTTTTGCGAATTCAAGCAGTCTCGTTAATTGAATTTGCTCGTGACAAAACTGCATTTTGAAGATGTCTCTGCCTCAGTCCGTTAAGTGCTGGGAATTCTTTGAGGACACGGTCAATAATTTCATTCTCTTCCAAACCCCATCTGCACGTCAGGTCATCTACGACATCATTTTTATGAAGATGGCCTCTCAGGTGACAATGTCCTGTCAACAGTTCCATCACACTTCGCAACTGTTTCCTTTCTAAAGAGAGAAGCTCTCTAGTAAGCAGTGCACTAAGTCTAATTATATGTTCCTTGGCACATCTTATTCCAGGAGCTCCTCTCCACAATTCAATAAATTTACTTTCCAGCAAAAATTTTAATGCCCTTTTACTAACAGCACTTGAGACAGGTAGAATTGGTTCACGTCCATATTAGGGATAAATCATAGCCTTAGTTTTATATTTACCAAGCACAGCTTATTTGTGATTTATTTTATCCATGGAAAAATATTCGTATAGTCCACATCATGCGCTTATGTTTCATGTCTACATTTTATACAAATGGTAATGAAATGTAGTGTATTTTTACATACTGCAGATAGTCATAAAAAGCGATACGAGATCAAAACTGGGAAGTTGGTGGGGGATTTACCCCAGGCTAAATGGTTAAACAATTACTCTAACATATATGATTTAACAAAGTTTTACAATTGACGCAAAGAAGCAGTACACGGATTCTTGGAGCTACCGAAACTTAAAACGACCGCCTTAACCTCAATCCTCGAATATCTTAAAAATATATACACATCCATTAAAATAGCTCAGATCATTAGGCTTAAATATTTTTTAAGTCAATTTATCACAATTATTTATTATTTAATGCATTAAAATCCCGTCAAAAATTTCTGCCTAGATACGGAGTTTGTGAATATTGGTAACAGTAATAGATACGGATTTAGGTAAATGGGAAAAAAGTTCCGTAATTTAAACACCAATGACATAAAGGTCAGAAATTTTTGTTATAACTTTTAGTTTTTGAGAATTTGATTTATATTTTTTTTTGGCATCAATATCAGAATTGGAGCAAAACCTAAGAAACTTTTTTCCGGCAATTTTTAATGAGCTTTTCGCCGTCGACCAACAGTCCATCAACATCATTTTTTTAAATACGGTCCTGATTTTCTAATGTCAAGTTTTCAAAGTTTTTTTTTTTTATTTTAAATTCAAAACTTATCCGTTATGATTTAATTAAATTTCGAATCTATTACTGAGAAATTTAAGTACGGGTTAGTAATTTTTATTAATTAATTTTGTAAATATAGGTTCATATAAAACATTAAAATGTACTGCATAGTCATTATAAAACGTTAATTTAATAACCAATTATTAACAAGGAAAACAAATAAATAAAACATCCAGCGATATAACATATATATATATATATAACATAACATAACAGGAAGCGAATCATTTGCCCCATCGGAGTACAAGGAGAGACACGATTCAGCCGCCAAGATAATCCATCAAAAATTGGCAGTGAAATTCAAGCTGTTGCAGATAGAGTAATTTCTAACCAAATCCATATCTCTTACTTTTACCGAGATACCCATACTAGCCCTCCTTATCTTAGACACCTTGTATACTGTCCATCCAGTTTCAGGAGAGTATAGTTTTACCGGCCCATACGATTTGATTTTACCCCTTTCAACTTCCTTGACTCAAGTCCGACAATAATCAAAAGCGAAGTAGTTAAATTTGATTACCAGTGTGAACTTTCAGTATATAATTGCTCAAAGATAGATTGTAGAATGCTTTTCTTGGCTTTTTAGCTTTGTACCAACCACAAAATAAATTATGAAGCAAAACTATATATATATATATATATATATATATATATATATATATATATATATATATATATATATATATATAAATTAAAAATCCATTGGTAAATATATAATTTGTATTATTTAAGGTAAAATATATTTTGGGGGGGTTTGGTTTAATGCCGACTGGCTACCAAACGAAAAAATAAGTAGAGGTGTGTTATTATCCGCGAACGGCACAAATACGTTTTATTTACTACTTTCAGTAATAAGAAAGTAATAACAAGAAATTGCGCACATGAACATTGTAAAAATCGATAAAGCTCTCCCTAAAATTTACGGTTCCCTTAGTGATAACATACTTTCATATGATTAAAAAAAAAGTAACGCCAAAAATAAAAAGTTTGGTTAAAAGTTAAGAACAAAATTAAAAATAGTAAAAGTTAAATAGTTTCTTATAATATAAAGTAAAACTTCAATTTCATGTCAGCATTGAAAAAAGAATGGTTAACTAACACCATCAACTTTAGAAACTAATACCTTTTTTTAACAATAAATAATTTATATATTATATTCAAAACGAAAGGTCCTTTTGCCGAAATTTCATTTTGAAGCTTGCATTTTCTGTAAATACATTAAAGCATTCTATATACAAAAAATATTGATCTATATAAAAATTACGGATAAAATATAGAAACAGTTTTTATTCAAAGGTCAAAAATATCCAAAAAAAAACTAACCTGTTAAATCTAGCTTAATTAATATTCTTATAAAAATAGGCCTAGCATAAGTAGGCAAGGCCTTTTTCAGTCCATCTATCAGATCTGTGTTCAAATCTACTGCCCTTTCAGGGTCAAAGAGGGCAGCCATTCCAGCCCGTCCTTCCATACCTCGAACTTCAACGCCATATACAACAACGTCTTTATAATTTACAATGTTACTTATCACAGCTTCGACCTAAAATAATATGTAAAAAAAAATGTTAGATATAAACGTGTTTTGTAGATATAAAATTATGTTTAAGTTGAAAGCTATAAAGTGTGCTAAATCGAAGAGGTTATAAATTTATTTTACTAGTACAAATTCTTGCAGTAACCAGATTTTTCATTACTTATGATGGGAAAAAAAGCTTTCAGTTTGCCCTAAAGACGCAACTCGCGATGTCCGTTTGACTATGCCACCTTGAAACATCACGTTTATTTACTATTACTCGAATGTCTGAAATATATGTTGTGCCTTTTCTATTTTTTAATTTTATAGTTTTCTAGTTTTTTCAACGCAATATATCGGTGCTGAATTATGAACTCTGTTAGAGCTCGTAACGTGGCATTTTGGCTGATAGTATCAAAGACCTTCTGGATATCAATGATGGACTTACTGTACTCTAGAAATTTTTCTATAGGCACCTTTATGGTTAAAATATTATCGTTAGTATTGAAGTGTCTGGTATAAATTGTTTTTGCCCTCCGGAAACCCAGCAGTTCCCTTGGTCTCACGTGAATATCTTACAGATATGGTAATATATGCTGTTTTGTGAATAAATATTACCGCACTATGCCACTGAGTAGAAGTCGTTTCTTTATGGAAGCAAGCGAAGGATTGTCCTTGAATCCGCTTAATATGGGTTTTCCACCAAGCTTCGGAACAGTTGTTATTTGGTAATCGTCAGGCGCTTTTTGTTTTTCTCGAATGCGAGAGCACTTTCTAATTCTTTGATAGTTATCACTGGATTATTACCCACATTATTACATTACATTATTTATATATGTTTTGATTTGTATTCTTTTCGCTTTGGTTAAAAGTGTTTTTGTTATTTCATAAATTGAAAATTTGGTGCTGAACTCAAAAAACTTCTAAGTAAATATGAAGTCTACGATTATTAAATTTCCAAGCGGGATTATTTTTTTAAAATAATTTAGCTAATTTTTTTAGTTTCAATTAATATTTAAAATAGTTGATTTGATTTTACATTCATTTAGTGTGGATTTGTATGAATGAATGAATGAACTTTTATTTGCAAAAGTACAATACAGTGAGAGCATAATTCTACAATCTAGTTTACGCCTCGTCATTAAATAATTAAAATACAAAAATATGTTAAAAACATGTAGAGTATAAATTTACATTGATAATAATAAATAATAACCCTAATAAAATACATAATTAAAATCTCAGTTCATCGCTTTTGGGTTTTTTCAATCAAATCTCCATGGCAGAATCCAGTAGGTCGAATGTAATGGTTTTCGATCACGCAATTTATCTGCTTCCTCAGAGATAAAATATGGCGTCCTTGCCGATGATCTTAAATTATACTTGTCAGTAAATTCAGCTAAAGACTGCATAAGATTGCAGGATGTTGTTGATGCAGTACAAAAATGGTACATTTTGAATGAGTTGGTTTTAAATGCAAGTAAGTGTTCAATTATGTCAATAACTCAGTAAAAAGTAGCGGTACACTTTGAATACAAAATAAATAATGTAAAATTCGTAGGGTAAATTGTGCTAAAGACCTTGGTGTTAGCATTAACTTAAATTGTGTTTTGATGTGCATGTAACAACTGTTGTTTTTGATGCAATAAAGACGATGGGTCTAATTATGAGAAATTGCCGGAAGTTTGTTAAAATTGATATATCCAGGACACTTTGGTTCCCACATGCTCGAAGTAAATTGGAATATGCATCGTTTATATGATCGCCCATCAAAAATATAACTTGTTAATTGAGGTAACTCAAAAAAAATTTATGAAATTAGATAATTTACGATATAGAAGAGAAATTCGTAAATTGGCTTTTTTACATAAATTAATTAATGGCTTTGTTGTCTCCATTTATTTATTAATAGATTTAGTAATTACTTTATCTGACGCGCTAACATTAATGTCATCTATGTATCATTTGTACACAAAATTTGTTCCAGTTTTAATAGTGTCCACATCTGTGATTTTGGTCCAGACTTAATTTAACCCAATTTTAATTAAATGTTATATTTGTATTTTTTTTTGTTGTTAGTGTAAGTATGTTTTGTATAGTGTTATGTTTATGTGATGTTGTTGTTTCATATAGCCCTATAAATTATGAATGTTGTTTTTTTGTATAAATAAATAAAAAATAAGATAAAATGTTATTTGTGAATGTCTGTGCAGTTGTTTTTAGTACAAAGATTTTGAGAGTTTAATATATTAATCTTTTTCCATAAGACTATGTACATTAAAAGTAATTAAGATATAAATTTTCAATCAACTTTTATGTAATTCGAATATTTGTTTAGAAACATTATTATTTTAGTAAGGTTTTAATTTACCTCTGAAGTAGAAACGTTCTCTCCTTTCCATCTAAATGTATCTCCCGTTCTATCCTTGAAGAACAAATATCCATACTCGTCAGCAATCAAGATATCTCCAGAAATAAAGGCACTATCTCCCATTGAGAACACATCGTGAACAACTTTTTTTTTCGATGCTTCTTCATCGACATAACCCAGAAACGCTCTGGCCGGATCGTTTGGTAAGATTTTCCCGATGAACACTCCTGGTTCATTGGGTTTACATACTTGACACAAACCTCGTACATTACGAATTGGATCCCCATTTTCGTCGACTTTTATTATCGATATGGGATAGACTTGGGGAATAATCCGAGAAACAAAACCAATTGCACCAACTGTGTTGTCCATGTTAACTATAATAGAGAAATTATATATTCATTTACGATTTGCATGTTACAATCATTTGACAGACCTACAAAACTCTACATGTCCAGTTCTTTTTTATTACTGGTTGATATTTTAGTATGTGATTTATTTCTAAGCTTTTTATGTAAATAATTTTGTTTTATTGGTAATGTAAAAAGTCAACAATTATTACATTTTCATAGAAATTGCACTAAATATATTTTTGTTGTAGCTCACTAACTCTATTAATAAAAGTATAACAACTGTGCATGTTGATTGTTGAGCTTTTATTTACTTATGAAAAAGAAAATATGTTAGTATTTGACTTATCTGTACTAATTACACATGCCTACAAATATTTTCCAATTCCATTCCAAATGATAAACAGCGCAGACAACACCAAAAGCAATCAAGTAAATAAAACATAATTCAAACAAATTATCACCAACGCACCACTACACAAAAGGCAAAATGTTAAACATATTCTAAGTTTCCTGAAAATAAGGTTAATCAAAAAAGCTTTAAACATAAGAGTTAAAATAGAAAAAAGTTTTCTAAATATTAAGTGTAAATACACGTGTATGTGTTTGGGGATATTCTTAATCCCCACTAATTAGCATGAGTATTCCGTAGTTTTAACTCAATAAAAAATGTTTGAAGAACATTTTTATCAAAAAGATTAGCTCATGACATTACACTCAAAATACAAAATTAGATTTAAAACATATTGCTATGATCATTTCAGCTGATTTGGCCCTACAAATGGATTTTACGTTAACGGCAAATTGCGACCTTGCCTCCCTGTTCGGTCTGGACGAAAGTTAAATTCTATTTTTACCCATTACCACAGATATACTTATCATTATTTTAAGGTTAGTGGGCCAATTTTCAATTTAACAAGTAATACAGGCGACAGGTAATTTTTACTGACAAACCCACATACTTCGCTGATTTTTTGCATACGCTTTAGCTCAGTGTTCTGAATTAACAAATTTTTATATTTTTTTTAGTCCCGGGGAAAGAGACGAACAGATGAAAAAAATGTTTTTCGATTTTCTTGGTTCCTGTTGAAGGCAAATTTTTGTCGGAGCATATTTTTATTTTACGCTCATCACTCATTATTTTTTACTATTTTAACCATTCAGTGATCATTATCACACACTTTATGAAGTTAATAATGGCTACCGTCCGCACCGGGAGATTCTTTTCCTCGCTTTATATGGAGGTGAAGAGACGAAGATTCAAGTATCAATGATTTGTGTTACAAATGCTTGCTAGATCTATTTCGAACACAAGATTCACCATTGCTTCATTTCCACCGACAGCAGCAGCCAGAGAACATAATTTGCGAACATATTTAAAAATACAATCGTGGAAAAAAAAATTACGCCAAGAATAATGGGTCTGGGAAAAAAATCGCCATGATCTTGGACTTGAGCCAGTTATAACCCAGAAGAAAGCAACGTTCAAAGAATTGTTCTAACTAATATTGTGCAAATGTACTGAAAATGTCGCAAATCCTGTGGACGCAGAAAAGCAGGTATAAAATGTTTAACTGCGCGGGAGAAGCATGTGAAAATATCGAACCAAAATTAAAAATAATTCGAAGATTAAAAAATCACAGAGTAGAAGTAAGAAAAGAATCGTGGAGTAAACATGCATAAAAAAATGTGCTTGGACTTTACTTCTGTGGTGCTGTGAAAAATAGTCTACATGAAATGTATATTGAATTTTAATTTATTAGTAATATGTTGTACATTCAAGTATAAAAAATATGAACAAAAGCTGAATTAAAATAAAAAATTATACGGAATTATTGAATATTAATTCTCACCTACTGTTAATAAAATGCAGATATTTCCATAATGCTTGTTCATAATAAATACGATACTTACATGCATAAATATTCAAAAACACGTTGCAAATGAGTGATTTCAATAATAAAAAATTTTGTCCCATTCCCCAATTGCAGTTACGACAAAAGTCATATCGACGGTGGCTACAAAGAAAATCTCAACAAAAATATTTGTGGAGAAAAAAATCCCTTCATGAAAAATGTATGGAAGAAAATCACTCTACGATAAGTGGGTGAAGAAAATTCCCTCGTTAAAATTGCAGCGAAAAAAAATCCTTGTTTTCAGTGCCGTATAAATAATCACACAACACTAAGAGCGGCGTAAAAAATATTTCTCATATTGCCCCAAAAATCTATAAATTTACGAGGTTCCCCATCATAAGCCAGGTGGGGATTTTCCCATTGTATTATATACTATAACCGTATTATAGTCTATAAATTATAATCTATATATGTAGGTGCGAAAATACTGTTTTTTTGTTACACTATTCAATTTTATTGATTATATTATAGTACATTATAACTATATTATATTAGCTAAGAAGTCTAATCGCGCTCTGCATCAAATCAAGTGAAAAGAATTTACATGAAAAAAATATTTTCATTTTTTGTGGTTGTATCCATATTTAAGGAAGCTCCGTTGAAACGGATCGTAGTTAGGCGATATATTGAAAACAAGTTTACGTTATTTTTAAAATTTTTATGTTGGTAATTGCGTCATTACTTTAACTAGAACTAACAGGTCAGTCACTATTTATTTATCACGCGTATAGAAAAGTATTTTGAACAACCGGCATTGTCATTAGAATTGCTGTAAGGCATTTGCAACGAATAAAATAATTATAAAAAAAATCAAGTTATTGATTTGCAACGAATAAAATAATTATTATAAAAAAATCAACTTCTTGATTAAAAATTATCCTAGCATGTAACATCATATTAGTATCAAACAGTATATTAGAATGCAAGTTTTTAAATTTCATGTCAATTGCCCAGAAAGGATTTTGGTGGTTTTACAAGAGAAGGAGTTTTCTTCGCCGCTCATTGTCTAGGGGGATTCCTTTCACGGCATCTATTTAAGGAGGATTTTTTTCGCCGCACAATTTTTAAGAGGGAGTTTTTACGCCGACACAGTAAGCGGTGTGATTTTCTTCGCCGCTTTTTGTCTCGCCGCACTTATTCTGGAGGAATTATGTTGGTCTCAAATTTAATCGTAATATTTTTCATAGCCACCATCGATTTGAGGTTTATGCCTACTCTACGCTGGTACCATTACTTATATCGTAACTTCAACAAGAGCAGAGAAAATTTTTGCACCAGATCGCCTCCCATCCCCCCTCCCCGAGACCTAAAAAATATAAAATCCTGTGCATTCGGAACATTGAGGTGGGCTTAAAGCACATGCAAAAAATCAGCGAGGTAGGTGGGTTTGTCAGAAAAGCATAGGGAAAATCTCCCTGTCGCCTGTACTACGGATTTTTTGTTCAAAAAGCGATAGCTATCCACTAGACTACTAAGAATCCAAGAGCAATATATGTATATTTAATTGGATATATTGACCCCCATTAATATATCACACAGGTCTGCGATGTTTCCACCCTTTCAAAACAAATTAAAAATCTTCGGTAAATTTTTGGGCACTAATACAGCCAACATATTTTTAAAAATCTATCAAGTACTTCATTAAAATAGGACTTTCAGCGGATAGGAATGAATTTTTTTACTATTTTTTTTTTCTAATTTTATATTTGGAAGTTAATACCTACCAAAAAAGTAGGACAAAAATATTTTGTGTTGAAATTTAAAATTACATCTGGTCATCCACTATATAAATATGATCATGCGAACAATATTAAAACATAACGAAAATACAATATACAAGAAAAAAAATTAAAATACAAGTGTACGAAATATGAAAATTTCCTACTAGGTTTTCAACTGACTTTACGTCTATTCATATAACTTCCTATTATGCAATGTCTTATTTAAAAAAGTATATATACATTCTTATATAATAAAAACTTGTCATCCTAAAGAAGAACTAAAGTTGTTTTTGAATTTCTATTTAAAAAATATCTATAAAATGTTTTCAAACCCAAATAAGGGGATTAATAGAAATTTCGCAGTCCTGTGTTGGGTACTTATTAACATAAAACATAATAATTCTTATTGTCCCACAATTATTTGTTCTGATGTACAAAAGTAAATAGTTTAGGTATCTCAGAAGAATATATTTTACC
Source organism: Diaprepes abbreviatus (assembly GCA_034092305.1). Lineage (NCBI taxonomy): Eukaryota > Metazoa > Arthropoda > Insecta > Coleoptera > Curculionidae > Diaprepes > Diaprepes abbreviatus. The sequence goes on along the minus strand of JASJET010000055.1, from coordinate 24,819,783 downwards.
CAATTAAAATACTAGCAAATATACAAGGATGGTTCGACAAGTTCTCGGCCTGATAAAGAAAACAAAAGATTTTTAAAATGTTTGTAGTTATTTTTGAACATAGTCCCCTTGTACTTCAATACATTTAGACCAATGATGTTCTAACATTTTAATACCTGTAGTATAATGCGATCTGTCCAACTCTGCAAAATAAGCGCTTGTTGCTGCTCTGAACTCATTATTTGAAGGGAATTTTCCTCTAGCGAGCCATTTTTTTAAGTTTGGGAAGAGAAAGTAATCGCTGGGAGCCAGATCCAGCGAATATAGAGCATGTGGAAGCACTTCGAAACGTAGGTCATGGAGTTTTGCAGCAACTACCATAGATTTGTGTGCAGGCGCGTTATCTTCATGAAAGAGCACTTTTTTTTGCGAGATGGGGACGTTTAGCATTAATCACATGCATGCTGCAAACGGCCCAGTAGTGAAGCGTAATACTCCCCGATGATGGTCTTGCCTTGTTCTAAATACTCCATAAGCACCATGTCATGTGAATCCTAAAAAACTGTTGCCATGACTTTCCTGCAGACGAAATCGTTTTTGCTTTTTTTGGTGCACTTGCACCTGCCCCCACCTACTGTTTAGACTGCTGCTTTGTCTCTGGCGTGTAATGGTGAATCCATGTTTCATCTACAGTTATAAAATGTCGAAGAAACTCAGCAGGATCGCATCTGAATAAGTCTCTAAACACTCTTGGGAAGTGTTCATTCGAAGGCGTTTTAGGTCGACTGTTAAGAAACGCGGCACCCATCGCGCAGAAAGCTTTTTCATGCCAAGAACATCATGTAAAATGTAGTGGACACGATCTATCGAGATGTTTGCTATATCAGCAAGTTCTCGTACTTTCAGTCGGCGGTCATGAAATATGACATTGTTAATTTTTGTGACAATTTCGTCCCGAGCGCTCATCAACATGAATTGATGTACGACCACGATTAAATTCAGCACCCCATTTCTTTACTGTCGAAAATAAAATAGAAGCTAACTCATTTTTAATGCCTGTAGGAGTTAAGCCCTTTAAAACAAAGTACTTTATAATGGCTCAAACTTCAATTTTATCCATCTTTCACAAAATATCTAAACTTATGTGTTCACTCGATCGCCACAAACAAGCAACTGAACGCAAACATCTGAAAATGTGCAGGGCGTCATCTCAAGGTTAATGCTTACAAAATATTATAGTTATTTGATCCTACTAGCGCTCTCTCTGTTTCAGGCCGAGAACTTATCGAACCATCCTCGTAGAGCATTGACTAGCGAGCGATTATATCAAAAACCATACATGCTACAACTTTACGACAAGAATGTATGAACAAATGGGGTCAAATCTTTGCTTAAAAATATTTTTAAATTCCTAATCGACTACTAGGGGGCGTAATTGTTACACAGTTTGTGGTACGTATACATCGTGATCAATTAACTCAAACTTAAAAACTATGTATGTTCCGACTTTAGGATAAAATTCATGCCCAAAAAAATACTCTTAAAAATATATTCAAAATTTCTAATTTCATCGTGCTCTTATTAAAATAATTTCTATAAATATTCTAGGCACGATTTAGGTCGAAATTAAACTTTTTAAACTCTACGTACTTTCTCCTATTAAGAACAATTATCAAAATAGTATACCGAGGAAAAACCGATTTTTTTGTGGACACTAAATGATAATGATTTTGATTAAGTAAAATGTAGGAACATATTTTTGAAAAATTTCAACACACCCTCTATTTTGAGATCATAGAACACGATTCTACCCTGGTTTTCCACAATTTTTTCTCACAAAAATAAAAGTGACCTTGTGAGGTGAAACGTGGTCTTTTTTTGTGTTTTTCCGGAAACAAAGGAAAAATAGTCAAAATCGAGTTCTACGACTTTTTTAAGAATCCTACTGAACAAATAGACAGCAAAAATTCACTATAAAGTATATATGCCTACCTGAGAACTAACAACATAACACCGTTTCGACAAAACAAGACATATTGACGTTGAAATAAAAAAATGGGGTTTTCAGAACACATTTCTGAACATAAAGTGTATGTGCAACTTAATTAATGTTTGATTAAATTCATGGTGCAAATATTTAATACACCTGTGTGTACACTCTAGCACGTGTGCAAGAAAGAACAAACAAGGTGCAAAAGCATTTAAAAATCTAACTATTACTTTTCTATTACTATTCTGGTGTATTTAACACGAAATCAAGAATTTACATTTTTTTCCTAATATTTGAAATTTATTTACTAATTACAAAAAGCCCAAGCCATATACAAATGTCCATCAATTTATGATAGAACACACCAAGATGATTTGATTTTAGTGCTGCTCTTTATGAGATTTTAAGCTTGTTATTGCATTTTAAGTCAATTTATGCCATTAAGTCACCCTACGACATACATATACAATGCGATATATAACACAAATATTTAATATAGAAATAAACTCACTAATATTCGCATTTCCTTCAGTGGCACCATAAAATTCCCCTACTTTCTTTATGTTAAATCTTTCTACAAATTCCATCCATATTTGTGGCCTCAAACCATTACCATATATCATTCTTACTTTATGATCTGTGTCACTCGGTTTGGGGGGAACTGCCAATATATATCGACACATTTCACCAATATATTGAGCAACCTAAAAAAGAGCTTAGGTTTATGCAAATTAAAGAAGTTTGCTGCTACAAGTATATATTTTAGCTTCATCAATAAGAATTGAAAATACTAAATTACTAGAAAGCTATTAAAGATAGGGTAAAGAAAAGCTTAACACAGTTTTAAAGATAGTTAAAATTAGAGTATAAATTCAATATTAATACATGTTGTATTTCCATTTAAAATAATAAAAATCAAACGTAAGTTTTTATCAACCCTATATAATTTTTAGAGATAATTTAAAACCATATATAATTTTTAGAGATAATTTAAAACAAGTAACATGAATAGGCGAGGCAGGCACGTCTCTTAAATTTTGGTTTTCAAACTTATTTGTTAACCAGCGCTATCAAAAATTTGCAATAACATGTAGGACATTCCATTTAAACATTTGACAATTTTGGTGTGAAAACATTTTTTTGAGCCACTCAGTATTCTTCACAATTTTAAAACGTAATCCCTTATGAAAAATATTTTATCGTTCTTTGTAAATACACCGATAGAAATGAACTGTACCTTCCAGTACAGCACTTCTTCGAAAGTTCTTACCAAGAGGGAAAGTCTTTTAATTTCAGTTTTATTAAAACTTTATTATTTGGGAAAATAACTTTGAGTTAGGAAAAATTGATATAGGACATACAAGGTGGACACCCTTTCTATTATTGCAATTTTGATTTCTACGTAAAATTCTAGACATATTTCATGTATAATGTTCTATACTTAAGTCTAATCGGTTTGGACATATTTAAATTTTTATGTCAAAAATGACGTTTGCGGACCAAAACTTAACTATAAATTTTACCTATAAGAAAATCTTTATTATTTAATTTGGGTTTGTTTTCTTGTAGACGAAGATCGACTTTAGTAGCCTTTTTACGATATTTTGAAATTTATTAGTACAGAGTGGTCAAAAAAGAAGAATAAAAATTATATTTAAAAAATCGTCAAAAGTCAATTTTTTCGAATAGCACCTATTTTTATAATTTTATCATATTAAGCATTAAAAATAAAGGTAACGTGTTATAAAGTTGTCTATTCCAAAAGTTTATAGTTTTCAAAATATTGGCAATTCAACATTTTTCTATTATAAAAATGCTATATGGCTTTAAGTTTTGTTATTAGTTGTCCATGACGGCGAGGCGTGGTGAAAACAAAACAATCGAACCCTACAGAATTGTCACTATTTCATGCCTTTTGACATTCATTAATAATAATCATGCCAGGGCGATTAAATTACACGCACGAAGATTATTTAAACTTATTTATTATTTATGGAGAATGTGATAAGAGTTATTTCAAGAACATGCGATACATTCGCGATCCGATATCCGAAAAAACAATAACCAACACTACCAACTGTTAAAAAGATTATAAAAAACTTCAAGAACTTTAGATCTATAAGTTCATATAAAAGCTAAAAGAAACAGAAATAAAGCAGTTCTTAATAAAATAAAGTTACAAAAATTGTTTGATTAAATGTTCAAATAGACGCCCTTGAACTTCCAAACATTTTCGCACCTGAGCAGGAATTCTTCATGGGTGGCTCGTTTTACTGACTCAGGATTAAGTTCTTCAAATGCTACACTAACGCGCTGCATGCAATCTCCATAGTGGTTAATGCGGTGTTGTATACTTTATTTTTGATTGTCCCCCAAATAAAAAAAAATCAAGTACTGCCGGGAGAGCGAGGTGGCCAAAGATGTGGCCCATTCTTGGCTATCCATTGATCATAAAACAAGTTTTGCAGATGACTGTTAACTAAATGACCATAATGTGGAGGCGCCCCATCATGTTGATAGATTTCTATAATCAGTCAGCGGCTAGTTATCTAAACAGTTCACTTCCAAATTTCTCAAAAACGTATTTTGAATCTAGAAGTCTTGAAAAATGGCTAACTTACCATTCAGATTATCTTGGTAGAATTCTAGGGCGACGACGCCGTCATTTCTTATAGCACAATACATGTTAAACTGCCAAGACTTTTGAAATTTTAATACTCTAAATGGATATACGTTTGAGTCGCTCCAATAGTGGGAATTGTATCGATTAAACAATCCATTTTTTGTGAATTTGGCTTCGTCCGACCAAATATTATCCAAAAAAACAGCATTTTCATGTGACCGAAGTAAAATAAATTAAGAGAACTCTACTCTTCGTGGAAAATCAGTGCCTTTTCAATGTTGTACTACGGAATATACATAGAGGTGAAAATTGTGTTTCCATAAAATCCTTAAAACTGCATTTTCATGTGACCGAAGTAAAATAAATTAAGAGAACTCTACTCTTCGTGGAAAATCAGTGCTTTTTCAATGTTGTACTACGGAATATACATAGAGGTGAAAATTGTGTTTCCATAAAATCCTTAAAAATGATGTTTGAGATAATCCAGACTCTAATGCTACTTGCCTTGTAGATATTGTCGGATATGCGGTGAAATATCTTAAAATTGTAGTTTCAATATTTTCATTATTAACAGCTGGTCTATTTCTATTTATTTTTGCTGTTATGGATCCAAAGTTCTTGAAGTTTTCTATAATCCTTTTAACAGTTGGTGATGTTGGTTTCTGTTTCTACGGATATCGGATCGCGAATGTATCGCAAGTTCTTGAAATAACTCTTATCACATTCTCCATAAATAATAAATAAGTTTAAGTAATCTTCGTGCGCGTAATTTAATCGCCCTGGCGTGATTATTATTAATGAATGTCAAATGGCATGAAATAGTGATAATTCTGTAGGGTTCGATTGTTTTATTTTGACCACGCCTCGCCGTCATGGCCAACTAATAACAAAACTTAAAAGCCATATAGCATTTTTATAAGAGAAAAATGTTGAATTGGCAATATTTTGAAAACTATAAACTTTTGGAATAGACAACTTTATACAAAGTTACCCTTATTTTTAATACTTAATATGATAAAATTATAAAAATAGGTGCTTTCTATTAGAAAAAATTGACTTTTGACGATTTTTTAAATATAATTTTTATTCTTCTTTTTTGACCACTCTGTACTAATGATTTTCAAAATATCGTAAAAAGGCTACTAAAGTCGATCTTCGTCTACAAGAAAACTAACCCAAATTAAATAATAAAGATTTTCTTATAGGAAAAATTTATAGTTAAGTTTTGGTCAGCAAACCTCATTTTTGACATTCAAGTTTAAATATGTCCAAAACGGTGAGACTTAAGTATAGAACATTATACATGAAATATGTCTATAATTTTACGTAGAAATCAAAAATGTAATAATATATAGGGTGTTGAATTTTAAAAAAGCAAGTTGACATCTACTTCCAGTATAACCGGAAGTGCAGCCATCTTGAAAATATTTTAGCCGGCTGTCCCCCATGTACGTTAGTAGACTCAAATTTTCAGATTCTTCCTAATTATAGTTTTCCTACAATCGATCGATAAAGTTCCCGGAGAATCGTCCTGTATACATACACAACAGGCCAATTCACATCATTCAACAAAAACCGCTAATAGGCCTAAATAAAAAGCAGTGTAAACTTACGGTGCAGTTATATTTTCTGCATTCAGGAAAATAAGATGATGCGGAAAATTTCTTCCTTATAACGATGCTATTACCATAAATTAACATTTGACCCATGGTCATAACACCTGCTGCGGTATGGTATAGTGGAAGAGGAGAGTAAAACCTGTCCGAAGATTGAAATCCACACGTATAATGAATACCACAGGCCATAAAATACAATCTAAAATATAAAAAATATAATTGGTCAAAATTCTAATTAACAACAGTTCAACAAAACAACACTTAAACTATGAAATATACGCTGCCATAATTCATTCGAACAGAAACCGACGGCGACATCATTCTCTGCGCCAGGTTCACTCTATTTCTTTTTTTAGAATACTGATCGCCATTCCAACAGCTCCTAGAATACAAATACACAGCGCTGATTTGGGACGTCATCGCTTGGCGGCGGTTAAATCGACACATCATTATTTGTATTTTGTTGGATTTATGTATTTTTTTACTTTTAAATTTACTTATAAAGTTTAGATAACAGTTGAAAATTATAATTCTTGGGTTGAGATCGTGTCAAATTAGAATTATTATCCAACGTTTCATCTACGACTACACTGAATTCAGTGTTCTAATTTCGTGGAGTAAAAATCCTTAAAGATGTCTCGTGCATACATACATAAGAGAGAAAAATTATAACATGATTTTGAAAAAACACTACTTTGTCTAAAATGTTTTATTGCAGTTGTTTTAGGTAAATACGTTAAGGTGAGTATTAATATTAATTATATAACACTATACCTAATATTAAAAAATCCTAATAATTTCGTATATCCTCAGAATGCAAAATTTCTCAGTGGTTTGGGTACTCGAATATTTACGAGTCACGTATTTTTTTAAGAACCGCAAAACATACAACAGAGACGCTAAAAATGGTTATCTAAGGCATGTGGTTACTTTAAAGCAGTAACAAACACGTTACAGAAAGAACGTTTATTTCTAAACTCTTCCAGTCTTATAAATTGGGACAGTCTGACACTGTCGCTGAACCACATATTATCGGAGTTATTTCAAGACCATATTATCAAAGTTATTACAACACCAAGAGACGCTGGGCCGTGGCGTCATCGAAAAGTTTCTTTTCAGTACTCTGTATTATAGGAGTTATTTCTCTTCAGATACGGTTTGTGTGCATGCAACATCATGACGTCTTTACTAAAGATTTTAACTCTACCTATAAAATTATAGGTAATTTATAAATCTATTGTTAGATACGTAGTCGATAAAAGCAATTTTGTTAATCGCAGAATTAAATTTATTGGTAATATAGAATAATGTAAATATCTCGAAAATTATAAGACCTACAGCTATGGTTTCACGCGTAGACCTCTGAAACCACTACTGTCCTGACATTTTAGCTTTACTAATTTCGGAAATAGAGAAGAATATCTATGAGTTAATGTAAAATTCTGAAAAGAATTGTATAAGAATCCTTATAACTAACCCTATCAAAGAATATCTCACAGACCATATACCAAAAAAATGAGATAGTAAACTTGATCCCTGAAAATTCACAGAAAAATATTTCGTTCTACTATAGGAATATATGCAGATTGGTAATCATTATTGCTACCCAAATTTTATATCAAATTATCAAATGATAAGAAATTTTTCTGCTATTCGCTATTATTGAAAATACAGGTTACTTATAGAAAATATCATATATATATATATATATATATATATATATATATATATATATATATATATATATATATATATATATATATATATATATATATATATAATAAGGGTGAAAGCTACTATACTGATTGAGATCATGACGTTCTTTGAAGAGATAGAACGGAATTATGGAAGTCAAATGACGATTATTTTTGAAAATGTTCTAAATAAAGAACGAAACGTCAGAGCAATGAACACTGTATTTTAAATATGAACCCAATCCCAAGAAAAAATCAAAAATAAATAAATAAATAAATAAATAAATAAATAAATAAATAAATTATATATATATATATATATATATATATATATATATATATATATATATATATATATATATATATATATATATATATATATATATATATGCTGTTTATTAGTTTAATAGAATTTTAAAAAAATTAAAAGTCTCACAATGATATTTAACCCTCGTTATAGGAAATCTAGTCTGAATATTTTCCTTCGAAAGATCAGTTTAAATGTATTTATTGTTTACTTTATTTAAATATTCGTTTCAAGTTTCTGCAGGCGGTATTTTTAAGACAAGAGAATAATTGAATACTGCCCTGCTGTGAAGAAGCAATGCAGAAAGAAGTGCAACAAAGAATTACCTCAAAATAAAATAATTTCTGCTCTTCAATCTAAATTGCAATAAAAGTGCAGCAGAACCATGGAAGATTTTTGTCGAAATTTTTTTCGTGCTCAGTCGAGTGCAGCAGAATAGCATCAAAATTACATACTCGCATGCAGAGCTTGTCATCCTATAGGTATGACGCACTTCTGTCGCAGCCGAATTACACCAGTCCTGCATACGAAAACGCACTTCAGGTTCTCTTGAAACAGAATGACATCAAATTCGGAAATAACCAATACATCCTCTGTCTGAACTCAATTGCAGCAGGATTGCATTTCAGTTGCTACCTAGGGTATACTCTGAGACCTTTATGACCTACTTTTTTGCATTGAAAGAATAAATGTATAATTTTTTGGCCCTATTTTACAAAATTTTGTTTTCTATAACATAAAATTGTCACTTTCTGAGATTTTCACATTTTCTCTATAACTTTTTATTGCTAATTATGAAGCAAATCCATGATCCTTGTTTTTTTTTGTTTTAAGTTAAATTTAAGAATACATTATTTTGGAAACGGATGTATTTGAGAAAACTTTCATAAATTGCAAAATTTCCAATTTTTACCTTGATGTGCTTATTACGGCAGCTTTTGGAAGTCCAGTAGTTCCGGAAGTATAAATATACACTAAGTGATCATGATATCCTAATTTTTCCGTAATTTCTGGAACGTCCACTGAAGCATCTTTGAGTAACAAATCTAAATTTTCAAACCTTTCGTCTTGTGGACTAGCGTTGTTATTGCAATTAATTTGATATAAGGCTATGTTGGACTCAATTTTGTCCAATATATCTCTAACCGCTAAAAAAAAATAAAATATAATTATTTGAAATTACTGAGTGTTATCTTTGCATAAAGAATACATTTTAACAATTTATCCTTCAATTTTAATAAGTGAACCAAAGGAATATACTTGTGAGTGGCAGTGTTACCGTATAAAAAAAATTATTAATCTTTTCAAAAAAATTGAAATATATCAGATAGTCTCTGCGCATCCTAAAACCATAAAACACACATTGAAAAAATTTCAAAAATCCTACCATAACAGGGCTAGGGGCCAAAAATTAATTTTTCCTCAACGCTAAAGTATCCTCATCTTAAAACTACAGAAAAATAATACTAACAAAAGTTGTTTAGAATTAACATTTATGTCTTACTTATAACAAAAACTAAAAAATTACAGTTTTGATGCTTCAGTTGCTCTTTAATTAGAATAAGGTTGGAAGTATTTATAAATATAATTTTGATGTATTATTCGTACATAAAATAGATTTCCAACAAAAAAATGTAAAAAAGTCTTATTGTTACAGCAAAAAATATTTAAATTTTGACAAAAAAGACAGAAAATGTAGTGCACGATATTCGCCATTCTAAATATCTTGTGTAAAACAAACAGAAGCTAGCATTTTCTGTTATTTGCATAATAACCTAAGTTTTAGCACATCTTCCATAGTATCAATATTTGGACAGATTGCTAAAGAATTAAAACAATTGTTGTAAAAGTTTCATACAGAAACAATTGTTATGTTATTATTTATTTTTTTTCATTGTACTATTAGTTTAGGTTACTTCAAATTAGTACATAAAATACTTTCTTATTTGTTAATAAATTATTATTATGTATTAGAGTTATTTCGCATGTTGTTAAATGGTTGAGATATTTTGTGTTAGTAAATTGTTACTATATCTTTAAGTTACTAACCTATTTGTTGTTATTTACCATTGTATTTTATTTTGTTAAAAAATGTTAAAAAAATACAGGAAGAAAAAATATTCCGTGTTTTAAAATAAAACAATTGTTTCCGTATAAAACTATTATTATGAATTTTTTAATTATTCGGTAACGGATTCAAATATCCTGGTTGACAAATCAACAACACCAGACCCACTGGAACCACAATGCGGGCCACAGGCACAGCAAGCTATTGCCGCGAAATTCTGCGTCTAAGCAGACAATGGATCAGGCTGATGAGAAGACATAACTGGCCTTTGCAGCTTGAGAAAACATCTACATACAATGAGCATATTCAATGAAGAACCATCATTAAGACAAAGAGGGCGAGACGGTCTCATATATCACCTTCGAATGTTAACTTTTAAACTACTCGAGACAAGAATCAGGCCATCCAGAAGACCTATACCCAGAGGATAAGCTAGTGAGCAGGCTGATTAAGGCAACCAACCTTTTCACCTAGAACAGATATAACAGGCAACACAACAAATTTTAAGACTGCAGTGTAAGGGCTTCTTAACCCTGGCCTGCTATGCCATACAATCAATCAATCTATCAACGTGTTCAAACATTGACACTATGAACAAACAATGACTCTTGTGTTTTTCATGTTAAAGTTAGGGTATAGTATATAGTTTAAGTTTGTTCTACAAGAGATATTCAAAACGGCTGACATCGAGTACTGCATTTTTTGTTAATTATTTTTTTCAAAATTGAAATATTTAAAATTATAATAATTTATCTTTTTAACCTTTTTTTTGTTGAAAATTAATTTTATGTATGAATAACATATCAAAATGAAGCATCAAGAAGTGTTCTTTTTTTCTTGTAATTGGCACGAAAATTTAGCTAAATCTATCTCTTGTACATCATCGGGATATAGGTTTTCTAAATATAACCTTTTAAGCATCCTATCAACTTGTGCGGTTCTATATTTCCTTTATTTAAAGAATGGAATTAAGCAACTCTTAAATAAATATCTCAATTTCTCCACTGTATTAATTACGTTATTGTGTCAGGTACTGTAAAAAAAATAGTCGGAATTTCATTGCACTCAGTCACCTTAATAACATTAGACTTTAAAATATTCATTAAGTGAATATTTAAATGAATGTATAAATTATTAAAACGTAGTTTTAATTGTCATACTTTTGGTTTTAAAACTTTTTAATTTGGAAAGCATAGGAACTTTTATTCAAGGCATAAATGGGCGTTTAATAAGGGGGTCGTTCACATAAAACATTTTTATATGATCTGAAAATATAGGAAATACAGAAACCAACAGGAAAAAAATTTAATATATTATTAAATACAAATTTAAAAAATCACTAATACGATTCTTGAGGTTCGCGAAATTTTGAAACCGGGAAAATTTTTTAAAAGTTGGTTAGCTAATGATGTCGTCCATTAGTTATTCGATGACCGAGCAAAACTATCATGAACCGATATATAAACAAACGAGATATAATATTTTCAGAATGCGAATCAGCATCAAAAACAGTTAAATAAAGGGCACTATGAACTACTTTGCATTTGTAAATTAATATTGCTATATTTATGTGGCACGTTGTAGCACTTTCATACTGTCGCACATTAATGCTACAATATTTTGTTTAATCAGTATTTATTTTCATTGTGGTAAATGCGACTGATTGGTCGTCTTTCATCCAATTAGTTTCATTGCGAAAGTGTGAACCCTACGTTACTGTGGATGCACCATCTTTAGTACTCAAAACAGGCAGTCGCTCGATCGATAAACGAAGTTCGAAGGATTTTGTTAAAATTACCGCAGGGAAAGAGGTTGATAAAAATCAATAATTCGTCTTTTGATATCTAGCTTCAAATCAGTAAATTCCGTTGAGATACCTTTTCTTTGGGAGGCAGACGTCCTTTTAGCGGTGAGTTATAATTTGAAAGGTAGCGCATTTTTCTGATTTGATTTTAGGGTTGTCTCGTCCTGCTCTGTTGTTTTGTTGTGTTATCCTGTTGGTGACTTGACTTGGGCTTTTCATACGTTCTTGTTTGGTTTTCGGTTTTATTTTTTCCCGTATCCAGTAGGATTGGATGGTAAATTCAGAAGTTCTGATGGTCTGGATAACATCTCTGTTTACAAAACCTGCAGGCATGAAGAATCCAGGATAACGTTTCAGTGGAAGTAGGCTGCACAAAAGCAGCAGCCAGTGGTCAGACCAGTATAACCTACATATTTTTACTTACTTTTGTTAATAACATCAGAAAAGAAAAAATATATAATCTAGATATTTTGCTTTGTGAAGTTTTTTTATAATATGATTTATGGATGTAAGGCTTTCTCGATCTCTGATTTTCGTCATTGGTCTACATAAGCTTATACTTGAAACAACCAGAATAAATATGGTTTAGTTACATAGCAGAAATTCTTGTGTTTTATTGGAGCTTTCAACATATAATTATTCGATAGTATGATTTGTTTTTACTGCACTCACGCCTCTCTGCCTCCTCGAAATGAGCTGCCGTACGCAATGTGCACTTTAATGCTCACCTCTGCAGTTAAACCGGTTGCAATGTCAATAAATAGAGAAGTTTACTATTGTATTAATATAATTATAACAAAAGAAAGCAGCGAATATTATACTTCATCTACAAACTTACTTAGTTTCATTTAAAATACTTTATTTTCAATTGGCTACAGATGAAGTGTCGATATCTCGTTAATATTTCAAATTGTATAAATTCATACAAAACATTATAATGTAATATATAGGTTGCTCTATTTTAAAATACATATACAATTTTTACACTTCTAAAAAAACTGTTCATGTTTTTTTTATGAAAATATATCTATCTGTGAGCCATAACTTTTTGAAACTTCTTTCAATTGTGTACTGTACTTATCACTGCCGAAATACATAAATGTTTTATGCTAGAATTCTTACTATCCTGCATAAGAGTGATTAGGATCTGCTGATGAAGTAACGCTACATAAAAATTGCTGTAAGAAACTAATCTTAATGTATAATAATATTGTTAGTTAAATCTAGTATTGTTAAATAAAAGCGTATTTGGGTCAACAAGCTTTTTGCAAAATAAGTTAATAAAATTAGAAAAACATACATAAATAATTTTGTTTCAAAATCGTAATTAATATGTAAGGTCCGCAACAAAATGCAACTTGCACTTTTCTTTACCTATTTAGATCATTTACATTCCATCGTATCTGTTGACATTTTTGCTTTATACATAAAAAATCTGTTAAAAAAATGATTGTCCTGCATTCTCATTACGTGAGTTATTTAAAAATGATTACTTAAAACATATACAGGGTGTCCTACAAGGAACAATAAACAAAGCAACAGGATCTCGCTTACGAAAAATTAATACCTTTGAACAGAAATTAATAGTAACAAGATATAGGATGTCAAAGCAAAATTTTGTTTTAGATTTTTTGAAAAAAAAAATAGAATTCAAATATCTTAACCAAATTTGGAGATCCTATTCTTTTTTGAGGTAAGAAATCAAATTGTATTCATAGTTTTACAAGTTTATTCCTTTGGAATTTCATTTTTCTCAATACCAAGGAGCTTTGGGTTTGGTAACGCGAACGCTTTTAAATGGCGCATGTTTGTTAAATAAGTAATGAATAATATCAGTAATTATATCAACTTTTTCATTGGTTGACATAACGGACTTGACTTGCATATTATTAGGTTTACGGAAAGGATTTAATATATGCGATTTTCTCAGCAAGGACTGGCTTTGATTTTTTATAGTAGTATTTCAATAAATTCACTTAATTCGGTTAAAAACTTGTCAACTCTAAACTACACTTTTACAGCTTTCTGTCAAAAAGTTCAAAAAAATCGATCTCTGATTATGTTTATTTTATAATATGTTGACATTGACACGCATTTTTTTTTATATCCTGAACTGCATTTCTAGAGGATGAAAACTACCCCCAAACCTCATCCCTAAAAATGTTTTTTTTTGCAATTATGATTCAAAAGACTAATTTTCTCGTGCAAAATCATTTTGTATATTAATTTTACAAAAAAGTCTTATACGTGTCATTTCTCCATTGATAGAAAGAGCTTGGTTAGTTTTTTTTGATAGAATTGAAAATGAATTTTCTTTTAATGGTTTTCATTCAATAAATGTATAAATTTACTTAATTTGGTCAAAAACCTTTTAGTTGTAGATGAATTTAAAAAATTGTTTTTGTGTTTTTCACAATAAAGTTTATCACTAGATAATTACTTATTTTTTTAATCTGACGGAAAAAAGAGAATATTTTTTGTAGTACATTCATCATCAACAATAATATAAACTACCAGAGACATTAAATATGAATAGCATGTAGAGGAAATTTACCATTTCGAGAGGTGAAACTACCCCCTTATGTCTTTCTGTAAAAAGATAAAAAAAACCAGCCTCTAAATCTCTATAAGTTATCTTTAATAGTAGATGTAACATAATTTTTGAGAAATATACTCTATAAGTTATCTTTAAAAGTAGATGTAACATAATTTTTGAGAAATATAATCCTGCGATCTAGAAATTAATTTAGAACATACAGAGACGTTCAAAAATGAAAGTATGAATCAATTCTACATAAAGCTATTCTAAATTTTATTTAAACTACATTATGGTTATGGCAGAACACTAAACTAGTTTTAAGTTTAGAACATGGAATGAGATTTAGCGGCTCGTGAAAATCATTCCAAATGTTCATTTTTAAAAATGGTGTCCCTAAACTTTAATCTAAAGAAAATATTTTTCTCGTAAAATCGTTTGCAAATGCAGGCTTTGAACACAATGTAGTTTGGGAGGAAATTTATTTTATTTAGTTGAAAATTCATCAGTTATGAAGTTATTGGATTGATTAGGTCTAATGCTGTTGGATGGAATAGAACAAGTATAAGAATGATACCATTGTGTAGGGACTATATTATTCCATACATAACAGATATATTCAACTCATGTGTAACGGGTGAGCGTTTTCCTAATGTATAGCTTTATTGCTCACCCTTCTTTTGAAAAAATTCTTTATTTGCAGATATGAGTAACTGAATGGTCTGTTTTGGGAAGTAGAGTCAGGGTTTTGGAGTGGCCATAGGATTAAAACTGCTTTACTAGATGTAATGAATCACATTTTTCAGGCTGCGGCTGAAAATAACACTACTTCATTGGTACTTCTAGATTACAGTAAGGCATTCGACACTATATATAGGGCATGACTTCCTATGTGCAAAATTAAAATATTTTTGCTTCTCAGTTTGGTGGCTATCATGTGGGATTATTTGGCCAATATTTTTGGGATCCATATTGGGACATCTACAGTTGATTGTTCGTGACTGTTGTACGCACCAATCTGCGGATGACGTTTAGCTGTATATTAGTTACAGAAAGGATAATGTAAAGAAGTCAGACCCTAGATAACTTATATGACTCTTCTGTAAGGCACGGATTAAGGTTGAATGCTTCCATTTTGGAAATGCATTGGAGGGCAATAATAATCTTGATATGTCTATAAAAAGTGTGGTTGTAAAACCTAAAGATATAGTAAAAATCTTGATTCATTAATAATAAAAATTTACATTTTAGATCTCATGGAAAATCAGTAACACAAAAGACGTATACTACTTTAAGAAGTCTATATCGCAACCGTAACGTATTAAATACTGACTTAAGGATAAAGCTTTGTGATGCTCTGGTTTTGAGTCATGTAAATTATGCAAATCTCGTATATGAGTAATGTCTGGAAATTTTGACAAGTAATGGGATACAAAAAATTCAGAACTCTTTTGTGTGTGATTTATTTATGGAATTCATAGGTGAAACCGTGTTTCTTCCCGGTTAGCCAAGTCAGGGTGGCCAAACATGTGTAACAGAAGGAACTAGCATAAAGCTACTTATGTTCAAAAGGTTTTGAATACAAACACTCCGTTCTGCCTGAAGAAGAGGTTAATTTATAGATCTGCAACCCATACCATAGACACGAGCAATGTTCATCTATTTCGGTTCGAGATTGATTCTGAACTAGTTCAATCAGTCTTAAGAATTGAACAATAAGTGAAAGGTCGGAATTTTGTGCAGCGCCAGCTTTCATACTGACAAATTTTATTTTATTTTGGGTATTTATTTTGTTCGTGTCATTTGATATTTCCAGTATACAGGGTGTTTTCAAATAAGTGCAAAAAATTTTAAAGAGTTATTCTTGAGCTAATTTTGAGCATAAAAGTTCATATAAACACATGTCCGTTAATGCTTAGTTTTTAAGATAGAGGGTGTTAAATTTTGTTATTATTTTTAGTTTTTTCAATTTATATCATTTCTTTTTAAAAATAATTAAGTAAAATTTGGAACAAATAACACTTTTTACAGTTCTCATAAAAAAATATTAATATGCACAATAATATAGAGAGAGATACTTTTACCCTGTCTGTAAAATTTTACCCTCTCGAACTTTTTTTCGGACGCCACTGACTCGATTTGATTATTCAGTTAGCTTTCTCATGTTATTGTGAAATTTTTTTGTCTGAAGTTTTCCTCTAAAAGTCAAGAGTTTTTCCACAAAAAAATAAAATATGTTCAGATGCATCTCCGATTAAGTTCTGTAGGGGTGGTTTATTAAGTGACGAAAAGATATAGTAGATTGTTGTCAAATAAGTTCACGCCTAAATTGACATATTGTTTTGTTGCTGGAATGTGTTTTAATTTCTGTGGATAAGTGATGGATTTTATATACGTACTCTTAACGTAAAGGAAGTAAAAAAAAATAGTAAAAATGGCAAAGTTTACAAATGTTAAAATGTCTAATATGCATTTTGTTTATTGTCGTGCTAATGGAAATACACTAGAAGCTCAACGGATTTATGCTGAATTATATCCACAACGTAAGTTACCTCATCATAACACATTTGCTTGTCTTCATCAGCGTTTACGAGGAAATGATACATTTCTAAAACGAACTTCTGATTGTGGACGTATTCGGGCGATAAAAACCGTAGTGCTAGAAGAAGCTGTTCTTCGCTTAATACCATATCCAGCGAGTGCAGGCGCTTTTGCCTCGACACTTTTTGCCGCGTACAGTTTTTTTGCCGGTGGATTCTTCAAATGATCGCCCAATCTCACCGTTTTTTTATCTCGTATTTTGGTTACTAATGAAGCAAACCCCTTTCAAGGGAATCCATAAAAAATTTCCACAATAATCACATTTGGACAATCAAAATTTCAGTAAGAAATAAAGAAATCTTTCTGTCGTATTTAAATAGTTTGTTATATATGTAATTCTCCTTTCAGGCAGAGAATATTTGATTCTTCAAATTCTAATTAGTCCATGTTTCCTTCCTTTAAGATTAAATGGCGACCAATACTGTCACTTGCTCGAAAAGAGTACATTTCAGTATCAATGTACGCCGTCAGTTAGAGGCAGTGTATCGAAATTGTTGAGTAGGTCAAGGAGGCACTCAACACTGGACTGCCCGATCTCAGGATCTAAATCCTTTCCCCCTAGTTCACTAACATGGTTTAACTTTAAAACCGGTCTAGACTGACAGTAGAGAATTTAAATTGACAAGGGTAACAATAAGTCAAGCAAGTTTTGAACCTTTAAAATACAATTAAAACAATATCATAAGAAAAACAGAACTGGTCATCTAGAAAATCTAATTTCCAAGGCAACTTGATCGGGTCTAAGTCTTAAAACTTCTTAGTGAATCTAGCTATTTGGGTTTTTGGAATTCGGGGTTTCTTTAAATCTTGGGTTTGTGCATCTCTTGTTGAAGATTTGAGAAATCGCATTATTGCGTCTTACGAAAGGATAAGAAATATGTCACGATTATTTCAACGAATACGCTCTTCAATGAAACGAAGATCGGATTCTTGCATTATGGCTGAGCATGATCATTTTCAACATTTGTTGTAATTTCTGTTATTAATATTTTGTTACAGTTGTTCAAATTCTGTTATTATGTTTATTTTTTCTTAATCTCTGTTGGTTAAAACAAATATGAATAAAAACTGATTAAAAAAATACCTTATGATTTTTTACTTACGTATATCCTTTTTTGTGGAAAACTATCGACTTTTAGAGGGAAACTTAAGAGACAGAAAATGTTTCACAATAAGATGGGAAAGCGGAGTAATTAAATCCAGTCAGTAGCGTCCGAAAAAAGAGTTCGGGATGGTAAAATTTTACAGACCCGGAAAAAAGTACCATTCTGTATATTATTTCACATAATAATAATTTTTTTATGAGAACTGTAAAAAGTGTTTTGTGTTCCAAATTTAACTTAATTATGTTTAGAAACAAATGATACAAATTTAAAAAATTAAAAATAATAATACATTTTAACACCCTGTATCTTAAAAACTAAGCATTATCAGACATATGTTTATATGAACTTTTATGCTTAAAATTTAAAATTAGGTCAAGAATAACTCTGTATATTTTATTGTATTATATTAGTTATACTTTCATTAGTGTTAATCTACCTAGAAGCTTCATTGATAAGTTAAAAAAGTGTTTTTTACTTTTTAGTTTAACCAAAAAAAAATAATTTTTACTGAATACTCCCATCATGTCAAATCATTTATCACCCAGTGACGAGGACTTAGAACTTTTAGAGTTATAAAATTCCTAAAAGTGTTAATTACTTGTGCCCCCCATTTTCAGTTAAGTCAAGGAATGGACATCGCTACATTGACTCAAGAGTTTTCTATTAACAGGTAGGATATTCTCAAAAGGTTATATGGTAGAGTATATTATGATTTGCGGTAAATGAGGCTGCATTATACAGGGTGTATTAGATCGGTTTTTAGTTTTGTTAAAATGGACCTAAAACTATTGCGTTTTTTTTTTAGTTTAGAATAACCTACATTTGCTTTTAGCCCCCAAAATATGAACATAACACAAAATTAAGAATAAATAACAAATCGCAGTAAAAATATATATTTTATCAAAAATTCTATTGAGCAAAAAAAAAGTTTTATTCTAAAGGAAACTGGCAGGTAGACTTAACATTATATTATATAAGAAAAATAATTATAATAATTATAATTAAATATTTCTTTAAAATATTACAAATAGTAAAACCTAATAAAAGACACAGTTCTAAAAGTTATTTTAATTAAACAATAAAACTAGTTTAATCAGCATTTAATACCGATTGTTAAATATTGAGACTCATTTCACAGTAGACAATTCAAAGTTCCGAAATCATTCATGATAAAAAAAAATTCTAAACCGGTTAATAGCTGAACATGCGCTGTACGACAATCGTGAACTAGTTCTGTACTCGTTATGAACAGGTTTGAAAACTGATCCGCAAACAAAGCTATTTTCATGCCAATTATGCATCATTAAATGTTAACAGGAATGATACAACTTAAAAACTACTTAGTAATAAAAGAATAACTTGCTACGTTGTCCATGTGCAGTACAACTTTTCAGTCTGTATTAAAGGTATTTAGAACTATAAAATTTAATTTAAAATGAGAAAAACGAGAAATAAAAAGTCAATATTAATTACTTACCGTCAGATAGTTCTGCGCCAACTATAACAGCTTGACTTTTAGCTGTACTAATGGAATGTACCAAGGAACTCAGTCTTAAGTTAGTATTTATAAGTGGAGTAATAACTCCCAGTTTGCTGAGACCCAACCAAATACATACGAATTCGGGTTTATTTTCTAAGAAAAGGGCTACACGATCGCCTTTTTTATATCCGTGACTTTTAAAGATGTTGGCTATTTTATTGCTGTATTCTTCAATCTAAAATAAATTAAAACTTTAATAAATTCTGCAACTTCGCATGTTGATAATTACTGAAGTTCAACAAGGTCACCTGAATATGATTTTAAAAAAACAAAATCACAAATCATATTAACCTTGTTTAATGGTTTCGTTTTAAAGAATTATTAGGTGATAATAACTTTTAGGAAATGTTACCCAAATAACACAGATTTCTAGACGAGATTTTTAATGCCTTTAATGACCAGCGTTGCCAACCTACCTCGTGGAAAATCGGTAGTTCGAAAAAAACGATAGAACTGCTAGCTAAATAGGCATTAAATAAACTTTTTAAGTGTTACAAAGTCTAATTTTACGTTTAAATTAACAAAAATTACATGTATGTAAGAAAATAAGTAAAACCTTAAGATTTTTGTTATAAATTAGACATTAGATTACCTTAAGAAAATCAATATGAATACAAATCGGTTTCGTTCTTTTTTTTACATTACCATCACTATTCTCGCTTATTGTTTTTTTTGTTTTGGAACCTCTCTATATACAAAATCTGGTCTGTATGTAAAAAGTCAAATTTATATCTGTTCTTATTTATTGCACACTGGTAAATAAGGACAACAACAACGGATTTATATATGCGGCGAAGCGCCACCTAGTAAGTTGAAGAAAATTTGTCGGACTTTAAGCATAAAATCGTTTAGATTCCGTAACGTACCTGTTTTATAATTAATATAATAACAATATTATGCAATAATAATGAGGTTTTTTGTAATCATTTTAAATAAATATGTAATAAATTATAACCCAAACGGTTAGTGAAAATAGGTAGAAAGGTGGTTCTCATTGAAAAACGGTAGATCTATCGTTAAAATAGTAGAACTACCATTAAATCGGTAGGCTTGGCAACACTGTCAATGACTTGATTCCAACATTTTTGTGTATCATACTTCAAGCATACACTACTGGAAGCAGTATGCGATGTTCCGCATATGTTACACGACAGGGAGAGAGAGAGAGAGAGAGAGAGAGGGGCTGAGAGATGGCGAATACGAGGAAATGCTATCCCTCTTGCTCCCAATGGCGATTGGCAGGCGCACGCCTTGATAAGGGTGGAAAACAAAATTAAACGTTCGGAGCCAGAGAGTTATGAATTTCCTAATATGCGCCCCTTCCTTCTCTCCCTCTCTCTTCGCTGTGTAACCCGAGTGGAGCATTACATACTGCCTTCAGTAGTGTATGGAGGGGGTATGTCTGTCATAGAGATTTTTTAAAAAGTGACTGGCTGAAAGTCTTTGCAGTACCCTGCAAATATTTATCAAATATCATATTTCGTACTTTTATTGCAATTATTTCCTTTATATTGCTTCATACTTATAAAGATACTTATATCATAAACGAATGTATATTTAGAATACGTCTTCATTAATCTCAAAAATGTTTGTCATTATGATATTTTTGGATGGATAACATACGTATGGATCTTCTAACAAATGGTTATTGATCTTACAAACTAACACAAATTTTTTTCCAGTTTTAGAGAATTTAAAATTAAAATAATTTCATATTTTAATCCGATTACTTATTTATTTATTCCAACGGAAAATCCATTTTACAATTTTAACAAATTGCACATCAGTTAAAACATTAAATTAACAAATTACACATCAGTGTACGATGAATGGGTTTGTGTGTGCACATCATCGATTAAATTATATTATGGCTAATAAATACATTAATTGAATCTTACAATCAAGATAAACAACATAATAGATGATTAAAACAAAGCAAAAGAAAATCAATCATACTCATGCGAAGATGAAAGTTGTGCATCTTGATGGATTAGCCCATCATCAAGATCAAGAAGATTGATCAGGACGATCAAGACTTGGAAGGGGGCAATGTAACTGACTTTTCAGCATTATATATTTCATGGTATTAGTTTGTGTTTGTAGTTTGTAGAGTTTTAGGTATATTTTTTACAAGTTCATAATTTATTTCATTAATTTTATCTTTGTTAATTTCCTTATGACGTACCGCTTGCCATATGATACTTGTTTAAATAATGCAATTAGAAAAGGATAGCATAAAATCGGTACGTGTGTACCAAGGAATTAAATATCTACTGTTTATCAACACTTTTTCAAATATAAATAAAAATAATATTACGTTATTCCGCGTTCAAACAACCGGGCCCTAGATCTACAGGGGTATGTTCGAAGCTTTTCAGTAACGCTCAGATCTTGAGTAATTTTGATTATATTTTTTTATATGATTTCACACCACTATAATGTTTGATTATTAATTTTTTAATATTTTGTTTCTAGTTCTGTGTTTTCTCAGCACTTAAAAAAAAAGAAATGAAAAAGTTTCACGAAATTCTTATACAAATAAAGAAAATCTGGTCAAACGTATTTCAGGCAATATCTCATCAAACTTGAGACAATAAACCTCCCCCCTCCACACCTATTCAACCACCGGATTGTAAAATTCAAGTATAAAAATAGATTTTGAAACTATTTATTGCATTTATGTGTGGTTTCAGCAGTTATGTATTTTTTCCGAGTAAGTATACCCAAATCGAAGGAATGAAATCATTACGTTAAATGATGGATATTTTGATTTAAAAAATAGAGGGCTGAGGCCGACCAATTAGATAAATAGGTATTGGACTTTAAAAAATGTTAACTGAAAAAATGCGTCAAACGCTTGACCCTTCAACCCTGTAAGTATATAATTTTACTTAACAATTCTTCATAAGCAAAGCAAATTAATTTCAGCAAAGTACAATGAGTATAAATAAATTGACTTTAATGAATTTTAAAGTAAACAAAATATTAAAATTATCCTCATTTGTAATGTAAAATGTACCAATTACAATTTATAAATTAGTATCTAGGCCAAAGTGATACAATAGGGCGTTTCAAAAAACATGTACCGTAACTTGGGAGGAGATTTCCGACCGACCAATAAGAGAAATGATTCCTATCAACATTCTACCATGGCTTTATCTTTGCTTCTTTTCTGGGGTCTAGGATGTTAATTTTTTTGTTTTGTCTAATATGGCTTTGGAAATTTTAATAAAATTTGGCTTGTAAAAGTAATTAAAATAAACATATTTCAACATTAAAATGCTATAACAAAATTTTCCAAGGAAGTATGTACAAGATGGCACACAATAATTTTGTAAAAAACCTGCAAACCCACCGATTTTGTTATTTTTTGATAGCAGGATCGTATAAGCCGTTAAATCTCTTTATTTCAGCGTCGTATACAAACTAAAAGCTATTTTATTAAAATTTGTTAAAATGAGTTTTAAATATATGTATGTTTGCAACAATCTACTAAATCATGCAACAGCTAGAAACATAGAAATTAACAATA
Organism: Diaprepes abbreviatus; assembly: GCA_034092305.1. Taxonomy (NCBI): domain Eukaryota; kingdom Metazoa; phylum Arthropoda; class Insecta; order Coleoptera; family Curculionidae; genus Diaprepes; species Diaprepes abbreviatus. Next base: position 24,796,387 of record JASJET010000055.1, on the reverse strand, counting down.
GTAAAGTTTATTTTGGCTTAAAGTTATCAAAATCTTCCTTGAGTATGTATCTTAATACTCCCATATTATGAATGAATGTTTTAATAATTGTAATTATCAAAAAAAAAAGGCTTGTAATGCTACTAATCTTCTAAATAGGCCTACCTGTATGAATGACCATTCTTGATCTTCAAAGAGTAGAGCTGGCTTGTGAGGATGTTTCTTAACATTTCGTCGAAACAATTGGGGCAGTGAAACATTGTGTCTTTGGTAACTCTTAACTTCTATCACGAGTTTTATATATTTTATCAACGCCCTGCAAAAAAATATAGATTTAGTATACGTTGAATATTTGATACCTAATATAAATTTATTTATTTATCGACGGACAACACTGTCCACTTTACAATAATTAATTACAGAGCTAGAGTGAAATATAACAATGTGAAATAATAATAGTATAACAAAAGGATGTTTATAAAAAAAAGTGTGCACATGTCAATCAGTAACAGCAAAAACACAAAACATCAATCGACAATCAATTCCAACAGCTTTTGTTTAAAATGATTCAAAGACGTATCAAAGAAATTCAAGTCATCCAGCCCATGGGCATATCCAGCCACACTTGGTATAAAAGAATGGCTTGCAAAATTTATTCTTGAAAATGCCGGTAAAATATATGTAAACCGGGCAATCGGTGATACTGTTTATAATTTTAAAGAGAAGTTGTAAGTCTCTACCCTTTCTTCTATTAACAAGGGGGAAGAAATTTAATTCGGAGCACAAAGCAGCACAATCAAGATCAGCATCCCCGTTGAATTTCAAGTTAATATATCTGAGAAACCTTCTCTGTACCTGTTCTAGCTGGTACACATGTGATTCATAGTGGGGGTTCCAAACACAAGAAGCGTACTCAAGGTGTGTTCGAACCAACGAGCAATAGAGTATTTTAAGGGACTTCACAGTATAAAGCTCCTTAGCATGATGTTTAATAAAACCTAACATCCTGAGGGACTTACCAACAATGTCAGCGATGTTAGGAACGAATGAAAGGGTGGAATCAAAAAGGACTCCCAGGTACCGCACAGAATCAACGGAGATCAGCGGCCTACCATCCAAGTGATAGCGAAAGTCCAGTGGATAACGCAATCTAGAAAACTTAATGAATTTTCACTAAGGAATATTCAAACTCATCCCATTCACTCCGCACCAGGAAAAAAATCTATCAAGGTCCTCCTGAAGCTCTCAGCAGTCACTGTAACTGTCGATGATCTTATACACCTTCATGTCATCCGCAAAGAGTAAGAACTTGGTTGACCTAAAACAGATGGATACATTATTAATGAATAAGTTGAACAATAAAGGACCGATGTGAGATCATTGAGGGACCCCTGAAGACATTGATATCTCAGAAGATACAAATTCATTCACCCGCACTACCTGACGACGATAGGTCTCAATTCAACCAAATACTGGGCCAGAGACACCTAGCCCCTGAAGCTTATCCAGTAGAATCCCATGAGGCACCCTATCAAAGGCCTTCGAGAATTCAGTATACATCGAGTGGACCTCGGATCCGCTCTCCAAGGCCTCAGACAAATCGCCCACATAAGAAACCAGAATCACCTCAGTGTTCCTGCCAGCACAAAAACCAAACTACTCCTTAATGATGGCAGATTTAAAAATAGAGGTGGGAAAGGCATTAACCAGCTTTTCGAAGATTTTAGAAATAGTATTAATTATGCCGAAAGGCCTATAGTTCCGAATGTCAGCCCTGCTGCCGGCCTTGTGAATAGCAACCACAAAACTCGTTTTCCAATTGAGGAAAATACCTCGCCGAAGAGATTCCTTGAAAATGATATGAAGTGAGCGAGCTCGAACAAAAGAGCCGTTTTTCAATAACACTGGATGAACTCCATCAGCTTGGCGTAAATGTCAAAAATAGATATGGCGAAGTTGGAGACATTTATACCAGCTGAGACAACCAACTACTTTACCGTTACACACTTTACTGAAATATTTAGCAAAAAGTTCAGCAACCCCAGGACCCTCCAAAAACAATTCAGATACCATTCGAGTAAAGTTTGTCATTCACAAAGTTCCATAATGGTTTCAGACTCCGGCCGATACCAGATGTCGTGTCACAAATATAATTATCATAACAAAGGCGTAACAGTCTCTTACATTCTGCACGCAAACCTGTAAACATTACATAGTCATTCCGAGAACCACTCGACATAAACTGTTTGACATATTGTTTTTTGTATAGTTAACTGAACGAGCTCTTTAGAAAACCACCTAGGAAACTCTCTCAGAAACTCTCTTTACAGGCACAAATGCCTTCATGGCAGAATATAATTCATTGTAAAAAATATTTAGCATATCAACACTACTCACAGAAGAAAAAAGGGTCTCCCACGGTACAGAGCACAAATAGTCATTTAATAAGATATTATTGGCATGTTTAAAGTCGAAGTAAAAATTCCGTGCATGAGTGCTGCTGACATGAGAACGAGAACATGAAGAGGCAATATTAAAGGCAACTGGCGGATGATTTTCGTCCACGCGAACTAGCGGTGGAACAGAGCTCACAGCGAGCTTCACGTGATTCAAAACTAAATCTAAAATAACATTGTTAATATTACCTAGAAAGTTGGACTGGAATAAGTTATGGAAGGCGCAAAAGTCAGACAGCGCAGCAATAACTTCCCCGCTCTGAGGGGAGACGTAAGTATCATACCGAGGGATGGCTACTGCGCAAATATCTTCATTGGTCCAGGCTGCCTTTGGTAAATTAAAATTACCAACTACGCAAGATTCGGCATCAGAATAATGGTTTTGATAGAAGGCTAAATAGTCTGAAGTGATGAGTTCGGAGTTAAATGATTAAATGAATAAATTTTAAATATAAAATTATTTATTTTAAATAAATTTAATGCAAATTCAACTAAATTATGAAAATTGCAGCATGATAAACTTTTCTCGACTTAAGAAGTTCTCTCGCTGATCGTTAGTTCATAATTGGTAAATTTTTAAAATTTTATTCTGTAAGGATCAAATCTTTTCCGATACCATCTCGAATTAATATCAGAATATTTGCTTAGTACCAAAAACACAAATTCATCTTTTCAGGACATCCAACACGGTTCTTGCTATTTAAATAACATACAAACCTTGAGATAATCATCATAAGTAAGTTTTAAATGTCTATTGTCTTGTTGAATTATCGCGAACAGAGTATTTTAGATATAAATAAAAACAATCGGTTAGTTAATTAGTTGGCTCTAACTGCTTAAGGTAGTGTTTTCCTCATTTTATTATTTATAGTATTCAATTTATTTTAATGGTTTTAAAAACGTTCTCAAATATTCGTATTTAGATTAGTCTAGAGCAGCGGTTCCCAACTTTTTTTTCTTACGAGCCCCTTCTAAAAACCGGAATAAATTAGTGAACCCCCTGTGCAGTCATTAGGAACAGTAAAGGAAACAGTTATATTGGGTTATTAAAATTTATTTTTCATATTGGGTTATTAAAATCCATTTTCCATAGTGAATATTCCTCCATGAAAAGTGACTGGAGCTGAGCATTTTAAGATGTGTGGTAGAGTATTGACATTTACATAAAGAATAAAACAACTTTGATCCCCAACGAAGTTTTTTTTTATTTTACATTTTACATTTTCTAAATCTTAGAAATATTGTGGTTTGATGATTTTTAAATTTTTGCCATGAATGCCACCAATATCAGCATTAGAAATTACAATATAAGTAGATATTTAATTTATTTTAGACAGAGCAAAATTATAATACATTTTATTTTAAAAATTGATTGATTGAATGCATCAGGCCATGGTTGAGAAGCCCTGATTTTTGTGTCTTAATTCGAATAACAGCAATAAAGCAGGCTTCCAAATTAAAAAAAAATTGTACTTATTCGTATTCGGTTAAAAAACATGTTTAAAAAATTCATATTTTACGATTGCCAAAAGTTATGTGACTACTTATATGAAATATACTGAAAATTACATAAACCAGATACTAAAGAAATATTAGGTACAAACGTTGTATTCCAAATATGCACTATGCGCTATGTATTCCAAATATTTTTAATTATGTTTCACAGTAGCTGACTTGTCTTTATTTAACCTGCTTTTAAAACGTTTCTATTTCGTCGTATTTATAATTATTAACGTTGCATTCTAAGTGCGTAAAAACTCATGGATCCACTGAACATTTTTAAAAATAACCGAAAATATTTTAGATAAAGTTTCAGTACTTAGTTGGTCATATATACAAGGTTGCCTAAAAAATTGTATGCTCCATTTTTTGCTGTCATTTTTGATTTTGCGCAAAATTTTACGCAGTGAGGAAATAACTAGTACCATCAAGGGACTTCATAATTGAAGAGCCCCGGGTTCTGATCATGTCTAGAACTACTGGCTTAAATGAAAGAATGATCCATCGTCTTTGGTTTGTCTTCCTCCATTTACTATTGTAGTAAGAACATCCTACCGGTTAATTCCGATACAATATGACTTCAAATAGTAGTTCCAAATTATAACAAGTACAACAAAGGTGTCTCGGAAAGGTGCCTGCGGACCCACTGACGAATCCACCGCCGGTTACCGAGGACGAAACATCCCAACTTTTAGTGGTGGTCGAAATTAGTTGGCAATTATATGTCCTTAACATCAGGGGCATTATTACAACATCACCGAAGACTTCTGACAAACAAATGGGAGATACCCATTGTATGGTAAATATATTATTCCGTACAGCGAAACACTGAATTTGTTAAAACAGTAAATTTTGGGATCACATGATTTACATAGTTCCTTATCTTATCAAAAAATCAGGTGCGACTGTGAATGACGATTTTGATTTATGTAAAAACTACTAATTTATATAAAGCGGTAAGAGAATTTATTGGGGTAAATTATCATGAGACTTAAAGGAATAAGAAGATTGATATCTAGTGGGCATGAAGATAGGGGGGGGGGGGTTGTAAAAAGTATCAATATCTTCTGTTCACATGCACAAAAGTAAAAAATAATCGTGGTTTCGACCAGTGAAAAATATCTACTCGTACTTACAGTGCTGATAGTATAGTAAGTACCATGTGTCTTGAAGTGCCTATAACAACACCTGTTTTGAAATAAATATACTGAAGAATTAAAATACAAAATAATGATAAAATGATTTACGTTGTAACACTATCTGAATTTAAAGAGTGTTGTTTTTCATTTTTTTAAATTAAATTATCACCTAAACATTATATAAAAAATTATTTTTAATAACATCCAAAAATAATGCTTATTCACAAAATGGAGATTAGGCTACTTACTCGATTTTTTAAATACTACATTACTACAGCAATCAAACAACAAAAAGGATTTTAAAGCAAGAAAAAAGTGCCAGATCCATTTGGAGTGCTACCGTTCCATATTACTTATGCTGAAGCAAATTTTAAAAATATTTCCTCATATACAGTGTGTCCAATGACGAACAGCCGCGATCGATTTCTCGGAAAATAAACTTCGGACGATTTTTAAAATTTGGCAGTTTCCTAAAGTCGGAAGTTAATGCCTTCTTGCTTATTTTAAATGGAACACCCTATATGCCATTTTATTTTTAGATTCTACACAAAATTATAGATATATTTCATGTAAATGTCCTATACTTCAATCTACCTGTTCTTGACATATTTTAAATTTTTTGTCAAAAGTTGTTTCCATGTGTAGGGTATGCCGTTTAACATTTTTAAAATACAAAAATGTTAAAATCGTCAATATTTCAAAAAATCACAAATTTTTCGAATACAATTTCACCTCTATTTTTAAAGCTAAAAATTGACTTTTAACGATTTTTTCAAGTTAATGTGTATTGTTAGTTTTTGATCACCCTGTATTTATTCATTGTCAAAATATCATCACAGTACACTAAAGTAGATCTCCTTCTAGAGGGAAACCAACCCCAATTAAATAATTAAGGTTTTTAGAAAGGACAAATTGTTAGTTATGTTTAAGTCTGCAACGCCATTTTTAAAATAAAATGTAAAATATGTCAAAAACAGTTAAACTTAGGTATAGGACACTATACATAAAATATGTCTATAATTTTGTGTAGAATCTAAAAATGAAATAAAATATAGGGTGTTCCTTTTAAAATAATAAACACTATATAGTTTTATCTCAAAAACAAACAAAATTTTCCATTTGCCGCTTTGGTATAAAAGAATCGCATTTTTTATTCTATTTTTATGGTTTAAAACTTTAAGGCCTTTTTGCTGCCAACTTAAACCTTTTTGTGTCAACACTTTCAATGTTAGTTATTTAAGGGGTAAACCTAAGCCATGTTTAAGAACTATTTCCCAAAAGACCATGAGCAAATCCACTGTAATTACCGTTCCATGTTTTGAAAATACATTTAATTAAAAAAAAAAGAAAAAATGTAAGTTGTGAAAAATAGTGTTCAGAATACTTTTAGAAAAAATGGTGGTGATAACTCAGGATCATTGGATCATTTAAATATGAAATCACGCATTAAAGGACTTCTTTATATAATCAGAGAACAATGACTGATTAAATTTAAATTGGTATCAAGTGATATATACATAGATTAAAATCGACACTTATAGAGAAGGGTTACTTATCTGTATATCGTAAATATGGCTTTTAAGTGGACTATTGTTCTATAAAAGTAATTGGTATTTATTTTTACATTAAGTTAATACTTATTTAACAACATACATATTAAATCGAATATTTATTGACGGAAATTACCATAAATTTCTAATGGAATTTTTGTTCACCATAAAAAACACATTTGAATATTCAAAGGATTCGAGTTTGCTATTTAAGACAAAATTTTGAATCGCATGATCATAGAGGAATAGAGAATATTTATACTTACAGACCGAGCTAAAAGTTTTTTCATTTTACTACCAAACTTAAACATTTTTGCAATAAAGTTCAAGCTAAACATTTTCTGGATACAACAAAGAATTTAAATAGAAAAAAATTGAGCTGGAATGAATGCTTTTTTTCGGTTATAATATTCATTTTTACTCTGGATTTGCGCCTAAAACGAGAACTTTCTCTAGTTCTACAACTCCACAATAAAGCATTAACAGAAAGAGTATTACTAACAAAACAGCTCTTGCTTTAGGTTAGAAAAAGCGAGGTTGGTCTTATTTCTTCAATAAGATAAATTTAGAAATTTCCAATATTTGTTCAAGATACTATCTAACTCGGTGATAAATACGGCAATATTAAATGGCGTTTTGGATGACATCAACAACAAAAACTATGTTATTTTTTCTACCATAAATTTTACACGTTCATTAGTAAAAAGAGAATTAGAGATAAAACAGTCTTTGCTTTATGTTAGAAAGTAAGGATAATCTTGAATGAATGAATGGACAAAAAGTGGTGATACTTGATCTTCGATGCCTAGGCGACGCTAAGACCTTTACATCCCACCATGATTGCTGGTCATTTGAGGCCAATCGTCTTTGCGAATCCAAGCAGCCTCGTTAATTGAACTTGTCTAACTGCTTCCGGTAACAAAATTGTATCTTCAAAATGTCTCTCACTTCATTGAGTGCTGGGCACTCTGTGAGGACATGGTCAACAGTGTCATCCTCCTCTAGACACCATCTGCATGTCGGGTCATGTACGACACCAATCTTATGAAGATGGCCCCTCAAGTGACGATGTCCTGTCAACAGTCCCACTACAATTCGCAGCTCTTTCCTTGCTAAGGAAAGATTGTAATATTGTAAATGATTTTAATATAAGTGAGTATGGTAATGATAGAAGTATTGGTCAATTAGGAGATATAAAGCAATTTTTGGATATTAATGGTTATTTCCAATATAATTATGTAAAAAATTGAAATGATCACATTTTTGATCTAGCAATAAGAAATTTTACTGAAATATATGTAAGTAAAGATAGTGTATCTCTGTTGCCGGGAGATAATCATCATCCTTCTTTGTGTATGAAATAAAAATTTTTAATATTGGTTGCTTACATGACCATTTTAAAGATGTTGTACATTACAATTTTAAGAAAGGTAATTTTGAGCTTCTCTACTTGAATTAAATAAGGTTGATTGGTCTGATGTTCTTAACCAGAATAATGTTCATGTAACAGTAAATATTTTCTACAAATGTGTATTTAATGTATTTGATATTTGTATTCCAAAGGCTAGACATTCTAAAAGAAGATATCTAGTTTGATATAATTACGAAATAATAAAAAAATATAAAAAGGAAAGAAAGTTATAGGAAAAACTTTAGAAGAACAGGTATAAACCAGTGGGAGTTGAGATATAAGGAGTATAGGCAGTTAGTAAAAGCACAGGGTCCGACCACATATCGTTTATATCAACAACGTGTGCGGGATAAAATATAATCAAACCCTAAAACCTTTTGGGATTTTATAAATAATCAGAAAAATATTTCTGATATTCCCGAAAATATGTTTTTAAATCAGTAAGAAATCAAGGGTATTCAAAGTGTAGTAAATGCATTTGCAGAATACTTTAGCTCCATATACACTGGCGGCAACAAGTTTAATAGAATAACTCCTAATAACTATGGGAAATTTTCCTTTCTAGAAATTACTGTAATTGAAATTAAAGAGGCCGTTAAAAAACTTTAACTTTTGTTTGAAACAAAGTATTTATCCCTCAAAATGGAAGGAAAGCAAAATTATTCCCATATTCAAAAGTGGAGATAGAAATAAAATTTCTACTCAAAAATTTTGGAATTAATTTTTTATAATAAATATAGAGTACATAACGATTATAAACACAGAATCTCAGACCAACAACATGGTTTCTTTCCGCACCGATCAACCGTTACAAATTTAATAAACTTTATTCAGTTTGTTAAGGAATCAATTCAAGAAGGATATCAGGTTGATGTAATTTTTAATGATTTAAAGAAAGAATTTGATAGAGTGAACTTTGGTGAAATAGAACTTGCTCTCCAAGATTTTTCTGTAGATTTCAAAATTATTTAATTATTAATATCTTATCTGTATGGTATAAGTCTCATAGTATGACAATGAAATTTACAGCTTGGAGGTAGTTCAGAAATTTTTTTGTTGTTTTTGCATTACAAGGCATTCTCGGTATACCCTCAAAGAGGAACTGATCAGAAGCTTTTGTGTTCTTTATTTAACTTTCCCAGTTTGAAGCATCTGCGTATTGAAGCGGGTGCTGTGTTTTTGTTTAAATTGACTGGGGACACTATTGATGATAAAGAGTTTTCAGAGCATCTTCCATTTAGAATAGACCGAGTTAACACCAGAACTGCAAATTTATTTTATATAAATGCACCTAGGACTAACCTGTATAAAAATTCCCAATTAATAAGATTAATATTTTAATAAATATTGTGTTACCAATGACATTTTTAACCTAAGTTGTAACAGGTTTAGAAGACAAGTGAGAGATTAATTATGAAGGCAATTGTAGAATTTTTATTTAGGTTTTGACTTAGATGGTAGCCTTAGTATATTAAGTTTAGTTGTATCTGTAATTGGCTTTGTAAAGTTGTTGATACAATGACTAAATAAATAAGCTCTCTAGTAAGCCGTGCGCTAGGTCCAGTTATATGTTAGTTGGACCCCTCATTCCAGGAGTACCTCTCCATTATTTAATAAATTTTAATTCCCTTTTACCAAAGGCATTTGGAACAGGTTATGGATAATCTTATTTCTTCAATGTGCTCAATGTTTAAATTTTGAAATCTGCAATATTTGTTCAAGATATTATTTAACCCAGTGATAAATTCTGTAATGTTAAATGGATATTTGAGTGGCAAATAATATATTACTTTCTACCATAATTTTTACACATGTTAACTAGTGATATTTTTTTCAACGTTTAGGGAAAAACATTCATCATTTGACATTTCTATCACCAGTATAAACACTATACTTTTAGGCTGGGTTATTATTATCATTTCTTTTTAAGGTACCTACATTTTATGGTAAATTTAGCAACTTTAGTTAAGCTTGTGATATAGTTGTACACATAATTTTTTGTATAGATAAAATCAAATTATCAATTAACAAGACAGTTGTCACTAGAAAATGAGCAAGTGCTATATTTCAGAGGGAAAACCGAGAACAAAAATGCAGTAGTGCTCTAATTAAAATTTCTTAATGACCTCTAGATGTAATTAAATCACAATTTAATACAGATTAATAAAACAGGTTTGATGTAAAAACCTAAATCAAAAACTTGTTTTTAAGCGTCAAATATTTTAAACTTGTTTTATTATTCTAAACTGGCGAAAAATAAACAAATTAGTAAACTCTTAAAGCTGAAGCAGCATGTAACCTTGTTATTCAGCAACATGGTATCTCTGCCCTATCTTTGATTTCTTTAACAAGCTTGGTTGTCTAATGGTTACTTATATTAGGAATATATCAGAATAAAAATGTTCCTCCAACTTTTTTATTCATCACAAGGGTTTACAAGTTCTATGACTACCGAAATAAAAATATTTTAAGTAGACTTAATAAATTCAAGTCCAGTCTAAAACATTATGAGATTAACCTAATAAAATGACTTCAGTTGCATCTGCTAATAATTAAATTTACACGTAACTTTAGGTAAAAGAAGATACAAATTTTATGTTCAAGTTAGTTTCTCATGATAAATCAAAAGGGGATTTCAACTTCATTATCAAGATGCTGTTGGTTGGTTCATACATCCAAAAATTATCAACTACCACTAAGAATTTACACTAAACTAACACACTACGTAATAAAAATGTGTGGTTCATACTTCAAAATTTAACAATTAGTAAAAATTATGGATGACCAATCCAAATCGTCCATAAATATTCTAACCTAAAAGACAAACTTAAATTTTTTTCCTTTTTTACTAATTTTATTCCAAAGTGTCTCGACTATTTTATTACACATTTTTACTAAGTTTTATTTATTTATAATGTCATTTTTAATATTTTTATGTACCCATAAAAATTTTTTCTAGCTGAAAAAATCTGAAAGCAGACACTGACACTTGTTAATTTTTAGTTCAGACTATGAACAGATGAAAGTAAAGTGTACCATTTAACTTGCAAATGAAAGTTGATCGTAAAAATTTTTAATGGTTGTTGATAATTTTTGGAAGTATGAACTGACCATTTGGGTTGAGGTTAGCTTGAAATGGTTAATATGAAGTTATTTCCTACCAAGACTGGTGTTAATATTTATACAAAATTACTTTCATACAATATATTTTACATATAATTAATATATTTCTAATAAATACATAGAGGTTCTGTTGATAGTATTAACTTGACCCAGATTTGAAAGTATTTGATTAGTGTTGACAATGTAGTAATTTTAGTATTTTGTTCTACAAATTGATTTACCATGCAGAAAGTTAAAACCGCATATAAAAAATAAAAGAAAAACAGTACCTATATTGTAAATATAAAAATTTTTCAGATAATTAAACAATAAATTTTAATCATTAAAAATAATTAGTATACATATTACCGAGAACCAATGATTAATGACAAAAATTCACTAAAACTATAAATTATGTTACTAACAATGGGTTGCTTGTTACCTACAAAGCAATATATTTAACTACATTAATTGTCATGAAATGATAAGCAATAATATTTGTGCTTATACTTAACATTTTTATACTTGGTTTAAATATAAAAATGCCATAAAAATATTATTATAAAAAAAGTAATATTAAGGTGAAAGTTTATATTTGCGTATCTTTATGTTTGGGAGTATCTCTGTTGCTACTTAATTATTTCAGATGATTCTTTCACTATTAGAAAGCCTATTTTCTCCATTTGTATTCTATTATACGAAATAAATGCAAAATTTAAATAAAATGAGAGCGACCTAATATATTTTTATTTAATTTCAAATTTTGTTGTATTAAGAGTGAAAACTTTATTCAACAAGACACTTCATATTCTTCAATTTTAAAAGTGAGAAAAGATAAATTTTATCTTTGTCTGTAGACCAACCATGATATATTTATGATACTACGCCTACTTAGTGATAAAGTATTTATATAACTGCCTCTAGTCCGAGTTCATTAACCTTGACCTAGAGAAATAGATAGGAAGTAAATTCAAAAAATTTACCTTAAATCTCTTGGTACTGTAACCACTGCTACATAAAACCATCTCCAATGACCTGCAGCTAAATAAGCTACCACAATAACAATAATTAATTGTACTAGGAACTGCCATCCAAAAAAGTAATAAATGACTGCAGCGAGGCCTGCAATAACCGCGAAAATTATGGCCATGACAACTAAGCGTCGCAACAAAACGCGCACTGGTCGCGTTTGACTTCTTCGCCCCGTGTTGACGTCCAACTTTCTTGTTCTGGGGCTGACGTTGCCGGTAATTTTACCGTGAAGTCCTCCGACCTGGGCCCCGCTTTCTACGTCTTCAAGTGACGTTGAAACCGGTACCTGCAAAATAAACAAAAACGAGTTGAAAGTGTGGTTGAATGTCACTCGCACATGTGTAATAGATAAACGTCACTTCATTCATTGCATAAAAAGTATGTATGTTCGGTTGCCTAGTAATGAACATCATGAACACTCCTACATAAAATTTTTGTTTAATACAGCGATGCCAATTGTACGGTAATTACCGTACATGTACGATAATATCAATGAGTGTATTCCCTACTTATTTCATCTATGGAGTGTATGGTGTACAAACCAAACCCAGTACCGTACCTAAAGAGTGCGGTACTTTGACCATTTTGAGCGTTTCACAAATAAAAAAGCTTTGAGAGCAAATCGACATATTTGGTCAATTCTCTTTTATTAGGATATTTTTTAAAATGTTTCATTTAATTTTTTTTTAATAAGGGATAACATCTATCTTCATGTTGCGAAAAGATAACGAATTTTTATTTTTGTAACTATAACTAACATTCTTGTTGTGGCTTAGAACCGTAAGTAAATTAAAAGTTTGTACAGGGTGAGTCAACGATTGGATGAAGTAAGTTTGTGCCTTTTCGGTGAAATTTACAAAGAAACTATATTTATTGTTTGATACAGTTTATTTTTACGCAGATTTTAAAAATATTTAGGACTCTACAGGGTGAGCCAAAAAACTAGGACAGCATAAAGTTGTATTTTTTTTAAATAGAACACCCTATATACGAATCGTATTTTCAATTTAGCTTATAATTTTAAATCTTTTTTATCAAGGGTTTACTATAACAAAACTTTATAGTTTCTGAGATAATTAAGTTTAAAGAAAAAAAGTCACATTTTCAAGCATCAATTCAATCCTAAATAACGTTTTCAATTTTGTGACAAATATATTCAAATTTTGAATTTAGCAAGGCCAAGGACAAGTTAACATAATTTTTACCTAATATTTGCAATAAAAGCTACAGGGTGTTGAACACATCGGCTCAAATTTGAACAAGTTTAAATGAATAAATGTCTTTTTTTTTTAATGGTACACCCTGTATATTTTCATGTTATTTAATAGAGCAATAAAAACCCTAAAAGTTTTGTTCAATATATCCTATACCTATTTATAATAGTTTTTGAGATATTTCAGTTTTTCTTATTTTCCATACTTTTTTACAGAAATAGTCTTCATTATCATAGTAGCCATGTAAAATAATAAAAAGAAACTACAGAAACAAACAGAATGTGGTTAAATATGATGAAATACATTATTCGTTATATTACAACGGCAATAGTTTAATTAAACATAATGTGAAAAAATTAACACAACAATAACGACAAGGCAAATACATATTTACTTTTATACTAAATTGAAACAAAAAAATTACCTATTAAATACTGAGATTAATTATTTCTTTTTAATAAGTGTTCGAATAAACGACCCTCTTGTGCAATGCACAAATTTAGTCTTTTTTGCAGATTTTCTCGGACCCTGGACAAAATTAGTGGCGTTATTGTTCTACAGGTATCCCTAATCCTGTTTCGCATATCTTCCACTGTTGTTGGTGGATTAACATACACCTTATTTTTAATATAACCCCATAGGAAGAAATCTAATGGGGTGATGTCGCAAGACCTTGGTGGCCATTCAATGAAACCCCCACGTCCAATCCATTTTTGCGGATATCGTTGGTCCAAAAACGCACGAACTTCACGATGGTAATGCGGAGGCGCACCATCGTGCTGGAACCACATACTGTCGAGCTCATCCCTATCGAGACCTTGAAGCAGTTGGGGTAGTTCTTCTTGTAGAAAGTTCAGGTAACTATGACCATTTAGTGGTTCATTAAAAAAGTGGGGTCCAATAATTCGATTATGATGAATACCACACCAAACATTTAATGACCAGTGGTTTTGATGTTGCACCTCTCTAATCCAAAATGGGTTTTCTGTGGCATAATAATGCATGTTGCGTCTATTTACGGCACCGTTATTTCTAAAAGTAGCTTCATCACTAAACATTACCTTGCATAATAAATGTGGATTTAATTGAATCTCCGCATTTATTGTACGACAAAAGTTTACACGACTTTCAAAATCCTGTCCATGCAATTCTTGGTGTAATTCCATGTGATATGGATGATACCTATATTTCTTGGTAGTACGATTAGCGGTGGATTGTGATGTTTCACATAATGCTGCTAACTGACGGCAACCAATATAAGGATTTTCCTGAACATTTAACAATACTTGTAGTTCTTTTTCTTCATTAGTTACTGGTTTGTTGACCACTTTACGTTTTGGATAATCAACAGTATCAGAAGAATCAAATCTTTGCATTAAGTTTTGAAAAGTATGGGTATTAGGCTGGCGTCGATCAGGATACTTCATTTTGTAAATTCTTTGAGCAAGAAGGCAATTTTTTTGAGCCTCTCCTATTGTATAAATCATATCTATTAACTCATTCTTTGGAAAATTCATTTTACAATATAAGATGAATCCAAAAAAAACCAAACTACACTACTTAAAAACCAAAAGAAGCGATTGCGGTTATAAATTTGACACACAGAAAAATGTTCTTTTACAATTTCTGTAAAAAAGTATGGAAAATAAGAAAAACTGAAATATCTCAAAAACTATTATAAATAGGTATAGGATATATTGAACAAAACTTTTAGGGTTTTTATTACTCTATTAAATAACATGAAAATATACAGGGTGTACCATTAAAAAAAAAGATATTTATTCATTTAAACTTGTTCAAATTTGAGCCGATGTGTTCAACACCCTGTAGCTTTTATTGCAAATATTAGGTAAAAATTATATTAACTTGTCCTTGGCCTTGCTAAATTCAAAATTTGAATATATTTGTCACAAAATTGAAAACGTTATTTAGGATTGAATTGATGCTTGAAAATGTGACTTTTTTTCTTTAAACTTAATTATCTCAGAAACTATAAAGTTTTGTTATAGTAAACCCTTAATAAAAAAGATTTAAAATTATAAGTTAAATCGAAAATACGATTCGTATATAGGGTGTTCTATTTAAAAAAATACAACTTTATGCTGTCCTAGTTTTTTGGCTCACCCTGTAGAGTCCTAAATATTTTTAAAATCTGCGTAAAAATAAACTGTATCAAACGATAAATATAGTTTCTTTGTAAATTTCACCGAAAAGGCACAAACTTACTTCAACCAATCGTTGACTCACCCTGTACGTACAATTAAGAATTATTAATTATGTTAAAGTTGAACCCTCTAATTCACCAATGGGGTCTAAGTTGACAATAAAGGGCTTAAATTGACAGTTGCAACAATGAGTCAAATAAGTTTAAAACCTTAAAAATATAACGATAAAAAAAATAATTTTCCTTTATTACCAAACGGGAAAAATGGAATAATTTGTTTATTTTCTGAAGACAACTATTCCTTTCACTGATATCAAGGCTTCATCTGTAGGTTTATGTCCTTAATATTCCTGTAAAAACGTTCATTTGTTGACATGTGTAATACAAATTATAACAGTATCATAAATAAATTGAACTGGACGACAAGGTCTAACTTCCATGGTAACTATGTCGAGTCTTAATGAATCTGGCTGATATTTTTTTTTTATTTAATTACGATCTCAAAATAATATAATTACTACGGTGCTATTCTAAGCTAAAAATAATTTTAAATATTTTAGTGTTATTTTATAAATTTTGAAACAGTAATGCGAAGCCTTAATTTAGTTTACATCATATGTATATATTATTACATTTATGGTTGAAAATAGAAGTAACAGGGTTTTATTTGCGATCTTTTTTTAAATACAATTGTAAATGTACTTATTTTCCATGTACTTATTTTGGCAATAAATTGCTGAAATTTTCAACCTAAGTTTTAACAAAATTATGAGGATATGGATTACACAGTTTGCCCATTCGAAGTAAAACTATTTAAAAGACGTAAAAAAAGCAAAGGAAAAATACACATCTTAATGTTAAATTTTAAGCTCAGTGATGGGTTTAATTAAAAGAAAGAAGCAAGGATACAAAATAACCCTTTTAAAACACGAAAACCGATCAACACAGTGAATTTTCATATAAACATATATAAAATAATATTTAGTAAGTTATTTACGTGGGTATTTATACCCAATAATAAAATACATTTTATAAATATGATTAACTCTCAACTTTCTCCCTATGAGTTTTATGTGGAAATCCCAAAAAAATCAAAAGAATCATGATTTTTAAAATTAAATCAGGGATTTTTGATTCTTTCAAAAAAAATCAACCCAACCCTGCCAGATTCCAATGTAAAATATTGTTAAAACAAATTTTAAGCGATATGCAAAGATTACGCATGTTTTCTTTCTTAATTTGGAATGCAGAGCGATCAAAAATATAACATGCACATTACCCCAGGCGCGGATCCAGTGGGAGCGGTGGGAGGTAATCGCCCCACTTCTAGAACTTCCAATTCAGAAAAATAGACTCTCCCTCGCCTGCAGTATTAGGAATATGAATGTTGCTTCCCCCCCCCCCCAACCCCCCGTTGAAATCTCGCCCCACCAAAAGCTTTGATTCAGAAAAATGGACTAGCCCCTGTCTGTTGCATTAGGAATGTAATTGTCGCTAGCACCCCCCTCCCGTCGACAACTCGCTTTCGCTTGCCATACTGTACTCTTGTAATATCGCCCCCCCCCCCTCTAAGAGAAAGGCTGGATTCATTTCTACATTATCACCATTCAAAAGGGCTACTCTCTTAAGTCATTATTACTTTCAGTTCTATCACTTGAAGTAATCATGATCACTTCAATCCAATGACAAGTAAATGCATATTAAAAAGAACATGAAATTATCAGTTTCACTTTTTTTACTTTGATCACTGATAATTTGCTCTAAAAAATCCTGCCACAGCAACAGGTCTCACTGCAACAATGTCAAAGATTATTCACAATAACCCTCCTTGACAATGTATTGTTTTCGAAATAGAATTTTTGAGGCTGGAGAAAAATCGAGTGAACCTATTGGCTGGTTTAGTTCCACTGTGCCTGAGTGTTATAGGATACGCCCCTCCTGTTAACATTATGATACCAAAAAATATAAGTCGTTCGAAAACTTAGTTTAGTGTTACCATGTCTACTGAATTTTCGGTAGATCTACCGACTTTCACTTCAATTACCCTATCTTTTGAATTAACACCGATTTATACCGACTTTTAAACTCGAACAGTAATGGACGATTTTTGTAAAAGAGAGATTATAAGGTCGATTTTTTTATAAAAATACATCGATTCTCGATGTATCGATGTAGAACCGAATTATCAAAGTTGCCCATTCGCAATACAAACTTGTTTTAAAGGTTGCCTAACGGAACGTTAATAGTCTGTTACTCTGCTGCTGCTCTCTGTGGACAAGCTAAATAAAGATTTATTTCAATATTGAGAAACCCCGTAGCAGTTCTATATCACTAAGTTTAAATCAACGACTTAAAGTCAGTTTGAGTTCAAGCGGCTTTTAAAAAGCACTTGAAAAAAGTGAAATAAACGCGCTTGAAAGCGACTTCAATAACTCAATTCAATGCGAAAATGAAATTAGGTTGACTTTACTAATCCGAGTTCAAAATGCGAATATACGGTTGAAGCTGAATTTTATAATTACAAACTTCAAATCGATGATTATCGGAATCTGATGTTGACATTCGTAGGTTTTGTGTTAATGTTATATACAAAATATTTATTTATTTTTGTATGTTATGAAAATTAAGAAATCCGTTTTTACTTTAATTTTAATTTATTACAGTATGTGACACAAATATTTATTTGGTACACGCGCATGCGAAATAACCGGTTTAAAAGTGATTGAAATTAATTTTAAACTCAGATTCAAGTCACTGAAATAAACAAGTACGTTTAAAATTAATTTTAAAGCTGTTTCACTTTCAATTAGGCTGGAAGCCAGAGATATAAAGGTAGGTGAAATATATCTGTGTAAAACCCTTCAGTGAATCCCTGGCTTTAAATTATAAAAAGAAGACATGCGAATTACTTAAATGATGTTTCAAAAAATCCTTACGTTATCCATTTCAAATAAATTAGTGGTTATACTAGATATTATGCCATTTTGGAAATCTACCGCGAAAATTATCGAATGTCTACGTAACAGCTACAGAATTCGTTATATCCAAGGGTGGTAATACTGACCTAGTTACATCGCTTCAAGAAGGAATACTATAGGAATATCATGCCTCTTATACTATGTAATAAGTAAATATACTACTTATTGTTATAAGTTGTAATCCTTGATATTAGGAATATTTAAGAATTATGTACCTAAAAACGTAAACTAATTATAAATTCAAATTTAATTACTTAATTCGAGTATATGTTTTTTTTAATAAGACAAATTAATTATAGGAACTTATAGAACTACACTACATTAAAAACAACGCAATGATCCAATTTTAATTATAAAGGAAAATACCAGACTTTAGAAACAAAAGCAGTGGCAGCTCGTAACTGTTTAGATATGGAGTGTCAATATGAGGAGCAATTAAAACATGTAAAAAATTTACCTATTGTTACGGTATAGAGAAGTTAACTGTGTTTTATGTTTGTTTTACCAAGCAAGAAAATCAAATACATGTGAATCTTAAGGCCTTTTCTAATTTATGGGTGCCCACCCCGGGTTTTATCAGTGACCATAGAAGAAGAAGTATATCTCGTATATGCTGTGACCCATCAACTGATTTCGGGGGTTTTTCACTTTTTAATTTCTAGTAGTTTTTTGCTTTGTATGGCTTGATCTCGCAATTAACCTCACTCATATCAATATCAAAAGGACGTTAGTAAAAAACCTTGAAATCAGCTGATGTGTCACAGCATAGACTAGGGATATTTATTCGTCATTGGTAAAATCCGGGACACGGGGTGGACACCGATAAATAAGAAAGGGCCTTTAAATATTTCATGAGCTTTTGTTTTATCGCTTATATGAACAAACTGTCGTCCTTCTTTTAACTAAATATCATCACCTCCAAACAACACACAAGCCAAATTTTTTATGCCTTTCTTTACACCCGCATAACCTACCATTTGTATCGTGCTTACATGTTTTTATTAAATTTACGACATTATTTTCTCCACTTCCACTTTATTTTTCAATTTTTAATTCAGGCAATGGGTGTCCTGATTCTTTTTCTCCAAAGAGAGCGCGGCTCCTTAAGACACTACTTTTGTTGGCAACCATAGCGGCAAATTAAACGAATTTTAGTAAAAAAAAAATAAAATACACACAGGCGTAGAAAAATAAATACATATCTCGTCAAATACATAATAACCCTGTGCCCTACGTGTGCGATCAAACACGACAAAGTCGGAAAAGGTTATTGTGGGACAATTGAGCTTTTGCTGTTTTAGCAGCAAGAATGTCTTACGTGAGCGGCAAACTGGGCGAGGTCAAGGCTTTGTTCTGATGATAATCCAAGAGTGGTGTATTATAATGTACTAGCCATAGTTTAGGTAGTCACAGTTGTACAGGCCATAGGTCCATATCTATAAGGGATGAAATATAAAATGGCAATGGCCGCCAGGTGGACAGTAGTTCATGTTGAGTCCTAACCTTTTTTATTCCGGGGTTGAGTCTTGTTGACAGGGATTGGATGTAACATGGTTGATGAGCTTTATTATAATATTCTGGTAGTAATAAGAGTTGAAATTAATGGCGTTTTATATTACCCATATACAGTATAATACAAGTGCTACTAATACAGAAACAGACAACCCCAAAACTGAATTTCGAAAAAATCATAAAAATATGTTTTACCGACACTGTAATTTTAATATGATAATTAAATAGATTTAATGATATTAGCAAAAATCCTGATGTTTTTACCGATCCTTCATAATTAGCATTCGCGAGAACCAATACTGCGTAAGTTGAAGAAAGGAGCGTTACCCGCAAGAATGAGTGTAAATGCGACCCTTTATCGGCAGCTCCCGTGGGCTCCAGCTTGCATTGTTAATGGTTCTTTCAAAAAGACATTGTCTAAGCTAGGTGTCTATGCTGTCAATTCGAACGGGAAAATTATGTTAGGCATGTACCATTTCGTAGCTGGATAAATAATAAACATCGTGTTGTATCGCACATACGGTTTACCAATGAAGCAATATTCAATCGGGACGGCATCGATAATATTCACAACTCCCATCATGTATGATCAGATGAAACTCCCCACGCAACAATCGAAACTAATTTTCAGCATAACTTCTCGGTAAATGTGTAGTATGGTATGGTCGATGCTTATTTTTTGGCCCTTATATGTATTTTAGAGAATCGCCTCACAGGAGAAAGTTATTAAAATTTTTTATAAAATATCTTACCAGGACTACTAGAAATGTTCCTTTAAATATCAGAATGCAAATGTATTATCAACACGATTGAGCTGCTGCACATTTCGCTCGTCAGGTCAAGCAACAGTTGGACGAACAGTTTCCTTCCAAGGCTTTGGATTGGTCGCGATGGTCCTGTTAATTGGCCTTCAAAATCTCGAGACCTCACACTAGACTTTCGTTTGTAAAAGTCAACCCTCAGGATGCACTAATTCGATGCATTAAAAATGCTGCAGAAGTTATTAAAAAAAGACATAAATCTATTAGGCACCCTATATATATATATATATATATATATATATATATATATATATATATATATATATATATATATATATATATATATATATATATATATATATTATATTATATATTATTTGTAAGAATATACCTAGGATTATCTTTTACACACTTTACATGATTTACCGATAACATTCAGTTATCTATCAAAAAAAAATTTTGAAAACTTTGACCGCACCATCAATCAAAGAATACGAATGAGCTCTGAGAAATTGTTCATTGGAATAGTCCGAAATCGTGCTTTTTATCGGTAAAATAGTAATTAATTTAATTATGATGTCTCTTATTCAAATAAAGTTCAAAATGGTGCTGTCGTTAAGACGGTGCATGACTACTGGTTAGGTGGTTTCCATGAAAGAGCTAATATTAAGATTGTTTGTCAACTTAATAACAACTCAGCCTTTACTATCCTCACAAAATCATATGATACAGATGTTTTAATCATAATGGTAGGAAATATGGATCTTTTCGAAAATGAAAGTATAAGCATTTACTGAAGTAAAAAAGGATACTGAATTAGGACTTTCAGTGCATTTGAGTTTACCAGGATTCCCACGCAACTACGAAATGTGACTAAAAACCATCCTCACAAAAGACATAAGAATGGGCTATTTGAAATAATAAGAAATGTGGATTACCAAATGGCACTTACAGATCTTGAACCTGCTGATGTAACTGGGCTACGATATGAAATGTTTGCTGTGCTCGAAAAATTTATTTGCGAACGGCATGGATTTAAAACATTAATGGATATCAATGATGCAGGGTTCTTAAGGTTTTGTTCAACTTACAAATTAAAAAGTACTGACGAGCTATTTCAAAAAGCTCTAAAAACTATGATGCGTCGAATTTGCCAACATTGCCTACATTACTAGTATTTTTCGTAATGCTAATCAACAGATTCCTAGAATTTTATTGCCAGTAAGAAATGGCTAAGAATTAAAAATAGAACAAATATGAGTTTAATTAAGTTGAAGGTGATTGCATGCCACGATCTCTTTTAAAGGCCATTAAAGCCAGCAAAACGTAAAAAGGTAAAAACCAAGAATTATAAAGATATATATTTATTAACCATGCATTTTACATTATCATATCAATTATCACAGTGTAGTTATCGAGAGACAATTTTTGAAGGTCTTTAAATATTTCAAACTATTCTTCGAATATTTTTACTATTCTCACGTAGAGCTTTTTATACTTTTTTGAAAATTAAAATATTTTAAAATTAATCGAATTATAAAGTTTTCGAGTTATAAAGAATAAAATATAAAAGCACGTGGTCATAACAATTAAGAAAATATAATAACTTATTTAAAAATTTTCCGTTTTATGAATCAGATTAGTAGGTACACCTGGTTTAGATCAAGTGATCTAATAACAATACAGTATGCACTCAGTCTTGCTCGACAAAACTTTCTTCTAATTTAGCATTGCTAACCTGGACAGAGACTGTACATCCGAAGCTGCAGCCTTATATTGGACCTGGAGTACAATGACATTGATATTGAAATTGGAATGTAAGACTTCGGTGTGAACCTCTGACTGCTTTAAGGTAAGTTTTTAGCTAGTGTTGTGAATAAACCCTTATTTTACGACAAAATATTAAATTTCAGATTTTAATGTCCCAAGCTTCCTAAATAAATAAAATAATCTAAATAATACGGCATCCAGTGCTAAAACTACAATTCTTCGATTGCCGAAACGGGGAAACTGAGAGAATAAACTGCGTGGTGGCGGCGCTTCGACTCGGTGTAATGCTCGGCAGAGCTCAACAAAGATTTCTTGCCAGTCTTGAAAGGTTTTGTAATCCCGATAAATGCGTCCTGACTTAAAAATAATTACCAGAACGTGACAAAGTGGAGATAACCTGATATTGACATTGCTACTACTAGTCAGCTTCGTCTTGGCTATAAAGTTATGAAAAAACCCGATCTTGACAAATCCTGAACGTGACAGAGGAGAGTAAAATAATCCCGAACTTGCCTTGCGGACAACCGTACTGAATTAAAAAACAATTGAATAAAAAGTTATTTAAGAGTCAAGGATGAGTGTTACTTGATAACCTCTTCCTAATTGGCTCTTTCCTTAGAAGTGTTCCCAAACAAAATTAAAACTTTATTAATCTTCATTAACTCTGAGCTTCACTCATTCCCCGTCTATTCCGGTGAGCGAGAAGAAAGGTGAGGCGGCTAGAGTTTTCATTCTAGTCGAGAGGTTTGACGGGACTTCACCAACAACCCCTGATTTGTGTTAAAACAGGTTTTACACAAATAATTGATAATCCGAAAATTCTTAAAATAAATTAATCCTGGCACAGCTCACTTAGGATAGACCAGATTTTTAATGATATTGAGATATACGCGCTAAACGCATCGCCGTAACAAACGTTTCACGTAGCTCACCTAGGACGGGCCGTAAATAACTAAGACTAAATTTAAAATATTTTCTTAGAGCCGTCAATTGGAAATGAAATAAACACGAACGCCGAAATAAAAAAAAATGTAACATGTCATCATCAGTGGATCTAGCCTCTGTTTTGTTTGGAGGGGGGCGATCTTCGATCATACTCTAGATTTAAACAACAATAGATTTGTCTGAAGGCTGTTTATGGTCGGTGGGGGAGACGCTTTTTTGATGTTTGACAGACATAAACATATTTACTTATCTTGTCTTTCAGTTTAATTGCTTGTCGTGACTTTTTTCGGTGTTTTTAAGTGTTAGAAATTACTATAAATGTGAAGTTTACAATTAATATTAACAAAAAGATGATTTAAAAACTTATTTTTATCGGTAAATATTGTTAGATTGTTTACATATTGAAAATAACAATAATAAAAATTTAGGCAACCATATATTCATACTTTGTTTTCAGAATTGACGTACCCAGGGGTATGTTCGAAGGACGTACCGATGATACTCGTTTAAATAATGCAATTAGAAAAGGATAGCATAAAATCGGTATGTCTGTACCAATAAATTAAATATCTACTGTTTATCAACACTTTTTCAAATATAAATAAAAATATTATTACGTTATTCAGCGTTCAAACAACCGGGCCCTAGTTCTGACGTTATGCTACTTCTACAGGGGTATGTTCGAAGGGGGCGATGATGTTATAAAAATTCAGTATGGCAAGCGGAAGCAAGTTGTGTAAGAGGCAGGGTCGAGTCTATCTGAATTCGAAGCTTTTGGGGGTGACACTGCATGTCATCTGGTAACAAGTGTGTTCTTTATTCAATTTATTTGATCGTATTCCAGTCATTTAGTGCATGGCACAAATTTTGTTCAACTTTAAAGATAGCTGCATACAGAAGATATTAAGACAGAGTTCCATGTTTGTTGCTCACATAAAAGCCTAGTTAGATATTCTCTTTCCACCATGCCGTATCAATAAATAGCACAGGTTATGTAGCTTGTTGACAGAAAATTTAAAAAAAATGTTTTTTTGAAAAAGCCAAGCAGCAAGTGAACAAACATATTAAATATAAAGAGTCATAAAATACCTACATATGTACAAATAGATTAGTCAAATTAATATTTTTATATTCCTATGTCAAAAAATTAGAATAACTGGAATCCGATCAAGATAAGGAAAAATTAATTTTGGAATGCAACCTCAAAATCACTAGACTGAGAATTTCAGCTAGACATTAAAAATATTGTTAGTTTTATTAAATCACCGGTATATTTAAATTTTTGTGCACTGAACTGCAGAATTTAAAAAAGTGGAGACCACAGATGATTTCATCTTACAGATGCTACTAAAGGTGCTCCCGCCAAAGCCAATTTTGTGCAAAAATGAATTCAACTAAGCTTTAAACCTTAAAAATACAAGAAAAAAATCGTTTTACTTTTGTACCTAACCAACAAGAGTGTAAAATCCTGTTTATTTTTAGGAGCTAGCTATTGTATTTCTCTTATTGATTCCACAGCTTTATTTCTACGTTTTTATTTTTAATTTCCCTATATAAAGACTTGTTTGTTAACACATATAAGACAAATTATAAAAATACCACGATTATGTTAATATTATTTAACAAGGCCTGACAGAGAACAGCTTACAAAAAATCTAACAACTTTATGAAGGGATTTTTGTGGAGAAACTTTTTTAAAGTTATACCCTGTCAAGCAAAAAATAAGAAAAGTTAATTTTTAATTATTTGTTTAAGCTCATTTTCCTCTAATTAAAATAATCAGAGTGTAGATTGACTTTTTCTGATCACAGTAATGCTCCTGTAAATATCACCTTAATAATTAGAAAACTGAGTAATTTTTTAAAAAGGTTTTTATATTTTTACTTTTAGCTGGTAGCTTTATGGTTGGTGAATTACAGTAACTGTTCGATTGTTTCTTTTTATAGATACGCTCTATATATGCTACTGGTCTTTGTTTTCCAAAGAATAATGATCACAATTTGAGTAATGCTATTGGCAGTCGTCACTTGCAAATTGTGTTAGTTGGAAAAAATTTACGGAAGTGTATTCATTAGACGCGAATAAAAGTTGTAGTATTTGTTGTTCTATTGCGTATTTAACATATTAAATATTTTATGCCATTTTAGATATCTGTGTAATTTTACACTTTTACACAGACGCCGTTGCACCAGCAAGAAGATTTTGCTATTCCTTGCCTTCATAAATCGTTGTTATACAAATATTTTCTATTCCGATAAACCTTCAATACAGATGTTGTTTCTAAAGAAAATTACACACACTCACACGCATTATATCTCACTGCGAAGTTTTTGACGATAAATTTTGTGAAGAAAAATGTGTATTCCTCATGAACTTTGCTGATGTCTCCATAATCGCTCTTGGTTTATTAACAAATGTTAACATACATCCGTAAATTGATGGTCGTTGAACTTCTTCAAAAGAACTTTCTACGTTGCGTGTTTAAATTCATATTTAATAATAAAAAAATGAAAGAAAGTAGAGTGAAGCCGACCGATAAGAATAAATTGATTATCGTTAGGGTTATTAAAGTTTTACAATGCTTTATACTATATTTTTATCAGAATATCACTTTTAATTGATGTTGATTACAACTACCAATAAATATGCAGTAAAATGGCATTATATGCGTAATGTTACTACAATTTGCAATGACCTAGTATACCCCATAGGGTGCTTTTAAAATTTCAACTATATTAAAATCTTTACAACCTCTCAGTTTTAAATTACGATATGTGACATGATATATCAAATGATAAAAAAATGCTTAAATAACACCGATAAACAAAAAAAGAAGTGGTCTGATCTCAACCCCCACCATAGTATTTTCATGTATTTTGACTCGCTAAATTCGAATACGGAGTCCGTTTGACTTCATAACCCACAGTTTTTCCGCACATCACGAAAAATAACTGAAAAAGCGGAAAATCCGGAAGGTAACACGTGATTTATTAAATACTTCGATATATATTTCTAAGCTGTCGAAGAATTTGACTTAAAACTGCAATCTCGCGAAAAATTGTCATGTCATTCTATCCATCAAGTAAGTCTTAATCTTTTTTTTTTGGTAATAGTCAAGTTTTCTGATCGAGCAGCTATGGATTATATTTCAGTAAACTTTTTATTCTTTCTTCCATCTGTCATGTTGTCTTTGGTTTTCAAAAGATCTGTGTAATGGATTTCTTACCCTTTTCGAATTACTGTCATCTTCAGTATCTCTCTTCAGTAGCCAACAGTAGTCAGACATCATATTTAAGTCCCATTTTCCTTGCCACCTTCGTTCAACTTCTTTCATATCTTGATGGAAACGCTCGCCTTGCTCTTCACTGTAGTCGCCTAAGTTTTTAGGAAAATTGCTCATATGAGAATCCAAGAAATGGAGTTTGAGACTCATCAAACATCTTAAACACCTAAAATTGTTTACCATGGTTACTATGATAGCTACATAGTCATCGCTTTTGTTATTTCCCAAAAAGTTTCGAGAAATATCTTGAAAACTGAGCCATGCAGCTTTTTCAACAACGTTCATTGTACTTATGAAATATTTGTCGATGAATATTTTACGGATTTGAGGTCCATCAAATATTCCTTCCTTCAGTTTAGCCTCAGTCAACTGAGGAAATTGTTTTTTCAGGTACTGATAACATTGTCCTTCCTTATCTAATAACTTGACAAATTGTTTCATACATCCAAGTTTTATATGAAGAGGCAGAAGTAATACTTTTGATGGTTCAATTAAAGGCTGTTTCAGTACATTGTTATTTCCTGGTTCAAGTCCTGCTCTTGCTTGCCAAACTTTTTTCTCGTATTGATTTGCGCGATCTCTGCTGTCCCATAAACACAAGAAGCAGGGATACTTTGTATATCTTGATTGTTGGCCTAGGATGATCGCTATGATTTTCTAATCACCACAAACTTGCCATCCATGCTCATAGTATCGAATTTTCTATAATACATATTTGATATTTTCATAACTTTCTCCTAATTGTGTTGAGTGAGCTATTCGAATATTTGCGTAATAATTTCCATTGTGCCGCAGTACTGCATTGAGACTCCGTTTTGAAGAGTCTATGAACAATCTCCATTCTTCAGGAACATAACAATCTTGTTTTATTCCATTCATCAGACTGCAAACGTTTGTACAATACATTAAAGATCCCGCTTCATCTTTATTGAAGTATTGGCTGTATGGCTCCTCTCGATTCGTATAGAACGTCCAGTTTGTTCCTTGTTTTAACATCCCACGGCTTTTCAACTCTGCAGACATATATTCAGAGACATCTTTAGGTAGACCCATGTTCCTGATAAAATCACTCAAACTTTCTTGATCACATAGTATTACAGGTTTATTTCTCTTCCCTTTTGGCAGGTATTCTTCAATTTTATCTTCTTGGTCCCAACCACTTCCAGGTTCTTGTTCAGCGTCTTTCGTCACTTCTCTATCTGTTTCTTCAACACTTGTTGAAACATCATTCACTGTAGCGCTGATATCCATACCTTCAATATTGGACTCTAAATGAGTTTTTGCTGCTACAACAGAAGACACTATCGAATAAAATATTTTTGATTTGGTCTTCGCATTGAATTCTTCTACTATTGTACTGCAAAAGTCACAGTTCTCTTATGATTGAGGTTCTGACCATATAGTCAGTGAGATGTATTTTAAAACTCTGTGGGTTTTTTTTCAGTCTATTGTCTGAAATTGTTGTAACAAGAGCAGCAAATGCTGTCCGGAGCACATGTATCATCTTGAACAGATATTACACTTTCATAACATTCACGATATATATCTTTACATGTATCACTCATTTTCCTAAGTAATTTGCTTACTTCATATTTTCGGCAAACGTAACATAACATGCTTCTGTCGCGAAAGCATTCATGCCTGGCAGGTGCATTAGTTCTTCTTGTAGCCTCATACTCCTTATCAGCCAAGTTGCCAACTGATAAGGAGCTGCGGTCGCTTGATGACGACCCCTGCGGGCCCGCTTGCTTACCCTGACCAGCCGCCGGTACTGGGCATCCGAATCTCTGCATCGTAACCAATTTTTCCTTTGATGTGCCTGTCATGTTTTTCGAATTCTTCTTGCAGCCCCTTACTCCCCATAAGCCAAGTTGCCAACTTATGAGGAGTTGATATATACGTCCATCGCATCCATGTTCATTCCTTTTGTTTATTACGACAGTAGTGACGGTAAAATATGAAGTAAGCAATTTTCCGCTTTTTCAGCTATTTTTCGTGATTTGCGGAAAAACTGTGGGTGATGGGATCAAAGGGACTCCATATTCGAATTCAGCATGTCAAAATACATGAAAATACTATGGTGGGGTACCGAGATCAGACCACTTTTTTTGTATGCCGGTGTAATTGATAATATTATATCAACAGTAGTCAAAATCGCAATCATAGATTTGATTTGTTAGTTTTTATAGTAACAAGAATATATTTATTGCTCTCTCAGAAAAAAAGAATAGTCCGAGTCTTAGACACATTCAAAAACGGACCATTGACCTAAAAGTACCTGTCAAGGTTATCAAGGACTTACTAAATATTAGAATAATATCATCTGTATAGTACACTATATATTCTCCCATGATATCTAGAATTTAATTGGTGTATAAAATGTACAACAAAGGCCCAAGTATAAATCCCTGAGGAACACTTATTCTAATAAATTTTTTTTTCTGATTCACTCAACCTACCACAGGTGTCTCTCCAGAATCTGCTGTATCTGTCCTCTAGATATGACTCAATCAGATTTAAAGCTACGCATCTAATATAGTCAAAATACTGAATAAACTTAGAAAAGACACATGTCATTAGTGCCAGGCCTGAGTAGCACTTGCAAATTGTGCTAGTCAGAAAAAATTTAGGAAAGTGCATTCATTAGACGCGAATAAAATTCTATTTGTGTTTAAGATAATAAATATTTTATGCCATTTTGGATATCTGTTTAATTTTTACACTTTTACACTGACACCTTTACGCCAACAAGAAGACTTTGCTGTTCCTTGCCTTCACGAATCGTTGTTGTACAAATATTTACTAATCCGATAAGCCCCCAATACATCTGTAGATGTCGTTTCTAAAGAAGATCACACGGTAAGATAGTGCTTCATTATACGTCACTGCAAAGTTTTTGACGATAACTTTTGTTAAGAAAAATGAATGTTCCCCATGAACTTTAAAATCGTTTTTGGTTTATTAACTATTTTAACATACATCCATAAATTGATGGTCGTTGAACGTCTTCAAAAGAACTTTCTACGTTGCATGTTTAAATTCATATTTATTAATAAAAATCGAGGAAAGTACAGTGAAACCAACCGATAAGAATAAATTGATAATCATTAGGGTTATGAAAGCTTAATAATGCATTATACTATATTTTTTATCAGGATAGCACTTTCAGTTAATGTTGATTACAACTACTAATAAATGTACAGTAAAAAGGCATTATATCCGATATGTTACTGCAATTTGCAATGACCTAGTCTACTTGTAAACCAATATAAAACTTACCTTTTTGTTGTAATATTGTATTTATTGACAGGTGATATTGTTTAGTGACGGTATCTTGGTATCTGCTTTCACCAATTAAAATTGCAGTTACCTGAATGAAATTGCTATAAAAATGTTTTAGGTGTCAGATGGAAGGCTCTATTTTAAAGAAAAGTATATCCGAAATGCCGCAATGGTTGACCTAATAAATTATTTAGCTTTTCATTGTAATGGTATATATAAAAAAGAATGTGATAATAAAATAACAATAAATATGCTATTATTTTTTAGGTAAGATGGACCATTAACTTGAAGTCTTCAAGAGTTGGACCGATTATAACGCAGTTTCCTTCATATGCTAATTAGAGACCTTTCGTAAAGATACACAAATAAAGTAAAAAAATTGCCATTATCAAATCTCGCCTTGCAATTTTGGAATAATTATCCCCTTTCCATAAAAAAGGTATTATCTATAATTTTCGCCATATTGAATTTTCTGTGGTACCAATACTCCTCCAAAAGTGTATCAACTTAAGATATGCTGCTTTTAAAATTCCAATAGCATTAAATTCTTCCCAATATCTCAATTTTAAATTACGATACCTGTATGATATATCAAAAGATAAAGAAATGCTTAAACAATTGATAATATTATTAACACTGATCAAAATCGCAATTCTAGCAAATTTTTAGCAGAATCATAGATTTAATTTCTTCGCTTTTATAGGTAACAACAATGTATTTCTTCGATCATACCCTATAGATTTAAATAACAATAGATTTGTTTAAAGGCTGTTTATTGTCGATGGGGAGAGGCGTTTTTGATGTTTGACAGACATAAACATGTTTACCTATCTTTTCTTTCAGTTCAATTGCTTGTCGGGACTCTTTTCAGTGTTTTTAAGTGTTAGAAATTACTATAAATGCGAAGTTTGCAATTAATATTAACAAAAAGAAGATTTAAAAACTTATTTTATCGGTAAATATTGTTAGATATTGTTTATTATCATATGATACTCGTTTAAATAATGCAGTTAGAAAAAGATAGCATAAAATCGGTATGTGTGTACCAAGAAATGAAATATCTACTGATTATCAACACTTTTTCAAATATAAATAAAAATATTATTACGTTATTCAGCGTTCAAGCAACCGAGCCCTAGTTCTGATGTTATGCTAATTCTACAGGGGTATGTTCGAAGATTTTTATTGCTCTCTCAGAAAACAGAATAGTCCGAGTCTTAGATACATTCAGAAATAGACCATTGACCGAAAAGTAACTGTCAAGTTTATCAAGGACTTGCTACATATTAGAACAGTGTCATCTGCATAGTACACTGTATATTCTCCCAGGATATCTAAAATTTAATTGGTGTATACAATGTATAACAAAGGCCCAAATACAAATCTCTGAGGAACACTTTTCCTAATAAAAATTTTGTCTGATTTACTCAAACTACCACAGGTGTTTCTCCAGAATCTGCTATACCTGTCCTCAAGATATGACTCAATTAAATTTAAAGCTACGCCTCTAATATAGTCACAATACTGAATAAACTTAGAAAATACATATGCCATTAACATCAAACCAGTGGTTCTGGTTTATATGGTATGGTAAAAGATTAATGTATAGGAAGAACCAATTTTTTTTTTGAAATATTTACACACAAAATTATTACGAGTTGAAAAAGTTACAATAAAGTAATAATCTCAGCGACTTTGGACCAGCACGGCACATAACAGTGATTTACTTGATCGAGGGAAATAGCGAATTTTCTATATCAATCATATGATCAGTATCATTTGTTTGTTAAAGAATAGTATTAATTTCTAACTTTTTATACAGAAGCTCGTGAATAACACAGTCAAAAGGTCAACACATAACTGCCCTTGTTTGTTTTTGTTGTTTAAGGAATTTTTAATTGTTATCATAACCACGTGGTTTTTTTCCTTCGGAATTTTATATAAAATTATTCCACTTAAAAACTTTAAATATCGTAAATGATTAAAGTATAGGAAGAACCAAACATTTTTGATATGTATTTACACACAAAATTATTAATAAGTTCAAAACCTTACAATAAAATAATAAATTCAGCGACATTGGAAGGCACGTAACAGTGGTTTACTGATCGAGGAAATAGCGAACTCCCTATATCAGTCATACAGTTCATGTCATTTGTCTGTCAAAGAATAACATTAATTTCTAAGTTTTATACAGAAGCTCGTAATTAACATAGTCAAAACGTCAACACATAATCCCTTGGGTAAATATGGATTCTCTTCTTCAGGAAACAGTATCGAAAGAGCAGGAATAAGATCTTCAACTAGCGCTACCTGTTACCCGACCGCAGAACTAGGTAATATCATGCCTTAGTTAACCCCAGCGGAGAGTAAGCGCTGCAACTTCATTTATTGGCCAGCTGTGTTCGTTTGAAGTAGACGTGTTTTTGCCACTGCGTCACAATTTTTGTTATAGAGCAACCAGCCGCGATCAAATTTTTTTTCAAATTGGGAAAAACTGATTCGGAAACGTTCGAATTATTAAAAACCGCGTATGGTGAGGATTGTTTAAGCCAATCCAAGGTTTTAGACTGATATGCGTGGTTCACAAACGGTCGACAGTCGCTGGAAGACTATCCACGGGAGGGGCGCCTTTTAACCTCGACTACTGATGAGAATATCGAACGGATGTGCGTCGCACTGTCTCGGAATCGGCGAATTATAGTTGAAATCTTATCAGAGGAACTCAATATCAGTGTAGGAAGCGTGCACTACATTTTGCACGATATTTTCGGGAAAAAAAGTGTGTGCGAAGTTCGTTCCGCACTTATTAATGGAAGAGCTGAAAGAGCGCTGTGTGGAAGGTTCACGCGATTTGATTAAATGGGCAGACACAAATTTTTTTCAATAAAATTGTAACCCGTGACGAATCATGGTCAACGCCAAACCGCTGAGTGGCCAGATAAGGGCGAAGGGCCGGCCCACCAAAGTTCGAGCGACAAAGTCGAAAATCAAAACGAGCCTCATTTCGTTTTTCGATTGTCGAGGGATTATCCATAGTGAATTCGTGCCCTTTGGTGAACATACAATTCTACAAAAGTGTCCTGAATCGACTTTTGAAGCAGATCCGTCGCGTGAAACCGGAATTGTACCGCACCGGTGACTGGTTTCTATTGCGCTAGGTCATTCCTCAATACTTATCACACAATTATGTGGCCCAAAAGTCAGTCACTATGAATCATCACTGGCCCTACCCGCCAAATTCCGTTCCAATAGACTTTTTTTATTACCTAAATTAAAAATCACGATGAAGGCAGAACGTTTTGAAAACGTTGAGGCGATTGAAAGAAATGTGACCAGGACTCTGAAAGCTATTTCAGAAGAGGAGTTTTCCAAGTCGACCAATACCGATAATTTTGTGTGTTGACATCACGATTCAAGCAAAATGTGGATTTGTCGAAAAAGACAATGTTTTTAATAAAAATGGAATCACGAAAACACATTTCCTGTAAAGATCACAAAATTGAAGACGCGACTTTTATTTTGAAAGAATGGAATATATTTAATGGTATTGTTTTCGCAATATCCAAGTTTGCATCTATCTTCTTACAGTTAATACGGCGATTATCGTAGATACTTAATAATACGTCTGCTTTTTTGTCCAAACATGACCAAGCCGATGAGATTTCTGCTCAATCTTACTCACTGTTGATATTAAAATTGGATTCTTACTCTATAGGCATATCGTATCATAAGGATTTTTGTCATGTGACATATATATATATATATATATATATATATATATATATATATATATATATATATATATTTATGTTGATGTAGAATGCATTTCCGACATTTTTTAGCATATGTACATATCGGGGGGAACCACTCTGGATCCACTCTTGTATATCATATACAGGTGTGGAAAATCCAAAACAGAACCTCTAAATAATGGGAATACAACAGAAAGAGACGGACAACCCATTTAGCTCTGTTGAAGAAGCGAAATAAAGCATACTGTTGTATCGTAGCTTGCTTCCTGGTTTCCAGCAAAGATGGTTTGGTGTCGTCAAAACACAGTGGGTCGAAAGCACGGATTTAATACTAAAAATAAAAATCGTATCCAACATAGCAAACTGAATCTTTAGAATCATGAAAATAAATTCGAAAAACGTCTATTGTAGTTTAATGTCCGCTTCCAATAATTTGCAAAATGACGGGAAACCGGAGGATCAGTTTTCGCTTTACTCTTGTTATAATAGCTGACTCATCACTGTTCTCCAAGAAACGTCGAGCTGTGTTGCCACCGTTAGTGCTTCCTAACCCTTTCTTTGGCATGTCAACAAAAAGTCCTAATCTCTCTCCTTAGAGGCATGTTGGATATTGGCCTTTGTTTGTACTTTCACCTCTTTATCTTTCTGCTTACGGGCTTGCCACTGATATGTGTCACATTGATACGACAAATACAAGCAGCATTCGAAGAATCGAATACATGCGTGTAGAGTTAACAGTTGTAGCTTGAAACACTCTGTATTTACTGCAACACAGTATCAATGTTGTTGA
Organism: Diaprepes abbreviatus; assembly: GCA_034092305.1. NCBI lineage: Eukaryota > Metazoa > Arthropoda > Insecta > Coleoptera > Curculionidae > Diaprepes > Diaprepes abbreviatus. Next base: position 24,761,764 of record JASJET010000055.1, on the reverse strand, counting down.
ACTGAGATGTTGTTTGGCAGAGGTAACAACGTTGGACCGATTTCGTTCCAGCCAAAGAGTTCACCTAGCCTTCTATCATAGTCATAGATAAGTTAACTGTACTGAAGCTGGGGTTGCGAAGAGAACTCTTTTATATGGTGCAAGTTGTCTAGTTCGAGTTCATAATTTTCTAACTTTTGTTCGGTTTCCTTAATAAATTCAAATTTCAGAGACCCGTAATTCATAGTAGAGGAGGGTTTAGAATTGTACAACAGAATCTGTTCTTGTTGAGTTTGCATGTTAACACCTGCTAATTGAAGTGGCGCAAGAGAGGTGAGGAATAAGTTTGTATCAGAAATATTCAGATCAGTGAAACTCATTTTGTACTGGCTCTGACCTGACGTTCGATCGAAGCCCCATTTGCAAAGGAAACTCATATTTACAAATCTAATTTATCGATTTGTTCAAGGGCGTTTAATTGAATCAATATAATTCGATCCAGTGTATGATCTAGTAAGCCTTGGAATTTAACCTCGGCTTTTAATTTAGTAGCGGTTCGATAATCGTCATGTGGATAACATGCTTTTTTTATTTTACACACCAGATTACTGCGAAAATATATTACTGCCTTTCTGTTTAGCCCAATTTCCTAATTGTTGATATTTGTCTCTCGACAATCCAATGTCAAATAGAAGAGCGGCGCACAAATGTAACTGGGCGCGACGCAACCACAAGACAGTTGCCTTTGACCCGAGACGAAGCTTTAGAAAGAAAAGACTGCCCGTTCATATTACTGAGATTTAATAGAAATGTTACTATAGCCAACTTTCTGGTTTAAATTTCTGAACTAGAAATTTGTTTTTCCCGTTTTCTCATATTCTGACCCACTAAGCACCTCTCGGGACAGAAGATCGTAGGGAACGCCTACGCTCAATATTAACCCCGCCCGTGCGACACGAAGACGAGCAGTACCTTGAAACGAATGAGAGGGTGTGTACTTACTTTTCGTCTAAATTTATAACGTAATCGACGGAATTTGGAATATTTAATCACTATTAGATACATTGATTGTTTTAAATACATCAAATAATCGAAATACAAAAAATTATTTTTTGTTGACCGTGGAGCGTAAAGAAAATTGACATTTACAAAATAACCATTTATTCTAATAAAAATACTAGTGAAACGCAACGGTAATTTCTAAGCAAATAAGTTAATAAACCACTTTAAAATTAAAAATCATTCTCAAAAATAAACTTTAATTCTGGTAACAAATAAAAGTAACACGTTCAATAATTGTAAATAAATAAATAAATAATTAAATTCAATTTAAATCAACAAAAACACCCAAAAGTCTACAAGATGTGTTCAAACAAGCCTCCACTTTGAGCGAGACAATAACCCAGTCTATCGTAAAATACGATTCGCGTATTTGCCAAAACTACAGGGGTTATATCCCTATTAGCCCGTTCTCTCATGTCCTGACAAAACACCATACGTATTTCTTGGTCTTCCGGAAAAATTTCTTGAGTTATTCGCAATTTGTAACAATGATATTTGTTCCGCTTTAAAATATTCCGAACTGTTCGAGCATTCATATTAAGTTCGTAGTACTATTGCAAGGAAAATTAACTTCTGCTAAATTACAGAAGTCAGTCTCCCGATTTGCTCGTTCTTCAGTAATTTGAGGAACCGGTTGCTCCTCATTATTATCAGTGCATTTTTTACAAATTTTTAGACAACTTGTTGTCTAAAATTTTTTAATAATTTCCGAAATTCTAGATTTTGAAGGAACAGGATGCTTTCCGCACGTAAATGCAAATCTGCCAATTATCTCATCCATACCTTTACCAGAATAGTACCACTTATTAATATGCACTTTTTGTTCCACGGAATAAAAAAAATTTGGCGCCGAAACATGGAAATACTAATACTCGGTACTTACGCTTCGACGACCAGAAAAAAAGCAAATAACTCGGAATCCTCTTGTTGTGCTAGGGCGTGGCGTATGCTGCCGCCCGCTCTCATCGCGCCATTAAATTTAAGCATGTATGTCAATCCTTACGATGCTTATATTCTGTCTCATTCTGATTTGATTAATAATATAGTATTTTCTTTATCTTACTTAAGAAACGTCCAGGTTCTGGTTTGGATTTTCCACACCTGTATGTTGGGAGTACTTTTCCGATTATTCTCATCTCAGCAGAACGTCAGACTGTTCGTCTCGAAACTCGCTGAGACCTATTAACCACATAAAGAATAACCTATGACCGGCTAGCTTGCCTTGGTTGAATTTTGCCAGACATAAGGATAGGTGCGTGTGCTGGCCAACAGTGATTACGTCGCACATCCCGCGTGTTACCAAGCATAAATAAATTATTAACATTTTTCGCTTACCTTGAAATTTTTAATTTAATTTTGGTTTTTAAAATTAATAACCCGGCTACCCTGCAAGACAGTTTGCCAACTGTTACCTGATTGTTTTTTTTTTAGATCCTAGCTGGCAATGAACGGTTTGTGACTTCTCTACCAACAAGTTTACTATTTTAAATTTGATAACTCACTTTGGTTCTATATAATTTAGTGAGCAGCCTCATTTTAGATGCAAGGGCATATGTAGGTACATCAAACAATTGTGTTTAATTGTTTTGATTTACTTTTGATTTTCCAACATTTATTTTTTCCAGGAAGCACCAATTTAAATTTATTTATATCAAGGGAGATTTCGAGCCTGTTTTTCTGCACTGCACTCGTATCCTAAATAAAACATAAAAAAAAACCTTTGCAGCTAATTCTTCTAGCTTGCTCCGAAGATTTGTCTGGATAGTGGTTTAGGAAGAAGTCCGGCTAGGGTCGTTATCACAATTCGACCCCAAGCAGTTCCGTAGAGAATAACAGCAGACACCTGGCAGGTTAATGTTACTAATATATAATAAAATATTTCAATTTTTCATGCACCCTTTATATTAAATGTACGGGGTGTCCCATTTTCGGCACTTTTACGGTATATTGGTGTTATTATCAAAGATATAATTTTACGGTTTCCACTTTAGTTTACTACTTTTTAACGAAACGAAAGATTTCTGTGTCCAATTTGTCATGGCTCTCTTAGTTCTGCAGGGTGATTTTGAAAATTTTCGTTTTTAAACACATCTCGTATTTCCGTTACGCGTTAATTTATCAAAAAGGTAAAAACTCATTTTTATAGAGTTCAGTTGCGCAGTCAGTTTTTTCTATAAAGTTTAGTTTTTAAGTTGTTAACCAAACCTATGCTTTTTTAAATAGGTCATCCTGTATATTTTAGACATTAATCAAGTATACTTTAGGCTTTTCAAAGATATATTAATTACTTTATTTGTAACAGTAGGTCATGGCCAATTTATCAAAAACAAAAAGTAGATGTCCAAAATTTCACAGTTTTGTCAGATTGTTATTATTTATGAAATATTTTTGTTACGTAAGTGTTTTTATTTTTATTTATTTTGCATTTACAATGGTTGTTTATGATAATCATGATGTTAGTATGTTTTACACAAATCAATGAGAGTCCCCAAGAAGCTTCTGAATTATATTTCAGTAGGTGATGTATTTAAACCGTTATCATTAGGATAACTTCTCATATCTGGCGGTTGTTTTTGTTCATGTTAGGTATCCAGAAAGAAGGCAACCCTTTCCCAAAATATGTGCTCGTTGAAAAAGAAATCTAGTTGAACACGGATCTTTTATTCAGGAGCGTCCCAAAACATACGTTAAAAAAGACAGGGAGAGAAAAGAAACAAATGTGTTATTTTACGCAGCAGCAAGAACTTCATCATCCTATAGAAATATAAAGGAAGAAGTTGGTGTGGCAAAATCTGACGCTGAAAGAATTTTGAAAAAATATAAATACCATTCATATAAATTTAAAATAGTGCAACATTTACACCCCTGAGATGATGAGTGCCGAGTAACGTTTTATCAAAGATATTTAGAACAATTTCACACCAGCGAATCTTATGACAGATTTGTCATCTGGTCTGACGAATGTTGTTTTTCAAGTACGGGAATTTTTAATTGTCACAACACGAGACATTGGTCTGCAGAAAATCAGCTTTTAATTTTCGAAAGGGCACAACAAAGGCGCTTCAGGATTAGTGTCTCGTGTTTTATTTTGGGCCGACGCATAGCCTACAGGATGTATGAAGGGGGTCTCATAACACGTAGATACCTAAATCCTTGAGGAAATTATTCCAGAATTGCTTGGAAATGTTCCATTGACCCACTTCAATTCCATTTGTCTTCAACAAGATGGTACCCCGAGGCACAACTTTGGGCTGTTAAGGCCGTTTCTGGACAATAACTTTCCTCAAAGATGGATAGGTAACAAGGGCGAGTGAGATGTCCCTCATGATCTCCAATCTTTCCGTTTCGGATTTATTTGTAGGATTTTATGCAAAATTAAGTGTATAAAACACGACATGAGTTTATAGTGGAACTTCGTGAGGTAATTGGTTTGGCCTTCCAAACTCTTTATAGTAGACCTATGATTCTTTAAAATGCAATTAGAAGAATAACAAAACTGTACCGATATTGCATTCGAAAAAATGGCTGTCATTGTGAAAACCATCTTTAAAAAAACTGGTTGTTTTTAGTTTCAGTGTTTCTTTTTGTTTTTGTTACTTTAGATTTATGAATTAATGTTGTTCTTGTTTCTTTGCAATCAAATTTCAATATTCTCGTTTTATAATAACTATGTTGTTTAAAGTAAAAAATGTAAGTATTTACAATTGAAAATACAGAACAACATTAAAATTGACTTTTAAAGTGTCTAATCTTTGGTATAATTATTATTATCAAAATTTTGCATTTGTTTTTTATAAATTGGCCATGGCTCACTGTTACAAATAAAGTAAATTTTGAAAATATCAAATTTTGACTTTATTTTTCAAAATAAAATAAACACACTTATATGTTTTAAAAGCCTAAATTAGACTCAATCAATATCTAAAATAATATACAAGGTGTCCTATTTAAAAAATCATAAGTTTGGTAAATATCACTAAAACTAAACTTTTTAGAAAAAACTGACTGCTCCACTGAACTCTACGCAAAAAATTACAAAAATTAGTTTTTACCTTCTTGATAAATTAACGCATAACGGAAATACGAGATATGTCTAAAGAAACGAAGATTTTTAAAATCCCTGTAAATTAAAAACTAAGAGTTTCTTTAAAAAACAGGACACTAAAGTGAAAACCGCAACACTCTATTTTTAATAATAACTCCAATACTCCCTAAAACTGTCGAAAAAGGGGACACCCCGTACATTGTTCTGTTAAAAAACAGTAAAGGAAATAATGTCTTATAAGGTGTATCTTTTGCAGAGATATTGAAAATGAGTAATGAAAAAAGTGCATAAGCTTACAAATAAACTTTTTTCTGATCGCCAGCTACGCTACTGAAGTGCATTATTCTATGATTCTGCCCTCCTGTATTCTAAACCATCATTTAAGTTCTTATATACATACCAGTTCATAATACCTATATACGATTTAAAACTTCCCACTGACTGGTAAAGAGACTGGTTAAGAAAGTTTGCAATTATTTGAAGTGTTATTTAGGGCGAATCTAAAGATGAAAGTTTTTGTTTTATTAAACGTGTAGTTTACGAGAAACCTACTGTTATTATTACAAGGATGAAATCTATGATGCATTGCTGAATGCAGTGATCTTAGTTTTAAGTAAAAATATTATGATTTGTGTATATTAATATTACATGAAATTTTCTACAGTTCGTGTAATTTATTATTAGACTTTAAAAGATTATTCTCTAGGATCTTAACCTCAAGCACCATAACACATATATACAATAAAATCAGCTTTTGATTATTTAGTTTTTAGTTATATTTACCCTTATCACATAAATTGCTATTTAAAATTCAAAATTCAAAATATGCTTGAATCGTCTAGTTGCAAAATCCCATTTAGCAGAATTTTAGATACCCTGGTATTAAGCTACAGCTCCGCTTCTTCACAGGGTCTCATGTTTTTAAATCAAATCTAAATTACTTCTGACATAGAAGACAAAGAATCTGATTCAAAAATACGTTTAATTACTACACAAGTAGTCATAAATGTTCAAAATTATTTTATAAATTATTTAGGGTACTGTCAATTAACCAATGGGAAGCTTTTTCTTCATTCATAAAATCATAAATTAACTGTTGGTACTACTTCATTTCGAGTTTTAGCTGTCGATAAATAGAAAACAGTTACATTTACGTATATGACATATAATAGAAAAAATGTCAATTAAGCAGTGGGAAGCATTTTCAACATTTAATAAAATAATAAATTAACTGTTGGAACTACTTCATCTTGAGTTTTAACTGTCGATAAATCGAAAACAGTTATATTTAGATATAGGACGTGAAAATATTCAGAATTTAGCAGGGAGTCTAAAAATGTACAAAAAATTGGGGATCACAATTTAAAAAATCATCAAAGTTGATTATAGCACAGCTTCTTTCGAGTCACCTGTAAAATTTAATATACTGAAAAAATTCGTACCAAAAAAAACAAAGTCAATATATCCCAGCGTTTTATAAATAATGAATTTATTTCAGACTTTACGTCCTCATCGTATCGTATCGTTTTAAGACTAATACTAAATGTCATAACTTTACCCTAATTCAATCATATCTGTACCTGTTAGATTTTACAATTTTTAATGGGAAACCTTTAATTTTTACCACCGTGTTTAGGTCCACGTCATTTCGTATTACGTGATAATAGTTGACCTTTTCAATTTATTATCAATACAAGTCATATAACACTTTATTAATATTCTGGTCTTATTGTTTCCGTTCGTATGTATTTATGCTGTTATAATTAAAAACTGTTATAAATTCCGTCAAAAAAAATGTAAAATAAATGATTTTAGTTTTCTTTTATCACTGTGACGAGCCACTAAAATAATTGATATTTTTACTGAAATATTCCAAATTAAATTTTAATAGCAAGCGCGGAAGAATTCACTTATTTATATTTTTATTCGAAAAACTTTTAGTTGTAGGAAGTTATTAAGGAGTAACGCCACGCTAGCATTTTAAAAAAATATTTCTTTTCTTAGCTCAAAGGATGCTTTATGACATTAAGGATTGTCGGAAAAAGTTTCATGTTTGGGAAAAATCGGAAACAGTTTTTTTTTCAAGTTGGAGCGCGACTGCCCACGGCACCCAAGAAAGTTATTAACAATTTAATGCAAAATTTTCCGTCATATTTTCAATTTTTTTGATATGCCCACTAAATAAACAAAAATCCATATTTTTTATATCTACTTCCCTAGATTTGATATATGAAATCAGGAAATTTATGTTTTTTCATTCTAGAACCATCCGTTAATGAGAAAGCATTACTTTCGGAAGTGCCGCCTCCGAAAAAAGGTGTAGTAGTTTGCCATTGTTCATACATAATATTTACTACTTTTATAATAAAGTCCTTTTACCCCTAACTCTATGCCTTTTACTAGTTTTTCTAAAAAAAATAAAAATTTTTTCGATCTCTAGAGTGGCGTTATCCCTTTAGCTGAATATCGAAACTTATCAAATCCAAAGCTAAGCCATACTACATTAAACATGTAATGTAAACTAATACATTCTAAAGTCACATTGACTTTGAACAGGCGTAAAAATAAAAACATAAATATTCCTATTCGGTCTCCTTAGCTTTATGAATGTACCATGACGATAAACTACAAATATTCTACACAAACTACACACTTTAATTTAAAGAATCAGGTTAGGTGTTGATGAAAAATACAAAAACAAAGAAAAAAGTGATAAAAAAGAAAAGACTGAGAGGAACAACAAAATAAAGAAGAGAAAAAAAGAAAATAATTGTTAAAATATTTACATAAAAAAATTATTTAAAAAAAGAGAAAAAGAAAACAACCAAATCCAAAACTTGTTGTGCACAGACAAATTTACTTTTTGAAACTAGATCACCTTGGAATATAAGAAGGTTGTGTTTTATATCAAAATATTTTTCAAAGCTAACAATTCACGATGAAGATAAACTTGGTTGTGTTTTAGATCTCACTACTTTCTACAGTGACAAGCAATCACCAAAGATTGGCCTTTTTAGCAGAAATATTTTTGTTGGGATTTCAACTACTTTTATAGTACTTGCCAATCTTCAGAAACGATATCTACTTTAGGAGTTCCAAAAAGAAAAATGCTTAAATTTTTTCCTTTGGTTCTGTGTTAAATTTGACTAACACATCATAATCTCAGGATCATTAAAAACACTCTATAGGATTTTGATGATATTAATTTAGGAGTTAAGAGAAGGAAAAACTCTATTTTTAAAGCGTTTCTATCCTTAGAGGTTGATTTCAATATAAAAAGTCCAGATTTTTAGATTTTGAGGTTACACTAAAATGTCAATTATCAGTGTGTCAGTAGGCCTCAAAATACTCATTTTTTGTACTTGTCAGCTTTAAAAAAAGTCATATGGAAACATAAAACTCTAAAGGTTATTAAATTTTTTAAAAATTCATCCAAAAATTTCAGCAAGAAACGAGGGAGTCAAAAGTTTGTTGCATTTGTTCCAATAAAGAATGTTGTTAGTGCAGACTTAAAGCTCGTACCCAACCTGACTCTCCCGGTGTTGATAATATTTAACCAAATATTAAAAAAAAAGTAATTGTGTCTGTACATTTATATATCTCCTTTTTAATTATTATACCTCGCCTTGCAATGGAATTTTTCTTCTTATTTTCATTTGAGCAACTGCCCCCCACCCGCCCTTAGAATAATATTTTTTATAACACTGTCTAACCTATATTCCTTGTGCAATTTTTTAAAGTTCATACCGACCCTTTGTTATTTGTTTAAAATATGTAAAAATAACTCTATTATATCTATTACTCGTTTTATAAATCTACTTTTACTTAACTCGTTAATAAGGTGACGATGCTCTTTCATCAAAGAAAGTTGTCTGAAAATAAAATGTTTATGGAAAGCATCTCATCTGATAAAATCTCAAGTACCAATACAAGTCACATTTGACTCTCCTGTTCAATCAGAAATAGTGGATGAATATCAATCATTTTGTAGTTTATTCTGTTTTTGTATTGTGTTTAGAGTATCGTTTTTTTTATTAAAATGGTGGCAGTATCTTTTGTTCGTATATTGAAAAAATTTTATCAACGTTTTTAACTGACTTCTAAAAGAAAGAGGTTATCAATTCAACCGCTATGTATTTTTTTTGTATGTACATTGATCACTCCGGAACGGCGGAGCCGATTTGAGTGAATTTTATAACGTTATGTTCAGGAAGTTGCTGCGGTCGTCCCATATCATTTTGGATAAAATTGGTGCAGTACAATCCAAGATGGTGCTAATAATATGGCGGGCAAAAAAATTAGTTTGGTTCGATTTTCTCCAAAATTGGTGTGGGGGAGTTTGTGGAGTCGCATATAACGAATCTGATATTATTTTTTAAAAATTAAACATGGCGGATCCAGTATGGCGGGAAAAAAAATGTTTTTGTCCGATTTTCTCCAAAACTGATATTGGAGAGTTTGCAGGGCCGCACATAACGAATCTGAAATTATTTTTAAAAAATTCAATATAACGGGTTCAATATGGCGTCCTAAAAATTGTACATATTTCGATTTTTTCCAAAATTGGTATAAGGGTGTTTTTGAGGATGTGAATTACGAATTTAAAATTATTTTTAAAAGATTCAATATGGCGAATCCAATATGGTGGACTAAAATATTTACATTTTTCGATTTTATTCAAAATTGGTACTGGGTCATTTTTGATGGTTTAAATAGAGGATTTAAAATTATTTTAATAAAATTAATGTGTTAGATTCAATATGACGGTATAAAAATTTTAAGATTTTGTCTAAAATTGGTACTAAGGGTTTTCAGATCAGATTAACGGATATTGGCCGATCCAATATGGTAAGTTTGTGTATGTAAGTCACATTTTTTAAAATTTAGTATTAGGGTGTTTTCGGGGTCGTAGATTAAGAATCTAAAGTTAATTTTTTTTAACTTAATATGTCAGATACAATATGGAGAACTAAAAATTTTACATTTTTCCGAATTTGTCAAAAATTGATATTAGAGGTTTTTGGCCGTATGCACGACAAAATATGTCGAATTAAAAAAACTACGTCTCAAGTTCGTTAAATATCGGTATTGTGAGGTTTTGGGGCCTCTATTACCAATCTAAAGTTAATTTAAAATTCAAAATAAAGGGTTTACTATGGCAAACTAAATGTTTATTTGATACAATTTTATTCACAACTGGTATCTGAAGATTTCTCAAATAAAAGAATTTTTAGTTGTTCATTTTGGTGTTGTGTACAACTTTGGATAAAATGGATACTTTTTTCGACCTTGAAATCATTGCGAGGTACATGAATCTCGCTTAGTGCTTAGTTCAGATAATTTATGGATATTATAACAAATTCAAAATTAAAAATCGAAAAATAAAATGTGTATAAAAAAATTGAATCGACTTCTAAAAAAGCGCTAAAAAGCAAAAAATAATAATACAAATTTTTATGTAAAATTGAAATTTTTGGAGTCCGCACCAAATTATTTCTTATTGAAACACCAATTAATAAAATAACTCTAGTAAGAAAATGAATCACATTTTGTCAGATATTAGTTTGGCGCCGACTTTAAAAATTTCAATTTCATATAAAAATTTATATTGTTTTTTTTTGCATTTTAGGGCTGTTTTAGAAGTCGGTTCAATTTTTTTATGACAATTTTATTAGGTATTATTGTTTATTATCTAAAATATACGGATAGTTTTTTTTTCTTATAATCAAGAATTACCCAAGTTCCTGTCAATAACTTTGATTTAAAGTTAAATTTCATAACAAATAATTTAAGAGTTGATATTAGCAAAAATAATAGTTCAGCACCCTCCAATGTTTTCCTTCTCCCACTCCGAAATGGTGGCTATCTTATTGCAAATATATTATATTTTTCAACTCACTGGCAGATATGAATAACAAAAGATCCACTTATTAAACTGAATGTAGACAATATCCAATCAAACCTTATTTGTAATTAAAAACAACAAAATAAATAATAAAGGCGCAATATTTTTATGTTTATTTAAAAAAAAATCGGGAAAATCGGCTCTTAAGCAACTGATGCTATAGTGATTTATCGACTACAGCTGGAAAAATTATCATAAAACAGTCAACATTTTTGATATTAGTTTTAAAAATGGGATACTTCTCAAATTTGGTGACAGAAACGACATAATAATAATAATAATACTAAATAATATTTTTATTTTATATAACAATTTTATTATAAATCCCCTCCCTAATTTATCCAAGCTTACTTAAGTAGGCTAGTAAATGTCACTCAATAAAAATATTCTTTTTACATTAGGATAAATTAATACTTAAAGATATTCAACTTGAATAACTCCGTATTAAAGTTAGATGAAAATTATTTGACAAACAATAAAAATAATAAAAGTTCATATTCTTACCTTACTATTTTGATTTTCATTTATTTCAATTATACTACTCATTCTCAAAAATAATAAAATCACAAATAACTCACAATATTAGCTTTAATTCGTACGGCATAATTAAGTATACCACTGTTTTTTAATAAGCGAACTTTTACGTAAATTCTGATGATACTCACTAATAAGACTTCACGAATAAAAATGTATCAACCTAATAGTGAGTGGAGAAGTATACGACTAATACCTGACAGCGAACGGTAGGAAAAGATCGTCCTATTCTTGCCCCCCTTTTACTAAAGAAATTGTGTTATAAAGAAAATTATCTTCGGTATACGGTTAACGATAATTGTCAAGTGTTTACTAATAATAATTTACTTAAATTTACCACATCATAGATAATCAAGAAGATAAATAAAACAGTTTGTTTAAAACTAGATAGATTGTAATCGCTCATTTCAAGAACAACACAGGTCATATTTTTATAAAAGTTCTTTTTTTGTCTTAACAAGCTCAGTTATCTTGTTAGCAAGAATTTCATCGACTGCTTGCCGTCAGAACCTTTATTCCTTATTACATTAGCTCAATTTTTAATAATGAACACTATATTATATAAAGATACATCTTTATTAACAAACTATATTACAGTAAAACTAATACAATGGGTTAAATAAAACTAATAAGGTAATATTTCTCCATGGAACGGAGTATGATTGAAAAAACAAAAGAGCACTGAGTAAATACTTTCAACGGAAATTGCAAAAAGCGCGGTTTAATCACATTCACTAATTTATGAAATACAGAAAAATAAAAAAAAATAATGGTTTAATATACTTTTGATAAAAAGATAAAAAGGAAAAATTTATGTGAAAATTAATGTTCTTGATAAAACAATAAGATAATAACCGGAAAGAAAAGAGAAAACAGCTGCTACAGAAACTTAACGTAATACGTGCCCGACAAATATTTGACCGGTTTTTATTAAAATGTTTACATACCATAATTTTAACAATGTTGATGTGAAAAGTTTTCGTAAAGAATTGTTTACAAGCTGTAAACATATATTTATCCTGTCTATTTCAAAAGGCATGTAGAAAAGGGATTATAGAGCTAGTTAATCATTTTTTCAGAATATTCTTATGTTATGATGTTGTAGGGTTTATGTTAGATTTAGTTTTCTGTAATTTTAAAGATGTTAGTACTAATTTATCCGATTTACATATTAGGCTATCGACTTTGTCGAAAAAAGAGGGGTAACAGGAACTAAAACGTTAAAGTGTTTTCATTGTTTCATTCGTTCAACTGACCTCCAAATAAAATAAAATCATAAAGTGTTACCAAATTAAGGGGTGCGTTTTTGAGTTTAAGGTCGATTTATTGCCTTTTCAGTTTTTCGAGTTTTATTTGAAAACTATGCATTTTTCGTAGGTATATGTCTACAGAAAAATTGTAGGTAATGAAAATTCCAATCGAAGCGATACCTGAATCCAAACAAATAATTTTTTAAAAAAAAATACATCCCAAAAGCAAAATAAAAAATGCAAAAACTTTTTTTTAAATTTTTTCTTCATAACTTGTTTCCAAGTGAACGTAGGTAAAGGCATTGCTTCATGAAAAAGAAAGCTGATATTACATCCATTTAAATGAGCTCCTGCAGAAGTATGTACGATGAAAATTAATCGAGTTATGACGTCTCAAACTTTGCTACTTTTCTCGATATTAGCAAATTTTTGCTTTTTTTTCAAATTTCGTTCTATAACTTTTTTGTAAGTAAATTTAGATATAGACATTGTCCCCTTCAAAAGAAAGCTGACACCACGCCCGTTAAAATAATGCTTAGCCGAAGTTTTATGGTGAATAGTAGCTGAGAAATTGCCTCTCAAAATTTTCAACTTTTTAGGATGATTATAACTTTTTTCCACACATTATGTAATTTTATATTTTTGCGTGAAAATCTTTCTATATTCAATAAAAAATTATTTTACGGTGTTTAAGGATAGAAATCAATATATTTCGGGCGAAAATACACGTTCTGAAGACGTCGGTTCTGCAGCTGAATGCATCGTAACTTTATTATACGGCTTGAGAATTGAGAGCCAAAGCACCTGTCACTATCAGCTATTCCAGAAGCCTTCACCATATGCAAAATTAACTTTATCGCAATTGCCTCTAACAAATGATGCTATTGAGTAGCATGTCTTAAGAAAATACTTTCAAATGCAACAATGGAAGGGGAATATATATTATATCCTCTCTACTGGGGTTGGAAAGTGTCAAAAAATGGATTGATACCAATTTTTATAAATAAACCTTCTGGACCGCCAAGGGATATGTGGTTGCAGGAAATTAGGATTCAGTTGCTCCATGTTCTGCAAAAAAATTATGGGTTTAAATTGTGAAAATGCTAATGTACCTGACGTTAGTGAAGACGATATTCTCGAAGATATTGATGAAGACATTATTGAAAATAATTTAATTAAATCCATCTTTTAAATAAAAAATAAGTAAAAAAGTTATAAAAGAATATAATTATTTTTATTTTTCATTCCGTATCTCATATTATTATTTTTTTTAAATATAATTTTTTTACTACTCTCAAGTAATTTGTTCGTTAAATAAAGAAAAATTTTCACGCAAAAATTTATCTAATGTGCGGGTAAAAAACTATAAAAATGGTAAAAAGGTGAGAATTTTGAGACGTCTTTTTTCAGCTACTATTCCTCGTACAGACTTTGGATGGGGACCATTTTAAAGGGCGTGATGTCAGCTTTCTTTTGAAGGAGATAATGTATATATCTAAATTCATTTACAAAAAAGTTGTGGGACGAAATTTGAAAAAAAAAAGTAAAAATTTGCTAATATCGAGAAAAGTAGCAAAATTTGAGATGCCATTTCATCGTATAGGCTTCTGCAGGAGCTCATTTTAACAAGCGTGACGTTAATTTTACTTTTCATCAAGCAATGCCTATACCTAACTTCACTTGGAAAAAAGTTATGAGGAAAAAAATTTTTTTTTTTTAATTTTTTTGCATTTTTTTAATTTTTGTTTTTGGGTTTTATCTTTTTTTTAAATGACTTCTTTTGAATTCATGAGGTATCATTTCGATTGAAAATTTCATTACTTACAACTTTCTACAGATATGTACTTACGAAAAATACATAGTTTTCGAGTAAAACAAATCTACCTTAATCTCAAACATGCACAACTTAATGTGGTAGCATTTTCTGATTTTATCATATTTGGAGTTCAATTGAAAGTATGAAACAATGGAAACACTTTAATGTTTTAGTTCTTTTTCAAATGCGTAGTGAATAGCCTATATTTTATCTTGTTATAAGTATCATCCAGCCCTTAATGTTACATGAACAATATTAAACTGACGCTTGACTGTGTTTATAATATTATTAATGGGGCTAATGAATTGTTTGTCCCTAAGCTTAGAACAAAAAATACAACATTTCCTTGTTGGTATAGTGCAAAACTAAAATGTGGTATTTTACCAAAAAATCTTTGCGTAAATCTTGGAAAATTATTGGTGACAGTAATATTTATGAGGAACTTTGTGATTACCGTAACACATGTAAAAGTTTATCTAAAGAATGCTATGAAAATTATATTCCAAATCTTCAGGAGGTGCAATTCCCTCTGGAATAATTGTAAGATGTTTTGAAATTTTGTTCACTATAAACCAGCGTTTCCCAAGAGGTAGTCCGCGAATCCCCAGGGAGTCGTGAGCTTTATAAAGAGGATTCTCAATAAAATGTTGTAATGGCGGAATTTTAAATTAAACATCGTAACAGGCAACAATCTGCAACGCGACGAGTCGCTACGCCACTGACGATGCGAGTACACCCTCGAACGAGCCGGTAACTTCTACTTCGGCGAACCAAAACTTCCCCCAAGAGTAGAGTAGAACTGAACCGCACGATGAGCTTAAGAACCTCGAGTTATTTCAAAAAGTATTAATGCATAGTATGGGTGCATAAATATAAGTAGTGTAAACAAATTTAGTAATTTCTTCTTGTGTACATAAATTTCAACAAATTCTCAAGCTTTACAAATTCCCCATGCGTACGTCGAACATGAAATCCTAGCCAACAGCAGTTTAAAACTATCTTCGTAGATACTTTGAAATAAGACATCCGGATCACAAGGATAAACCTGTTGAGTCCTTTATAGGAATTTTATCAGGTAGTAAAACGTTTAGTGTTTCTTCTTTTCTAACAGATTTAAACGAAGATAGTAAAATGGCTCTGAAGGAATCATTTCCAGTTAGTTACAGAATTGCAAGATCTAGAAAATCACATACAGTCTCAGAAAATTTGGATGGACATCACGAAGTGTATGCTTGGAGAAAAAAGGCAAGGAAAATTAACCTTCTTCTCTTATCGAACAACAGAGTATCGTAGAGAATTAATGATTTGGCAAATGATGTGGAAAGTCAACTTTTAAAAAGTACAAAAATTGAATTATTTCGCTATTCAGCTTGACGAGTCGACCGATGTAGCAAATGCTGCAGTATGGCTTGCCTATGTTGAATATATTTTTAAGAATTTTATTCAAGAATATATATTATTTGCAAAACCACTGAAAACCTTTATGACATATGCGGCAATTTCGATATGATCATGATATATTGGAAAAAATGAAATAAATTGGTTTTTTTGTTTGGCTGTGTACACTGATGGTGCAAAAGAAAGAAGATCAACAAGAATATTAAATGGACTCATTGCTGTATTCGTAGACAAGCACTGGCATGTAAGCGCATTCCTGTAGAGTTATCAAATACTTTAGGCGAGGCCGTAAAAATTATAAATTTTATAAAATCGCGTGCTACAAACTCTCGTCCATTCCGAGCTTTGTGAGGACTTTGGAAGCGTCCACGTTTCTTTACTACCTCATACAGAAGTTAGACAAGGTTTTGACCCGCTTGTTTGAATTGAAATCTGCAATTCAAGTATTTCTTCTTGAACATCCTCTTGTGTACTGATACTTTTTGCCTGCAAAAACTTGCATACTTAGCTGATATTTTTAATTAAATTAAATGTGTATGATAGAATAGCAGCCATGCTAAAAAAGGCCAACTTTAGTATTCAATGCCTGCAGGTCAATGAGTACGAATGTTTTGGTTCTCTCAGCGCTATTTTATTTGAAAATGAAATTCAACTGGACGAAAATATTAAAAAGAATATTACTGAACACATCAAACAATTTCAATTAACGATCAAGAACTATTTTTCTAATAAACCTATTATATCTGGATCGAACAATTGGATAAGTAATCCTTTTAAAGGAGATATAACTTCGGATAATTCTTTAACTTTACTGGAAAAAGAAAAGCTCATTGATTTATCCTCTGACGATCCCCTAAAAACTGTTTTTAAAAATTATTCTATAATTTACTTTTGTTCAATGTAAAAAAGGAGTATCCTGTTTCGGCGGAAAAAGCCATTAGAGTTTTATTTCCCTTGTGTACAACATATCTATATGAAAAAGAATTTTCAACATACACTTACCTGAAAGATCCGAACAGAAACAGGTTAAATGTAGAACCTGTTTTTGCATTTCTTTGTTCCATCAAACATAAAAATATCCCATTGAGTGCATTTTTCAAGTTCTGTGTGATTGTATTCATTTTGTATTAATTATTTTTTATAGGTTAAGCTATCACTTTAGTTTTAATAATGTTTGTCTATAAATGTTTTATAATTATGTTTTAATTTTTCATTATGTACTGTTATTCTATAGGGAAAATAAATTTTAATAACCCAATTTTACTCTTTCATTTATTGTTCCTAATGACTATACAGGGGTTCGCCAATAGGCATGATGACTGATTTTGGAAAAATACTCCACGATGTTTTTACGCACCTACCTTATATAAAATAAATCTTATTTCCGCAAAAATTTAATGTTTTGAAGGAAAAATTGACCTTTTTAAAATACAATTTAAATTTTGCACCAAAACGCTAGAATAGTAATGGCGTCCGTCTGTGACGTCACCCTTTCGTAAACACTTGATAAGTTGTATCTAATTGCTTGTTTCCACTCATATTTTCCATTATTTTGTGCGACAATCATGAATTCTAATGTGTATCGATGGTGTGCAGTTCATCGATGTAATAACACATCGATAAAAACTCCGAATAAGTTACTTATTAACGTGCCAATGAAGAAAAATATCAGAAATACGTGGCTAAATCTTGCACGGCGAGACCCAGCTTCGGTATCTATTAATTCAGTAATTTATTTCTGCAAAGATCATTTTGATGTAAGTATTTATTCTATATAAATAAGTGGCGAAGCTCGCAAACAAAATATATGTAACGTAAATATTTGTCAATAACACTGTCGATTCCTTTTGAGGTTAGGTTTCATTTCTTTATTCCTGTATTATAATTAAAGTTCTTAATTAAAAGCTTTCCCTTTCCCCAGTTACCAAATGATATGGAAAATTATATACAGTACCAAGTAATGGGTTCAGTTTTACAAGTGCGCATGAAGTCGGGGTGTATACCCATAAGATTTGAATGCTAACTGGGCAGAAGCAAACGAACATCTGACACCACTGAGCATCCCCATGCTCCCAAAAACAAAGAAGGTGTCTAATTGAAGAATGTGAGAAAGATGTAGCACACACAAAAACACCTACAGAACATTTAAAACTCGCAGGAACTTCATCACAAAGTTCAGGTACATACGCATTGCTTTTTTATATCAATAACCTGTTTTATTGAATTCAAGTGTATATCTTTTCCGTTTGCCGGTTTAATCATAACATTATAGGTTGTTATGATTCCAAACAAGTCGCACCTATTATTATAATATTTTTATTATTGTCTGTCGCAAAAATTATAGTACATAATAATGTGTAAATAGTTACAGTTTGTTCACAAGTACTTATTTTTATTTTTTAGCTTTGCATACAATTGAAGATCTAGAAGCACCTATCACCTTTCCTAAATCAGCTGATAAATCAGTACAAGTATATATATTATACAAATTCAGAAATAAAGCTGTCCAAACTGAAGCCAGTTAACCTCGCTCCCAGCATGAAGGAGGCGATTCTTGGCAAATTTGAGCTATTGGCTCTTGGCCTTTATAAATTCTTGTTCCATGACGTCGTTGTACTTTTAATAGCATTAAGCTCACAAATAAAGACAAATTCGAACGATAAAGGCAATAAACAATGATGACTGATGTGATGTTTACGAAAGCGTGACGTTATGCGTTTTTGATTGGTGTTTGATCTAATATAGCCGATTTCTATATTTTGTGTTTTTATTTTTACTAAAATAAATATAATCTCACTTGTAATCTGTGGTAGCGTGTTTTTTAGAATCTGTCTATCCTATATAATTACTACAAGTCATAATTTCAGTGATTTCTCGTTACAGTCATCATGCCTAATTTATTCCGATTTTTGGAAGGGGTTCCCAAAGAGTAAAAAGATTGGAAACCGCTGCTCTGAACAGAATAGTCTTGATATTCCAGGTAATATGTCTTTTAATGCAGTTAATTCTGATTCACCTGTAGAAATTGCTCAGTTTTTGCAGCATATTTTGGTTTTGTATATTTGTCAGTCAACAATAATTATGGTAGTAAATTTGGTGCGAATAAAAATAGAGCTTCTGTTGACATTAATTCTAGCCATATGTCTTTGAATGAAGTGTTTGAGACTCTATTTTGAATTAGAATACTAAACTAGCCACTCGATTTGATAATTTGTCGGCTCAATTATTTAAGGAATGTAGATTTATCCTGTCACCTATGTTTTTAAGAATTTTCAGTTTATCATCACTAAATGGAACAGATTGCTGGAAAGTATGCCAATATTTAAAAGTGGCGACAAATCT
This sequence comes from Diaprepes abbreviatus, assembly GCA_034092305.1. Classification (NCBI taxonomy): domain Eukaryota; kingdom Metazoa; phylum Arthropoda; class Insecta; order Coleoptera; family Curculionidae; genus Diaprepes; species Diaprepes abbreviatus. The sequence continues at coordinate 24,742,433 of JASJET010000055.1, read as the reverse complement.
CAGATATCTAATTATCGAGCAATCTCTAAGATTAGTATAGCAGCTTAATTATAACATCCGGCAACAGGGTACATTTGTTTCCCTTTAGTCTGGTTATTTTAATTTTTTTGGGTGTTTTTTTGCTATATTTGATATTGAGTATATTTTAAGAAAAAATTTGTTGTTCTTTAGACTGTTCAAATGTGCTTTAGTGGAAGTTGCTTATTGTAAAAATATTGGTGGAAAAGTAAAGAAAAATGACAAGTAAAAAGGAAAAATATTCTTCTTGGGAACACTATTTGCGACTCCAAAAACAAAACTTCGAATTCATATTTACGACCCAAAAATAGAGAGTACTTAAAAATCGTCGAAAAATTCGGTGTTACCAGTAATCCGAATCTTATTTAACAACAGCTTAAAATCTTTTTAGTAGTGTGTTAAAAAAATGCTGTTTTTTATTTTTTTTTTCCAAGAAATTGTTAATTCACCTAATTGAAATATTTTTTTTTTCTAAAAATAGGAGATTTCCTTTAAATCGATTGTTAACAATTATTATCTTAATATGCTTTCAAATAAAAAATGTTATACCTGTATCTTTTGAGGGAAAATTTTTGGTTTTAGGTCATATTTGACCAAAAATTTGTAATCCGAGAAAGTGAGAATAAAAATCTTGTATTTATAATTTTTACTTATAAACTCATTCCTCATATTGAATTAATATTAACTGTATATAAAGATGAAGTCTTGGTTGACTGATCGATCAACACACACATACCAAATAGAGATCTTATAGGACATCTCTACTAAAAATACACAAATCCCTAGTTCTATTTGAAATAACCTATGGAAGCATAGCCTACTCATCAACTCCCACCTCATATCTCAAAAAATTAAATCTTTTACATAACAAAGGTATAAGGCTATCTATAGATGCATTTCGGACCAGCCCAACTAACAGCCTATACTGTGAATTTGAAATTCCATCCCTAGAACATAGAAGAACATAACTCACCCTTAACTATGTGAGGTCACCCCATTCATCTATACTAACTTTGCGGAGGTAAACATCTACTTGTTCCCTCCTGAGAGTCACCCCCATATTAACTGTAACTATGAATTCTCCCTATTAAATAAAAAAGAAGTAAGCCCTATACTGATTCAAGGCATGGTAACGAATTTGGAACCATCCTATCTTATCAAAACTCCAACAGTGTAATTGCATTCACCAAAAACGCTGAGATAAATAATATAATATAAAACAAGAAAACAAAGGGAATAATGGACGCTAAAAGACCCCTTAGTCGATGCGTTCCTAATCCATATCTCACTCCCGCTCATTCGGAATTTATAAACAACAAGAAAAAATAACTAATTTGTTGTACTAGAATGAAATCAGTTGTCTTCTCTTTTAATTTAAATAAGTATGGCACTTTCTACAAAAAAAAAGTAGAGAGCTGAACTACTCACTACCTAGCGACCAAAACGAGAAATAATTTTTCATTTTGAAATAGCCTACAATCCTTGATGATTGGTTTAGTAGCTCTTGAGATTTTTACCAACATACAAAAATATGGTTGAAATGAATATGACAAATCTTGATCTACGTTTGCTTAGATAGAGTAATAATTCTAATTACCTAACTAGCCGAAACACCGGTTTTGGAGATGAACATTAGCAAGTCTACCAATAACATTTTTTTTGTATTAAACTAGATATAATTCGCGATTTCTAAACAATTCTAAAAATAATAATAATAATAATAATAATTGGTGTTTATTAATGCTGTGTATTAACATGTGGGAATATTAAACTCGAACACAGTACGGACAAACCGGTTTGATAATTCTTTTCATGATGTCTCTTCCTATATTACATCACCAGATTTATTATGTAGATTTAATTATGTTTTTCTAACCTAATTAGCTTATATTAACAAATATTTATAGTAACAGGAGACAAATAGAATTGCTAAACTTATTTGAGCAACGTCAAATTTTATCTTTTGTTCCTCTCTCCTTCCAACCTTAAAAACTGGCGTTCTAGCCACACAATTTTCCCATTATAAGAAGAAGCTATATATATATATATATATATATATATATATATATATATATATATATATATATATTAATTAGATAACAATATCGACATGTTGGTAACGGTTTTCAATGCCGTATATAACAGGTCATATTTCAACGGACTGGCTTTTTTCAATATTCATAATGATACATAAGCCGCAAAAAGTAGTAAAATGCAAAGACCACCGACTAATCAGCCATTTACTTAAGGCATTTCTTCATATTCTCCACACGAGAATGTTTAGAAAGCTAGGAAAACTAAGCGGAGAGACCCAAATTAGTTTCAAAAGCAGTAAATATATATATTTATATATTTATATATATATATATATATATATATATATATATATATATATATATATATATATATATATATATTGTCGTAGTACTACGGATCGAAATTAAAAATCACGACGTCTGCCAATAACATTTTTTTTGTATTAAACTAGATATAATTCGCGATTTCTAAACAATTCTGAAAATAATAATAATAATAATAATAATTGGTGTTTATTAATGCTGTGTATTAACATGTGGGAATATTAAACTCGAACACAGTACGGACAAACCGGTTTGATAATTCTTTTCATGATGTCTCTTCCTATATTACATCACCAGATTTATTATGTAGATTTAATTATGTTTTTCTAACCTAATTAGCTTATATTAACAAATATTTATAGAGACAAATAGAATTGCTAAACTTATTTGAGCAACGTCAAATTTTATCTTTTGTTCCTCTCTCCTTCCAACCTTAAAAACTGGCGTTCTAGCCACACAATTTTCCCATTATAAGAAGAAGCTATATATATATATATATATATATATATATATATATATATATATATATATATATATATATTAATTAGATAACAATATCGACATGTTGGTAACGGTTTTCAATGCCGTATATAACAGGTCATATTTCAACGGACTGGCTTTTTTCAAGATTCATAATGATACATAAGCCGCAAAAAGTAAAATGCAAAGACCACCGACTAATCAACCATTTACTTAAGGTATTTCTTCATATTCTCCACACGAGAATGTTTAGAAAGCTAGGAAAACTAAGCGGAGAGACCCAAATTAGTTTCAAAAGCAGTAAATATATATATTTATATATTTATATATATATATATATATATATATATATATATATATATATATATATATATATATATATATATATATATATATATATTGTCGTAGTACTACGGATCGAAATTAAAAATCACGACGTCTGGGCATTAAACAGTACCACTTATAATTAATATCCTACCGACACGCTCCGCCTGAAAATAAGTAAAAATACAACATCTAAAGATATATAAGTACATCAACACAGGGTGTCTGGGTAAATGCGTCGACGGATGGATGAGTCCAACCGTCGACGTCATGGACGAAACACCGCTGTAACTTTTGGGTCAAATAATTATTAGATTGTATATCGCCGGGTGCAGGGGCATTTTTCTTCGTGCGAATACAACAATATATATATATATATATATATGTATATATATATATAAATATATATTATATAACATTTATCGATTATGAAAAAGTATAAAATACGACATAATGATACACAACGCTAACATTGACGAAAAATATATAAAAATTATTCAGAACCTCTATTGGAAACAAAAAGCACGAGTGAGGCTAAACGAGTCAACCAACACAGAAAAATTTGAAATTTTAAGAAGGGTACAACAGAGTTGTATTTTGTCTCCTATGTTATTCAACCTCTACGTGCAGAATGATTTTGGGGAGGCACTTGAAGGCTCTGATTGCGGTATAAAGGTCAACGGATACCCGATAAATTACATTCGTTACGCAGGTGACACTGCTATAATCACAGATAAAGAACAACAGATGCAGTCACTGCTAAATAAAATAAATAGTGTAGGAAAAACCTACGGCTTGAAGATAAATGTACTAAAGACCAAATGCATAGTAATAAGAAGAAACGCAACTCTAAGAGCACAACTGCAAATAGATGATACTCCAATCGAGCAAGTGAAAACATTTAAATACTTGAAAATAACTATAAATGAGCAATGGGAACCTCAACAAAAAAAATGCCAAGTCGAACAACCAAGACAACCTTTTGTCAAATTTGAACCACTTAACAGCAATCTCTTTTTAATCCCCGCTACAGAATGGTTAAATGCTACGAGTGGTCCATATTGTTGTACAGCATGGAGACATGGACGTTAAAAATATCGTCCATTAATAAGCTGTAAGCTTTCGAAATGTGAAGCCTGCGTAGAATGTTCCACATACCATGGACAGAGGGTGAGGAATGAAGAGGACTTGAGAAGAGCGAATACTGAAAGAGAAACTTGATTAAAGCACGAAAAATCGCATACCTAGGCCATATCCTGAGACGAAAAAGATATTCAATCCCTCGACTGATTATTCAAGGGAAGATCGAAGGCAAGAGAGGAGTGGGTCGCAAACAAATGTCGTGGCTACAAAATATAAAACACCATACAGGCTTATTAAATAACACTGGCGAGGTTTGTGATGCCGCTAAAGATAGACGTCTGGCCTTAAGATAATCACCAACGCCCTATAGGTGCACATCATTATAAGAAGAAGATATATATATATATATATATATATATATATATATATATATATATATATATTTATATATATATATATATATATATATATATATATATATATATATATATATATATATATATATATATTCTTGGGTTTTTTGAGTCCGGGATAATAAAAACCTTTTTTCTTATTTGGATGATCTTACTTTTATTTACGTTTCGGTCATTACATTGTGACCTTCATCAGAATAATTAAAATCTAAAACAGGGAGAAAAAAACCGCTTAATAGAATAATATTTACAAAAATATATGTATACAACACCTGCAAATATCTGGCCTCTGCCCCATTTTTTAATTCCACATAGGGCACAAATTAAAAACATGAATTGTGACTGTATCACTTTTTTGCATTTAAAGGGACGTAAATGTTTAGAAATGCGTTGTTTGTTCGGCAGCAATCACCTATATATTCTTGAAAATAAGCTATTTTGCCAATTTTCGAAAACATATCTTCCTTTAACGACTGATATCTCCATTTTTCAAAATCGAAATAAAAAGTCTTTCTAAAACGAAAAAATGAGATCAATATTTTAGTTTTTAGGAAGATTTAAAGTATGCCTAAAAATCACGAAAATGATCAAAAAATGGGCAAGTAAATCGAACTTGTGCTCAACAGTTATAAATCCTCTTTTCAAGGGCGACTGGTGTTATCAGTTTGGGTAGCCGTTGAGGAAGCATCACTTAAAAATGCCAGCTGAGATGTTGTCAAAACGTCGTGTCGATTTTTCTACGGACGAACGGATTGAAAACTGGAAAAACGCCAGTGCATAGTCCACCATCCGTGAAAATCTACGTTATTGTTATAGCAAATGTTATTGCAAATGTCATTATAAAAGTTATTACAAGTGTTCATATACATAGCAGTTCATTTATAGGTGAGTTATCAATTATTTTTTTTGGAATTTTTAGTTTTTTTTTGTTTGTTTTTAGAACAAGGAGTTCTTTCTAAAGTTGATAGCTGATGGTAATGCTGAAATTCGGTCTTTCAACTGTGCAAGCGATGTCTGACGATTAAGTTCTCCCTCCTGTGAAGCCATGCCAGAATCCAAGAACTTCAGTGAAAACGACACGGCAAACCGATCCAGTTGGTCCGAGATTACAACACCGTATGAAGCAAAAGAAATTGGAAGAGGAGGAAGCAGACGGGGAACCTTTCACGAGGGGATATTTGATTTCACTAGTTGAAAGAGTTGAGATTTGTATTCTTTTACTTTCCTTTTGTGGGAAAATGTTCAATTTAAGGAGGGGGGGGTCAAATGTAATGGTACAAACAACAGTTATTTTATACTGTTTAACTTGAAGTATATTCTGCTAAAATGAGTAATTAAATAATCACTCTGTGGATAGATTTTATCCGTGAGAACGGGATGGTATATATTTTTTTAATACCACCCATAAAAGTCTAAAGGAAAAATAAATCAATTATCGTACTTAAGAATAATCTCAACTTTATTATCTTTGAGTCGTTTAAACGTTTTTTTTTTTAAATATATAAACTCAGAATTTATGATGACATAAACTAAAGATGGAACCCTCCTTTAAATTTTGTCTATAAATCTGTCGAAGAAATCCTACCCTGGTTATGTAAATAAAACTGAAGAGATAAGGGCGAGGGAGGTCTTACAAATGATATATTTAAAACCGTTAAAAGGTATTAAAATATTGAATGATTTTCCTATTATTGGGAAACAAAAGAATAATCAAAAATTCACTATAATATGATATATTGTTTGGCCGAATGCAAAGAGAGTTTGTGCAATGGCTGTTTTTTCTATTCACAAAAAAGAAAGAGTTAAGTGCTTCTAGACTACTAAAAGAGTGGATAGTTTTTTTTTACACGGACATTATTATTGATCCCTTCTATTTATAGGAAAACCTAGAATAATATGATTAACTATTTTTATATATAAAAAAATAATATTAAAACTCTCATAGGCCAAATTCGGGAATCAAGCATCCGGTATAGAATAGCTAGCGCCCTCGGCACGAGAAGACCGAAACCTTCGAACTTTAAGAGAATGAAATTGTCGATTACAGGGAGTACGACGGAAACAGGCACTAAAAGGAGGGGTTTAAGGTTCGAGGATGCTCTTGTAAAAATAATAAGCTTCAGTTAAGTCTGGAATTCGTTAAGGTCGGAAACTCTTTAAGATCAGTGTCGTAGAAAATTATGTGATGTCTATATTAGTCGGAAATGAAGATTTTCTTTGTTTTGAGAATTTAGCGACTTTAATACGGTTTATTTAAGTAATATAAATAGCTATTTTTTGCGTTTTTATTCTGTTTTTCTGTTTAATTGACAGTTTTTCGTATACCATATGTAACACCTCCCTCGTCCTTATCTTTTCCGTTTTATTTACATAACCAGGATAGGACTTCTTCGACAAATTTATAGACAAACCTTAAATGAGGGTCCTATCTTTAGTTTATGTCATCATAAATTCTGAGTTTATATTTATAAAAAAAAAACATTTCGACTCAAAGATAATAAAGTTGAGATTATGCTTAAGTACGATAATTGATTTATTTTTCCATTAGACTTCATTGGGTGGTAATAACAAAATATATACTATCCCGTTCTCACGGATGAAATCTATCCACAGAGTGATTATTTAATTACTCATTTTAGCAGAATATATTTCACGTTAAACAGTATAAAACAACTAGTGCTTGTTCCATTACATTACAACATTGACATATATTTAGCGGGTTATGTGCGCTAAACTTATTGTTTTTAGTATGCGTGTAAGTGTGAAATAACAACGCGTTTTAAATGGTTTAACAATGTTTATTATGTTGTTGCTTGCACTGAAAACGGAAATCACTGTAAACGGAGTATGACTAGTAGAGAACAGGAATGGAACAGAGCAGAATAGAAGTTGAAATAGAAGTAGAATTGAATAGTATAGAGCAGAATAGAATTGAATAGTATAGAGCAGAATAGAATTGAATAGGAGTTGAATAGAAGTAGAATAGACCTCTAACTTGGAAGTTGAGGATATTTAAACGGATCTGCCTATAATTTACTAGTATCGTACGATGTTGTCACGTTATCCAACTTTTCAGCGGTCTATTAGTTGTGATTCACAAATTTGTAAATAATTCCGCCTAAATGGCAACACCGTACACATTTTGTTGCAAGCAGTTGGAAATCCCGAGTACACATCTGCTTGCAAGTAGTTGGAAATCCCGAGCCATCAATGACCGTAAAAGGGCCCGATTGGTTTATTGGTACAATTCTTACATTGTGCGAAAAAGTATAGGTTATTTTAGCAAAGTTAGAAGTATCACGTTTTCAGTGCAGCGTAGTAAAATGAACTATAAAGAATATTGAATCTATACAACAGGATAACAAAATATAACAAATAGTAAAATGAAAAGGTATAGAAAATATCTTTGACAAAAGAGTATGAGGGGCCTAGAGCCGCCACATATATGTCGGATATTCTCACGGGTGTGATGTATAATCGAAGGTTTTCGGGTATCCTTCGATTATATATATATATATATATATATATATATATATATATGTTTATGCGGCGTTCACGGATTCCTCCGTATAATCGAAGGTTTTCGGGTATCCTTCGATTATATATATATATATATATATATATATATATATATATATATATATATATATATATATATATATATATGTTTATGCGGCGTTCACGGATTCCTCCGTACTGTTCGCATTTTACTTCATATATATATATATATATATATATATATATATATATATATATATATATATATATATATATATATATATATATAATTCTTCTTGTCTCCAGTTACTATAAATATTTGTTAATATAAGTTAATTAGGTTAAAAAAAAAACATGATTAAATCTACATAATAAATGATGTAATACAGGAAGAGACATCATGATATTATTCTATTAAGCGGTTTTTCTCTCCCTGATTTAGAGTTTAATTATTCTGATGATGGTTACTATGCGCTGACCGAAACGTTAATAAAGGTAAGATCATCCAAATAAGAAAAAAGTTTTTACTGTCCTTAACAAAAGACACAAATTGCACTAACGTTTTGTACACACCTTTTAAAGACATCCTGTACATTGTTGTTTCAAGAACTCATTTACCTTCGTCAAAACATATGTAAAAATTGTTAATTATACTTTAAATCGTGTTGAAGCAAAGAAAACATTGAATGGTTTTTAAATACGAATAAAAACACTAAAATTATTTACAAACCTTGAACAAACATACTCGATCTGGCAAAGTTCAAATTTTAAAAACTATTTGAAAGTAAAGACTTATTATTAAAAACAAAAAACCAACTGTGAAGGTTTGCTAGTTGAGAAGAAAACGACAAGTGCGTAATGTGACACACATCATTATCATCATAATAAGGCTAAACTGTTACTTCAGTATAATGTGTATTTTGTGAACTAACTTTACTTTCAGTTATGTCTTGCTTACACTAACAAGATTAATCATTTTTCAGGTCTGTATTAAACTTTGACATTTACGTTATTATTATCATATTTTTAGTATTACTTAGGCTGTAATATATAAATTGATAAAAATGTAATAAACTACTTCACGATGATCAAACTTGTAAGCATATGTACGCAAGGGGACGTTTATCAGTACTACAATTTATAGTATGCTATAGTTTTTGCAGACAGAATTGGTTTGAAAGTTAAAGCCACAATATATCGTCGAATTAGCTAACACTGCCTCGATAATACCTATTTTATATATGAAGGCCAGCGATATAAAGAAGTCGAGGAAGCCTCTATGCGATCGCTCCTCCTGCACTCGCTAATTTATTTATGGAAGATTTCGAATCGACAGCTCTAGAGACCTCCATACACAAACCAAAACTATGGCTGCGTTACGTAGATGACACATTCGTTATCTGGCAACATGAAGAAGAAAATCTCAAAAATTTCCTAAACCACATAAACAGTATACACCCAAAAATCAAATTCACCATGGAAATAGAACAGGAAACATATATATATATATATATATATATATATATATATATATATATATATATATATATATATATATATATATATATATTTAAAGCCATTCGAAGCAATAACCTCCAACGTCTCTCAATGAAACAATCCACTTGCTGGCCCACCTATGGCAGAAAAGAACTAATCGATTTCTGCATAGTTATTGGAGAACTCTCTGTATAGTGTGATAACCTTGAATATAAAAGTTGTTAATAAAGGCAACTCTCTATGTCTGTGCTCAACGGCAACAAACTGGAAAAATTATAGAAGATTAATAAACAATTACCTAACTCTAAAAATACCTCTACAAAGTCCAACAGATATAAAGGAATCAGTAGAACATCTGAATATTCAAATATTGCAAGAAGGTTGCAATTCAATGCCCGAGCCTAAGGAAGCACAAATAAGAAGTACCTGGCTGCAAATAGCCAAATAAGAAAACTTTGGAAAGCTACACACGACCCCCTTACGATAAATTAAAACTAAACAAAGCATTTAAAGAAATAAAACAACTGTTAAATGAAGATAAAAACAAATCAACACAGATCTACTTAAAAAACCTATCTGCCATAGAAACTACAATTTACTCGTTGTGGAAAGCAACAAGAAAATTAAAACAACCACTAAGACACCACCACTTAGAAGGTCTGACGGCACTTAGAAAAAAGCCTAATTATTGGCAGCACATCTAAAAACGTATTGTAGCGTCATGAATCGAAAACGTCAACATAGGAAGGAAATGAAGTTTACCAATTTCTAGATATTCCGAGGCAATTAGAATTGCCAGTAAAGCTTTTACAAAAACTGAGATGAGGCTTGCAATAAACACAAAACTTAATCCAAGAAAAGCGCCTAGAGAACCCTAGGAAACTGAAATGTAATACATCACTCAGTTTCTTAACACCATAACCCGAACCGAATATTTCCCAAACCAGTGGAAAGGAACTGAAATAATAATGATCACAAAATCAGGAAAACCATACATACATTGTAGCCTCATAAATCGTAGACTTCAATAAAGGAAAGAAATGAAGCTAACCAACTTCTAGAGACTCCAAGGCAATTAGAATTGCCAGTAAAGCTTTTACAAAAACTGAGATGAGTCTTCCAATAAACACAAAACTTAATCCAAGAAAAGCGCCTGGATAACTCTCTGAAACTGAAATGTAATAATCAGTCAGTTTCTTAATACCATAACCCGAACGGAATATTTTACAAACCAGTGGAAAATAGCTGAAATAGTAATGATCACAAAATCAGGAAAACCAGCGGAAAAACTAAATTCCTACCGATCGATCAACTTAGTTTCGATAATGTTAAAATTATTTGAAAAGCTCTGAATGGAAAGAATAACTCCCATATCCAGGAAAAATATATTCTGTCCACCAATTTCGTTTTAGGCAAAACACGCGATCACAGAGCCAATACACAGAATAACATCAAAAATCAGACAAGCTCTAGAGAAGACAACGAATACTACTCTGTTCAATTAGGTTTAAAATAAAGAAACCTTTACTGACTTGTAGGAAGTAAGTCACAACTGACACTGGAGAATAAGATGCTAATATATAAAGCTCCAATAAAACCTGTATGGGGTTATGGAATACAACTTTGAGTTAGCCCCAAATTTCAGAATTGAAAATCTCGAATGTTTCCTGTCTAAAGAATTACGATTGATCGTGGTTCGTTCCTAACGAGTTCAAAATAGGAGATCAAAAAGTGTAGTATAGGCTATTTCCCAGTGCTCATCCCAACAAGTTAGCAACTAAATTTCATAGAAGACTTATTGGTAGAGGTAGACTCAAACATTGCGACTTAAAAGACTAAGATTAGTATTAAGCAAAGACCTAGTAGTCAAAATGAAAAAAAAAACATCTGAGTTGTTTAAATTAACAAAAGGAAAAGACTCTGGGCAGCCTCTTGCATGTTAATTACCAATATCACATAATTTACTAAATGTCCATAGGAACAGACTGTAATAACAACAAAAAAAAGTTGTCTCTTTGCATATACTAACAAAATTAATTATTTTTGAAGAATTCAATCATATTTTTTTTAAACTCCTATATTATAATTGGGCAGATACGTTGTTATTATTATATTTTTACCATTTTCATCAAATACATTTCGCCTGCTTGACTGGAATATGGAAATTGATAATTATTGAAGAGTTGGAGCTCAATTTTCGGTTTTCATTTCTTCATTAGCTTTACGCCAATTTTTTTCCTTTTCTATCAGTACCAATAATATTACATTTACTTTCATCTGTACAGCGGGCAGGTTTTTTAAAATTCAAAATCCATGTCAATATGGACATTAATAAAACTTAACCTGTATTACCTTTTTTGATTAGAATCTAGCAGCTTCCTTCTTGGAGTTCTTCCACGAAGTCTCTGAGATTGTAGTTCTGTATCTACTTCCGGATTTGCCCTTTTACCAGTAACCTTTTCAATATTTATTGCTAGTTTACGAGCACTTGTTTTTGGATCAGATGTAATTTTTCTTATAATTGTGCGGACATTTTATTCATCTTATTTTCTAAGACCATCAGATCGCATCGTATTAATAACATTTTCCTTTTTATTATAATTGATAACACTAGTTCACTATCTTGTTTTCCGGTGTTATAAATCGTTTTTAACCGATTTCTAAAAGAAGGAGGTTCACAATTCGTCGATTATGTATTTTTTTTATGTATGTACACCGATTACTCCGGAACGGCTGCATCGATTTGAGTGAAATTTTTTACCTTATGTTCAGGAAGTTGCTGCGGAGGTCCCATATTTTTTAGGTGAAATTGGTGCAGTAAAATCCAAGATGGCGCTTACAATATGGCGGCCAAAAAAATTATTTTTGTCCGATTTTCTCCAAAATTGGTATGGAGGAATTTTCGGGGTTATGCCCAACGAATCTAAAATAATTTTTAAAAAATTCGAAATGGCGGACAAAAAAATTTAATTTTGTCCGATTTTCTCCAAAATTGGTATGGGGGAGTTTTCGAGGTTGTACATAACGAATTCATAACATTTTTAAAAAAATCAATATGGCGGATCCAATATGGCGGACAAAAAAATCGATTTTGTTCGATTTTCTCCAAAATTGGTACGGGAAAGTTTTCGGGGTCACACATGACGAATCTAAATTAATTTTTTAAAAATTCAATATGGCGGACGAAAAAATTAATTTTGTCCGATTTTCTCCAAAATTCGCATGGGGGAGTTTTCGGGGCCTCACATAACGAATCAGAAATTATTTTAAAAAAATTTAATATGGCGGATACAATAGGGCGGATCCAATATGGCGGATCCAATATGGCGGACAAAAATATTAATTTTGTCCGATTTTCACCAAACTTGGTACGAGAGAGTTTTCCGGGTCACACATGACGAATCTAAAATTATTTTTAAACAATTCAATATGGCGTATCCAATATTGTGGATAAAAAATTAATTTTGTCCGATTTTTTTCAAAATTGATATGATAGCACATTACGAATTTGATATTATTAAAAAAAAATTGAATATGGCGGATCTAAGATGGAGGTTTAAAGATTCTACATCTCCCGATTTTGTCTAGTTAGTATTGGGGGATTTTTATTAGTGTTAATTACGAAATTAAAATATTTTTTGAAAAATTCAATTTGGCGGATTCAGTATGGTGTCCGAAAAATTTTACATTTTTCGACTTTCTCTAAAACTGATATACAGGGTTCTTGAGGGTGTAAATTATGAATTTAATAGTATTTTTTCTGGATTAAATATTGCGAACGCAATATAGCTGACTAAAAATTTTACATCTTCCGATTTCGTTCAAATGTGGAAATGAATCGTTTTTGAGGATGTAAATAACGAATATAAAATTATTTTAAGAAAATCTAATATGTCAGATGCAATATGACCGTTTATAAATTTTAAATTTCTGAATTTCATTGAAATTTGGTACTAAGGGGCTTTGAAGGGTTTATATTTAGATTCGATTAAGACGTCAAAATTATTTTTTTGAAATTCAATTTGGCGGATCCAATATGGTGGGTTGAAAATGTTACGACTATTAGGTTGATAAGATACAATATGAGGAACTACATTTTCCGGTTTTATTTAAAATTGATATTGCGGGGTTCTTGGGGCGTATATAAACTCAATATACAATATAAAATATATTGGGCTAAGAAATTTACGTCTTAAGTTCTTTAAATATTGACATTGGAAGGTTTTGGGGCCTATATTACCAATTTAAAATTAATTTGAAATTTAAGATAGTGTATTTACTATGACAGACTAAATATTTGTTTAACATAATTTTACTGGTATTTGGAAAACTCTAAGATCCAAAGAATTTTTAGTGGTTCATTTTAGGGTGATTTACAATTATGGATAAAATGGGTACTTTTTTACCACCTTGGAGTCATTGCGAGGTACACTAGCACTTAGTTCAAATAATTCATGAATATCATAATGAATTCAAAACTAAAAATCGAAAATAATATTCCTATAAAAAAAATTGAACCGACTTCTAAAAGTGCGCTAAAAAGTGAAAAATAACTAAATTTTTGAAGTCGGCGCCAAATTATTTCTAAATGAAATAAATTACTACTAATATATACAAATTATGGTAAGAAAGCAATTACAAATAAAATATTTTTAATCTGTTTATGCGAATCACATTTTGTCAGGTATTAGTTTGGCGCCGAGTTCAAAAATTTCAATTTCATAAAAAAATTTCTAGTTATTTTTCACTTTCTAGCGCACTTTTAGAAGTCGGTTCAATTTTTTTATAAAAATTTTATTATTTTTTATCTATCCATAGTACATGATTTATTACGTTAAGGTGCGTATAAATATGGCGAGTGGAGCGCGTAACGTGCCCGAGACGAGCCTGCTTCGAACTTGCAGCGAAGCTTCTTTGATATTTACCGGTTTGATTGAACCTTTGTGCTTTCGGCGGCTGATGCCAAAGGAGAATTTTAAAGTGTTTGTGTGGTGTAATTGATTTTACTGTTAAAAGGTGTATTAAATAAAAAACGAAAACTTCAACGATAATAGCGCACTTTCTTGAATAAAAAAAGGTCAAAGGAAACTCTAGCAAATTTATGGTTCCAACGTATTATCGGACTATACAGAAATCTCATCATAATCTCTCCGTTAGGTTTTGAATATTTGTTAAACAAAATAGAACCAGTCATTTCCAAAAGAGAAGTATATATTTTCAGCAGATCATTTTCATTTGTAAGGTGACAAAATCTGAGGTTTTTTTTAAAGTAACTTTTTCTTGCTACTCTGCGAAACTCGGGCTTCATCAAAGACTTTTCTTATGATGAGAGAAATACTTGTTTTTGCTGGAACTTTTTTTTATTAATTCTAATGTTATGAAATGATTTCGAAGTTTTTTCTTCAGTAGAACATTTTCATGGGTGGCATGGGCTTGTATGTGTTGAAGAGCATTAAACACCATTTTCTTAAACAGTTTATATGTTTTGCTATCTTATCGTAACTCCAGTCACACTGTTTCAAATTAAAAATTATCTTACAGGTAGAAGGATCGCACAACTTTATTTTCTATGCATTACAAAAGCTCTTAAAATGAATCACTGAAGGTATACCAATGACACTAAAATAAGCAGGGTACTACGCTTCCTTAATTCTTCTTCTTCTTTAGGTACCATGTCTGTATTCAGACGTTGGTGGTCATCATGTTTACAATTTCCTGAAATCTTTCTCTATCGGCTGCTGCGCGAAATAGTTCTTCTACCGTGCAATCACACCACTGCCTGATGTTACGCAACCATGAAAGCTTCTTTCGGCCTATCCATCTTTTTCCTTCCACTTTTCCTTGTATTATAAGGCGAAGTAACTGGTATTTAGGTCCTCGAATTATGTGACCGAAGTATTCTGTTTTCCGCCTCTTTATAATGTTCAAGAGCAGTCGATCTGTATCCATCATTCTGAGAACATCTTCGTTGGAAGTGTGCGAAACCCATGATATCTTTAGGATTTGATGGTAGCACCACAATTCGAATGCTTCCAGTTTGTTTAGCGTTGTGGTTTTTAGTGTCCATGTCTCGCAACCGTATAATAGAATAGACCATACATAACATTTCAGGACCCTTTTACGAATATGCATTGATAGGTTCCTGTTGCATAGAACTGGTTTCCATGTCATAAAGGCCTTCCGCGATATTTCTATCCTAGCTATTATCTCTTCATCTGAGTCCCCATTTACATTCAACCAACTGCCAAGGTATTTGAAATGGTTTACACGCTCTATCCTCTTCCCATCGAGCCAAAGTTGACATTCATCTACAGTAACCTTTCCAACTGTCATCCACTTTGTTTTTGAGATGTTAATTTTAAGGCCTCTTCGGCAGCTCGCTTCATTGACTAGGTTTACTAATGTTTGGAGATCCTCGATGCTTTCTGCAAGAATGGCCGTATCATCAGCAAATCTAATATTGTTGATTACATCTCCGCCTAGTCTTAATCCTTCTTGTCTGTCATCCAAAGCCTCCCTAAAGATTTCTTCAGAGTATACATTAAAGAGACAGGGTGACAAAACGCAACCCTGTCTTACTCCACGTTTGATGGGTAGGTTGTGAGTACGACTGTTTTCAATTTGGATAGAGGCTACTTGATTGTAATACAGATGTTTTAGCAGTCTTATATCGTAGTGGTCTAGACCTGCTGCTTGTAGGCACTCAAAAAGTTTATCATGTTGTACTCGGTCGAAAGCCTTTTCAAAGTCGATGAAACAGACGTAGATGTTCTTTCGGAATTCACAGCTCTTTTGTAGGAGAACGCGCATACAAAATAGTGCCTCTCTTGTTCCTAGACCATTTCTAAATCCAAATTGCTTATCACTCACTCTATTTTCGCATAAAAGGAATATTCGGTTCTGTATAATTCGTAAAAGTATCTTAAGTGTGTGGCTCATTAAACTAATCAGCCTAAAATCGCTGCATTTGGTGGGTCTACTTTTCTTTGGTAATGTTACAAACAGCGATTCTAACCAATCATCTGGTATTATTCCTTCGTTGTAGATTTTATTAAAGAAAGTGGTTAAGTAAGAAATATTTTCCTCATCTGGAAGTTTAAGCAACTCAGCAGGAATTTGATCTGGTCCAGGTGCCTTATTATTTTTGGCTTGCTGTATTGCTTTCCTGACTTCCGATTTCAATATACTGGAGCCCCTGTCTATCTCGCTGCTGCATACAGTATGTGTATGTGCAGCGTTTTCTCGAGTAGCATCGTCAAAAAGGTCACTGATGTATCTTTCCCATTCTCTGCACTGTTGTTCGTGATTACAGATTCTGCCGTCGGCGTCCTTGAGTAAATAAGCATTTTTTGGTTTTTGATTGAAATTGTCGTGTTTTTTTTGGAGGTTCTCTATTTCTTTACAGGAATTTTCGAGTCAGAGTTCTTTGGCTTGCTTAATTTTTCTTTTTATGAGTTTATTGACTTCACTGAATTTGTCAGTATCTCTATTTTTATATTTCCGTCGTACCTCCATAAGGTCAAGAATTTCCTGTGTCATCCACTCATTTTTTGCCATTCTTTTAGGTGTTTTCAGAGACTCTTCCACTTCTTTTAAAATCGAGTTTTGTATATCGTACCAACATTCGTTAATGGTTCTGTTTCCGTTTGGTTTTTCGATATTTTGTGTATTTCGTTATTTATTTGCTGCGATATGTGTTCACGTGTTTGAGGATTTCTGAGGGGGTCGAGACACATCCTGTTTTGTTTAGATGGCTTTGTTAATTTCTTTAATTTAATTTGTATCCTTAATTACTGTTGAAGAAATTATCTTCTCGATTTATTTTAAGCATTGGCAGCTAGCTAATAATTGGTGAAAGAACAACTACATAATAAAAATTAACCTTCAAATAACACTAGAAGAATTTTGTGCAGCAAGTAAAATTTGTGTCTTATAAATTGCATTAAATTCAAATTCAGCAACAAACCATTTTAGGATTTTTTAATTTGCTAGAACTTCTTCGAAATAAATATAAGTAGCGATATTACCCAAAATGATGTTTTATAAAAATGTATTATTTTTAAATTGTATTTACCACAAATATAATTTTTTACGAAACTGTACCTAGAAAATAAAAAATACACAATAATCATTTGAATCAAATCTAAACCTAAATTGCAGGATATTACTTAAATTTCATAAATGTGTAGAAAGTTCCTGCAAGCACGCACTCATGCAGGAAAAGATGGCAAAAGTGTCCGTGTTAATATCTTACATACATAACCGGTGATCACAAGAAACTTATACAAAATAGACTTTTAATTAAAATAATCCTAATTGTATATTTAATTATTTACTTCTTTTAAAAACACTAATATAGAAAAAATAAAGGTTGTTGATAAAAAAATGCAAGTTGTATCCGTTTATTTCTTTTTATCTATAAAACGTTGTGTTGTGATCACCTGATATAATCTTACCTACTTATTCAATGTAGAAAGCAATATGCTATACTTACAATTTATTTTTATCAAGTATGTATTTTGCTTATTTACTGATGTTCTCCTTTATAAATCGCATTAAACAGAGTTGATCAACGTAACTTTCACGTACATTATTTCAAAAACTTCGATGTCTTAATGAACAAACAATTTCGCAAATAACTGACTGAAATATAAACCGATGTTTACTTAAAAAGAATGTTACAGAATACAATGTAAAAAAAATAAACAGGATGTGAAAGATGTCATTGATGAAGGAGAAAAACCAAAGACATTGGCATACTAATAGGGGTTGAAATGCTAAAAAGCGGCCTAGAAGTCTTGATCGAGAAAAATACAGTGAAGTTATGATATGTAACGGTTAACTAACTCACGAGACTATTTCGGGTGCAATGTAGGAACACAGTGTAGCCGCTGATCAGAAATAATATTGATATCTGATAGACAGTCAAATAATAAAATTTCGGGTCTTAGAAACTGAATATTTCTTCCCAAAATAATCACTTCTTTGTTAAGTTGTAATAATTAGCACTCAAACTATCACAGAATGATCAAACAAGAACGAGTATCCCTGCTACCAGGGGCGGATCCAGCCTCTCTTTTTTTTTTTGGGGGGGGGGGCGGTGATATCACAAAAGTACAGCATGGCAAGCGAAAATAATTTGTCGACGGGGGAGGGGGGAGACACCAGCAACAGTCCTATTTTTAGTGTAAAAGGCATGGTCGGGTCATTTTTCTATATTTGAAGCTCTTGGAGAGGAGGGGGGCGATCACAAGTAAAAACAAGTTGCCGACAAGGAGGATGCCAGCAGCATAAGTATAAGAGCAGAATCGGGTCTATTTTCCTGAAAAAAAAGCTCTTGGGGGAGGCTATCGCAAGAAAAACAAGTTGTGAACGATGGGGAGTGCCAGCAGCATACATATTCCTAATATAAAAGACAGAGTCGGTTCTATTTTCCTGAACTCAAAGCTCTTAGGAAGGAGGGACGATCGCAAGCATACGCATTTCTATACTCTGTTCAAGAATTAGAGAGAGTAATAAAACTGTTACCGAAATCTCCAACGTACCTGCTCCAGTGCCGCAGGTAACTGAGGACTCCCGTAAACCTAATGATATTTAATTATAAGCTTTTAAAAATTTACTGCAACAATAAAATTTCTCATAGTTTAATTTAATTTCTGTCAGTGAGCAAAGTACACCTTACAATGTGTCCTTAGTGATTTATCCTGTGTGCGCTTGTTTTTAGGTATTATTTGAGTTTAGTGAGACACCCAAAATATGGCTTCCACCTTTATATTTATTCCAAAATCGTTAAACCAGGGCATTTTTTCCTCAACGAAAAACTTCTTACGACGAATGTTTATGATGCCTTAAGAAATCAATATCTAGATAATAATGTTAAAAGCTCTTTTGAGATGTGATCCAACATGACAACTGAAGGAGAAAAAAAACACTGAAATTGTTAGTACTCCCAAGCTACATTCCATCACAGACAGAAGAAAAACCTCGTTGCAGAAAACTGCAATAAAAGGAGTTGTACATACATTTTATTATGAGAAGCAGAACCCAACCGTCGCACTAACGAGCATTTGGCCTCAAAAACCGGACAAAAAGGAGAAATGCAAACTATACAAGTAATCATCGAAATTATTTTTTTTGTATACCTGAGTAACCGTACTATCATAAAAATATGAAAAAGTGGCTCCTCCACGCACCTGCGCTCCGCACAGTTAATTGCAATCTAAGCATCGTTCAATACGCACGCATTCATTCTTGATAGATTTTTTTTAGACTTGTGTTTGGTATTTTGTAAAGTTAATATTAAAAAAAAATTTTTGTGATGGAATCTGAAGAACAAGGTATGTATTTAATCTAAATATATATATTATTTAAAAATATAATGACTGTTTAGTATTCTTATGGACCTAAAACAATATGCAAGAAAATTTTCTATTTTTTTGTTTTTCTTTTTAACTAATTAGTGTTTTTGAAAATGTTCCGAGCTAGGTCGGGCTACAATTCTTTTTTTATAATAAACTATAGACATTAGCCATATCATAACAGTCAAAACATTTTCCACATGTTTCCACCTCTTAAAAAAACCGCTTTGAGTTCCACGGTTTTTTTTTGCAATAATTTTGGTTATTTTTTACTTATATATTTTTTTCCTATAGGTACAAATTTTACATCAAATGTTATTGAGGTATATCGGAAAACGCTATACATGCTTTTCAAACAAAGCACATCCAGAACACTTGAAGATAAGGTATCATTTATGGAACATAAGCTCCGCGAAATGATGAAATGTCCCAAAAACGAGTATCATACCTTAAATCACGATTTAAAACATTTTAATAGTGATTTGAAGAAAAGATGGATATCATCTAACTATATTGAAGAAAGATTTTTGAAAAAAAAAAACGAGAAATTGCTTAATACATCAATGCCAGTACATAACTGGACCACGAATTCTACGGGGCGCCCAAGGTAGCATTTCCAAGAATTACATGATCGTAGTAAACGACGAAATACAAAAGAACTCTGCGAACAGGTACCTGTTGAGGAGCTTACCTATGCAGCCAGCGTACGTCAACGAATGTCTGGAAATGCCGCGGCCTCTAAACTTATGATAGATGCAACTTCAACACCAACAAGAGCCAAACTTTACAAGAAGGTAATAAATACTGCTCAGAAACCGAAAGTAAAAAATTACACGCCTGAGCAAGCTTTGCAAATCTTTGTTGCAGGTGACTTTACAAGGAGGCAGTGGGAGTTATTACACGATTCCAATAAAGGTATATTTCCTTGTTATACTCTAATTAGAGAAGAAAAGAACCTCTCCTGTCCAAAACCAGAGTCAATCCGAGTGACGGAGACGAATGTTGAAGTTGTGCTTCAGGACCTACTTGATCATACAATAGACTTTGTTTTTATCTTGAGATAGATTTTTTATGGGAAAACGTACAATTATCCTAAGCCAACATATAAAACGATACCCATTACATTTTTTTAATATTACTCCCCTCCCCACCCTAAGTCAGCGCCCCTTCACCCGATTGATAAAGTAATGCCAGAAATGAAATCAGAGCACCTAAAAACATATAAAACGATACCCATTACGTTTTTTTAATATTACTCCCCTCCCCCTCTCCACCTTAAGTCAGCGCTCCTTCACCCGATTGATAAAGTAATGCCAGAAATGAAATCGGAGCACCTAAAAACATATAAAATGATTACGTTTTTTTAATATTACTCCCCTTCTCCTCCCCATCCTAATCAGCTCCCCTTCACCCGATTAGTAAAATAATGCCAGATCAACTTAGCGCCCTCAAAAATCCCCGAATACTGATTTTGACACGTCTAGAGTCAAAAAGAACGACGATAATAATTTTGTCCGGTTTTTGAGGCCAAATGCTCGTTAGTGCGTCGACAAAATTCTAACTGAAATCAATGAAGATCGCGATTTACCTGAAATTAAAAGAACTGAACTCTAGAAATTGCTCAGAGAACTTAATTTTTGCTGGGAAAAACCAGATAAAAAATCTGTGCTTATAGATCGTCCGGAAACTGTCCATTGGAGAAGGAAATATCTCTCTCAAGTAAAAGGTAGAGTTACTAGAAATAACACAGCTTACAAAATTAGTAATTTAACAGAACTTTTGAAAGATTTTATGGAGTTGAGTAAAATCCACATTCCCAATGCAGTAGACCGGCAAGTCTATTTTTTTCTGAATTTGAAGCTCTCGGAGGAGTGGGGGCGATCGCTACTACCGCCCCCCTGTTAGATCTGTCCCTGATTGTATTAAATCTTGGACTAGGAAAGAGAGAGCAGCATTCTCTTTGCACAGGGCAAGTGGTTACTACTTGCCACATATCCTGAAAACCCTGTGGCGTATCTTCCAGGACAAAAGATGTAAAGAATGTATTGACAAATAATTCCCAAAATTAAATATACAAGATTTTTATTTGATTCTAAAAATTATTATTTATTGAACTCAAACCAATGAAAGTGCTTCTTTTAGGTATTTTATTTGTTATCTAAAATGACAATAAAAATTTTGTACACAATATATTTCGAAAAGTAAAAATGTTTGTGGCAAGATATATACGTTTTTATGACATAGGTTTTCTATACAAAATTTTTACTTACGTGGAAAAATATTTTATTATAAAGGGCTGTTAAGAAAGGGTCAGTATTCTTTTTTATATTAAAGACCAATCTATTTTCATAAATGTTTTCTTTCAAATTAAAATTATTTCTATCTCCATGGCCTCGTGATTATGGAATTTTATATTCACTGTCAAGTTTTAATAATATTTCTAAGAACTTTTTTTTGTAAAATTAGTATTATTAATAACTAAATATATTAGTTAGTTCAAAAATACTTTATTCTGAGAAGGTAAGAAACACGTAAACCTTAAAGTACCTTTATTAATATATTAAAACAAAATATTGCAACATTATTGTGAGAATATCTTCTATATGTACATCTTTATTTATTTACCAACAATATTATATCGATAAAGAATTGATTTTAATAGGAAATTGAATTAAACTGTTACACCAAAAAGATAATTAGCAAATAATAAAAAAAAAGGACTACGTCTCTGGAAACATCCAAATTCTGAATGAAAAAATAAACTTTAAATGACAAATTATGACTTAAAAACGTTAAAACTATAAAAAACAACTAACCATAAACATGTAATATATAATTAGCAACAACGTACTAGAATACTTTTATTGAAATATTACTCTAAGTACCAAAAAAATTATTATAAAGTCATCCTATAACGCCATTACCTTTTTTACTTGAGAAAAGTAACTTCAAGCTTCTTTACTATTTTTTTTTTAATCACTGATACTTTTTACTTATAAAAACAATAATAACCTCTTAAGTTTCAATCTTTTGTTTGCCACATATAAAATGACAACCGCTTAAAAAGAGTCACTTACCGAACATTAGTGAAATAGCGTGCGCAGCATCCTCTCTCTTTCTTAATCTGAGTATTTATTTAACAATAGTAAAATATATTACTGATTCAATTTTATTAGATTTTGAATTAAGAAAAGACTAATATAATTTTTTGACAACTCAGAAATGGGGTAATAGGTCATAAAAATATTTTTTTGGATAATGCCTATTATTTGTTCTAGTTATTATAACAATACTTTTACTAGGATTATTACACACTATATACCATAAATATAGTATCATTTGTTATGGTTAAACTAAAAGAAAGTTCATAAAAACGAAACAACCATAGACGGTCTCCTCTACATCAACAATGGACTGTCACTGTCCGAAGCACTTTATATCGTAGACGGAAAATAGGGGGAAAGTTTCTCGAAGTAGATTAAACATTTTAATAGAAGAAAAGTTCAAATGTTCTCCACGAAGGTGTATGCATGAATGCATTCGCTGAATCTAATTTTTCTTGACTTTCACACAAATTGGCTCGAATGTCAGTAAGCACGAGTTCGAGTTGGTTCTTAAGTCATCTAACGTTTCTGGTTTGTTACTGTAAATCAACGACTAGTTTTTATAAAGAAAATTGAACCGACTTCTAAAAATGCGCTAAAAAATGAAAAATATCAATACAAATTTTTATATGAAATCGAAATTTTGAAGTAGGTCCCAAACAAAATACCTGAAAAATATAATTCGCATAAATATATCAAAAAATACTTTATTTGTAATTCATTTCTTATCATTAATGTGTATATATCTCGTATTAGTAGTTATTTGTTTCATTTAGAAGTAATTTGGCGCCGACTTCAAAAATTTTAATTTCATATAAAAATTTATATTGTTATTCTTCACTTTTTAGAAGTAGGCTCAATTTTTTTATTAAAATTTTATTTTTCGATTTTTACTTTTGAATTCATTCATAAATTATTTGACTTAAGTACTAATCGAGATTAATGTACTTCGCAATGACTCCAAGGTCGCAAAAAAGTAGCATTTTATCTAAAGTTGTAAATCACCCTAAAATGAAGAATTAAAAATTCTTTGGTTCTTAGAGTTCTCCGAATACCAGTTTTGAATGAAATTGTATTAAACAAATATTTAATCTGACATAGTAAATCCGCTATTTTAAATTTTAAATTAATTTTAGATTAGTAATATAGGCCTCCAAAAACCTTCCAATGCCGATATTTAAAGAACTTGGGATGTAAATTTTTTAGCCCGACATATTTAATCTTGCATATTGAGTTTGTTTACGCCCCAAGAACCTCGCAGTATAAATTTTAGACAAAATCGGAAAAATGTAAAATTTTCAGTCCCTTATATTGTATCTGCCAGTTGTAAAAAATTAGCTTCATATTCGTAATATACGACCCCGAAAACCCCTTAATACTAAATTTGATAAAATGCGAATAACAAAAATCTCCCTATACTAATTTTTGACAAAATCGAGAGATGTAAAATATTTAATCCGCTATCTTGAATCTGCCATATTTAATTTTTTTTTCAATAATTTCAGATTCGTAATGTACGCTTTCAAAAACTCCCCCATATCAATTTTTGAAAAATCCGACAAAATATTTTTTTAACCGCCATATTGGATGCGCCATATTGAATTAAAAAAAAATAATTTCAGATTCGCTATGTGCAACCTAGTAAACCCTCTATATCATTTTGTATGATTTAAAACTGATTATTTTTTGATCCGCCATATTGCATTTTTTAAAAATAATTTTAGATTCGTTATGTGCGATCCCAAAAACTCCCCCATATTAATCTTGGAGAAAATTTTACAATATTAATTAAATTTTTTGTCCGCCATACTGTTAGCGCCATCTTGGATTTTACAGCACCAACTTCGTCCAAAATAATATGGGACCACCGCAGCAACTTTCTGAACATAACGTAAAAAATTTCATTGAAATCGGTGCTGCCATTCCGGAGTAATCGGTGTATATACATAAGAAAAAATAAATGGCGGTCGAATTGAGAATCTCCTTCTTTTACAAGTCGATTAAAAGGAAATCTGAAGATACTAAATCCCAAGAGCGAGAATCAATTTCTTAAAATAATTTGCTCACCAAACTTTTCTGTTAATAAATTAATTGTATCGTATCCTGTGGGGCAAGTGGCACTAAGCTGCTGAAATCAAATATCTTTTAGGTAGTGAGTATCCAATTCGGCCTTAAAAAAATAGAGTCAGCTTCGAACTACAGTGATTTCCATTAACGGTAACAGAGTTTCCAGAATCATCCAAGAAAAATATCTTGTAGTCACGTAGACCAAGATCTTTTCCCAAAATTCGCCAATAAGTAGTTTGAGAAAGTTTCAACTGCTGAGATTGACGCGGTTAAATTTCACTCTTCACTGACACTCTCTCGAACAGAAACAATATTGTCTTCACTTCTTGCAACTCTTCGTCTCTATGAGACTGGGACATTGTACAGTGAAAATGATATTTCGAATATTTCTACAAGTTGTTTGTTCTTCGAGCAAGGTGATCCTCAGCCATCTAGTGATGCAATTTCTCAGCCATCAACTAGCCCACACAAGTGACCATCTTCCAGTCTCACTTCATGCGCTACAACTAGCGACATTTCTAATCCTTAGTCACCCACTGATGTAATTTCCCAGCCGACAACTAGCCACCTCCAGCAGCCATCTTCCAGGGTCATATCGCACCCAACAACCAGTGAAACTTTCGACCCTCACTGATTCAACTTTTCAGCCCTCAACAAGCCACCACCAAAATAATTTTGCAGATCAATTGCTAAAACAGTTGTCTCCTCTTCCTGACATTTTTAAGTTCATAAAAAACACAAATAAGAGAGATTCTCATATCCTTATTCTTTAAAAACACATTGGTAGAGAAAAATGCAGCTTCAACCAGTAAAACTATGAATAAAAAGATGGCTGCCGTTGCGAAAAAAAAAATAAAAACAAAAAAGAACAGAAAAAACTTAACAAGGGACTGTGAAACAGAGTGCATTATTTGCGGCGAAACCTTGGAAGAAGTCTGGATACAATGTCATTAATGTAAATACTGGGCACATGAAGCCTATGTAGACATTGATCCCTCACAGCCTTATTAATATTATGACGTTTATAAAGCCAAAGAACGGCTGGATCATCGGTTGTAAACTCGGAGCTTCCTGCCAAAATAATTATTTTCAAAAATGGAAGATTGAATATGAGACTTGATCTAAACTGAGATGAAGAAACTATCTGATAATTACTTAATTTAAACGACTCAAGATATGTTGTAGTTAATATCTAGATTAAAAATAAATGACTACCTCTGTTAATTTCCGAGTTTTTTTGAGTTTTGTTTATGTGTCCGGGGCTGCCCAAACTTCCCCTATTGCATTATGATTAAATGGTAAAGGAACCACAACAAATTCTCACGCATATGTATATAACCTCAATTTTAAAATATGTAGTCTATTCCTTTTATGCGAAAATAGAGTGAGTGATAAGCAGTTTGGATTTAGAAATGGTCTAGGAACAAGAGAGGCACTATTTTGTATGCGCGTTCTCCTACAAAAGAGCTGTGAATTCCGAAAGAACATCTACGTCTGTTTCATCGACTTTGAAAAGGCATTCGACCGAGTACAACATGATAAACTTTTTGAGTGCCTACAAGCAGCAGGTCTAGACCACTACGATATAAGACTGCTAAAACATCTGTATTACAATCAAGTAGCCTCTATCCAAATTGAAAACAGTCGCACTCAAAACCTACCCATCAAACGTGGAGTAAGACAGGGTTGCGTTCTGTCACCTTGTCTCTTTAATGTATACTCTGAAGAAATCTTTAGGGAGGCTTTGGATGACAGATAAGAAGCAGTAAGACTAGGCGGAGACGTAATCAACAATATTAGATTTGCTGATGATACGGCCATTCTTGCGGAAAGCAAACATTAGTAAACCTAGTCAATGAAACGAGCTGCCGAAGAGGCCTTAAAATCAACATCTCAAAAACAAAGTGGATGACAGTTGAAAAGGTTACTGTAGATGAATGTCAACTTTGGCTCGATGGGAAGGGGATAGAGCGTGTAAACCATTTCAAATACCTTGGCAGTTGGTTGAATGTAAATGGGGACTCAGATGAAGAGATAATAGCTAGGATAGAAATATCGCGGAAGGCCTTTATGACATGGAAACCAGTTCTATGCAACAGGAACCTATCAATGCATATTCGTAAAGGAGTCCTGAAATGCTATGTATGGTCTATTCTATTATACGGCTGCGAGACATGGACACTAAAAACTACAACGCTAAACAAACTGGAAGCATTCGAATTGTGGTGCTACCGTCGAATCCTAAAGATATCATGGGTTTCGCACACTTCCAACGAGGATGTTCTCAGAATGATAGATACAGATCGACTGCTCTTGAACATTATAAAGAAGCGGAAAACAGAATACTTCGGTCACATAATTAGAGGACCTAAATACCAGCTACTTCGCCTTATAATACAAGGAAAAGTGGAAGGAAAAAGATGGATAGGCCGAAAGAAGCTTTCATGGCTGCGTAACATCAGGCAGTGGTATGATTGCACGGTAGAAGAACTATTTCGCACAGCAGCCGATAGAGAAAGATTTCAGGAAATTTTAAACATGATGACCACCAACGTCTGAATACAGGCATGGCACCTAAAGAAGAAGAAGTCTATTTTGGAAAACCCGTTACTAATCCCTTACATAAACAATTTATGCTGTTATTATCCTTGTACTTGAGGTAAGCGTTTGTTAACAATTTGATCTAGTATTGCGGCTCTTTGAGGACTATTAAAAACAAAGAATAAATTCCCTGGAAACATATATGCGGATATTTTTATTGGCGGATGCAGCGTATAACATTACCAAATTTAATTGGTGTGCATAAAAATTCACGAAAGCAGCTTGTTCATAGTTTTTTTTATAATTGATTGCACCCCATTCGACGAGCCACTCATGACTGATATACCATCGTATGTCCGCAAAATGAGTTCATTTTTATAACCTTTGACGTGCTTTTCAAGTTCTTAAAGTATAATAAAAGACAAAGTTTTCGCGTCATGTTCTAAAGGCACTAAAAAATCTCAAAATCGCTCAACCGGCTTGCCCCGTAAATGTATCTAAAGACAATTGCCAACTGAAAGATATTTGATAAGTTACTAGTTTCGTCAGCTATTATAGACAAATAATCAGCTACTTTTATTTCTTTAGAAATTTCCTCTTAACATACAATAAATAATGCTCGTAAAATTTCATTTTGAATGGTTTTTGACGTACCTTTAGATACCGATGCTTTTTCCAAATATTGTTTCAGAGCACCGTCTAATTCAGCACTAAAATCATGTCCCCGTAAAGCGAGTTCGAAAGTTCTACAGAAACAATTAATTATAATGATTAAAATTTATCAATTATGTCTCACTTTTTCATTGTGCAATTCAATATCTCTTCGATAAGCGCTCCTTAATTGAGCAGCTACGTTAACAGTCCCAAAAAGTGAATATTGCAAAACATTTTTCATAATCTTTTTAATACAGTCCCCCGAACAATTTAAGTCGATAAAACCCACTTTTGTTCAAGAAGTTTCTCCTCCAAATAATGAACAAGGAAAACAAAATTATAGCACTTTTAATTTCACAATCACAAAGCCACGTATGTTTATTACAAAGGTCCGGGTTAAACGTCCTAGTAAAAGACCTTTTTTACTAGACACGGATTGTTCTCTGAAAGGAATTCATTTTTGTTTTTACCAAAACCAAAACGCAAAACGTAAAAAAATATTATAGTTTACCACATAACAAACTAAAACACCTACGACTACGAAATCGACGGGCAAACTATAAAGTGAAGCTTATGCGACAGAATTAATCTCCACATCTTAGAAAGACAACTCCACAGACGTTCCAGATTACATTAAAATTGCAAACCAGCAAGCGATAACGTTTCCAGGTGTAATACTGTAATACACACAAATTATATTAATGATTTTTAGGCGAAGTAATTATTTCAATAATTGACTGCTGTTCACGTATTATCTAGGCAAAAAATTGATTTAAATTTAATCATTAAATTATCAGTAGAAATTAAAAAAATAATTGTACTTATATTTATTAGTATGTTTTATTTTAACTTGCAATTTTTTGGGAGGTTGCCCAAACCTGCAAACCTAAGGAAAAACCGCCACTGGTTACCAATAATAAAGCAGTTCCTGTGTGCAGGGCCCCTATCCTCGATAGTGTGATGAGAAAGGTGATGGGAATGGCGATGGGAACGGCGATGTGAACTTTTGGCAGTAAAAGCCGTATTCTTGAAAAGCCAATGTTGCCAGATATGGGTGCTAAAACCCCAGAATTTCAAAAAATAAAATGGATGACAGATTGAATTGAGCTGTCAGACCGAAAATGTCCGTAGCATATTTTGTTGCCATTTTAGACAAAAAGTAGTTTTGGTACTTTAAATTAATCGTCAAAAGTAAAAAAAATAGTGCTGTTGTTATTTTTGTGAAGTTATTAATTGTCATTACAATATTTCTATTTTGCCTAGATCAAATTTATCTTAAATTGACACACTAGAACTGTTAAACAAAAATGCATACAAAGAGCCAAGTACTTTCAGATTCTAATATATAACGAAAAAGGGATATAAAGAAAAACATCCATCATATATACAAAGTAATATACTGACAGTAATTGCAGAAAACCAGCACCGATAAACCTTGAAACGGTGGAAATTACAACTCTACGTAGTATGACTAAAAGCCATCATCCCTATCCACTATGGAAACTATCCAATCAGTTATTTATTGTATGAATTCACAAAGTGTCCAGCCTCTTACTGCAAGATGTTCTGTCCTGACAACTAAATTTGAAAGAAAACCTGAAACTTGAAGAATGATAGTTAAACTGTTTATGACCACGGACCGAAACCAAAGGCCAGACAGAAGACGCCCATTAAAGATACTGGCGGATCTCACATTCAACTTTAAATATATATATTTTTTTATTTTATAAAGATTTGTAGAGACTTGAAGATCAAATGTACCATAAATAAGGTTTTTATGCTGTTGGTCTGTAGGGTTCATATTTATATGTCCCGATAAATTATAATCATAATATATTTAATTGTAGTGTCGTATAGTGTTTAACACAGTGTAATTAAGTAAGTGCTGTAGTTAACATAATTTAAATATAAAATTTGTTACTTATTTAAATAAAAGTTTCAGATAGCTTACAAATTGTGATTTCTCAAATTTATTATAAGTTGTGTCGTGAAAAGAATTATGTTAGATTTAACTGTTTAAAACTAAGATACTCGGCTGTTATGGACACTAGTATTTATGTTAAATCCATAAGCAGAACTGGCCCTAGAAAAACATTTTTAAATAGCACGCTCATACAATTGAGTTATGAACAGAATCTCCTGTAATAATTTTATATGTCTGTAATCTCAAATTTGCTTAATATTTGCGAGACATATTCAACTTTCTAAGGATATTTTATTAAAAAATTTGAATATATTAAAAATATCGAGTACCACCTAATTAACGTTTCAATTGTTTATTCAGAAAATAAAACGTCTTAAAAAAAAACGGTTCGGAAACATATTATTTTTTTTAATGCGAGTTATTTTGAAGAACCAAAAATAAAATAAAAATTTTTAATTCTATTTTATTTTTTGAAATCCGTGCGTAAAATATGTCTTTACTTTTTTGGGTTTCGGTCATATTATTACTTTATAAAAAAATTAACTCATGTTTTTTTCTGACGTTTCGGTTTATTTTATTGATTAAACCATCTTCAGAGAATTATTGTAAATATGAAAAGGAATATGTAAATTTATGCTATATAAACTGAAAATTTTACTTTCTTACCTAATGTTAACAGGTGGTTTACTTGAATAACTTACATTTAACTATTTTATTACTTTAATAGAATATAATTAAACACTTATTTTTTATTATAAATAAATATAGAAAACTATTATTTTTTATATATATTTATATCCTTTGGATATTTACAGTAATTCTCTGAAGATGGTTTAATGAATAGAATAAACCGAAACGTCAGAAAAAAACATGTGTTAATTTTTTTATAAAGTAATAATATGACTGAAACCCAAAAAAGTAAAAACTAATTAATAACTACACGGTCAACAAATAGAAACAAAAAAGTAAAATATGTCATTTAGCGGCTGACATTTCATTTGCACATGTTTCACCGTTCGCTTGCCTTCCACCGGGCGAACGAGGACATGAGTGATGAACATTTCAAGAATACGCGTTCGCCACCTTTTTATGTTCCCCAGTTCGAGGATAGGGCCCCAGTTGCTTCTTCAACGTCAGTGGAAAGTATGTTTAGTACAGTTTTGTGTACTCAGATATGGTGACGTCATAAATGAATTTTCAGTGCAATTTTGTTGCATATAAGAACGCTCATTCCTAACTGACATATGACATTTTTCTAAAAACCTAATCTTAAAAACCCATAAACAAATATTTTGTAAATATTTTATATGGAAGTTTATTCTTCAGCATATTTATATTATTATAAAATTATAGGCTAAAAAATTAAGCATATCAATACTTAGTTTTGGTAACCTCATTTAAAGTGTCTTCATACATTATAATCTGATATGTATGGTCGTGTAGGTCAGATTTAATAGACGAAATCCGGCAATTTTACAAAAAAAAGATCTTTTCTATATAATAACTTATCAAAAATAGTGACAAACGGTTTTTTTAAGTAACAAATAATAAACATACCCTCCAAAACTAACACTTATTTTTCCCCCACTACCTATTCATCTCATTCATCGGGGTCTGTAGCCGATGAATTCGATGTATTGTTGATGCGTTCATCGATAAAAAAAAAAGAACGATTTAATGATTAATCGCATTTTTATCACTTTATTTTAAAAACAGTTTGGTGGATTTTAGGTTAGTGCGCAAAATCATCGATGGAATAAAAGAACTCGTCTATAGATTGGAAAATGAACAAGGTGAAAATTGGTAGTTCTATTTAAATTTTACAGTCAAAATACAAATGATGATAAGTTTATAATTTCAAGTTGACTTTTATATTTATATTTTTTAGTTTTAAATATTGTCGAAACTAAATTATTTAATAAAAAAGTTTATGACATTTAGGTACTTCAAGGTAAAGTTTTTATTTTTTATGTTCTTAGGCATTTCAATGTAGCTATTAAATCGTTTGTTAATTTTTTTTCGCAAGTTATTTGAAATAGCATAATAAATATTTTTAATTAAACATGATTTTTATTGAAAAAAATCAAATGATTTCAACCGCGATTTAAATCATTTCATTAAAATTAACCCAACCCTAGTTAAGGATGACCAATAAAAAATCGTCCATTTATTACCTAGCCTAAAAGTAAAACGTAAATTTTGTGCTTTTCAATTGTAGTTGTTTAACAAATTTTATTTTAAAGTGTTTCGACTATTTTATGACATATTTTGATTAATTTTTATTTTTTTGTTTTTTGATGTACTTGTTTATTTTTCCTTCAATCAAAAACATCCGAAAGCGGACGTTGCCGAACTTAAAAATTAAAACTAGTTGTTATATTAATTTTTAATTTTTATTTTATGACTATGAATAAATGAAAGTAAAGTGTACCATTTAACTTGCAAGTGAAAATTCTTAATGTAAATTCTTACTGTTAGTTGTTAATTTTTTTAAGTATAAATCGACCATTAATATTTGAAAGTTCTAGGATATAGAAAAAAATATAATAGCATGACTTTTATCGAAAAACTCACCTGTAATGCAGCATAATTAAAACTAATAAATATAATTAGCTTTACGTTTACGTGTTGAGCACCATGTTATAAATACTCATACAATTAAAGTTTTATTTTTAAACTGTTTCTTATAAATAGTAGGAGTTATTACTGAGTTAATTATTGATCATTTCCACGAAAAAATCAATATTTTTCCTTGCAAATTTAAAAATAAAGGATTTTAAAAAGGCGTGAATTAGCTCCCTGGTGTAGCAAAAACAAAAAATATTTGAATTTTATAATAAAGCTGAGTCGATTTTGATCCGAAGCTGCAGTATACGAACTATTAATTAAATCGGTTTTATACAAAGCAGTTCATAAGTAACGTACTATCTACATTCTTCTTTATCGTAGATTTTTTTACTGTGACAGAATTTGATTATAGACTTCTGCTAATGACATATTGAGGTAGCGTTAATCATTTTATCTATAATCATTTTTTGCCCCATATTAATTAGTAACTATTTTAATAACCTACAATTAAATTTCACAGTAATAAAGACACTCTGGAAGTCTGGTCGTGTATCTTCTCTCTTGCAGCTTTAGTACCAAACAACTACGGTTATTTAAGCTTACCAACCACAACTCAGAACTTCAGGACTCAGGAAAGGCTGCTAATTAGTGGGTCAGCGCGCCCGCAAGTTAATTCGCGTGAAGGTTTTAATTAAATTGAATGAAACAAGTTTCTCAAAACATTTAAATCTATTTAACAAAAATAAATAGTATAAACGAGCTGTTTACAATGGGAAACTTAAAATTAATAACAATTACAAAAAACTAGCATAATTGCTCTTCTCGGCCGTTATTTTAACCAAAAACGTAAAACCCAATTTTGAAAAACACGTATAAATAGCTTAATAACATATTAAACAAAAAGAAAAGAAATTAAATGCGAAAAAAATAGCTATTTATATTACTTAATCGATCCGTATGAAAATCGCGAAATGCCCCACTAAAATAACACACGATAATCCCTTAATTTCCTAAATTAAACAAAGATAACCTCCTTCCCCGACGATTATACCCGTGACGTAATTATTCTACGGCACTGGTACTCACGGTATCTTCGAAACTTACACCCCTCGACACCCCTCTGATTCCCGTTTGTACCCATATTATCCGATGGAACCCTGAAACGTCAATTTCTTTCCCTTAAAGTTCGAAGGTTTCGATCGTTACGTGCTGAGGGCGTTAGCTATTCTATACCGGATGCTTGATTCCCGAATTTGCCTCTGAGCGTCTTAATAATAATTTTTATATAAACACAATTAATTAAACTATTCTATTTCTTTCTATAACTAAAGGAATAAGATAATATAACGTCTGTGAAAAAACCTGAGTGCCCTTTTATTCCTATTGCTGGTATTTAAAGCATTATTTCTTGCAATCAGGAAAAACAATCGCCATACTAGATTCCTTACACAGGTCAAACGTTATATTACAGTATAATGAGTTTATTTGATTATTCTTTTGTTTCCTAATAGTGGGAAAATCGTTCAATATTTTAATACATTTTAACGGTATTTCATATACCATATGTTAAAAACTACCCTTAACACGTCTGGTTTTGCTTACATAATCCGAGTAGGATTATTTCGACAGATTTATAGCCAAATCTTAGAAAGGGTCTCTTAGTTTTATGTCTTCATAAATTTACTGAGTTTATATATTTTTTTAAGAAAACATTTAAACGACAAAGATCATAAAAGTTAAGCTCGATAACTGATTTATTTTTCCCTTAGACTTTCATGGATAGTGATAAAAAATATAACTACCCTATTCCCACAAGAAATCTATTCACAGAGTGATTATTTAATTATTTATTTTAACAGAATATAGTTGACATTGAACAATGAAAAATAATTAACATTTGTTCCATTACATTACCATCTCGAAATATTTACATAATTTACATTAAGCCAGGTTTGCATTAGTACAGTATAGAGGTAGAGTACGTATTATCTTGGTACATGCATTGTGCAATCCAATTTGCTTTATCGGCTACTATCTTTATTACTCTACATAATATCCCCAAATATTCACAAAGCAAAACCTTTTTGAATAATCGGACTGGAGCAATTTTTAGGGGACTTCAAAAATAATAAAGGCTCTTTGACTACAATGAGAAAGTGTTTACCTTAAAAATGTATATAAATAATTTTTAAATGTTAGTATCATAATACCGTCAAACACCTACGAGTCAAGCTGACTTGAGACTGTAGGCAAACCCTAAAGCAATTAACAAGGAACAACAGGGTAACTGTGATATGGGTGCCAGAGCAAAATAGAATAAAAGGAAATGAGGGAGCGAATAGCCTCGCAAAAGAGGCAGAAACGCCTTTTCTTGACAGCAACCCATCTATGAATTACTGCCCTCAATTCAAGAGTTTTAAGCTCAGGTGCATCAAACCCTGAGTAGCTCCGAGCAAATCTGAATAAAGCGCTTAAAGTGTTAATTTGAACGGTAAATAACCTCCAAATTATTTTTTTTTTTTTGGAATTTGTGTTTTTAATATGCATAGCAAAACATATTGAATTGGTAAAAATATTATTTTATTACTTATTATTTTTGAGTTTTGTCTGCTGTCATGGCATTTTCGGCCATAAATATTTCGCAATTCGTTAAAAAAACTATGAACGTACGTCCGATAGCTTGTGAAATAATCTTATTTTTGTGTCTCCATTTCATGTATAAAATGTTTTTTACCCAAAAATAGCATCTTAAAATGATCACTGATAGCTGCTAGGGCTTTATATACCAAATATTTATATTGGTGCTTGAGGGGTAAGGGGAAAGCAGATCTGACAAGCGCCGAGGCATAATGCACTACTTGAATAAAGCAAGCATTTCTTGCACCTGTGCAGCTCCGAGCTGTTCATGCCAGTGAATCGAGGGCAGTAAATTACAACAATGCTTCTCGAACTCCCAAAAAGGGATATTCGAGTGCGATCTCTTACTATTTAAAAATAGTAATTGTAATAATTAAATCATATATTTATTTCAAATGTATTTTTCTACGTGCATTACTGTCCACTACACGTACTTACTAATTTTAATTATTTACATAATTTTAACTAAACATTTAATTTTACAACGACCTTGAACTTCGAGATCGTTAAAGAAATATATCTTCCAAGCGTGTATACTATGCAAATAACGTATTATCTCACAAGAATTAGTTGGTACATAAAAGGAATATTAAATATACCGAGAATACAGTACACCGACTGACGTAAAACAAAATCATTTACGTCAAGTGGCTCGCTAAAGGAATTTAAAAATTTCTCAAAACAGTCACAACTAAGTTTGTCATATTTATCTAACTGCATGAAATTGTGAAAATGATTTATGGGCTCCCCACAATGAAATGTTCGGCTTAATTGGCTGGACTGCCAAAAACAGAGAAAGACAAAGGTTTTTATTAAAACTAGAGCTGGAACTGAACTTAGATATGAGACCAACTACATAACATAAAAGTTTTCATTTTGAAATAACATAATAAAACATTTTACTTCTTACTTATCTACTTTCGACTTCTGAAGTTATAAATTCGACCGCTATGTTTTTTTTATGTATATACGCCGATTACTACAGAACGGCGATACCGATTTGAATGAAATTTTTTGCGATATATTCAAGAAGTTGCTGCGGTGATCACATGTCACTTTCGCGGAAATCAATTCAGCAAAATCCAAGATTGCGCTTATAGTATGGCAGACAAAAAAAAATTAATTTTGTCCTAGTTTCTCCAAGACTGGTATGGGGAGTTTGTGAGGTTGTATATCTTCTTCTTCTTCTTTCTTATATATAAGCAATTTGCTTGTTATTCTTCGCCTCTTTGCCTGGTTTCAGTCTATTGCGAGGTTATCACTCCATCGTTTACGGGGCCTTCCGGTGCTCCTACGTCCTATTAGTGATTTGTTTCTCGTGATCTTTACTATTCTGTCATCGGTCATGCGGTTGATGTGTTCGTTCCATTCCCTTTTTCTTTGTAATACCCAGTCTTTAATGTTATCAACTTTACACACTCTTCTTATATCCTCGCTCCTATTCCGATCCATAAGTGTCCTGCTAGCTATCCTGCGCACCACTCTCATCTCTGTTGTTTCCAGTGTTTGTTTTGTTTTCGAGGCCTGGTCTGGTTTCTGCACTGTAAGTTAGTATGGGTCTAATTGCTGTTTTATAAATTCTGGATTTAACTTCGATTCCTATTTGTTTATTGCTCCATATGGTACTGTTAAGACATGCGGCTGTTCTTGCTGCTTTCATGGCTTGTCCCCTCAACTCCGTTTCAACATCCCCGTATCCGGATATTTCTATTCCGAGATACTTGAACTTCATTTCCTGCTGTATAATTTTGTTGTCTATTTCTAGTTTGCATCTGAGTGGTGTTCTAGATGTAGTCATGGCTTTAGTTTTTGACGCTGATGTAGTCATGTTAAACTTTTTCGCTGTTATGTTAAATTGGTGCAGTAGTCTTTGCAAATCGTCTTCACTTTCAGTTATTAACACTGCATCGTCGGCGCAGCACAGTATTTTGATTTCCCTATCTCCCATTTTATACCCTTTCAATCTACGCACCTGCTTTATCAACTCGTCCATGATGATGTTAAATAGTAGGGAGCTAAGAGAGTCACCTTGTCGGATGCCATTATTTAGGTTGCATATAACGAATCTAAAATTATTTCAATATGGCGGATCCAATATGGTAGATTAAAAATTTTACATTTCTCGATTTTGTCCAAAATTAGTATTGGGGTAAAAATTTTACATCTCTCCATATTGTTCAAAATTGGTACTGGAGAGTTTCTGAAGGTGTAAATAACGACTTCAAAATTATTTTAAAAAAAATCAACATGACAGGTGCAATATGGCGGTCTAAAAATTTTACATTTCCAAATAACATCCAAAACTGGTACTAGGAGGTTTTCGGTAATGTAGATTAAGATTAGATTGCGAGCTTAAGAATATTTTAGTTTTTCAAAAATTGATATTGGGGGTTCCTGGGGTGCAAATTGCGGATCTTAAATTAATTTTTTCAGACTCAATATGCAGGATTAAATAAGTCTAAAATTTACAATTTTTGCCGTGTCATTTAAAGTTCTAGATAACTCTGCAGGAACGCGCTTACATGCCAGTACTGGTCTATGAATCCATTCAATATTCTCGTTAATCTCCTTTACCCGCACCACAAGACCAGAAAATGTTCCTGTCATTGACTTTGCACCATTAGTGCACACAACCAAACAAAAAGACCAATTTATTTCATTTTTTTCAAAATGATTATTAATCATATCGAAAATTGCTGCATCTGTCGTATAGGTTTTCAGTGGCTTTGCAAATATCTTCTCGAATGAGATTCTTGAAAATATATGCAACATAGACAAGCAATACTACAGCGTTTACTATATCGGTCGACTCGTCAAGCTGAATATCGAAGTAATTCAATATTATTCTTTTTAAAACTTCATTTTCCACATAATTTGCCAAATTATTAATTCTCCGCGACACTATGTTGTTTGATAAGAGAACAAGGTCAATTTTCTTTGCCGCTTTTTCTCCAAGCATACACATCCCCCCTGAACCCCCTTTATAAAGCTAGCAAACCCCTGGGGTTCACGAACCACCGTTTTGGAAACGCTGTTCTATAGGATCCGCTGTCTATATTAAGTACCATTACTTACTCTTATATCTAAGGGTATCAAAAAAACGCAACTTCAAACCCCATTACTTTACTTACGCTTTTTGTTTATCCATGGTTCATTTTATTGATGTTATTTGGCTTCTATATCAATTAATATATAAAACTGTGAAACCAAAATGTAAAAACTCATATTTTCTTTATATAATATAAGTCTTCGCTAAATTGATTTGTCAATAAAATTTTTATAAAAAAATTGAACCGACTTCTAAAAGTGCGCTAAAAAGGGAAAAAATAACTATAATTTTTTTTATGAAATTGAACTTTTTGAAATCGGCGCCAAATTATTTGTAAATGAAAAAAATAACTACTAATATATACAAATTCTGGTAAGAAAGCAATTACAAATAAAGTATTCTTAATCTGTTTATGAAAATCACATTTTGTCAGGCATTAATTTGGCGCCGACTTTTTCATTTTTTAGCGCACTTTTAGAAATCGATTCAATTTTTTTACAAAAATTTTATTTTTCTATTTTTAGTTTCAGAATTCATTATGATATCCACAAATTATTTGAACTAACTACTAATCGAGATTAGTGTACCTCGCAATGACTCCAGGGTGGTAAAAAAGTACCCATTTTATCCAAAGTTGTAAATCACCCTAAAATGGACCACTAAAAATTCTTTGGTTCTTAGACTTTTCCAAATACCAGTAAAATTTTAGAATGGTAATATAGGCCTCAAAACCTTCCAATATCGATGTTTAAAAAACCTAAGATGTCAATTTTTTAGCTCGATATATTTTATACTGCATATTGAGTTTGTATACGCCTCAAGAACCCCATAGTATCAATTTTAAACAAAATCGGAATTTGTAAAATTTTCTATCCCTCACATTGTATCTTACCAACCTAATAGTTGTAAAAAATTAACTTCATATTCGTAATACACGACCCCGAAAACCCTCTAATACCAAATCTGAAAAAATGCAAATAAGGTAAAATTTTCAACCCATCATATTGCATCCGCTATATTCAATCTCAAAAAAAAAATTATTTTAAGTCTTAATCTAATCTAAATCTAAACCCTTCAAAGCCCCCCTAGTGCCAATTTTGGTTGAAATCCGGAAATTTAAAATTTCTAGACTTATATTCGCTATATACATCCTCAAAAACGATTCAGTCCCACCTTTGAACAAAATCGAAAATGTAAAATTTTTAGTCCGCTATTTTGGATTTGCCATATTAAATCCTGAAAAAATACTTTTAAATTCATAATTTACACCCTCGAAATGTAAAATTTTTAGAACACCATATTGAATCTGCCATATTGAGTTTTTCAAAAAATATTTTAAATTCATAATTAACACTAACAAAAATATCCCAATACTGATTTTAGACAAAATCGGAAGATGTAGAATCTTTAATCCGCCATCTTGTATCCGCCATATTGAATTTTTTAAAAATAATTTCAGATTCGTTAAGTGCGACCCCGAAAACTCCATATTGGATCCGTCATATGGAATTTTTTTAAAATAATTTTAGATTAGTTATGTACGACTCTGAAAACTCCCTCGTACCAATTTTGAAAAAAAATCGGACAAAATTGATTTTTTTGTCCGCCATATTGGATCCGCCATATTGAATTTTTTCAAAATATTTTGGATCCATTATGTGCGACCCCGAAAACTCCTCCACACCAATTTTGGAGAAATTCAGACAAAATTAAATTTTTTTGTCCGCCATATTGAATTTTTTTAAAATAATTTCAGATTCGTTGTGTACGACCCGAAAAATTCCCCCAAATTAAATTTTTTGGCCGTCATATTGTCAGCGCCATCTTGGATATTACTACACCAATTTCGTCCAAAAAAATATGGGACCACCGCAGCAACTTCCTGAACAAAACGTAAAAAATTTCATCCAAATCGGTGTCACCGTTCCGGAGTAATCGGTGTACATACATAAAAACAAACATACATACTCGACGAATTGAGAACCTCCTTCTTTTAGAAGTCGGTTAAAATACGCTTTTTTCGTTAGGGAGAGCTATTATGTAAGTTAATTTTATACAGGCTCATAAACCATTTGACTTTAAACGCCAATATTAAACTATTTGTTAAGAATCATTTTATGAAATTATTTTTAAATATATAAAAAATAGTTTATAATTTGGTTTAAACTAAAGGCCAATGTTTTGTAAGCTAACCAGAACCAACCTCCTTATTTTGGGTTTATAAGTAGGAGAACCCCCATTAAAAAAAAAACCGTTTATTAAAATATATAATCAGCAAGATATCTTTAAATTTATTTTTTAAAAATACCGGCGAAAAAATGGAGGTCAGCTGTGAAAGGCAACATGTCGTTATTTATTGTTTTAATAACGGCATTAAACTTATTTCCATAAAATTCGAATATCAACTTTTTATTTATGGAACATCTGGTCTTGAAAACCCAAGGTTAACTTGAAAGTGTTAGTTAGTGAACCACTTGATGTTACCATCGATTGTAAAACTGGGCCTAAATGAGATATGTAGTATATCTTGCAATGTTTCCAAGGTCGCAGAAAAGTACCTATTTTATCCAAAGTTGTAGATCACACTGAACTGAATAACAAAAAATTCTTAGATTTTGAGAATTATCCCAATACCAGTTTTGAATGAAATTGTACCAAGCAAATATTTAGTCTGGCATCGTAAATTCACTCTTCTGAATTTTAAGAAATTAATTTTCGATTCGTAATCTAAACCCCAAAAACTCCCCAACACAAATATTAAAAGAACTTGGAAGATCTAAATTTTTTAGTCCTTCTAATTTTATCCAGCATATTGAGTTTAAAGAAATTAATGTAAGCTCCGTAGTTAGTGTTACACTTCAATTACTCGATCTACCGAAATACAAGTACTATTGAGGGAAAGTTTGTCTATGGTTATACCGAATTTTGAGCATAGATTAAATAAGAAAGGAATAGATAGGCCACTCAATAGTAATTTTTGTCACCGCATTCTGCGCCCTCTGATGAAATTAAAATTAATTCTCCAAGCATACACTTTAACACAGGGTCCAATCAAATTTTCTGTATGTGCTTGTCCAGATCTTGCAATTCTGTAACTAACTCCAAATGATGCCTTGAGAGCCATTTTACTATCTCGTTTAAATCTGTTAGAAAAGAAGAAACACTAAACTTTTTTGTCAATTTTCTTTTAAAATATTCAACAAATTTATTCTTGTGAACCGGATGTCTTGTTTGAAGGTGTCTACGAAGAAGAGATGGCTTTAAACTGCTGTTGGCCGGGATTTCATTACAGATTACACAGTAAAATAAAACACATATGTAAA
This sequence comes from Diaprepes abbreviatus, assembly GCA_034092305.1. NCBI lineage: Eukaryota > Metazoa > Arthropoda > Insecta > Coleoptera > Curculionidae > Diaprepes > Diaprepes abbreviatus. The sequence goes on along the minus strand of JASJET010000055.1, from coordinate 24,700,535 downwards.
TAGTGACTGTCATATTTTGGTTTCTTTCCTTTTTTCTCACTCTGTTCGCCTATTTTTTCTTTACTTTCAGTCTGGCGGGACGGTAGCTCACAACGACGTGCGCCCGTGCGATTGCTAAGGCTTGAGTATTTGTTGTAATTTATTTACACAAGAAGAAATCACTAAACTGGTTTACACTACTAATATTTGTGAAATTACTCGGAGTTCTTAAGCTTATCGTACTATTCAGATCGAATTTACTCTTCTTTATATGTGACTGCGGCGTTTTTATATCGGCAGACGTTATTGTCGATCTTTCATGCGCTTTTTGGAAAATTATTGGTTCGCCAAAGTAGAAGTTGCCAGCTCGTTCAAGAATGTATTCGCATCGCCAGCGGCGTAGCTACTTGTCGCGTTACAGATTGTGGAAGTTTAAATTTCGCCATTACAATATTTCTTTCGCAAACCCCTGGGGGCTTACTTGAAAAAATTGTTTTTATTTTCACTTCTTTCTCGTTTTTACCCCTTTGCAATGTCATGTAATCAGTATATAGATCGAAAGAAATTTTCCGACAAATAAATTATATACTATAACATTTTAATAATAATATCATGCAAAAAAAAGTAAGAAAATTCTTGATTTTGACACTTTCTCAGTTAATAATTTTTCACGGTCCCAGCTCACTTTTTCAGGTTAACACATATCGTCATTCCGAAGAGATTCATCCAGAAAGTAAAACTACCGCCCGCTACACCAAATCGAGGCTACTTTTTAACCTAATTCGAGTAGAGTATACATAATATAAAAGAAATAAATTCCCTATATGTGAAAAGGAAAGTTTCTGTAGCCGCCGTTGACATTCGGCATATCGCTCCTATAATCGACAAACATGTTTGTTTTGGTAGTACTGAGAGCTTTGCTTGAGCCACTCGTTGCTGTTCCTTACTTCAATAGGCTACAAACCATAGTCTATCATTGGTCTAATGATCATAATACACAATCGATGTAGTTGTGCACCAAAATTTTCCACATACCCCGCTGTAGATACCTGCTGAATCATTTTATCCAAATGCGAGTTCCAGTTAAGCTGTTCATTCAGGATAACCTCCTGATATTTTACTTCCTATGTAAAATTGATTGTGACTCCCCTAAGTCCATCAAATTAATTTTTTCTTATTGTTTATTTCTTAGGATTTATTGGCATTTTCTCAAACTCTGAGTATCTGAAATTTGATTCGTAGATATTCTCCTTAATCAAAATGACCAGGTTGTCAGCATATATCCACCCCATATAACAGAATGAGTTTTTATCTTATTTTCATCATTGGGGAGGCCGTTTCCCTAGGAAGTTTTCAATATCAATATACTATAGAGTAGCAAAGCAGTGACGATGGGTTGAAACTAAGTCGGAAACAAAAACCGAGGTTAAGAAACTTTCCGGGCTTACGCGGACTAAATCCTTTGAGATATATCGAAATGATATATGAGCCATGTAGATCCCAGATAAAGTCTCTTTATGCGAGCTCTTAGAGAAAATACCATTAGCGTGACCTTTATAAAAATTTTATAGAAAAAAATTCGATTTCTCACTTGAATATACTTATTTTGCATACATTACACATCATACCAGAAATTTTCAAGCATATAAAACATTATTTACATGATCTCTTAATCGTACCAGCAGAGTTGATAAACTACATACTACTTATTTTATCAGTCAGCAGCATTTTTTACATTTGTGAACTAAAAAAAGTTACAAAATCAAAATTTCAGTAAGAAATAAATGAAACCTATCTGCCGTGTTTAAATAGTTGCATATATGTTATTCTCCTTTCAAACAGAGAAAAAGAAAAGAATGTATAGAAACAGTTTATTTTCTCTGATCTCTCCATATGTTTTTCGACCACCTTATGGCCTCGTTATTGGAGCAGTATCGAACCGAGATTAACATTCGCAAGAAACAACTAATATATAAAATATAAATTCCGAAGCATGTCGACAGGATATTATATTTTATATAGCAGCTGTTTCCTGCTCTCCCTTCGATACTGCTCTAGTGATGAGACCATAAGGTGGTCGAAAGCATATGGAGAGAGAACCAGAGTTGTTTTTGCTGGAAATAAACTGTTTCTAGATATTCCTTCCTTTTTCTCCACCTGAACAGAGAATAACATAAAGGCAACTAAAAAGTTACACTACATAATTATGAAAAACTTCTCATACATATAAATGTCCTTCATTCAACAAATTCATAGACAGTGTTGCGCTGTTACCTTAGCAATGATACTTTTCCTGACTTTGTCTCGACAATAATCATTGGTTTAATTAAAAGGAAACTTTTCGATAATTCTTATCTCCCTTAAAACAGCAAATTCAACAATTTTACCATCGTCACCACTGATTCGTTTCTTTTTGTAATACTATATAACCCGTTACAGGATATACATCCAAAAATAAGTTGAAAGAGAGAGTCTAGTTATAAGATACAACCAAAAAAGTTTTCTAAATATTATTACCTAAAATTAATGTACGTACATATAGGGAATGGACGTAAAAACGAAATTAAGTACATCATTTATGTACGTAATAACCAAACAAGCTTTTAAATTTTGTTTGGTTATCACGTGACTGCCTCATTCATATTTTTTCCTGCTATATTTTTAATACTATCGGGATTTTATAATGTGCGTAAAATTATTGTCAACAATTATTTATTTATGTACCTAATAAATTCTTAAAAATTTTTCAATAAAAATCTAAACTTGAAAACGACAGATAAAAGATCCTAAATAGTCGAAAATAAATGGACAAGGCCATATGTTATTGTATTTTTTATTCCATGTCAAATCATACCAGGGTCTAGACCACAATGTCTCGGATTTCCGCAGAAATTTGTAAATTTGTTCTAGCCGTGAAATACCTACTTTTTGGGGTCAATCGTTTTTTCATTAAACTTTGAAAAAAATAGCTTTAATGAAATAGATACTACTACTTTTGAAACTATTTATCCAACAGCAATAGTTTATGATCCCTTTTTCAAGACAAAATTAAAATATTCTCATTATCAATTTTTTCTTAAAATTGTGTTTTAAAAAAACCGTTAAAAATCTACAGAGATTTGCGTACCCTCCTTCTTTAAATCATCTAAATATGTAATTACATTGCTGGATGTATTACAATTTTAATGTGGTATCTCTGGTTTAAAACCAACCACCACCTCTTGACCTCGGGTAAACAGATCTAAAATAATCATTGGCTCTCAAAGGTGGCAGAACGTGTTCTGCTCATGCTCTTAATCTGCTTTGTTAGTCGCCAAAGTCCTATAGGATGGGCTGAATCACATAAACAATCAGCAGAATACGGTCTTATTTAGACATGCAAAGGGCGTTTGACACAGTATGGCATCAGTTGTATTCTACAAAACTACTTTCTATGACATGCCGCTGCACATGATGGCATTGATTGAATCCTAATTAGAAAACAGAGTAAGAAAACAAACTATCTGATCCACGCCTTTTTAACGCGGGTGTTCCTCAGGGGACAGTACTCTTTCCAATCCTGTGTAATTATTATACAGCGGATATCGCTGTAAATCCAAACACCGACTTATATATGTACGCGGATGATGTACTGTTGATCATCACCTCTTTCTAAACACAAACGGCGAGAGCAAGAATGCAGTATCATATAACCACACTCCTACCGTACTAACAAAAATCACCATTAATCCAACAACAAATTTACGAACCACAGAATAATTACTCCTTTTGTATACCATACAAGAGGAACTACAAATAAGGCACTTGCTGCAAGGGAACAACTTCACTCTTTAGCTCATCGTCGGTGCTATAAAAAAAAACATTATATATAAACAAATGAAAAGGCCCGTCATGATTCATGAAGTACCAATTTATAGCTCTAGAAGTAAGACTCAAATGGCCCGTTACCAGAGACAAGTTGCTGCGCTGTGTCACGTTTTCTAACAAGTATACTAAAATAGCAGAACTACACAATATGGCGGAAGTTTCGTATTTTTTCGAACACGTGTAGCAACTTGCTCCGAAGTTCTATAATTACACTATAAACAACTAGACACTCAGGGTAGATTATCAGAGTTAGGCACAACAACATCGACAGTCTTCACAAGGTGCTATATAGCTGCTTGTCTATATTTTATGAAGGTGCCTGAAGTCTGTCTGCAATACCAAACATTGCACATAATAATGCGTAATTATACACAATTATATAATTATAACCTAATATCTAAAATCAATACAATATAGTTTATAATTACACAATATAGCTCACTTAAAATTGTATTTAAAAGTATAGTTGTAAATAACAATAGTTAAAAGACATGTGAATCCGGATCGGAGATGACTAAATTATGAATATAAAATTTTGAAAAACAAACACATTGGCGTGACTAAGATAGAGGTTAGATCGTATTCACCCCAAACTGTTCTGGTGTCCACCCTAACTATGATGATATTTCTTCTCTAAATATCAATATTAGTGGCCGATATTTCTCAATCCAATATATCGAAAATTCGATATTTAAATCTGAGTATCGAAATCGATAGATATATATATATATATATATATATATATATATATATATATATATATATATATATATATATATATATATATATATATATATGAGATTATTTAAAAGTTTAAAAAATATCATTCATAGTCGTATTAAATGACTATTCGCTTCAATCAGACACTGGTTGGTTTCAAGAGCGGTTTTTGAGAAACTTTTCCTAAAAATATTTATAAATTCTCATTCATTAAAAAATATAGATATAAGACAAATTGTAATATTCAAAACCACTACATAAAACATTTTAGTTTTTTTTTTGTTTGTTAGTGAAACTGTTTTTAGGGCCATTTGATTTAAATTCAAATTCAATTGTGTATAAACTTCGCAAATTACAATTTAGATTTAAAAAAACAATTGAAATCAAACTGAAATAAAGTGTCACAAAGACAGTACCAACCAATAACAAAAAAATCGATTTTAGTGTGCTAGCAATTATTTAACACTATGATTTTTTTGTCTTTGTCTTAGTTTCATTCAATAATTTTGTTGTATGGGTTGACATAAGTTAACCCTATTATATTTATAACTAAGTAGGTAGTTTTTACTGTGACAAATTATAAACTGATTCACTTAGAAAAGAAATATCTCAAGAACTAACTTGTTAATGGCATTAACGAAATTAACCGGAATTTCAAATATTGATATATTCCAGTTATATTTATTTCGAGATGTTAAAAGAATAAATAATCCTTCAAAGTTGGGAATAAATATTAAACATCCTTGTATTTAATATTCTTGCTGTCAGTACAAGTAAATTTAAATCTTCAGATATTTATTACCTAATATATTAATTGATGTTTATTTAATCTTATATGATAATTGTTCAAAAATAAACAAATGACCTTCCAATGAGTTTGTTTATATCGTGGCAACAGAATCCGCTTGAAAACGAATTTAACGTGTAAATTACCGCAAATTTAAATTGTTTTTAACCGACTTCTCAAAGAAAGGTTCTCAATTTCGACCGCTATGTATTTTTTTATGCATGTACACCGATTACTCGGAAACGGCGGCACCCATTACAATGAAATTTTTTACGTTATATTCAGGAAGTTGCTGCGATGGTCCCATATTATTTTAGGACGAAACTGGTTCAGTAAGATCCAGAATGGCGCTTATAATATGGCGAACAAAAAAATTAATTCGATTTTCTCCAAAATTGGTATGAGGGAATTTTCGGGGTCGTATACAACGAACCTGAAATTATTTTTAAAAAATTTAATATGACGGATCGAATATGGCGGACAAAAAATTAATTCTGTCTGATTTTCTCCAAAATTGTTAAGGGGGAGTTTCCAGGATCGCACGTAGCCAATCTAAAATTATTTTTAAAAAATTCAATATGGCAAATCCAATATGGCGGACAAAAAAATCAATTTTGTCCGATTTTCTCCAAAATTGGTTTGGAGGAGTTTTTGGGATCGCACATTATGAAACTGAAATTATTTTAAAAAATTAAGTATGGCGGATCGAAGATGGTGGATTAAAAATTTTACATTTCTCGATTTTGTCCAAAACAGATATGGGGATTTTTGAGGTGAAAATTATGACTTTAAAATTATTTTTTCATTATACAATATGGCGAGTCCAATTAGCGGTCTAAAAATTTTACATTTTTCGATTTTGGTTAAAGGTGGGACTGGATCATTTTTGAGAATGTAAATAGCGAATATATAATCATTTTAAGAAAATCTAATATGTAATTGACGATTTAAAATTTTAAATTTACGGATTTCATCCAAAATTGGTACTAGGAGGCTTTCAAGGGTTTAAATTTAGATTAGATTAAGACGTTAAATTTATTTCTTTGAAATTCAACAGGGCGGATCCAATATGGTGGATTGAAAATTTTACCTTATTAGCATTATTTCAAATTTAGTCTTATGGGGTTTTCGGGATCTTATATTATAAATAAAAAGTTAATTTTCTACAACTTAATATGGCAGATACAATATGAGGGACTGATTTTCCGATTTTTTCTAAATTTGATGTTGCGGAGTTCTTGGGGCGTATACAAACTTAATATGCAGGATAAAATATGGCGAACTAAAAAATTTACATCTCAAGTTCTTTAAATATCCGTATTGGAAGGTTTTGGGGGCCTATATTACTAATCTAAAATTAATTTAAACTTAATAGCGGATTTACTATGACAGATTAAATATTTGTTTGATACAATTTCATTCAAAACTGGTATTTGGAGAACTCTAAAAATCAAAGAATTTTTAGTTGTTCATTTTAGGGTGATTTGCAACTTTGGATAAATGGGTACTTTAATGTCATTGCGAGGTACACTAATCTCGATTAGTACTTAGTTCAAATAATTTATGGATATAATAATAAATTCAAAACTAAAAATTGAAAAATAAAATTTTTATGAAAAAAATTGAACCGACTTCTAAAAATGCGCTAAAAAGTAAAAAATAGCAATATAAATTTTCATAGGAAATTGAAATTTTTGAAGTCAACGCCAAATTATTTCTAAATGAAGCAAATAACTGCTAATTTAAGATATATACAAACTATGGTAAGAAAGCAATTATAAATAATGCATTTTTAATCTATTTATACGAATCACATTTTGTCAGATATTAATTGGTACCGACTTCAAAAATTTATATTGTTATTTTCCACTTTTTAGCGCATTTTGAGTCGGTTAAAAATTAAATTCACGATGTCTGGTCGATAAACATGCCACAAATAATCAATATCCTACCGACACGTTCCGCCCGAAAATAAGTACAAATATTAGTTCCAACTTTATACAAGTACGTCAACTCAGGGTGTCTGGGTAAAGGCGTATATATATATATATATATATATATATATATATATATATATATATATATAGTAAAATGGCGTAAACAAGTGGAAAATAATGTAAAAAACTTATTTTGTAACTCTCAAATAATGATGATTTTGGGTAGATATTGTTGTGGAACTAACATCTTACCACAACTTTCCGACAAAACTTGACTTAAATAGGAGTCATCCTATCATTTTGACGGTGATCGAAAATTAGATCGCTTAGTCATATGTCTTTAACACCAGGGGCATTGCTAAATGCGTCAATACTAATAAACGGGGAATGCAATATAAACAAGATTTTAAAAATATTTTAAATAACAATAAATTTTTACCTATAATAGCCAAAACGAATTATCAAATCAAAAAAGTTCCGCCTAATTTGTCTTCAAAATAAACATAAAATAACTGGTCTCACGCATTGACATAAAATAGTAAACAACCTATTTACGAGGGGCAACTGAAAAGTTCTTGGCGTAAGGTACTATAAGTTGTGGTAATGACTCCCTATCTATATTTAAAAAAGTTTCAATCGCCATATGTGACGAATTGGTGGGTTTTATAGAATTTTAAGAACTGTTCGGTGATTATATTCCTTACAAAAAGCAACAGAAAACCGAAAAAAATCTCTAATGTTTAGGGAGAGTTCAGGCCTTCATATTTTATCATGTAATCACGGAGCTAGCTGTGTGACAAAAGTGAAATTCGACAGAAAACGACGACTACCACTCGTTGACGATAGTCCCGATTTTTCGGGATAGTAAAGGAATGCTATGGATCAATTACCTTCATAGAGAAACTGCAATAAATGATCTATATTGCTCCAACGTTCCGATCCGAACTATTAATGAAAAGAGAGGGAAAATCAGCTAGAATGTGTTGTTTTTGGACGACAATGTGCCTGTTCTTACCTTCCGGGTTTAGAGGCGTGCCCTGAAGCGAATGACCTTCGAAAAACAAAAACACTCGTTCGACAAGCTAGACCTGATTCCTAGTGATTACTTTTTTGAGGGCGAAGATGAGATTAAGGTGGCAAACATTTTGAGGAAAGAAAAAAAATTGTTTTTAATGGTATAAAGCGCTAAACAAACAACTTGCAAAATATATTGAGTTAGAGTGAAATTATATAGAAAAATTAAAAATATTTTGTTTTTTTATTCCTTCTTTAGGCATCTCAGGATGGAAACTTTATCTTAGCATTCTCTAATAAAATGTTAAAAGTATTTTGAAATAAAAACTAATTTTAAATTAGTTATTAAACGTTTAGTACTTCACTTTTTGTTTCCAAGAAAGCACTTATTTGCTTTTTACAGCAGATGATGATGATGCAAATATAGTAATTAAGAATCAGAATATAATTAAAGTTTAAAAAATAACAAAACAAAACTTAATTATCAAGCGTAACAAACAATGTACAGTGGGGGCCAACTAATTAGAAACACTCCAGGTAAAAGTCAAAATTTTATTTTTATGCAGTTCATTAATTTGCAAACGTCTCGTAATAATGGGATATTTTAGTAGCGTTTTGCAAAGATGGAAAAAAATTATGATCCTTCTAACTGTGAGATAACACTAAGCAACAAACTTTAGTTTATTTGTTGTCTCTTGTATGAAAAGTGCATTTTTTTTGTTAATTTTGGCGCACTGAATAAAAAAATGACAATGAAGTTAACAACTTAGTTCCAGTTTTCAAAAGCAAGTTTTTTCTTATTTTATTTTTAACCAAACAATAAAAAATACACACTTTTTCACTTGTAGACACACTAAATACTTTCTGTCTTTTTGCTTTTCTTTTGTGTGAATTGTTTCTGAAGCATCTCTAACAACAGTCCAACAGTAGTCGGCAAGCACGGAAGCATTCCTCTTTCCCTGGTGTTTTTTCTCCATTGTCGATATATCCTGCTGGAAGCGTTCGCCGTGCTCATCACTTAAAGTTCATCAGTTGTCAGGAAAAAGTCCAGATGTGAGTGTAGGAAATGGATCTTTAGAGACATATTGCAACCCATTTTTTGATACGACGAGAGTAACATAATTGTCAGCTTTTTTATTTCCGAAGAAATCGGTGACCATGAGGCGAAAGTCATTCCAAGCATTTTTTTCAATATCTGATAGAGTGCTGTCAAAATGTTTGTCTTTCAGAATATTTCGAATTTGTGGCCCCACAAAATTACCTTTACTTAGCCTTGGGAATTTCTGACACAGGTATTGAAAAGCTAGCCCATCTGTATTCAGTGCCTTAACAAAGTTTTGCATTAGGTACAATTTTATATGCAGTGGTGGCAACAAAATCTTGTTGGGTCTACCAATGGCATATGTTATACATTTTTTTCACGTCGCTCTAATAATTGTCGAATGGACCAGTCTTTTCTCTAGTAATAAAGTACCTTTGCCCGACTGTCCCATTCACATAAAAAATAACAAAACTGGGTGTAGCCTAGTTGCAACCCAAGTAAAAGTGCAATCACCTTTAAATCGCCACAGATCTGCAATTGATGCATATCGTATTTTATACTTGTCAATAAGTATTTCATATTATCATGTGAACTGCATATCCAGCAGGAATAGAACTGTCTATAAACTCCATTCCCCTACCTTGTAGCTTATATTTAAAACTGCCAATAAACCGCTAATGTTATAGCAGAAAACCAAGTTCTTTGCCATGTTAAAAAATGGTGCTAGGCCTTTTTGGCATTTACGAAAAACACATACTGAAACATCGTCTTCTAATAAGTTTCATTGCTGCAATCTTGATCATAGTAAATCTGCTTTACTTTTTGGTTCTAACTCTCTTACAAAATCATTTTATCATTAATCATTGGGTTATTTTGTGCGGTTGGCGATATAACGTGCTGGGTGTGAAATCAGGATCTCTTGATATTTATGACATATTTTCTTCTTGAGAAATCGTTGTATCGGTATTATCTGATTCGTAAGTGCGGTTACATTGTTATTATAGAGGGATACATGATATCACGTATCTCTAAAACTTGAGCTAATATTAAAAAGATAAGTTTAGTTTCGGTTTTAGCATATCAAAAATGGTGAGATTTAGTCAATTTTATTTTAGATACTTTTTGGCCGTTATTCAATGTAATCTTTAATTTAAGGCGTACGATAAGATAGTAGAAGATGTGAACTTTGAAAAAATGGGGTTTGATGGTCTTAAACACATTCATACCCAGGACACCCATTAAATTGTCCCACAAAGGAAAATACTTCGAAAAACTAACAGAGGAGTGGATGAAGCTTTTGTTCACATCGTCAAAAAAAAATCGTTTTATGACATGAGAACAAATAAAAAAAGAATTTCATACAAGAACTCGTACTTCTTCTCGAACCCTAATTTGCTTAGCAAGGGATTAAGAAAAAAGCCACTGTTGACAAAAAAAATAGCCAAACTGAACTGATATTAACTAGAAACCATATCAATTGGATTGTATTGGAGGGATTGTTGACGAAACTACCATAAATCATATTAGCATTGAAGGTAGACTATGTGTGAGATGTTCAATAAAGGTTTTCTATGAGCTACATGATCAGGTGCGGATTCAGCTCCTCTCTCACAAGAGCAAAGAAAAAATCCAGATAACCCCTAGAGACAGTACTATATGCTAAGGAGAAGCAAGTTGTCGGCGGAAGGGGAGGATGTCTGCGACATCTACGTTCCTTATGTAGAAGGCAAGCGATTCTATTTGCTCAGAATTGAAGCTTTTGAGGAGGGGCGATCGCAACCCCACAGATCCGTGCCTATACATGATGGCCAATTTATTAAAGTAACTAAACTTTCTCGACACCATTTTTTTTTTGATAAATAAAACTCTCTCTTTCTGTTTATATATATATGGGCAAACCCAACAACTTATTCACATTGAGTGTGATGAGTTTATACTGTAAGTTAATATTATTCTCATGACACATTTGTACAATTTTAGTCACAATATTGTTAGTGCCGAGTGTTAACAATATGTCATGGAGATATTATTTATTTTCAAAGTTATCTCATTGATAAATTAACCTTATAAATATGAAAAATAGGCTCCATTTTAACTCGTTTTTTCTAGCGCCGTGTGTGGAATCATTCCAATTGTAATATTTGTAGCTAATTTTGCATCAAATATCCATTACCCTGTAACACGGAAATATGTGCCACTCTTAGTAATGGAAATGAGGAGCTTCAGATACGCGTGATTCGATTTACTATTGTTTTACATTTATAGCAACCTAACGATATAGCGCCTGCGCCGTGTTAGCCAATCTCTTTTTCAAACATGTAAGTACCTTGTTTTCCACGCAAATAAATACATTTTTCATTACTGGTCAAGGTGCACTGCTTAGTTCTTTTTCTAGAGCCTTTAGAAAATAACAAATAAATGCGTAAACGGTTTTGAAAAACAATTTTTTTCTGCGGGATACCAACACATAAAATTAGTGCGCTTCGTTGAGTACTGTAAATTTAGTTTGATCCGGCTTCTAAAACAAGGAAATTGTCAGTTCGACGGCTACGTATTTTTTTTATGTATGTACAGGTTGGATCGTTTGGAATGGCATTCTTGTTCCGTAGAATCCAGCGGCGTAGTCAGACTTTTAATTTTAGTTTTAATTCGAAGATATAAATCCAAGTTTAAATTTTTTAAATGGAACACCCTGTATTTTTTTACATTATTTTTTTTTAGACTTTACATCATCTTTAAGAATATATAATATTGTGAATATAAATTGAAAACAAATAGGCCAAAAACAGTTTTATTAAATATGTAAACGTTTTAAAATAGGAAATGTCCATTAACAAAGCTATATTGATATAATATAAAATTATTTAGTTAATTTTTTTAATCAGTTTCGTAACCTATAATATATAATATAATAAATATTCTAACTAATCTCGATTAATAAAAAATACTTAAATCATTTCCATACGTCACTGCTAAGAACACGTTTTAAATTCGATGAATATAATATATTGTATATTATGTTTTAAAATAGTAGGCTGTGACTATAGATAAATAAAAGAATCACTTATTCGACTAAAGTCTGAGGTCGATTAGAACCTTTTTTGTTCCAGGTTGATTAGCTTTTCAACTTGCAATTTGTCTATTTAAAAACTTAAAATGGAAAAATTTTGAAAAGAATAATATGGTAGAATGTTATACTGAGTGTAATAAGCACAAGCAGAGAGCCTCTGATTTATATTTTGAACGGTATCCGGAGCGCGAACAACCCAAACTGGCAATTTTTAAGAGAGTAGAGGAAAATTTAATCAATTTTGGATCCTTTAAAAAGCCACCATAAAAAACGTACGCATAATAAGGTAAAGAAAATTAAATTATAAATGTAATTACTGCATGTGTTACAGCAGATCATTCAAGGTCGAGCAGAATTATTGAAATGGATTTTAGGGTTTCTCGTAAAAAAATCATTAAAAATTTTAAAGGAGAACATTTAAACTTAAATGTTAAAAGGCAAGAAAAACTTAACTTCTGTAATTGGAATATGGATATGTTACTTAATAATGATTTTTTCTTTAATAATATTATATGAACGGATGAGTCAAGAATAACTAGTGATGGTATTTTAATCGCAATAATAATCATCTAAGGGCAGATCAGAACCCTCACCGACAAATAAATAGGGTAACACAAGGACGATTTAGGTTTAATATTTGGGTTGCTTTGTTGGGTAATAGAATAATGGCCTACGAGATATATGAAGGGAATTTAAATGATCAAGCCTACATAGACATTTTGGTAAGATACATCGTTCTATTTATGGATAATTTACCTTTAAGGAAACGTATCAGATTATATTTTCAATACGATGGAACCCGGCTCATTACGCCGGAATTGTTGTCGAATGCCTTAACGCTAATTTTGCACAGAAATTGATAGCAAACAATGGGCCAGTCAGGTGGTCACCTAAGTCACCTGATCTTACCTCCCTAGATTTATTTTTTTAGGGGTATATGAAAAAAAAACTATATAAATTTGTTGTCAATTTATACTGAGCATATAATATTTTCTTAAAGATAATGTAAAATGCAAAAAATTATGTAAAAAAATACAGGGTGTTCCATTTAAAAAATTAAAACTTAGTATTATATCTCCGTAATTGAAACTAAAATTAAACATCTGACTCTGCCACTGGATTCTACAGAAAAAAGGACTTCAAAAATGTTTAATAGTTTTATCTTTGTTGCTTTGATAAATAAAACATAGGACATTTCAGAAAATGGAAAAATGCGAAAATCGCCCTGTAAATCGGCAACCGATCACGATAGCCGTAATTTGTTTTCGCCATTACAGTTTTTTCAAAAAAAGAGCTCAGGACTACTTTATCAGATTTTCAAAATCTTTTACGGCTTCCCAGATAGTTTTTGAAATTGCACATTACGAATCTGAAATTATTTAAAGAAAATTAAATATGGTGGATCCAAGAGGGTGGATTAAAAATTTTATATCTCTCGATTTTGTCCAAAATCAGTATTGGGAGATTTTTGTTAGTGTTCATTACGAATTTAAAATCATTTTTGAAAAACTCAATCTGGCGGACCCTTCTAAAATTTTACATCTTTCGATTTTCTTCAAAGCTGATATAGGAGGTTCATGAGGGGTAAATTATTAATTTAAAATTATTTTTTCAAGATTCAAAATGACAAATTCAATAAAGCGGAATAAAGATTTTACATTTTTCGATTTTGGTGGAACGGGATCGTTTTTGAGGATGTAAATAGCTAATATAAAATTATTTTAAGAAAATCTAAAAAGTCAGATGCAATATGACGGTCTAAAAATTTTAAATTTCCGAATTTCATCCAAAATTGGTACTAGGGGACTTTCAATAGTTTAGATTTAGATTAGATTAAGAAGTTAAATTTTTATTATTATTTTTTTTAACTTCATTATGGCGGATCCAATATGGTGGGTTGAAAATTTTACCTTATTCGCTTTTTTTAAATTTGGTGTTGGGGCGTTTTCAGGATCGTATATTGCCAATGTGAAGTTGATTTTTTTGCGGCTTAATATGGGGAATTGAAAATTTTACATTTTTCCGATTTTGTCTAAAATTGATATTGCGGGGCGTATATAAACTCAATATACAGGATAAAATATGTCAGGCTAAAAAATTTACGTCTCAGGTTCTTCAAATATCGGTATTGAAAGGTTTTGAGGGCTTATATTGCTAATTTAAAATTAATTTAAAATTTTAGATAATGCATTTACTATGACAGACTAAATATTTGTTTGATACAATTTCATTCAAAACTGTTATTTGGAGAACTCTAACATTCAAAGAATTTTTAGTTGTTCATTTTAAAGTGATTTACACTTTTGGATGGAATGGTACTTTTTGCGACCTTGGAGTCATTGCGAGGTACACTAACCTCGATTAGTACTTAGTTTAAATAATTTATGAATATCATAAGGAATTCAAAACTAAAAATTGAAAAATAAAATTTTTATAAAAAAATTTAACCGACTTCTGAAAATGCGTTAAAATGTGACAGGTAACAATGTGAATTTTTGTATGAAATTGAAATTTTTGAAGTCAGAGCCAAATTATTTCTAAATGAAACAAATATCTATTAATACGAGATATATACAAACTTTGGTAAGAAATCAATTACAAATAGAATATTTTTTAATTTATTTATGCGAATCACATTTTTCAGGTATTAGTTTGGCACCTACTTCAAAAATTTTAATTTCATGGAAGGATTTGTATTGTTATTTTTCACTTTTTGGTGCATTTTTGGAAGTCGGTTCAGTTTTTTTATAAAAATTTTATTAATGTTTATGTTCCACTAATATTATATACACAGTAATTACCATCACCGCAATAAAAAAAATTCTAAATTCGGCGAATTGTTTTTTTCGCTCTAGCCATCCTTAGAATTAATTAGTGGTAGTTAACATTCACGTTTAGAAAGAAACAAGACCCAAATAAGCATGAATGATGCTATTTGAATAATTGAGAGTTGATTTTAATGGGGTAATCACTATACAGGTTCATTTCTGCAAGATTTTGAAAGGCTGCGATTTGAACTTTTTGAAAAATAATGCAGAACATAAGTTGCTAATGAAAAAATGTGCTAATCTGAGGTTTGATCTCTTCTATTATATTCTTTATATATATATATATATATATATATATATATATATATATATAAAATTATACAAGTCGGTTCAAAACTTAGAGCCGATAAGGTATATCGCTGGGTACCCCTTTAGGGCTCTGTATCTCCGCTAAGGGACACCAGGAATTTTTTTTCAATCACAAAGTAGGGTTATTTTGACCTCCCCTGTATGCTCCCGAGAAATTAGAAACCAAAACCCTGTATATATATATATATATATATATATATATATATATATATATATATATATATATATATATATATATATATACAACTGTTTTAAATACACATGCACGAGAAACAGGCAATTTCTTCAACTACAACAATATAACAATACTTGAACGTGGCTATAATTATAACAAATTGTGTGTAAAGGAAATGATGGAAATAAAAAAAGAGAAAAACGCCGTTAACGACAGAACTGAAGTAAGTAACCTAAGCCACATTTACACAAATCTTATTAAAAATTAATATACCCTATTAAAAGTCAATAGGTGGAAATATGCTCTTAGAACATTTATATGTTATCAGTTATAACAAACCAAAGATTCTATAAGTAATGATTTAAAAAATAATGCAATAAAAAAAATTATTTTTTAAATCATTAGTTATACACCACAATCAGTATAATGTATATTTTAGTATCGAAATAGAAATAGCAAGCTCAAGGTACGTACTAACACATTTTTGTGAAAATTTGAATTTTTTAAAATTATATAAAGTTTTTAATGGTAAAATAAGTTTTTAAATTTTTTTTTGAATTGTCTTAACTTTTTCTGTAAATGTGTAAGATTTTAAGCATAATTTGTGTATTTTAAATTTTACGTTTTTTGACCAAGGAAAATGTTATTATTATTAAATTAAAGAAAATAATATAAAAAAAAACTTTTTGAAAATGCCTTAAACAAGTGGCAAAACGTCAAAACACATTGTCCACGTAAGAACCTAACCCGAAGAATACAAAAAAAAAACATATTAATACATATGGCGTTAAGGTCGCAGTGGTATGGTGAAAGTATATATATATACATACATATATATATATATACATACATATATATATATATATATATATATATATATATATATATATATATATATATATATATATATATATATATTTCTGTAATATTTTCTTGGGTTTGGGTTTTCTTATTAAATGAACAGACGACAATTTTTCTAACGTTTCGCTCTATATAGTGAACTTCGTCAGTTATGGGATTTTTTCATCCTGAAAATAGCTTTGTACGTGGATGAAAAATATACCATAACTTTGAAGAAGTTCACTATGTAGAGCGAAACGTCAGAAAATTTGTCGTCTTTTAATCTTCGAATAAGAAAACATAAACCGAAGAAAATAACCATATAAAAAAATATATATAGATTTATTTATTTATATGTTTTGGTTACTGTCGATTTTACTAAGAGATGCCACTAAAAGCCAGTTTGTTATCAATCGTCATTGTGCAAAAAACATAGTCTTTTATACGTTGAAAATGTCGATTTTTGTACCAGAAAAAGATGTTTTGCAGGGCATCCTAATAACCTTCTTTAATTTAAAAACAGCTGATGATTGTTAGGAGCATCCAGATCAGCCGAAAAAGTTAGAAGATGCAAATTTGCAAGAATTATGGGATGAAAACTCCACTTAAACGTTAACACAATAGTCAACAGCAATTCACTATTTCCGGACGTCTATACGCATTGGCAAGGCTCAGAAAGAAGGAAAATGGGTTGTATATGAATTAAACGAAATATACATTGAAAGGTCAAAAATTATTTGTGAAATTGCCAGACAGAAAAGGTCTTTTGCATCGAGTTGTGACAGGTGATAAAAGTAGATTTATTTTGACAACCCGAAGTGCAAAAAATCATTGGTTGATCCAGGCCAGCTTTCAACATCACAACTACAACGCAATATACATGGAAAGAAACTGTGTGTGTATGAAGTGGGATGATTAGGGAGTTGTAATATGAACTGTAAAAACTTGATGAAACGATTACTGACTATCGATATCGACAACAACTGATAAAAATAAAACAAGCATTGAAGGAAAAACAAACAATATATGCCGAACGGCACGATAAAGCCATTTTTCAACATGACAGTGCTCAACCCCACATTTCAAAATGTGTAAAAAAAATGTTTGGAAATCGTTAAATAGGACGTCCTACTCCACCTGCCGTATTCACCGGACTTAGCCCCTCCAGACTACCATTCATTTCAATTAATGCAGCACGGACTTTCAGAACAACACTTACATTCTTACAAGGAAGTAAAAATTTGACTTGATGAATGGTTGGCCCCAAAAACGAACAGTTATTTTCGCGTGGAATCCATTCTTTGACGGAAAGATGGGAAAAAGTCATAGCTAACGATGTCCGATTCTTTTGTAATTCATTTTGTTCTGGAAAAAAATGCTCAAGTTTTGCCAGAAAATCAACATTACTAATCGAAACACAAATATTTAGCTTTCTCCGACTAATAGAAGCCTAGATAAGATTTTTTTCAAATAATCGTTGCATTGTTATTTAATAACATTAAGAGTTGAAATTTGGCCTCTATCAGTGAAAACCTAAAATTACAGAATACATTTTAATTTGCAATGGACGTAAAAATGTTAAGTTAAAGCCGATCAAAGTGGTGGTCCTTATCCGCCGAGATTCAGCAAATTTTTCGCGCGTGCTGATTTGCAGTACAGAGTACCATTTCATTGGATGCGGCTTCCCTCAGTCCAGTGAATGACAATTTTTCATTTACATTTAATTTTTTTCAAAATCTAATATTTCTTGGCTACAGATAAATATGTGTGTTCGAAGATTTTTGTGAGACACTGTATATTTATATATATACATGCGTCGAATTAATAACCTTTTTTTTAAGTTAGTTAAAAACATGATTCAAGTCTAATACTGGTTGATTTGTTATCTGCTTCTAAATATTTCCGAATAATTTATATAATGTAATTTAGTTGTCTAACTCGTAAATATAAAAAATTGCTTGTTTTACAAGTAACACTAGATAGAAAACATGTTGAATTCTAATACACTCCTGCACAAGAACGACTAATTTATCGAAGAAATTTTTTTATTAGTCGTCACACATTTCATACATTATGTATTTTAGCATTTATTCAAAAAATGTTATCAAGATCATAAACATTTGTTATTTGTTCGTTAATAAACAGAATATTTTATGACAATCTTGATAAATGTTATCATCAAAACATAAAAAAATTGAGGAACATATTGTTTCAAGTTTTAATCAATAATTTATTTTATCGATAAATTTTTTGAAAATAATATTCGAGCATTGTTTTTAAATTGAAAAATATGCAGGTGTGAAGAATCATCCACTTTTTTTAGTTATTTATCTAATTATCTGAAACACTACATTTTTATCTCAACAACATATACATTTTTAAGAAAACTCATGCTTTGATATTTAAAACAATATTTTTATGTGGTTTTAAATTTTGACCTACCACTATCAAGAGAGAAAAAAATGCCCAAAAAGAATATTTAGATTATTATTTATATTTTTAAGAACATTTTAAATGTTTCTTTACGTCAAAATTTGAACTATTACCAGAGATATAGAAATTTGAAGCAAACGCGGTAGAGAATAGACCCTTATCTCAGCGATATTGAATTAGTCCCTTCTAATGACGATAACTTCATGAAGTTTTTGTAGTTAAACATAACACGTGAACGAAGTTGAAACTCACTTAGAATCGTTGAGCATTTAACCTTCTAGAATCAGGTTGCTTTGTAACGTAGTAGAGTACAGATCGTCACTTGGTTTACGAAAATAATTTTCTTTTAAAATTTTTATAAAAAATAATTTTGAACATATTGGAAATAACAAGTCTTTATAGAAAAGACAAAAGAATAGCAGATAGACATCCTTATCACAGCAAGAAGAAAATACACTAAAGGTTGATTCGTTATTCAATGGAAAATGAGAAAGCTAGTACTAGTATATCAGCAAAAAAATTAATTTTGTAACAGTTTTTTCAGTGAAATGGTAAAATGTAAAGAGTGCCACGGTGATATCCACTTTACTGAAACGTCTTTTCGTGGACTTGGTTTGAAATTCAAAGTCAACAGTGTGTCATGTGAGCCGGTGCTAATAAACTGTTGTTGGTAACAGAGCATGTAAAGTAAAAATTCACGTTTAACTTTTGCGTTCAGGCTTTTTGATATTGGTCTCTCAGGAATAAATAAATTCTGTGAAATTATGGACTTACCTAAACCAACTTTTCATTGATTTTACGATAAAGTTGTGAATGAATAACATTTACAATGCTGATGAAACTATTTGTGAATTGTCAATGAGAAATGTTGTCGAGGAGGCACAACATATAGATAACATAAAAGAACCCACAGTTTCAGGGGATCGAACTTGGAGAAAAAGTGGTTATTCGCCTCCTTTGGGTGCTTCTTCTCTTATGTAATATATATATATATATATATATATATATATATATATATATATATATATATATATATATATATATATATATATACAGGTGGTTGAAAAGTTTTGAAAGCGAAAATGAAAGAATGTGTATTTTTTAATGAAATTAGTTTTTTTATTCAATATAATCTCCCTCAACTTCAACACACTTATTCCAATGATCCTTCAATAATTTGTACCATCTTTGTAATGAGTTACCGGAAGCCCTGCAAAATAATGTTTCACGGCTGCAATAGCTTCTTCATTGGACGGAAAACGCGTTCCACGAAGAAATTGTTTCAAATTCCTGAAGAGGTAATAATCGGAGAGAGCCAAATCTGGTGAATACGGTGGGTGTTCAAGCAATTCGTACTTTAATTCTTTCAATTTAGCCATCGTCAAACCACCTGTGTGAAGATGTGCATTGTCTTGATGAAAAATTATTTTTTTCTTCTGTAAGCCGGGTCTTTTTTCACGAAATTTTTTATCCAACTGGTCCAAAAGGTAGCAATAATACCAGAATTAATTATTTTACCTTTTTCAAGGTAATCAATCAACAAAATCCCTTATGAATCCCAAACAACTGATGCCATAACCTTTTTTGTCGATCGTTATGACTTGACCTGTTTTGAAGCTAAACAACCAGCTTCAGTCCACTGTAAACCTTCTTGTTTCAGTTTAGGATCATGATGGTAAATCCAAGTCTCATCCACAATTATAAAACGACGCACAAATTCGGTTTTATCCTGCTTAAAACGCTCCAAATTAAGCTTACAAATTTGTTTTCGATTCAGTTTTTGTTGAATTGTTAACGAATGCGACACTATCTTTCCGAATAGCTTTTTCATACGTAGTTCTTCGTGTAAAATATAGAGTACTCGTTCGTCCGAGATGCCTATGGTATCAGCAATTTCACGCTTGGTCGCACTTGGATCTTTACAAACAATATCACAGACTTGCTCAATGATTTCTGGTGTTGTTGCACTTTTTGGACGTCCACTACGGGGTTAATCTTCAATGCTTGTACGACCACGTTTAAACTATAAAACCCATCGACGTACAGTTAGAAATGAAGGAGCATATTCCTTTAACACTTTCACCATTGTTATATGAATTGCTGTTCCTGATAAACCTCCCAAAACAAAAAGTTTTATCACTGCATGATATTCGGTTTTATCCATTGTATAGAAATTCACTGACACGTCAACTTCAAACGGCTTGTAAACACAGAATGAATTGACAGATAGAAATAAACTTTTGTGTGTGTTCATATAGAAGATGAAATATTAAAATGGCGTATAAATTTTGATTCCTGTACTGGTTAATAGGTGTCGCTTTCAAAACTTTTCAACCAACCTGTATATATATATATATATATATATATATATATATATATATATATATATATATATATATATATATATGTTTTAAAGTTTTTGATTTTCTTGGGTGTAAAATCCGTTTTATTAATAAAACTGCATATGTTTTATTTGTTATGCATATCTATTGACGTTTCGGTCACAGTTGACCTTCTTCAGAATGATTTTTTATAACTATAATAGAAAAAATTTTTTGCTATATTATAACATAAAATTAATAAGTTAAATTTAAAACATACCTTATATAAGTTTTTGCCGAGGATCACAACTTAGACTACATATTGTTAACACATGGTTCACTTTTTGACAAGATACTACAAAAACCTTGCTTTTTATGTCGCATCTTTATTTGAACTGAAATTTTATTTTATGGGTTCCGGTGGTCAAGGGTTTGGATTTTTTTTCGTCTTAAGGGTCCTTGCCTGACTACTATTTTTTTCTTATTTTTCGATTGATTTATTTTTGAGATCATTTTGTGTATATTTAATTTATTTGGGGGGTTATTTTAGGATATTGTAATATATTTTACTTAGGTGTTTTGTATCTGCTTTTGTATTTATAGATTTCTTATTTAACGGATTTTACACCTAAGAAAATCAAAAACTTTAAAAAATATACAAATAGAAAAATCCAAGAAAAAAAAATAAGAAAAATATATATATATATATATATATATATATATATATATATATATATATATATATATATATATATACTCAGGAACAGTTATTGTTCATACTGCTTGAGAATTTTAGAAAATTTTTGACGATACTGAGTAATGTGAAGAATGGAACAAAGAAAACTTAAATCTATGTTCTGCTAATCTCAAAGGATCATCGGGAAAAATGGTACGTGATGGTTTAGTAGTAATGTTCAAAGGATTCGAAACTCTTTATAACGTACAATCCATAATTATGTCAGTGATGGAGACAGCAAAACGTACAAAGGAAACTTTGACCCGAAGCCGCTTGGGGATTTGCATATTAAAAACGAGCAAAAGCGATCACAAATTTATACAAAGTAAAAAAAGATAGTAAACATCTAGGTGGCAGAGAAATGTTAACGACCAAGCTTATTGCCAAGTTAACAGTTTATTATGGTGTTGCTATTAGAAGAAGCATAAATACATCAGTTGAAGAAATGATAAACGCGATATGGGTGGTTTTTTATCAAAAAGTATCGACTGATGACAAGCTACAGTAAGACAAGTATCCGTCCGGCCAAGATAGGCGGGGTTATTATCAAAAAGTGGTGGCCTTTAAATTCTTATAAACACAAATATTCTCTCCCTACAGTTTTCCAAGAAGCAATTAAACCGATATACGAGAAATTAACTTGTATCGAATTGTTACAACGTTATTTCGAAGAAAACAATGAACCCCTCAATGTTGTTATTTGGTCTATGATTCCAAAAACACTCCAGTGTTGAGATTGCATCCTTTATTGCAACTGTATATTCAAGGATGGGTATACTAGTGTATTATTCATGATGGAAGTGTTAAACCTGACTACTGAACCAAATGCTCTGCAAGCAGTAGATAACTTCGATGCACAAAGGATAATGATCGGCAACCTGAGAGTCCAGCTAGAAACCAAGGAGACCAAAAAGTTATGAAGGGCAAATCAAAAAGAATCAGAGAACATCGTAGCATCTTTAAAAAACGTCGAAGGGCAAAGGAGTCAGAGAACATCGTAGTATCTTTAAAAAAACGTCATGTATGGTTTAGATATGGCGGATTGAAGGCGATATAAAAAATAGTTGATTTTAAGATGTTTGAAATCTACCGTTTCTACAATAATTTTTAAAATTTTTCCCTATGCTATACTGAAACTGTGACCTTTATTTACAAGAAATTTTTTTTTATACAATTCTTGACTGAAAAAGAAGTCCACTACTAGCAAGGGCTTTCAAACAGGAGTTCTATTAAAGACCGCATATCTCCGCCATTTCTTGTTCTTTTATGATAAATGTCATTCCCTATGTAACTGGAAGCGCTGAATCCAAACCCGTTTATTAAAATTGACTATAACGTCAGAATTTTGAGATATTTTAACCTAAAAGTGACAAAATGGCAATTTTTGGGTATATCTGGGCTGTTGGTGAACAGATTTGAATTCTACAAGAAAAATCTACGGAAACTGAACACAAAATCTGGGAAAGGACCTAAAATATAGTCACAGAATGTATACACTAGAAAACTAAAGATATGATTTTAGCCCTTTTGTGACTAGAACCAGCTGTTAAACCCCTTATGGGTGACAGAAATAGTTAAAAGGGTCCTCAAGAAAAACAATTTCAAATTCCGAGAGGAAATTACTTTTGTCGTGAAAAAAGGATATCCTTCTAGGTCTGTGTTATAAGTAAAACAAACATTAAATAAAATATATATGTACCTGGTTTTGGCGTACTGACGTATGGAAGACTGCCTATCGCTGAAATAATTTTGAGAAAAAATTCGATCAGCCTTAGGTAATAATGACCTACGTACATCGATAAAGGTGAAACAAAATTATTTTTTACTAGGTTCTGTGTGTGCGAAAAAGACAACTGAAGTTGGCCGTCCAATTTTTTAATTATAATACAGAAACAGAAAATGTTTTAAAGTTTTTTATACTATGTTGTCAAATTCTATTTTGATCCTATGTTATTTCGAACAGTTTAGCTTGGACTAAATTAATTACTTAAAATTATTTTAAATTATATGGTATTTCCAGTATATTCAAATTATGTTACGTATAATGATTGTGTTACAAATAAGGTTATAATTAAAGACTCATAATGGAATTGTTGACAACGTGATACAAAACATGTTTTGAACTGTTAGGCCTAGCCGTTTTATATAAATCCATTAACATGGGGGGTTTTCCAGAAATACATAAAAACTATAGTGTGTTCGAAGCTAAAACTTCAAATAGAACTTTAAAACTCAAGATTTTCAAATAGCAATCTGTCTTTTGTACTCACGAAATTAGCAAATGAAAATAAATTACTTATCTA
Source organism: Diaprepes abbreviatus (assembly GCA_034092305.1). Taxonomy (NCBI): domain Eukaryota; kingdom Metazoa; phylum Arthropoda; class Insecta; order Coleoptera; family Curculionidae; genus Diaprepes; species Diaprepes abbreviatus. Next base: position 24,676,174 of record JASJET010000055.1, on the reverse strand, counting down.
CAGGGTGTTCAGAAAATACGTGTACAACGTTTGATGACAGACTCTTGACGTCAAAATAGGTCAATTTAATCCAACTATGTTGTACAGGTCAATTATTTGCCCAGTAGTTACTTATGGCAGCGAAACTTGGACCCTCAATCAACGGGAAATAAATAAATTACTCATATTTGAACGAAAGGTTCTTAGAATGATATTTGTTCCCCAGAGAGATGAAACAGGAAATTGGAGAAGACGCCACAATGCTGAATTGGCCACACTGTATGGCAGTGAAAACATAGTCCGTTGTATAAAAGCCAATAGAATAAGATGGGCAGGCCATGTGGTAAGATCAGGGGACCACAGATTATTGAAAACAGTATTCTTTGAGAGACCAGATGGTAGAAGATCAATAGGCCGTCCCAGGAAAAGATGGAAGGATGCCGTCGAAGCTGATTTGTATAGGATTGGAATCCAGCAGTGGGAAATGGAAGCACAAGACAGTAGGAGATGGAGGGCGATAGTGGATGTGGCTAAGACTCACCCAGAGTTGTAAGACCAGGAAAGAAGAAGATGAAGAATCCAACTTAGTTATATCCGATACTGATTCATTTAGGCAGCAGAAGACGTCAACATTTTTAAGAGAATATTGATTTTTCCCAAATTTCTTGAAAACGTGGTAACTAAATTTAAGGATTTTTGGTGTGTGGTCTAACACTATAATATGACGTTTCCTTGGTATAGCGATCAGTTATAAAGTAGTGTAAGTGTTATAAAAGTGACGTCAGTTGTAAATATCGCTTCTGTTTTTTTTCTGTCATCAACATATTTGAGAACCTAGATATTCCTATCAAATAACCCCTTTAGAAGCTTTTTACTTCTTGAAAAATTTTCATTGGATGAGGGGTTGTGCCAGAAAAAAAATATTTTCAACTACATGCAGGCACCAATTTGCTGTAATAATAAAACAATTTTTAAAATTAATGTTGGAAGTACATGTATGTATTTTAAAAGGATTGAAAAAACTAAAAAGGAAACATTAATTAAGCAAATGTTCAAAATGGCCGTCATTTTGCTGAATACGCGTACTAACATTTTTTAAAAAATAAAATTGGACTCTACCTAATATCTCAGGATTGCCAAGGTTGCCAAAGTTTAAAATGTGCATTAATAATTCTTCGCATATATTCACTGGAGTCTTGTATACTTCTGTTTTACGAGCAACTCGCAAGAAGAAGTCACACATAATTAACTCTGGAGAAAGTGATGGCCATCTTGCTGGTGCCTTATTGCCTCTTCCAATCCATTGGTTGGAATATTGGTTGTGTAAATATTGCCGAACAAACGGAAAATGGGGTGGGGTATCATCATGCATATACCATAGTTCTCGCCGAAGTAAAATTGGCAATTTTTCCAGAAGAACTGATAATGTGTTTTGCAAAATAATTAGATAAATATTGCCATTTATCCTGTCTAAAATCACAACAGGACCAATAAGGTAGCGCTCAGTAACACCTGCCCAAACATTTATTTTAAAGTTATGATGGTGTGCAATTTTAATAGCAAATGGATTTTCATCGGCATAACTATGTTCTTTGTGTAGGATGGTGACTCCAGATCTTGTCGAGTACGCCTCATCAGTATAAAAAATTTGTCTAGCAAAATTTGGATCACAAATTCTTTTGTTTCGAATAAATTCACAAAATGTAAGGCGCATGGGGGATCAATCGGTTAAAGTTCCTGAACCTTTTAAAATATCTTTTACAATAGTTTTAGAGATATCAAATTCTCGTTCTAAGTAGTGAGTACTAACACTTGGTTCTTCTTCAAGTCTTTCCAACATTTTCTCTTTTTTTTTTCCAATTGTTCGAGTTGTTTGAATATGACCCTTCCTTCAAATTGTTTCTCTATCTCTCTCTATAAATCCTAACATTTCGAAACTCGTTTCCTTCACAAAACCCATACACCAGGAGCAGGTTAACCTTCTCAGAGCACTTGTAGTTGTCCATGTTTAATAATTAAATAAACTTAGAAATTTAGAATGTTCATATTACTTTAGTCGACTTCTTAGACAATAATGGGAATTTATCAATAGTCAAATTATTAAATGCCATAACAACAAAGTCACTCTAAAAATAATTGTTACAGGTATATTTTTTGATTATTACAATTAATTGGTGTAAGCATGTAACTGAAAATATATTTTTTCCTGGCGAAAACGCTTATCCAACGAAAATTTTTCAAGAGGTAAATATGCTTCCAAATATATACGATTATCCGATAGAAATATCTAGGTTGTCATAACATTGATAACATAAAAAATCAGAAGCGATGTTTGCAAGTGACGTCACTTTTATAACACTTGTACTACTTAACCGCCGACTACTAGACCACTAGAAAACGTCATATTATAGTGTTAGACGACGCACAAAAAATCATTAAATTCAGTTACCAAGTTTTCAGGAAATTTAGGGAAAATCAATATTTTCTTAAAACTTTGACGTCCTCTATCACCTAAACGAAACAGTATCAGATATAACTAAGTTGGCTTAAATCGACGTATTTTGACGTTAAGAGTCGGTCATCAAACATTGTAGTCCTTTATATCAAAAATGACTACCCCATATTGACGGAAATTTCTTTTCTTTTTGCTTGTTTTATGTAATGTTTTACTAACAATTTCAAACAAGAACGTGGATTTTGAAGTTTTTTATCATACGACGTGCAAATAGCCCATTTGATAATTTATTTCCTTATCACTGGTAACTTTCAAGACATTTATTAATATTTATTGAAACTTTTGCCGCAGACCTAAATTATAAATTTAAGGGGGACTTTTTAATCTTATAGATATGATACATGAACATTCATAAATGTTACCAATATTTTAATTTTCCAAAAGACAATAAACTAGAAATTTAAGGCTGAAGCGAAATGGTTATGAGTGATTTGTGGAATATTTTCCTCCAAATAGTTCTATACGAGAAGTTAAGTAAAAGCTTGATAATGCTAAAATTCAATTAACCTATCAACTCAAATAGAGAAGATCAATTTATTTCTTCAGATATAGTACAGAAAGAAACCGACTATGACAGCCCGCAAAATACCATCTAGATGACTATCTTACCTTTGTAGAATTCCAGAAGGCTTTCGACTAAGTGCAGCACAAAGGTATAAGAGAGGTTGACACAACCTCTTATCTATTCCGTACGCTTTGTGAGGACTTTGGAAGTCTCCACGTTTCTTTACTACTTCATACAGAAGTTAGATGGCTTTCTCGTGGCCAGGTTTTGACGCTTTTTGAATTGAAGTCTGATGTTCAAGCATTGTTTCTTAACCACCCATGTCATTTAACCTCTTGTGTATCTGATATACTTAAGCTGCAAAAACTTGCATACTTAGCCGACTCTTTCTCTAAATTAAATTAAATCTATCTTAACAATGCCCAGATACCACCATTATCAATGTGCGTGATAGAATAGCAGCTGCGCTAAAGAAGTTCAACTTTTGGATTCAATGTTTGCAGGTGAATGAATACGAATGTTTTGATTTTCTCTGCAACATTTAATTATAACACGAGATTCAACTTAACGAACATATTAAAAGGGGTATAAAAGATAACGTAGTAAAACTCGATTTTTACTTAAAAATTCCACTTTAATTGAAACTTGAATTTGGTATTTAACATGTTTCGCTACACGGTAGCTTTATCAAGAATTCTTGTTGAACATATTTTTATTCAAGTTTCAATTAAAGTGGAATTTTTAAATAAAAATCGAGTTTTACTACGTTATCCTTTATGATATAGAGTTCCAACAAGTATCGGCAAACTCAATATAATTGTTAAAATGGACATTAATGAGCATTTTAAACAACTACTATTTTCTTAATAAATCTATTATATCTGGACAGAATAACTAGATACGTACTACTTTTTAATGAGATATAACTTCGGATACTTCTCTGACATTACTGGAAAAAAAGAAAAAATAGTGGCAAATGGGGAAAGACTATGTTCAAGAATAAACCAAAGATGTTAATGGCTAATAAGAAATGAAATAAGATGGAAAGTAATAGTTATCGTGTAAACCTATTATTTAGAATAATAGACTTGGCAACTAGCAAAAAAATCAATGTGGACAATCCAGATATGGTCACGTAATAGCGACCAGCATAGGGGTCAAAATTAAATGAGCAGTCCAATTTCATTTGTTACGCTCGTGGTTGACTATATTTTTAAAAAACTTTTAATTCTTAATACATGTACGCAGTACGTAAGTATCATAAAGTTAATGGGACTTTTAGAAAGCTTTGATCTCGAAATAGATCATGAAAAAATTTTGCAACTGCTGGAGATAGAGATGAGCCCATGGCAGCACCATTCATCTACCTGTATATTTGTTTATCGAATGAAAAATAAGTGTTCTTAAGGTAATGTCTGGTCTACAGTGTGAAGTGGGAGATCCCCTCTTTGAGCGATCTGGCTCAGTACTGTATCTATTGATATGCTTGATTATAGAGATTTTATGTCGAGCTCACTATGAGGTCATCTTTTTCAAATTTTACGCATTGTAGGATAGTTATACTGTGTCTAGTTTTAAAAGTAAGATGCAACCTTCTCTGTAGCTTTCCATAAAAAATAATTAGTAGATTAGAAATGGTAAAAAGATGAGCAACCTAATGCAAGTTTAATAAACATGACAACGTACGATAAACATTTTGGACTCATAACAAAACAGTAGATAGAGATGTAATACAAAGATTTTTTAAAGATTCTAGTTCATAAATGTATAAAATGTTGTGAAACAAGTTAAGTGTAGTAAAATGTAAGGAGAAAATCAGCTGATATCTGGAATGTCAACATCGTGCTACTGACAGCTAATTTTCTGAAAAAAAAATGTATAAAATAAATAAAACTGCCTACTGATAATAGACAAATTACGAATCATCTATACGTAAAAGGTAAAACAGATAGAATCGGTAGATCGCTCAGAAAACATACCTACAGCCTACAAACCGCACTAAACAAAGGACAAAATCGATCTGGTAAATCAAGGCGTGTATAAGATCGCATGCAGCACATACAGTAAAACATACATACAAACTCGACGCTGACACCACCAACGGCTCTCGAATAGGGGGCGAAGCCAACATATAAAGCACGCTGTTGTTGTTGATTGCGAAGTTCCTGTTAACAATCCCGTATTTTCGATTCAATTCGCGTCGCGCTTTGATGTACTCAGAATTTGCTTCGAATGCAACATTGTCATCGACTGCAGAGAACGAGCCGTAGTGAAAATTGCTACTAGAGCCGTATAGTTTGAGTATGTGTCCCTTTTGTGGATTAGTCCCACCAGGAGATTGTGATTCGGAGAATTTAATTAATCTTTGTACCGAGAAACAAGTACTAGTTTGTGAGGACGTTTCATCTTTATTGTAGAGATCTGATAAGTTCATCTAGTCATGCGCGACCCCGTGAAGGGCCGCCGAGGTCTCACCAAAACTACCCGGTGAGTTTGAAAAGCCACCCACCTCGTTTGGCTTGAAGGAATGTAATGACCTAAAATTGAACATTATTACGAAAGAAATTATTTATATCAATCAAGAATCCAATTTCAAAAAATTATTACTCTTGGAGGGCTTTATATGATTAATCAAGGAAGCTGATTGATCGAGAAATGATTTTAGCACAGATGGCTTTTATTTATTTATTTACTCAATTTGGAATCAATCAAGTTTTAATTAATTTTAGCGAAGTTAAAATCACGGGGGGCAGTCTAACTTTGTGAAGAGTTAAAGTTAAATATAAATTTAGTTCTAAAGTACTATGATCTAGATTGTATGTCAAGTCCAAGTACATTATCTTTCACGTCACATTCAGTAATTTATTGTTTTTCCAAAAGTTGTTGGAACTTAAGTTCGTTTCACAAAATTGGAAAAATTTGCCACGTTCGGGTTTACTTAATTTCTCTAAATTCGCTGGAACTGACGTTCATTTGGCGTAATTTAGAAGAAATTGTTTGAAGGAATTAATTTGTTTTAATATGATAGAACAGAATAAATTATAATGTCACCAAACACTTATCACGACACGCTGCACGTAAGTCTCGATGAACACGTACTACCGACGGATTTCGTTCAGATCTGAGCTCGCGACTTTATGAACTGAAGAAGTTACTTGGTGGTTCCTCCCCTGTTACTAAGTTCTCACCATCAACTGATTTTTAACTAAAAAGTGAGGTTTCCTGGCCTTTCCTTACACAGTATTCTTTCTTCACGAAGTTCATTTCGATTCTGGCCAACAACTAACTGTTACCAAAACCACTGAGTTCTGAGGCTGTCGTAAGCAGATCAGCTTTCGCTAGTTGAATCATCGTAAACAAATCGGTTGCCCTTTTAATGTTTGAATTTTTCCTTTCCTTCGCCAATTTTTAAAGTAGGCACATGATCACGTAATTAGTATAACCATTTTTATACAATTGTATAACGCACATGATAAAGTTTTAAAAAAAATTGGAAATTTTTAAGTTTATTTATTTATTTTTTTCTAATTTTAAGGAGTTTCGTCATCTTTCCCGATAATCCTCATAATCAACACCTGCTTAAAAAGATAATATATGAAAAAAAAAATCTACGTGTAATTTTTTCATTATACGAATTTTAATGAAATAAATTACCTACGCACCTACTTTCAAAGTTAAAATTTGTTCATGTCGAAAAAATAAAGAACTGTCTGCAGAAATGTATTGAAATTTCTATTAACACATAATTCAATTTAAATTAAGTAAGGTATACAACAGGGTGACACATTATCGCCAAATTATTTACCTCGGCTTTGGAAGATGCTTTTAAAAATTCAGACTGATGAGATAAAGGAATTCTGAGTAATGGGAAATGAGTAAACCATCTTAAACATGTCCATTGTATCTTCCTCATATCTGAGATCACGTAAGACATTCAGCAAATTGTGACAGAACAAGACTACGAATGCACAAGAATTGAATTGATCTCAAGATGAATATATCCCAAATCATTGAAATAAAGGGTGCCTTAGAATGTTTTTCATTTTTGATTCTTAAAAAATAAAACATCAGAATTAATTCAGACTTATTTAATTGTTATTAAATTATAGATTAATATTTGAATTTTTATTTATGAAAAAATTCTATGCTTTAAATCATTTAAGTTGAATGGTAATGGACTGAAACCTTACTTTTTAAGTAGCCCCATAGAAAAAGACCAGCAGGTGTTAAATCTGGACTGCGCGGTGGCCAGTTGATGTCCCCTCGGCGACTTATCACTCTTTCAGGGAATAAATCATTAATAGCTGCCAAACAATCATTTGTTTTGTGGGAAGTTGCTCCATCTTATTGGAAAAATGTATTTCGGTTGTAGCCAATCTGGTTTTGCATTTCTGGAGCCAAAAAAGTGATAGTATGGCAATAACGCCCGAAATTAACAGTCTAAGTGCGACCACGGTTATCCTCAAAAAAATAGAGATCGATTATCCCTTGGGTTCCTGATGTAGTTTCAGCGGATTGTCAAGAGCCCAATATCTGCAATTTTGTTAGTGTGGAAATTCAATTCATCAGAAAACCCTGTTGTTCAAGCTCCTAAAACGATTTTTCATTATCCTGAAGAATTTAGGTCGTTCGTTTCCTGCACAGTCACAATTTTGTAGGAGTGGAAATGTAAATCTTTGCAAATAATACGATGGGCCGTGGATCTGTGCAAATTTAGGGAAGCTGCGCGGAGCCGAAGTGATTGTCGTGGATTGTCTCGAATAGACTGGCGAACGCGGTCAACGTTCGTATTTGTTCTTTTGCGTCCAGATGATTTATCAAGCATTATATTTCCAGTCTTTTCAAACTTGCGCACCCAATGCTTGATCCAATTCGTACTTGTACATAAAACGCTCGCACGCAAAATGTGCGGCGGCTAAATATCAGCAACATTCCCATTTCTAGTGTAAAAGGCAAAGTCGGGTCTATTTCTCTGAATTTGAAGTTTTTGTAGAGAGGAGCGGGATTGATCATAAGAAAAAACAAGTTATCGACAGGGGGAGAGGATGCGGGCAATATACACATTCCTAGTATAAGCATATTTTCCTGAACTCAAAGCTCTTGGGGGGGGAGTGGCTATCGCAAGACAAACAAGTTGTCAACGGGAGGGGAGTGCTAGCAGCATACACATTCCTAATATAAGAGACATAATCGTTTCTATTTACCTGAACTCAAAGCTCTTGGGAAGGGGAGGGGCGATCGCAAGCATACACATTCTTATACTCTATTCAAGAACTAGAGAGAATAATAAAACTTTTACCGAAACCTCCAACTTACCTGCTCCAGTGCCGCAGGTAACTGAGAACTGACGTGAATCTAATTATATTTAATTACATTTAAACATTATAAGGTTTTATAAATTTACTGCAACAATAGAGTTTCTGATAGTTCAACTTAATTTCTGTCAGTGAACAAAGTACACCTTACAGTGTGTCCTTGGTGATTTATCTTGTTTGTGCTTGTTTTTATATATTATATGAGATTAGTGAGATACCCAAAAGATATGGCTTCCACATCTATATTTACTCCAAAATCGTTAAACCAGGACATTTTTTCCGCAACGAAAAACTTATTACGATGAATGTTTATGATGCCTTAAAATATCAATATCTAGATAATAATGTTAAAAGTTCTGTTAAAATGTGTTCCAACATGACAGGAGTTGGAAAATCTACAATGTACCAAATACTGAAGGAGAAAAAAACGACTGGAATTGTTAGTACTCCCAAGCCACATTCGATCACATGCAGACGAAAAACCTCGTTGGAAGAAGAGATGTAAACTGCAATAAAAGGAGTTGTACATACATCTTATTATGAGAAGCAGATCCCAACCGTCAACAAAATTCTAACTAAAATCAATGAAGATCGGGATTTACCTTAAATTAAAGCAACTGAGTTCAGGAAATTGCTCAGAGAACTTAATATTTGCTGGGAAAAACCAGATAGGAAATCTGTTCTCATAGATCGTCCGAAAACTGTCCGTTGGCGAAGAAAATATCTTTCTCAAGTAAAAGGTAGAGTTGCTAGAAATAACACAACTTACAAAATTTAAGAGAACTTTTGAAAGATTTTATGGAATAAAGTTACTGCAGAAAATTTGGAAAAATCCATATAATAAAAGAATAAAAGAAAATGTGGAAACTCGATCTCATGATCCGTGAGATAGAGGAACCAATTATATTTAATTTGGGCGAAGATAGCTTCACTGACTTGAATTACGAATTAGATACGTAAAGTTTACCAGCGTAAACACAATTTATTATTTAAATATTTTTAACGTATAAAAATTAATTACATTTGAATCCCTTTTTAGTGTTTAATTGTAATTCTGTAGATGGTTTAAGAAATAAATAAACTGAAACGTCAAATGTCCTAAAAATGTTTTTAATTGACAATAAAATGACCGACAGCCCAAAAAAATTTTCACATTATATGGACGAATTTATTTTTTTTTTATACATGATTAACTTCTTGTATTTTTGACAGTGGGTATTTTATAAGTATCTAAATTATAACTTAGAATTTTTAGAGAGAAAAAGGCTATGTTTTATTCTGAATGTGCCTAAAACGGTTTCTATGCCAAAATTAAAAATACAGTTATGATTTGTGTTAAATATGTCAAAATTATCTATATTTTCTAATGTATGTGAATTATTAAAAAATCATAAGAAATAAAATAATATTATAGAAACTTTTTATTTTAAGTTTATTATCGAAATAATATTCTATGCCATAAATACTTAGTAATAAAATAAACCTCTTCCCGATGTCTATGTCAAGGATTAAAATCCTTTTTACCACTTCACACATCTAAATATCTATTGTTATCCAATCCAAATGGTCCATTATTATAGACCGGTATTTTTGATAATAAAATTTCTAACCCATTCATTTGAAAAATATATGTGTCCAACAGATTTTGCCATAGACACCGAACTAAAGAACACAGGTGATTTGCGAAGAAAAAAAAGGGTAAAAAATGATTTATTACCTCTCTAGTTCTTGAATAAACTATAGTATAAGAGGCAAAATCGGGTCTATTTTCCTGAACTCAAAGCTCTTGGGGGGGGGGGGGATCACCTACACCCCCCTGGATCCGCGCTTGCATACAGTAGGTGTCTTCAATGAAGAACCACTATGTAGACTTTGTGATGAAGAGGATGAGACGGCCTCACACATGACCTTTGAGTGCGAAACTTTGGCCTACTGGAGACACCTTTAGGGATCAATCCATCTGGAAGGCTTCTACTCAGAGGATAAACTAGTGAGCAGACTACTAAACCCACCTGTTTCCTAGAATCGATATAGCAGGCAACACAAAAAGTCTGAAGATTGCAGTGTAAGGGCCTCTCAACCCTGGCCTGCTATGTCATACAATCAACAACCAATCAACAGTATCTCACATCTCTAATTTATAAAGTGCGTGATATGTTTATTTTTATTTTTCTAAAGTACACAAGGTACAAAGTGTTAATAGACAATTTTTTTACCTCATATAAAAAATTATATGACAAAAGTGAAAAATATCATTTGTTTTTAACTATAAAAATATAAATAAATAAATAAATAAATAAATAAATGTTTGTATCTTAAGGAAACTTGTACATTTTGGAAAAATAAAAGGAAACATATCACGGACTTTATAAATTAAGTTAATTACGGCCATTTTTCTTTAAAAAATGCTATTCCACCTCTCCTGTCTAAAGTATATAATTACGAATAACATTAGGAAATTTCATTTCAGTTGAACCATGTTCCTATATATTAGAGTTTAAAATAATCTAATGGCAAACCTTGAATTTGCAACACCATGTAGTATTATGGTTGATTTTATAATTAACTTTGTTTTATTTTAATTGTAGTACAGGTTAAAGGTTACAATAGCAGTTCAAAGATCTTGCAAGGCAAAATAAAAGGTAATTTATCGTTCGTTATAATTAGCATAAAATAATTATTCAGGTATTTCACATTCACAATTTTAATCATTTTATTTCATAATCATGTTTTGCGTCCGAATCTATAAAATGTATATACATATCACTGCCGCATACAACAGTCCCGCTGAACCCGTAGAGTGGATAATAAATTAGTAATACTATAAACAAAATATTTTACATACAGGGTGTCCCATAAGTAACAGTACACAGAGCAATAGGAGATCCACCACGTAAAAAAATTGCAATTGCCAAACTTACCTCAGTCCGAAAGTTAATAGTAACCAAGATAGAGGGTGTCAACGTTAAAATTTTGTTTTCGTTTTTTTTTTTATATAACTTTTGAAAAAATTAAAATATTTGAACAAAATTTGTGAAATGACGATTTGTTGTCAGGAGTACTCGTGTACACTAAATTATTCAGTCCGAGCATTGGAAAAAGCAACATTGACTAAACACACCCAAGCGAACACTTACGAGAACACACAACTCACTCAGGTCAAATCATAGAAGATCCAGGTGGCGTACAAAGCTGCCCAAGGAACCAACATCGAAACAAATTGCAAAACATCATGCAAATTTACTTACACAAAATAAGCAGAAAGAAATACCAATACCAAGCCTTAGCTGAGGAAAGCGTACAAATGCGTAACAAATTAAACTCATATCATGCATCAACACAACCAACCTCCCAAGAAATATTTACATAACTTGAGAATTTTGGACAGGATTTTTCTTGTCGGTACCTGTCTATGTTTTAACCGAAAATCTCTTTGGAATTTGGCTTTCCAAATATTTATTGATAAGTCCCATTCCTCATTAATTTCTTAATTCATTAAATTACACCACTGCCAAAAAAAAATTAAGAAAAATAATGACTTTTAAACAAATAAAAGCAGGTACTTAAAAAAATATGAATTAACTATCACCAAATTTTAACTGCATATTTCAAAGTCATAATTCATATAAATATGAAAATTACTTCTTATTCTGGCAGCCAGATAGCGAGCCGTTAAGTTCTCATGGTCCTTCCTTATGGCAAGCCGCTCCCGCAATTGAGTTGACTCCTGTAGACTATGAATTTTGTTCATTTATGTAGACACAACGATAGTGAGGGCGGGAGACGCTAATAATTAATAAGCTTGCCTTTTTAAGTAAAAAATTAAAATAATATTTTTCTGCACCCATGTTAAGTCCCATTCCTAATCTTTTTCAAAATAAAACATTATTTTAATTTATGACTAGAAAATAGTCCATGGACAAAAAATCTCAAAATACTTTTTTTTAATTACCCGAAGATTACGAAAAATAACACTAAAAAAATGGTGTATTATCAATTATTTCTTCAAAAATGTCATAATTTTTGTTTAGGTTGTTACACAAAAGGAAGCTTCTGCGGACCCATAATTATATCAACTATTTTTCTTGTCCTCCAAAACACATTCGTAAAATTACATCGGACATTTACAAAATATATCTTTTTCAAGTAGAACAAAGAAAACTATTTTTTCCTTGTTCAAATATACACTAAAGAGCAATGAGGTTACGACGTTTTAAGACACATATCAAATCATAGAAGGTGCCCTCTGCGAGTACAACGAATAATAAAACTATGATTAAAATTTGATTTCTAACTTCACAAAATTCCGGTTAGAAAATTTTGTTAAACATATGACACTTTTGATATATTAATTAGAAAAATCAAAAATAAAATTTTAATTTGTTATACAATCAGTGATTACTTTTGTGTGATTTTCTCGATAACAATCCAAACAACTTATACATAAGCGAAAAAGCGCAAATATATTAATTTTTTTACTATAATTGTTACCTATTGCTTTAATTCGACGAATTCCGTGCAGGAAACCTAAACGTTTTCTTCCTATAACCTTTTATACTATCCGAAATACTTATCAGTTAACTGTAACAGCTACCAAGTCAGCCCGGAAACTTCGTTTGGTTTATAGATTGGTACAAAACTGACCATAGTACATACAAATATTCTTTCCTGCCATATATAGAACAAAGTTAGGAACCTATACAAAACTGTAGCGATAACACACCGTTACTGGATTAAAACATTTCACAAAGAATTCAGTGGCTGCCATTTTAAAAATAGCCTTTTCTGAGATCGTGTATTGAATGTCAGGCTGGCTTCTACAGAAAAATGGTTAAGGTCATAGTAACTCTAAAGAAATAAGTCAAATTTAGTTATATTCACAAAATCTATTTCAGCAAATCGGCAAAATAAAAAATTAATTACATTTCTATCTCTTTCAGTCTTTTATTTTTTTTTCTTAAGATAATAATAAATAAAAGTATCGCACCAGATTTCTGCTTTAAAAAATATATCTTATAAATAATTGTATATTTAATATTTTTTTTAGATAGTCACATGACTCAGTAATACCACCGCAGAATTCCAGAATCGATAATATATTATATCTTAAGAAGTGTCTAGTATCTCGTCAAGAGGTTGTATCAATATCTGACAATCTGACCCTAAGTAACATATTGCAATACGACCACGGATTATATTAATTATTCGACATGTATTTCTGACAAACCAGGTAGCGTGCAAGTAGTACAATATTCTTCTATTCATGAAACTTCGTAACGAGTATTTGTTGTATTCGAAAAGGTAGTTCGTTTAGTTTCTTCGTTGCTATATATTTAGTCTTAGGCTAATATGTTGTTTGCATCAAATAATTAGAAAGTTAAAAAAAAAACAATAATAAAAAGTATATTTGATCGAAATCAAACGCTTTTTTTAATTAATTTTTCGAAAGTTTCATATTTGGTATGGTTGCTCAAAAAATATTTTGATGAATTTATAAGATCATAGCATTGTTTATTTTAAAGCTAGCAAATAACAAATTTAGGTAAACTTACACTTAGAATACCAGTGTCAATTGTTTCTGCAAACAAGTCTAATGATACACAAAGAAACAAGTTTCATGTGGTAAAAAAAGTAAAAATAAGCGTTAACAGCCTACAATATAACATTAAATATAAATTCGTATATGTATAGAAAATAATGGTTAATATTGTAACATCAATATAAAATATTAAATACCTTAATTAAAATGCAAACATTTTATAGTGTATTTAAGTAGCTTTCTTCCAACGAAGGATAAATGGTTAAATCAATTCCAAATCTGAAATAAATTTGGTAAAATTAGCAACATTAAATATAAAAAAGCTAAACAAACTTGTTACAGTTTAGAAAAATCCGAAAATATAACGTAATCAACCGAAAATAACAAATTACTTCTCACAGGTAACATAATTACTAACTCTGAAGGTACCCTAGATCTAAAAAACTAAATAATCCATCTCTAATGTTAATTAAATTATCTTACTACTTAATCCTTTTAACATAAATTGTCGGAAATTGAGTGTTATGTATGCTTAATAAATTAATAATATATAATACTTACTTTTTAAAACCTTCAGCCATATCACTGACTTTAGCAGGGTCAGTTACAATTGACGATTTAGCTTTCTTAGCATCAAATAGTGGAGCTATATAAAGGTCTCCAACTCTGTTAAGATCTTCTACAGTTACATCATTTAATGATTCTAATAGTTTCCTAAAAATGATAATAAGTCAAAAGTTGGTCTAATATTCTGCTTCATCATACATATCACGAAAGTATTTTATTTTTTCAAGAAATCGGAAAAAGACAGTTGGTTGATCAAAAAAACTGTATCAAGAAATTTGAAACACTATGTGAATTTTTGGATAGTTATATCGTAAAATTTTAAAAAAAATTGATCCAGGTTATGTTTATTAATGTAAAACAGAAAATAAACGTATTTATTAAAAATTGCATAAATTCTGTAAGCACAAAATCCGCTTATTATTAAGAAAATAAATGAATTTTATAACCTATTTCATTTATTATAAAAAATGGTTTTGTAGAATAAATTATAGTATGACTAAGCGAATATAGTATGACTTAATGAATTACCACTAGGGACATTGTCCTCTCTATCTATTAAGCCGTGAAATACGAAATGTGGCAACACATCATGGTTGTCCATCGACGCTGGAACCGAAACGAACATCTATCATCTGTCACTATTTTTAGGTCTAGTTTTTTATTACTTTCAAATGGTCACCAGCAAATATTTTCTGTTCAAGCAATGCGAGTTTTTTAGTGATAATATAATAGGTTATCTTTCAAACAACCATGGTTTTGTATTTGCGTATTGCTAGTAGTAAGATAAGATGACAATTTGACTTTATAAACTTAAAAAATCATCAAATGTATTTCGCGTATATATTATTTCAATCCGTCGTTACTGCTTTGTATTGGAAAATATTATAGCAAAAAATTATGTTGATTTAGGAATATATTTCTTCTGTAAATATCTCAGTATTAGTTTTTAAGTACCAAAATGCCATAAATCTGCTGTATGCCTGGACGTAAATCGAATTATAATAATACACTAAAATTTAGGGCAAGTTCTATCGACATTTTCTTTTCCAAAAAATGATAAATTAAAATCCAATTTTTATCGCATTTAACATGTCAGGAAAGTGATATTGTTAAAAACGATAATTATCTTTTATCAAAGGGTTCTGTAAAGAAATTCCAAACAACAGTTAAAGTACCTCTTCCAAAGAAAAACCCTAATGATAGAAAGATGATATGAGAGAAATAGCTAGTAATTAGCAACTAAATGAATTATTTGAAAAACCAGATTTATGACCAATAATAGGATTTACTTTTATACCTTAAATTTAACAGACAACTTAATTACTATTGCTAATTAAATTTCACTTGATAATGATATGGTAGTTAAGGTGTTTTTAAGCGAAAAAGAGTTAACTTATGATGAGTTAAATTGGATTTTGCCTTTTGACCTAAAACTAAGTAGGTGGCTTCAACAGGAGAATTTACTAATTAGATACGAAGATTCTAAGTGCACTGTGGAGAAGAATTTATTTCGTTTAAATGAGGCATTTAAAGAATTGGATTCAGAGATTGCAGAAGAAAATTCAGAAAATAGTACTAATTTAAACAACATAACTTTACCAATTTAAATTGATCAGATAAAATTACGATTTCGTCTTACAGCATAATTACGGTTTTTTTGTTATACGCAATATCTCTACATACTTATGACCTGACAGTGCCGTGGCGTAGTGAGGGGGAAGAACAGGCACGCATTCCGGTCGGCCAATTTTGGGAAAAACATTTCATTTTGACTATAATTACTTTCAATTTTTTCATTGATAGAGGGAATCCCCTGTCTATAGATTTTTTACAACCTTGATATGTATTTTTATAAAAAAAAGGAATGTTGGCCATATATACGTATATGTCTGTCTTTGTACGGATTCTAATATGGATAATTAACGATTACGGATTATCATACGCATTGCCAAATTTACATTAGGCACGACAATTTTTAGAGATTTTCGTTGTCGGTCTAAATTTTGTCTTACGATTACCAATTTTGATAAAACGAGGGAGATTTTAGTAAGATTCCTGGATCTCTTATCTGCAAATATAACTGAAGGGGTGCTAAGGATGTTTTTAAAAGAATAACGCACTTATGTTTTACACGGAATTGATAATTTTAAAAGTTTTTCTTATAAATTATTTTATTAGTGAAAAAAATAGTTATTATATTACAATATTCAATATTTACAATAATATATTTTATGACTGTCAATAAACAATATTTTTTTTAAGGAACAATGTTGCTTTTAAGAATTAATTAATATAAGAATTAAAAACATGTATTTATTATTAAATTGTATTTTTTAGTTTATAAGAGTAATAGGTTTTTGAGGAATTTTTATTGAAAGACCTTAAATTTGAACCTTAAATTCTCTTCGCTATAGAAAATTTTGTCTTTATAATAATTATAGTATATTTTACTGGAACGGCAATTTTTGAATCTAGCTGGGCGGCAACTTTTGCCTCTGCCCAGGCGGCTGAAACCTGCCTTACGCCAGTGTCACCTCATACGAGATCAGGGAATTATTATCAGCCAAAAAAACTGCTGTATTTCTATTATGATTGATCTAACATTCCTATTTGTTCATAAGTCTTTTTTTTTTTATTTAAGTACCAATTATATTATTTTAAGATAATCAGCATTAAGAAAAATATTTTGTTATTTCTATTAACTAATAATTTTTCATACTTACCTATTGAATGTATAATCAACTTTTTGAAAATAGGAGCTGAGTGATAATTCCACAACTCTTCCAATAGTTTTTTCTTCTTCTATTATGTTAAAGACTAATGAACTCTTAGCCGATTCTAAAAGTGTATTGTCCCATTCTTTCTTAGCAAGTTGTTTATCGACTATTTCCTTTGTTTCTTGGTAAGCTCCAACTAAATTAGTAGCTTTTCCAAATATTAAGTAAATAAGGCCTTCATCTACTTTGACTACAATTCTATAGTGATAAGAATAACCTTTTCCGCGAATTTGTTTCCACATGGGGCCCTAAAACACATTTTACATTTGCCATAAACCAAAATTGAGCAATAATATAACTGAATATTTTATTCTTTTTGCAAGTAATTGCGCAATTATAAAATATGTTAACATGAAAAAACTAGCTAAATCCTTGCAGTGAATGATTGAAACATTCAATTATTACTCTAATACATATTATAAAATTTTTGAGATAACAAACACTTATTTAAAAAAAGTACATAAAATTAATTCTTACCTCTGCTTGAATCAAATACTGAACATAGAGCATTAAGGCTGGCAAATTTTTGTCTTCAAATGAAGTTATACCCTTAGTTGTCTGATAAAAGTACGAAGATTCAATACAACCTAAACCAATTATACATCCTGGAATTGGTGCGTTTTCCGGATTTCCCAAAAGTTTATGATCGGGTATAGCTGACAACCTTAAAATAAAATACTGTAGTGAAATATAGTCACTAAAACATCTTCTTCAGCAATATGGTGCAAATACAGTTTGTGTGATACTTATAAAGTATTCAGATTTAAGACTAAATATTAATATGTTCCTCTTCATTTAAAATACTTGAAAGAAAAACTGCACAAACATAAAATTTTTATAAAAAAATTAAACCAATTTCTAAAAATGCGCTAAAAATAAAATAAATTTTTATATGAAATTGAAATTTTTGAAGTCGGCGCCAATTAATACCTAACTACATACTTACACATAAACAGACTGAGAAATACTTCATTTGTAATCGCTTTCTTACCGTAGGTTGTCTGTATCTACTGTTAGTAGTTATTTGTTTCAATGAGTAATAATTTGACGCCGACTTCAAAAATTTCCATTCCATATAAAAGTTTATATTTTTATTTTTAGATTTATAGTTTTGAACTGAATTAAGTTTCTAAGGTCGCGAAAAGTGCCCATTTTATCCATAGTTTTAGACCACATTAAATTGAACAAAAACTTTTTTGATTCTGAGAATTCCTCAAACACCAGTTTTGAATGAAATTGTACCAAACATATATTTAGTCTGCTTTAGTAAATCCGCTATCTTGAATTTTAAAAAATTAATTGTAGATTCGTAACCTAGGCCCGAGCCCGATATTGAAAGAACTTGAGAACTTTGCCCTACATATTTAATCCTGCATATTGAGTTTGAAGAAATTAATTTAAAATCCATAATATACGCCTGAAGAACCTTTCAATATCAATCTGGACAAAATTGGAAAAATGTAAAATGTTTAATCCGCCCTATTAAGTTGTAAAAAATTAACTTCAGATTCGTAACCTACAATTCTGAAAACCCTCTAATACCAATTTTGAAAAAATGTGAATAACGTACCCTCAAAAAACCCCAAGTGCCAATTTTAAACATTTTAAATACGTTATTTTGCACTTTCAGAATCTCCCCAGCAACAAATTAAGGGATGTTCAATTTTTAGTCCGTCATATTGGGTCCACCATATTAAATCAAAAATAATTTTAAATTCGTAATTTACACACGCAGAAACTCATCTATACTAATTTTGGATTAAAACGAGATATGTTAAAATTTTACTCTGCCCTACTGAATCCGCCATATTGCATTTTTTAAAAATAAATTTCAAATCGGTGCCGCCGTTCCGGTATAATCGATGTACATACATAAAAAAAATACGCATAGTGGTCGAATCTAGAAGCTCCCTCATTTAGAAATCGGTTAAAAAGAGAATGAAAATACCATTTACCAATGAACGTTGAATAACACATCAAAAAATGACACCAGACGATTCGATTCGAATAGAGGCACAAAAACAGAGAGATATTCTATAGTAGATTAAGTCTGGAAAAATAGTTTTCATCAACTTATTACTTTAAATAATAACTCAACTTACTCTAACTAAAAAAATGATAAAAATAAAAATAAATTTTACTTACGAATGAACATTTGATTCTTTGTCTGCTGGTAAGAAACTGTTTAAAGGCTTTACAGGATCTGAAATATTATCCAAGCTTCCTGCAATATATAATATTAGATTTGCCGGATCCGTTATGATATTTCTCAATGTTTCGAATTTATCCAATATATCTTGAGTATTTTCCTCACTTAACTTTTGAATAATGCCCGTTAAAAATTTATTTTGGACTAGCATACCATTAACTGCAATGTTGCTGTCTAAAATTAAGGAAAAAATAAATAATGAATGTCATTTATAGGCTTGTTTATTTATTTGTTAACTATTTTTTTACACTTATGCAATAGTGGAAAAATGTATTAGAAAATATGATAAGTAAGTATAAATATAAACATGTTCTTGTCATTTCATAAAATTAATAAAACAAGGAACTACGGCTTCTTTTCCCTTTATCGGATGAAGCTTTTGTTTGACATCTGCCAGACGAATCGGGCCATCCTTTAGATGATAAATCGTGGGTATCAGACCATGTTTCGTCGAGGTATATGATGGATCGACGTTGTGATCGATTCTCTTTTACAGCTCTGAGGTATTCATATCGCCACTGTCGCAGTCGCTGTGATTCTATTAACACTTGGTTTTTATCGATTTTGCAGTATTTAAAACCCATTTTTGGTGTAATTTTTCAAAGACTTGTTATTGAACAGAAAATATTTGTGTCATCTGCAATAAGTCATGCATTTAGAGATCTTATAGTGGGTACTATATTTTCTTCGTCATGGAATTAATTCGTCTAATAATAATGGAAACACCCTTGTCACGACGTTTTTTTCTCATATTAAGAGGCTTTAAAACAATGTCCCTTAATGTGGAAAGAGGTGTGCTCGTCAAATCACATGTTTCTCTTAAGGCAGCACTCATAAGCCAGCCTCTGTTGAGTAGAACATGGTATACATTTTTTACTAATTCCTTGGCATCGACAATTAAACACTTTCTTTTAGGCGTTTTACTAACGGACCCAGTAAACGCACGATGATTAACTTTCGAAAAAGTAAAGAAATTAAATGTACTCTTCACCAGGCGAAAACAAATTAAATGGCTTAAATTTAATCACCGCACTTTATAGTTTGTTGTTCAGGTAGTTTATGTTGGATGATATAAGGATTATACTAAATTATAAGCTTTATCTACATGAAAAAAGAAAAATTATTTTTACCCGCTGAACCAAAAGAAGACAAAACGTTGAGTAATTGAAATATATCAATATACTTTATATCTGTTACAAAAATCGTTGGATTCAGCCCTGACTGCAATATATCACCCCGAACAAGCCCCAGGTATAAAACTATTAACTAGCGTCAAAAAGGAAAACGATAGAAGTTGAAACACACTTTATAAACATTATTATAAATGCTCAATTTATAATTTTATAAATACTTGAATATTCAAAAAACATCTTGGAAAAACCGAATTCCTCAATAAACTGAGTTTTTTCGTTGCCCGACGAACACTTCGGCTTATCGAGATTCGAATCTCTCTATTTTTATTAATAATAGATACCCTGTAAAAGTGTCGAAAATTGGACACTGTACATTACCTCTGGAATACCACAAATTCTTCATAGCGTACGAGGCCACACTTCCACCGCTTCGCTTTGCTTGAGCAACTGCATTATTCATTTTTAAAGCAATAACTTTAATTCTCTCGGCAGTAAATTTGGTTTTATAAAGCACTTCTTGAAGCAAATTCAAGCATGTTTCATATTTGGCAGCTTCTGCTTGTAAGGACACCATAGTAGTTTGGGAATAGTTTCCGCAAGAAAATAGTCTACCTCCTCCAAGGCCTAAAAATATAATGATATGTATTAGCTAAATTCACTAAAAAAGTTCAAGTTTTAAACCGGATTTAGTTGCCATGGAAGTGAGATTTTGTGGCTGCCTAGTTGTGTTTGGCTTATGATATTGTCGTAATTTATATTATATACAGTAGTGACAACTAATTAGAAACACCAAAAAGACAAAAGTAAAATATATTAATGAAGTCCATAAGACCCAAATTTTCAGATCCCTGAAAAGCGCCAAGGAAGTTTTGGAAATAAAAATTACTTTTGCCACGTATTTTAAAATAGGTAGACAAGGCTCAGTACTTTGTAAACGTTCTGGGGTAATAACGCAAGTATTTTAGTATCATTTGTATACTGTCAGTGCTTTAAATTGATCTGTTAAGGAATTTCTATCATGAATAGAAAATAAAGTTGTGATTTCCTACCCATAAGATAACTTTTAATTTGAGACAAGGTGATTACGATAAGATAGCAGAACACATAAACTATTAAAAAAAAATGATCCGCGAAAGGAAGACTTTAAAAACTACCAAAAAAAGTAGAAAAAGTTATTGTTGGTACCGCCAAAAGAAATCTTTTCATGGCTTTAGGGCAAATAAAACAAGAACTTTCTGCGGAAACAAATAAGCGAGTTTGGTTGTTGTCAGGGCAACAAGAAAAAAAAAACAATCTTAACAAAAAAAAATTGCATAGGTTAGCCCAGACAAAATTTTTACCTAATTGTATCTCTGTTTTTTTCCCTTTGAAATGTTCAGACATTTTTTAAAATTTCAGTATATGAAACATTCTGTGCCTATTTTCGGCCCGAAACGAAACATTAATTAATTTATTTATTTATTCACAGGCTATACCTTTTAATTACAAACACATGAACACCAATAATAACATAGATGCCTAAAATAAATAATTAATGATAACAAAGATGTTTCATACACAGCCTTTGAGAGATTTAAGAAAAATTGGGTAGATACATGTAATCTAATTGTTTTGACAAATTATTAGCCATTGGGGAAGCACCAGAAATTAACGTATTTTGGCCATAATTAGTAATGTGTGAGAGAACATGAAAGAAAGAGGAAAAGCGAGTCAGGGTTGACGGGAGCTGGAAGGATATTCTATTTAAAAGGTGTGGACAGTAAACAAGATTATTCACTAGTTTAAATAACATTTTAAGTTATCGTTGTGTACGTCTTGATTCTAGGCTGTCAAGCATAAGTTCAGATTGCAACTCGGTATAGTTAGATTCAATTTTCTTTTTAAATGCTATAAAATGAAGAAAGTGACGTTGTACATTTTCAGTTTTATGCAAGTACATAAAATAAAATGGTGACCATACACAAGATGCATATTCCAAGTGTGGTCATATTAAAGTACAAAATAAAAGATGAATAGTTCTGATATTCCAAAAATCAACCAATGATCTTCTTATCAAGCCTAGCATTCATAATAATTTTGAGATTACATTGTCGCCCAAATCCCAGAGACCCAACCAAACATACTACATCTGTTAACGTCCAAATTCACGGGATTTAAACCCATTAATAAAAACAATTTGTATAAATACGCTCAGAGAGATAATATCTTAGCCAGCTAAGCAAAAAACTTGATATTAATATTTTTCTTAGTTTTGAAATAGGTACTCTATGATTAACCTGGTCAAACGCCTTGGAAATGTTCGTGTACAAGGAATAAACCTTAAAACTCCCTCTAAAGCGCCAGACAGGAAACCGTGTATTGCAACAGGTTAAGCTCAGTCGATCTTTGAGATAAGAAACCGAACTGCTGTGGAATAATTTCTCCTTTTAAATGAGTAATGAAATAAATCATAAAATTTACTTTCCAATAACTACGAAAGATCCCTGAGAGCAATGTTTGAATATAACCAAGGGTCGGGCTAAGAGAAAAAAATAGATTTTTAATAGAATTAAAGGGATACCATCAAATCCGGGGCCTTTGCTTCCGTCCAGCTTAGATAGTTTCTCAAATATCTCAGATCAAGTAATGACACTTTCACATAATTATAAACAGTTATATCACAATAAGTTGTAGAAGAATAACCAGCAAATAAATTATCAATATCAACACGAGAGGAACACTCTTGATTATTATAAAATAAAACTTCATAAAGGCCGAAGTCTTTGCGTTTATTATTTACATAATTCCAAAATTGTCGCAAATTGTGTGAAGTGATTTTTCTGTCTGACTAATATATCTGTTACAGCATTAACTTCTTAGTACCTTGCATAATAACCACAAAGGTGTAATAATCCTTTGCACTTAAAAAGCGAAAATTCAGTATCAAGTTTTAAAAGTATTTATTTAAAAGTTAAATGAACCCCGCAATAGAAAAAATAAGGAAAATAGTATTAATTGATGTTTGCTGAATCTGATAATGTAACACCCAACATCTATCAATTTAACGCTCATGAAATAAACATTTTACCTATAGATGTAGTACTAGAAACTGTCTCATCATTCAACTGTGCAACAACTTCTTCATAAGGAATTAGTTTCCCATTTCTTTCTATTGGTAATTCCAAAAGAGATTCCAAGAGAAGTGGGAGATATATTTTTAGATCTGAAGGTACTTTTGAAGTGTCCAAAAGTGCATATATCTATAAAAAGTAAAGAGAAAATTATATCAATATTTAAGAAGCAAAATATTTATTTTCCCCTCAAAAGAGCCCTACTTTATGGATCGAGCGAACACACAAATGATGCTTAATGAAAACCATAAAACAAGAGCTTAATTAGGTTTAATAATTTTATCCATTTTATAAAGATGTTTTAAATTTCTGTAGTTTAAAATACTTTAATTTACTAAAAATATTTAAAAGATGCAACTCACATAAACAAAACTCGTCTTTAAATCGTCAAAATAAGTAAATACAGGAGTATCAGACAAATCAATTCTTCCATCCTGTTTTAAGTCAGTCCTATATCTTACGATATTATGAAATTTAATTGACTTTAAACTTGGAATGGGTACCGAAGTTAACATTTCCGCTGGAGGTTCACGATCGTTATATTCAATAGCTTTTTGCAAAATTAAACCATTTTCCTTCAACCCCTCTTCTCCTAAGGTGTTTCGTTGTTTTTCCACTCTTTCTTTTTCTTCTTTAGCCATTTTCTGTTGTTCCTCTTTACTTGGATAACATTCAGCTGCTACGTATTTATTGTTAACAAAATATTTGTTTAAAATTTCTATCCAGAAAGATTTTGGCTCCTTTATCAATTTGGCTAAGTCTTCAAGTGGATTAACCCTTTGTTCTAGCTAAAATAACATTGATTTTTCCAATTAAGACTTGATTTTTCCAAATATTTTAATTAGTAAATAAGAGTAGATGAAGACATTATTAAAATGAGATATATATATTTTTTTCAAAAAAAAATCAGATGCATATCAGTTTATACACTATTACTTTTAAAATAATGAATCAGAAATAACTCGAAAATAAATAAATTGATTTGTACATAACACCATTACTTAAAATCATAAGAAATGTCAGATAACAACTTCCTATCGCAAACTGCCAAGAAGTGTCTGGCTGGTAAAATCCTTAAATCTACTTTTCAATAGACGCGACGATTTAGTGAACCATTTCAACCGTAATATAAAATAACAATAATGATATCGATCAAATAGATTAGCAGCAACCCTTTTTGGAGTTCCATAGCCACTAGTCCACTGTCCGTCCGTCTGTATGTTAAAGTCTTGTAACTTCGTTATTTTTTCTTCACTTGCCTATATATGCTTTCAATTAATCCAAAAATACGTTTCTTAATTTTTCATATACTTAATAAATTCATATGTTTCCGACAAATTACTAATTTGTGGGTTACTATAAAATTGTTTAGAATACTTACATCACTCTTTGTATTACCATACAACATATGACCAATAATCATAAATGCAATAGAATGATGGGGACTATTTTCGATATTGCTTACATTTTCCAACTTGTATCTATTGATAATACTTTGTAGTTTTTGCATATCAATATCTTCATTATCCAATATTTTTTTCAACTCTTCTTGCAACTTTGTTTTTAAGGAATTCAATTTTGAAACGGGTACATCTTCAAACATCACATAAAGACAAGTTTCTGAATTTTCGTATAAATTATAACAAACCTAAAACAAGTACACTACTTACTTAACTAAAAACTACATTTTTGATGCACTAATTTCTTTTCTCACATCTTAAATGTTGTATAATTACCAGTAAGGTCTCTCCAATCAACTTTCGGTAATATCTACGCAAATTTTATAGGTTGTAAAATAGAAAATCTAGACGATTTTCAAAAGATTTCCCTTATAAAATATGGACGAAAAAATTAAGCAGTTTTAGTACAAAAAGTGGAAATTAATGCGCAACTTGAAATACTCTAAAGAGGCAAAAATGGCGTGCAGTATGTACAGTAACTACAGTATATGTATTGCAGATTATAATCTTCCAAATCTAAAATGCTCCAACGATTAGCTAGGAATTTTGATTGATGGATATTCAATCATTGAACGTGACGTGTGCTATTGATAACTTAATTATATGTGATAAATATTATCCTGCCTTGAATATGAGGATCTGATTTATAAAAATAACAATTTTACAATATTACTTAGTATTAATTGGGATCTAGTCTATCAGAACGATAAGGAAATAGATAATAATGATGAAAATTTTTATTAAATGTTGAATAATACAGATCCAAAGAACGGAGAACATCGGTAAGGATCTTTGTCTCTCTTAAATGTTATTATCAAAACATAGGCGATTTACGTACTAAACTTAGAGATGTCAAGTCTGCTATGCTGCTTTGTGATTTTTCAGTTAGGCAGGTAGTTATTATTCTTGTAGAAACTCCTTTTTAGCCGGTGAAGTTAATTTTTAGATTTACAATGTTTATAGAATGGACAGGTTTACATCAACCAGCAGTAAGAGTAGGGGTGGAGGAGTATTGATAGCTATTTCCAACAAAATCAATTCAAGACGATTGGGCATTTCATGCACTGATGTGGAGCAGGTAAGTGTTGAAGCTAAATTCTTGAAGAAAAGTTTTAGTTTGTGAGATGTGCACTTAACTCTGGACTTTCGATCGGATGCTCTGAAAACTCTCCTGCCTTATATGTAGCTCAGAAGTTAACATTTTCAAACTTGCTTCAAATAAATAATCTTCCTAATAGTCGAAATGTATATTTGGATACCTGTTTTAACTCTGTACCTAATGTTAAAGTTGAACTCGCCCAGGGCATCACATTGCCAGATACTACGCATCGCAAAGTGTATTGTTTTGAGGTGCAGGCCAAGTATGATTTTCTATTAACTGATGAAATTTATTTCGATTTTAATAACGCGGACTATGAATCAATAAATGGCTACCTTGCTTCTTGCAACTGGCAGAAATGTTTTCCTAATGTTTGTGTTAATGTAGCTCTGGACAGATTTTATGTAATTCTGTATGACTGTCTAAATTTTTTTGTACCTAAAAAGCTTATTAAGAGTTCAAATTTCCAAGTACTAACCGCGCCCATCGTAGTGTAGCTTTGGTGATCTGACGGGAACCGGTGGTTTAGAAAAGTAGTGCCAATATGTGGAAGAAAATATACAACCATTATAATCAATACTCACAGTAAGAAGACCTTAAATATGTTCTATTTTTATCTTACCAAGCACAGACAAGTTATAAACATTATTGAATGGAATTATGCAGACCGTATTTTCGCCGTAAAAAGTTACTGACATTGCCTGGTATATTCATTCTCAAGTCCGCATGCCTGATCTATAAAAAAATTAGACATGAAATATGGGAATATTCGAATTACAATATTCGTAATACTCACAGTACTTTCAATTCTAAATTCAGCTCTCGTCAAAAATTCCTATACAACAATGCCTATACAAATAACAAAGATTGCCTATAGAATAAAGTGTACTATTCAACATTAGAATTATTTGACGAAAGATTTTTATCTGTTCTCTTGGTAATTTTGTGTTTCATTTTTTTTCAAAACCGACGTATGTATTGCTATTGTTGAATCGTAATTTTTTTATTGTTCTTTGAGTAATAATTTTATTATTGCAACGATCAGTGGTAATTTGTTCTTTTTCCGATTAATGTCAATGTTAGTTGTATATTATTATTATTAGATGATTTTATTTTGTTTAACCATGATATATTATGGGATGTATAATGATTATTTTAGATAATCTAAAGAGTTCCCCATACACTATTTGTTTAACCTATGATTGTATTCCTCTTTTTAAATTCAAATAGTTTAGAACTGTTTTGTTCATAAAATTTTTCTTTTAACAATAAACCTGTATTTGATTTGATAAAATATTATGTTAGAACCGTCAAGTGCAAACAAAACACGAACGCCCAAACAAAAAACTAATGTCACCAGGCAACAAGTGTATTCTTTGTTCGATTTATTTAATACCATTTTAGTAATTTTGCAACCGGTATAAATTTCACCATGGCCGTATATGGAAAATATTAAAATGTAGTTTCATCTTTCTTGTTGACACATAAACTCGTAAATTTCCTTCTTTTCACCATACCGTATCAATAAATGGCACTATCTTATGTGTTGATCATAGAAAAATCCCACATGTTGAGCTGTTGCTCTCTCACCAGAAGTCCAAATAATTAAAATAGAAAAGGAAAACATATTTGGAAAAGTTTAAAGTAAATATAATAAAAAAAAGTTTTTAGAAAAAATTAAGTTATGTAATGGCACAGTAGTACTACCCTTCGAGCCGCCATTGCCCACAGTATCCACATGTTCATCGCCTTTATTACTTAAATCAGATTTTTAACTAGTATTTTATGTCATAAGCAATTATAGTACTACTCGTGAAAAGATAATTTATCGAATATATTTTTTAATAGTAACATTATTAAATAAAATCAGGATGCTTAAAAAACTTTATTTTAATCAATTTTTCAGTGCTACAGCAGTTTTTCGTACCGCTCATTTTGAGTGTGTGAAATATAAATTAAAAAATTCCATAAGCACATGAGAAGAACCATCCTGACTCATTGGCACTACAGATACATACAAAATTTCAGCAATGTGTAAAATGTATGTTACAAAATTTCATTATAGGTGAACATGTATTGTTGTATTGTCATGGAAACTACATACAAAATTTACTCTGAATCGGACATATCGAAATGTGTAACATTATATTCAAAAATTTCATTACAGGCAGACATACGCATATATTCAGTACCATAACACTGGAACTACATACCCATGCAAAATTTAAGCTCGACAGAATGCATGTAACCACCTGTCGGGTATTGCAAAAAGCAATGGTTTGGACATCTGAAATCGAAAGCGGGAGTTTGGGCTGAATGT
The DNA here is from genome assembly GCA_034092305.1 of Diaprepes abbreviatus. Lineage (NCBI taxonomy): Eukaryota > Metazoa > Arthropoda > Insecta > Coleoptera > Curculionidae > Diaprepes > Diaprepes abbreviatus. Next base: position 24,647,646 of record JASJET010000055.1, on the reverse strand, counting down.
AGGGCGAATCCTTGTGTACAAGGTTAAGATTGGGCGTAGTTACATACTTTAAGGAGAGCGTGGCGGTTTTGCCCACAAATCGGATCTTGCTGTAGTGAACGTGAAGGATATAGCTGTGGCAGGTGGTCAACTCTGCATTCTCATGCATTCAATAGATTAAAAATTTTGTGTAGTGAAAGTCAGTCATACATGTGACCAAAGAAAATTGTTATAATTGGATTTTGAAGTGTACATACCATATGAGGACTCAATGTGGGAAATATGTGTTGAAAAATTTTATTGGAGACAAACCCACACTCAGGCTTGATGGTCTCATAGTATTATGTTGTCATCAAAACTAATACTTATTAAAAAATTTAATTACAGACAACAAATGAAGTTAAATAAAAGCTTGTAAAATGTACACTCATACTGTCACTTGGCGCTTTCTAATGGATTATTTTATGATTAAATCTACTGAAAAACTTCTAAATGGAAAAACACTTACATTGCTCGCGTATGGATCTTCAATTTCAACAAAGGCTTTGGGCAATGGCGACACAGAATTTTCAGTAAAATATTTCAGTAAAAGTGAACAAGCAGTCACAGTGTACAAATCTGTAACACACGATGGGCCTCGCCAAGCCATGGCAAATAGACCATTATCTTCATCGTCAGATGGATACTTGATAACGAGGTCCCTTGAAGCTTCTAGAGGTGGCACTGGTGACTGCCATGGTCTTTGAAATGGACCCCTCTCACCCTGAAAAAAAAACATTTTTTTTTTAAATTGCACTTTATGAAATAACGAATGTATATATGATGTCCCATTTAAAAATTTCCATGGGATTTCTTCTTTAGAAAAACATTTGCGAAAAAAATCTTCCAGGCAAAATTCTTCCAGTCAAGCCCGTAATGAAGATCAAACGAAGAAAATATTGATAGTGCGGCCGAGCAAATAAAAATTATTAACAATACCAGTAAAGAATCCGAGGAAGGCAAATACCTCGTCTGGAAAACGAAATTTCAATGGGCAGAGGCATAGCGATGACATGAGTAAACAGGGACGATTTAAAACAAGAAAAAACATGCAAATCGGAAATCGCGAAATCGATAAATTTGTCGTCGCTAAACCTTTGAATAAAAATAAAACAATTTTGCTTCTTATTTTAAAAGTTAAGGGGGAATCACTTAGGATGTTGTTAGAGATCACATTGTAAAATATGGTAGCACGACGTCTGAAGAAGTACATGTAAAATTATGCACTCCCAAAAATTAAAAAGCTAATAAGCTGATGTTTACGATAGGAGTCGATCCTAATATGAAAGATAAGGTTTATGACACCATTTGAAAGATTTAATTTTGCATTAGAACGGAATTTTTTAGACAGACAGTAGATATTTCTAATAACAGTATTGAGAATGGCTATAAACATAAATCAAAAATAAGAACTAGCCAGGGTAATATTACAACTAAACACTCAAAGTGTTAATAATACAGCAGAAATGCTAGAGAGTATATCTCCAGAAATTTTTTGCATGCAAAGCACTGGCTTAAAAAAGATGAAATCGTTTATATTAACTTTGATAATTATACGCCCATTTCGTATTCCTTTAGAACTAACCTCAGAGGTGGCGGCACAGCCATTTTCTCGAAGCTTTACCTTGATGTTGCTTCGGTATCTATTAGTATAAAATTCACTGAAAAACAATATGCATTTTGTGTTTCTAAACTAAGAGTAAACAAGAGATACTATATCCTTATTTGCATATACCGTTCTCTGAATGGAGACTTAGAAACATTTTTCTCTACTTTATCTGAAATACTTGACAACATATATTGTACCTATAATGTACCAGAATGTCATATATGTCACCAATATATCAGATCATTTTGGTCAAATACTTAAATTTGATATTCCCAAAAATAGTTCTTTACTAAATTATATATAAACACGATTTTTTACTCATCAAAAGGTGTGCAAATATAGAAATTTCTTGCATGATGAAACGTGGATGTGTATAGGGTCACTGGACTGAATAATAAATATACATCTTTTCTTAACATATTTTTTTAGTATTTTGACATGAGGTTTCCTGTAAATAAGTCTAAAATCAAAAACAGTTCTAGCTGGGTTAATACTAAAATAAAAAAATTATTCTAATTAAGTAAAAGTATTTACGTTTGATACAAAAATACAAATTCTCTCATAGTTTATCAACAACACAAAATGAAACAAAAAAAATTACAATTTTTTTATCTAAAAAATCAATAAATAAAAATAAGATAATAAGTTATAAAACAGAATAAAAACAGCTTAGTAAATATTTAATTTTGAAAAAAAAAAACAAGAATAAGGCGAACTCAAATAAATGTCTCAAATCTGCAAATGGAAATCTAATTGATGATCCTAATGGGATTGTGTGAATGTTTTGAAGTTTGATCTGCCTGAAACTCCTGGTGGAGTGACGTGTCAAAATCCGCAGTACCATAGAAGAAGTATACCAACATCACATATTATTTTTAAATCCTGTAAATAGACAGGAAATACCAAATAAGTTTTCAGCTGGATTTGACGAGATTCCTGTGAATGTGTTAAGTTACTCTGCATAGTTCATTTCTCAGCCACTGGCAGATATAATAAACGAATGCTTCTGTTCTGGGATGTTTCCTTCGATGTTAAAGATTAAGAAGATGGTGCTATATTGAAGAGAAGTACGGCCGGTGTGTGGACAATTATCGTCCAGTATCACTACTGTCGTCTTTGTCGAAGATATTTGAGAAATCCATTTTCAACCGAGTTTGGTATTTTCTAAATAATCATGTGATTCTTAGCGATTAGCAGTATGGGTTTGGAGACCTGGTAGATCAACTGAATGGGTGATTTTCCAGACTATTTCTTCTATTGTAGAGAAAGTGATAATGCTGAAAAGGTGGTGTGCATTTATTTCAATCTTTCAAAGACCTTTAACACTATTAATCATAAGTTGCTTATTCAAATTAACTGGTCGCGGAATCAGAGGCCAATGTACTTCTTTGTTGATATCCTACCTATCCGAACGAAAACAGGTTGTAATTGTTCTATGTGATGGCAGAAATTATTACTCTCATCTTGTAAATATACATTAAGGTGTACCACAGGAATCAATTTTAAGTCCGAATTGTTTCTGCTTTTTGTGAATAGTCTGTGCAATGGGCTACCCGTAGATACGGTTTGTCAGTATGCTAACGACACGTCGGTAATATTGTCGGATGTGTCCGTGTCTGCGCTCTCCAAGGTTTGCTCACGTGCTGCAGAGCAGATGAGCCAGTGGTATTGGGATATCTTTCCGAGACTTAATACGGAAAAAACTGGGTTTATACAGTTCAGTAAAACCGGAAATCTTGGACAATCATTATATGAAAAATGAATTATATCTCAATACTGACCATTATTTACTACCAAGAACTAACTAGCTACCAGAAAGGAATTGTTCTCTGTTGTTTTGTGACGTTGCTTATTTCATTTTCAATGATTTAGTTGCCAATAAAGGATATTATTATTATTATTTATTATTATTAAAAGTTGTAGGAGTCTAAGGACACCTGAAGATTATTTCTTTCAAAAGAAAACCCTTTATTTCCGACTTCGAAAACAAAAAGGACGAAATATACTGTGTAGTGTGGTCATATTATAGGGTCTAAATGATCCTAAGGAGTGATATGAAGATCAAGAAAGTTACCACTGTAATAACTGCCAAGGGATCATATAAGAAGTAAATGTTCTAGACAAAAGTTGTGGAGGTCAGTAGTTATATTTAAACTACAACTATCTATGGGATTAATTTGGAAATAAATCAGTTAGCAGTGTAACAACAGCTAAGAAAGTGTCCAAAACATCGCACCGTAATTAGCCTAGCACTATAGGTCTCAGGTTCTCTTATTAGTGAATTTTTCCATCTTTTATTTATTTTGCGTTTTCTTCAGTATATAATCAAAGGTGCTTATATTCACTCTTACATATTCTTCAAACCTTTGAAAATCTTTTCTCAGATCTTTCTAGAGATGATGAAATTCACCATATTTTTTTTAGGAGATGTATGACTAAGTTATTTTTACTGCCACTATTTAAAATTATACCTTCGTTGAACAAATTGAACGGAAACGACATGATGGGACTAATTGGAGAGGGACACAGATCAAAACTGTGCCGCGTAATAATATGTGCAGAGAAGACCAAGCTAGATATGGTGCCATAAGCACAACTAGGTGCGGTGACATGGACGCAGCTAGGTGGGGAGTTATGTGAAGTGCACCTTTGGCTCTTATGAAACTTATAAGGAAACAATAATTTAAAGAAAAATAAAGTTGTAGAGTCAGTAGTTATATTTAGGCTACAACTGTTATTTAGAACAGTTTTCCTCACATGTTCGCTCAGCAATTATTGCAGTGGTTACTTTGAAACCTTATCAAAAACTTTAAGCATGAAATTAATGAGTGTACTTATTTTTGAATCACAAAAAGGAGTCTTTGTATAAAACAAAATAAAGTTGACCTTGAATAACGGCTAAAAATTGACCACCAGCCCTAACAACTTGTGTCTACTTCTCCAAAGAGGTAATCTGCTAGAAACTTTAAAATTGGACACCTGATATATTTATTAATTAAACAAAATTCAAGAAAAAATAGCTATTATCTATATTATTAAGTAATATAAATGAATAGATCATAGCAATAACAATAAAATTTTTGAAAAAACACATAATAAACTCTTTTCAACTTTAACACTGCTAATACTTTTATTAGTTCTTTTGACACTCTAGTAACATATTTTTTTAATTTGTGGAATATTCTTTTCTCCAACCATGTAATTTGAATGTAATAAAAATCAATTTACTCCACAACATTAAACAGATGCTCATATATTTGGTCCAAAAAAAAGCTGAATAATAATATATTTGTATCACTTGTACTTTTCTGGTAAGTTTTTAAAATTCAGTCTGACTGGTCATTTTATAATTAAACAATTTACTTGTCTGTGATTTTTGTAATATTCAATTCTAATATTTATTCTAGATTTTTATCAGTAAAATTAGAAAATCTAATTAATTGTAAATATAACCAATAAGATAATTTAAGACTTCAATTATTAAATTATTGTTTTAGTTATAAGAGTGCTTAAGAGAGAACGACATAGTGCTAAAAGTTTATTAACCTATGGAATTACAAACTAAATGGGTAGAGAAAAGCCTACAATTGTGTGCTATTCTTATATATTTAAACATAGAAACTGACCTTTGATAGTATTAGATGTTCCAAAGGCTCTAAAGCTCTAAATACATCTTCAGGTTTAATCTGACCTGTTATAATGATCTTCAAATTTTCAGGTCTGTAAAAATCTTTATGGTATGCTTTTACCTAAAAGTACACATAAATATTACTTATTTAAACAACAACATGAATAAATAAAAAAATAAATATCATTGATGGACTTTCATTAATATAAATATAATACATTTTCTTACACTTTATTTATTAAAAATATTAAAAAACCTACTTTGGAATTGTTTGTGGATTCTCTTAAATTTTTCATGATACCTCCAGTTTCTGAGGAATAACCGCAATATCCTGGATAAATATGTCTTGCAACACTTAAGTGAAGACGTGATTCTGCAGAATTTTCACGTCCTTGCATCTCACAATACACAACACCTGCATCTTCACCTTCTTCTGTTATATGATGTACTTCAGTGACAAATCCTTCATCCTATAATATTATAAGCTAGATTCAAGTAACATTTTTCAATGGTATAATTTGCATTTATTAGATACACTATACAAATTTCTCTATCTTTAACAAAACAACATCATATTTTATTGATTTAACTTACACTTAAAACTGGATATAAAATATGTTCTAAAAATATTGGCATTAAAGATAGAAATCCTTCTGCTCCAGCAGTCTCCATGGTATAACAAGTATGATCAATGTCAGTCCAAGCATTAGTACCAGAGGCTAAACATCTATTGGCCAATAAATCAAGAACTCCCTTGTAAGGGTAAGTCTCACTACCCAAAAATATAAGATGTTCCAGTGTATGTGGTAGACCATCATCGTCAAAAGCTTCAGTTACTAAAGAAAAATATTGATAAACTGATATAAAGTGAGAAGTCCTAATCTAATTTTTTTTTTTAAGGAAAACGAATAAACTTTTTCACTTTCTTAAGTCATTTTGTCAGTTCAAGATTGGTTTCAAATAAAGCTTTATATTTTTAACATAAAATTTTTTTTTAAAAACATGTTTCATTCACATTTAGAAATTTTAATATGAAATATATAGGACGTTTTTAATGTTTATAACAAATATTCAAATTTTACTGTATATCAACAACAAAGAAAACTGCAGGTGTAATGTGTAAACAAAATTAGAACCCATTTAAAAACCAAAGACAGCTAGAATTATGTAAAAATCTAATTACTTTAAAACTAAATTTGTAATGCAACTTATCATTTAATAGTGTCTTCGAGCTTATTTTTTAAATTCATGTACATTTCTATTGTCAAAAACATTTCTAAAAATGTGACCCATTTAATTTTACCTAAAATGATATTTTTTCTCACAAACTCTTCAATTCTAAACAGAAAAGAAAAAAAAATTATAACATGTATAATGTACATTTTTAAAATATTTATTTTTACTTACAAAGTTTCATATTAAAAATTTCGAACTAGTGAAAGATGTCACAAAATATTTTGTAAAAAGCTACCTATAAAATTAAACGCCATAATTTGATTGGAAATCATCATAGTGTTTATGGAAATAGAACATTAAAAATGCTATCTTACGATTAGAAATATTAATGCACCCTCAGCACTAACAGTTTTAATAATTGTTTTACTAATGGATTCTAAAGAAATTTAATAACTGGTAATGTTAAATCACAACCAGCATAATTTTCATGAGTAACAATAGCAGTTGTTAACCAAGAAGAAATTAATTATTTATAATTTTTCTATACAACCTTTTAAATGTTAAACTAACTCCTATTGGCTGTAAATATAGATGGTTTAATAATTATTTTACTTAATCACAACTTTAATTTTACTCCTACCTTTTATTAATTAATAATTTAAAACAAAACTGCCCCTCACAACTTATTTAAACGCAAAGATAAAATAAAGCTTTTACGTTGGAGTTAACTCCATTATTTACTCACTGTATAAGTCTATTAAAACAAGAAATACTTAAGTAAGTAAACATTTTCTTGTTTAAACCATTCCATGTTTAAACATATCGGGCCTCATCTTTAAATTTGAAAAACCTTTTTATTAAAAGTAGATATTTTTAAACTTTTTAATTAGGGTTGTTCTTTAAAACTATAGCTATACTTTTAATATTAATGCTAACCTAAGCAAAAGTATCCATTAACCACTGGACCTTCAACTTCTGCAATACAAACTGTAAGTCCAGTTTTTGTTGAAATGTATTCAGAAACTGGAATTCTATTAAATGCTTTAAGTGGGTAACATAATTCAAAATTTCCTGTATGAATATTAGGGGTACTATCGACTGGGGGCATTTTTCCAACACTGTATACAGAAATCGCAAGAGGAAACAATCAGCAAAATTCCTCTTCCTAGAATAAAAAAAAAATAAATAAGCTAATAGAACACGTAATATGATAATTATATTTTCTGTTAAATAAAATAATGGAGCAAAATACTTACAAAAAGAAAACATATAAATACAATATTTGACACCGGCCGACAAATCGCTTCCGAAAAAGGTTATTTTCCTGTCAAAACTGATAAAGTGACAAACACAAAACACACAGGTAGAAAAAAAAAGAGCACAAGCGCCGTTCGGAAGCTGAATTTTAGCGAATGTCGTACTGTGTTTTGTGCTTGCGCAAGAAAACCTGGCAATGAACTCGCAACACGGAGAACATGCGAATATGTGAAGAACTATCATGCACACAGTAAATGGGATTTGGTGTCTCTATCGAATTGGCTAGAACCAATTTTTTTTGCGAACCTTTCCTTCGCTGGTACGGTTCTAACCTTGCCTTCATTGGTTGGTTCCAACCCTGCCTTCATTGGCGCGGTTCCAACCTTGCCTTCACTAGTTTTTACTGTGGATTTCATTTTTGCGGTAAAAGATAGATGTTTCTTTTGTAAAAAAAATCGCTCTGACCTTGAAATGAAGTTCAATTCCATGAGTAGTACCTCTCTTTCTAATGGGAGTCAGGTGACATAGGAGAATCCTATCCACATGAACAGCTCGGAGCTGTACAGGTGCAAGAAGCCCTCGCTTTATTCAAATAGTGCATTATGCCTCGGCGCTTGTCAGATCTGCTTTCCCCTTACCCCTCAAGCACAAAAAAAAAATTTTGATGTATAAAGCCCTAACAGATATCAGTTATCATTTTTAGATGCTATTTTTGGGTAAAAAAACATTTTATAGATGAAATGGAGACACAAAAATAAGATTATTTCACAAAATATCGAACTTACCTTCATAGTTTTTTTAACGAATTGCGAAATATTTATGGCCTAAAATGCCATGACACCCGACAAAATTCAAAACTAATAAGTAATAATGTAATATTTTTACCTTTTTGTCTTCAATATGTTTCGCTATGTGTATTAAAAACAGAAATTGTGAAAAAAAATAATTTGTAGGTTATATACTGTTCCAATTAATATTTTTACCGCTTTATTCAGATTTGCTCGGAGCTACTCAGGGTTTGATGCACCTGAGCTTAAAACTCTTGAATCGAGGGCAGTAAATGCGTGCTTCGCTAAAAAATGACAGAACAGCTGCTTAATGTCAAACTTTGACTTCTTGTCACTTTTTGTTGACATGTGGCCTCGTGGGGTATAATGAAACAAATAAAATTACATTTTTCACGAACCGATATGAATTTATTTCAAAGTATTTTCGTGAAAATGTATTACTAAGCGAACAAGTACACCTATTTTGAAATATTTACTTTACTAAATATTGTATTATTTCATTTTACAAAAACCATAACCTGAAAATGACTACTGCTATTCCAATTTTTAGTAAGTTTTTATATAAATCGGTCTAAGTTTAGTATAATTGTTTCTGATAATGTATCTAATTGTCTTCATAAGTTAAAAGACATTGACATCTTTATTGCGCTTATGACTTAAAATTTATTTTCTACAACTATATTTTTAAGCTCGAGGATCTGGTGGAATATCTACTCTTCTGGGTCCACCTAAATTAAGCCTTTTTGAAGAAGTTCCACCTATTCAAAGCAAATCATGTCGTACTTTACTTTTCAGTCCAGATGGACTTTATCTTGCTTATGTTATTGGAACAACGTAAGTACTGAACTTTTTGATTGGTGTAAAAGCTAGATTTATTATAAATAAGAGAACATCCCAATATACAAGTAATTAAAAAAAAAATTTCCATTATGCCTTTTTGTTTTTGCTAACAGGGTATAAAATTGCTCAATTTCTAAGATAAATAAACCTGTCTATTATTTTTTAAATTGAGTTACTATTTATTTATTATTATTTTTAGCATTAATATTATTAAAACAGACAGTTGGCAACTTGTAGTAACAGTTGAGAATACAAAAGCATACAATTTGGCATTTTCTCCAAAAGGTACTTTTTTAATGAGTTGGGAACCATTTACAGTTAGTAATGCACAGCCCCAAGGTACCCCTAATCTGAAGATTTATAAAACTGAAGATGGTGAACTAATGAAAAGTTTTACTCAGAAGAAACAAGTAAATTGGTAAGAATATAATAGAATTACAACTAATTTTAATTTAAAACATTTTCTTATTACAATTAATACTCTAAAAGGCAATTTTCTTGAAAAATTTGATATATTTATGAGCCAAATATAGCATTCAGTTAAGTGTACTAAATATATATTTTTTTAAATTTATATCACCACTTAAAAGTAATTTTAACAAGAGGTTGTTTTCTTCTGTTATATTATTTCATATATAATTTTTACAACTAATTAAATAGATTGATAGGTTCAAAACGTATAATAAGAATAATTTTTACTTTAAGGGAACCTCAGTGGAGTAATGATGAAAAACTTTTTACTAGAGTGGTAAACACTGACATAGTTTTTTATGAAGATCTTAATTTTGAGAGAATTGTGACCCGAATTAAGGATTACAAAGTTGCATCTTACAAATTGTCCCCAAATGTTGGTACTTACTTTTTGTTATGTCATACCTTAGAAACTCCTGGTCAGCCATCTTTTGGAAGGTAATATTCTTACATGTAATTTATTTGCTAGCATTTTACTTCATTTACTTTTTGTTGTGTTTTTTACCAAGACATTCTTATTCTGTATTAATTTGAGAGTCCATTCATGCATTGTTTCTTGTAAAAACAGATGTTTCTCCAAAGTCTCATTTGGCATTTTCTGTGGTTGCTGTTGAAGTTGGCACAAGCCTAACAAAGAATAGATGTACTCCTGGATTAATACAAAGCACAACAACCCTAATAAAGAATGGATGTATTCTTGGATTAATACAAAGCCAAATGTTTTCATTCATGAAACACTATATATAAATAACTGTTCTGATTAATTGAAAATAAAATATGACTCTATTTTTAGATTATTTAAATATCCAAATTGTGAAAAGGCAATAGCCAATAAAAGTTTTTTTCAAGCAGAAAAAGTAGAGTTTTTATGGAATTCTAAAGGAAATAATGCTCTTATGCTAACTTCAACTGAAGTTGATAAGACTGGTGGTTCATATTATGGAAAACAAGGTTTACATTTTATGGGTTTAAATGGTCAAACAGTAATGGTCACAATGAGTAAGTAATAATAAAGGATTTTTTTATTATTTTGTAAAATTTTGAGTATCTGAAAAAGTTAGTGAATTTAGCTCAGAATTTATTAGAAATTGGTATATTTATTCTAGAATTTACTCTGTATTGGTAAAAATTATATAATTGGTATATTTATTCTAGAATTTACTCTGTATTGGTAAAAATTATATAATTCTTTGCTTTGGCTTCTAACCTAAGCCTCAAATTTTGATGTGTTTTTTTTTTCAAGTCTGTCCTAAAATTGTCCCATATAGCTTGGGTTTGTCTCCATTAGAACAGTGTAATTTTTGGTATATTTTAAAAGTGTACTAATTTTTGCTCCTAGATGGTGTAAAAATCCAACATGGAAATAGAACAATTGGGACAGCACATTTATTAAATCAACTAGATTAAGTGTCTCACGATCAATTACAGTGAGTTCTGTGATAATTTTCTACATATGCCTAATTTTGGTCATAAATTTTCTCCTATGCCCATTCTTCTTATACTCTTCCTTAGTATTTGGAATGTAAAGTTCCCATTAAATGTAAACAACACATTATTAATATTTTTTTGTTATGTGGTTGGTGTTAATTCTTAAATCAAGAAATAAAATGATATTTTATACATATTTTCAATTCATTTTTTCATTGACTTATAATGCTTAAACACATAAAACCCTATTTATTCATCAATAGTAATTTTATCTCCATTAAAATATTCCCTATTTAAGGTGCTATACATATAGCAACGTTTTTCGTCTTCAAATGCCCCGACATACAAGTTTTTCTTTTTATGTCTTCAGTGGTCTCAAAACCATATCCTCGCCATGGCAGCTTGTGCTTCATGAATCATAAAAAATCGCACAATACCATGTCGGCTGAACACGGTGCTTGTGATATGCTATTGGTTGAGTTTTTAATGAAAAACTCATGAACATTGAGTGGAGTACAAACTGATGCATTATCGCGGGCAAAAGCCAACTGTTATGCCACTATTCTGTCCTTGTTTTGCATATGGCCTCACTCAAACAACTCATCACCGCTAAATAATATTCCTCAATAACCATTTGACCCTTCAGGAGAAAATCCTGGTGAACTGCATCTTATTAATCAAAGAAAACACCGAGTACGATTTTGATTTTTGACGCTTTGATGTGCTTTTTTTAGTGTTGGCTCTTCTTTCAGGCTCCATTGCAATATTTTCATGTCAAGCTCGTATACCCGTTAATGATGAGTTTTAAAAAGTTTGGGTCACTGGCTGCGTTGAAAATCGCCTCACATTCGATGCTGTTTTTGGAGAAAAGGCCATGGTTTTGATACCATGCGAGAAGTGACGTGTTTTATGCCAAACTGGCAGTAAGCTTTTGAGATTCCCAACTCGCATTCTAACTTTATAACCAAGACAACAATTTTCGAACACCTAGCCTTTTACTGAGCGACATGATCGTCATCAGTTAATGTTGATGGTCTTCCTTGGTGAATGCTGTATGCCACTCACAAAAATTCTTATATATGACATACAATCGTTCAGATAGGCCTTATTCAGCATTTCCATTTGCTTAATATTAATTTTGTTTAATACAAAATTTAATTAAAATTCTTTGTTCAGTTGATTTTGGCGTGGTAAAAATGGCCACGAAGTACAAAGTCCAACCTAAACTCCTGTAACTTGATTACTAATGTGTGTAGCGTTATGAAATTTCTGATGATTATCAATTACAGTTGTACCAGCTTAAAAATTCTATGTGTGACATAAGGTATTTAATACACATTATAACAATATGATGTTTAAAAACCTGGTTGAACTTGTTGAAAGTTAGGATGCTGGACCCAACAAAATTCCACCAGTTTTCATGAAAAATTGTAGTCAAATTATGGCGTTTCTGCTTATTATCTCTATTAGCTGTCATTAAATTTAAGTCAGTTTCTCATATTTTGAGTTACTTCACTGACCAAACACAGGTAGTTAAATTCAATAATTATCTAAATATAAATTTAATTGAAATCGGCGCCAAATTAATACATAGAAAAATTGATTCACCAAAAAGAATACCTGCAACTAATCAACCTTATAATATACCTAAGCTTGCGTAATGATTTTATAACTGACTTTATTTGCGATGGCTTTCTTAGTGTAGTTAGTTTATATTTCATGCTAGTCGTTATTGGTTTCATTTAGAAACAAATCGGCGCCGGCATCAAAAATTTTAATTTATTTTTCTCTTCTTTGAGATTTGTTGAAGGCAAATAGATTTTTTTTATTTCAAATAAGTACTAATTGAGATGTGTAGCGTATCTCACAATGTTTTCAATGTCGCAAAAAATACCCATTTTAATCAAGGTAAATTCTGTGATAAAAATTTTTTTTAATGCCAGTTTTGAATGAAACTGGATAAACAAAGTTTTAGTCCGTCATAGTTAAAAAAAGATACTTTATTGTCCAAGACTACAAAATTCATGAGGTTTTCCTCCCTCATAACACACCAACTAAATATTAAAAAAATAAAATTAAAAAGCAATCAGTGCAAAAACAAACACCATCTAATACAGCCCGTCCGACAAAAATGCATTAATACTATAGTGTGCCTTCCCCACAAGGAGTCTCTTCACAATCTTCCTAAACTTTATTTTGCAAAGTATCTGCTGCATATGCCTAGGAAAGTGATGAAACATTTTTTTGCTCCTATTGTCGCAATTAGCAATGCCCCTGGTGGTAAGGACATGTAGCTAACGATCTATTTTCGACCACCGTAGTAAATGTATGGATGTTTCGTCCCGATACCGGTGGTGGACTCATCAGTGGGATCCACCGGTATCTTTCCCAGACATCCTTGTACTTTCCACAAACTTGGACCTCTAAGTCCAGTTTTGCCGGAAAGCGGTGGTGAGATGTTAAGTTCCACAACACTATAAATAATCAAGTCCTTAATTAAGCTTGAAGACGGTGTAGAAAGTCCCACGGCCGAGTCGTCATGGTGTGTTTGACAATCAGACTGCTCAATATTTTCGAGTCAGACTATAAATCGATAAACAGTAAGGTCATAAAAGATGGCAAAAAAAATTACTATAATGCTAGGATTAGTAATGCAAAAAATAAATCAAAAAAATTTGTAGCATAGTAAATGATCTAAGGAGAAGTCATGATAAAGGTAATTATCAGAATGATATAGATTCAGATAGTTGTTATGATACTGATCCTAAGAATTATATAAAAAACATATGTGACTAGATTCCTTTTGTCTGTATCACACTAATGTAAATGACATAAAAAATATATTTAAATCCATAAAAAATAAGCAATCAGTCGGTATTAATGGTATTTCTTTGAAAATATGCATTAACCTACAACTGTGTACTTGAAGAGCTTGCTGGAATTATATATATTTCCTTTCTCAAGAGAATTTTCTGTGATATTTTATGTACAGCTCTGGTAAGACTTTTTTTTTAAAGGCTGCAATTTTAGTGAGCCCTCTTGTTTTCGACCCATCTCAGTGCTTCCAACACTACAAGATTTCTAGAAAAATTGTTAAAGTCAGAATGTCTTCTGAAAAGGCATAACTCATTAAATAAGAATCAATTTGGTTTTCTGAGCGGGAAGGGACTGCTGAGCGGTTCTTCATTTTCTTGAGAGACTATATTTCAGTGTGAAGCAGGGAGAGATGACTGGGGCAGTGTTTTGTGATTTTTTCTAGGCGTTCCACTGTGTGGATCACGGAATACTGTTGCAATAGCTACCTTGTTATGAATTTAGGGGCCGTATTTTGACTTGGCTTGAGTCTTGTCTGGCGTACCCTTACAAAGTACTTAATTATACACTAAGGTATAAAAATGTACAATCACTTGCCTCTGGAATGCAAAAATATAGGGAATGATAGGCAGTTTAGCCGATATGTAAAAAAATGTTATTAAATAAAGCATATTATAGTGTCAACGAGTTTTACTAAGATGTTTTATGATTGTAAAGTAAATATTTTAAAATTTTATTTTGTTTTTAAAGTTTTTTTTGTATTTAAAAAAAAAGAACGAAAAAAAAGGAAAAAGAAAGAAAGAAAAAGAGAAATGCTTTTTTATGGTATTTATATTTTAATTATTGTTGATATCCAAGATTGAAGGTTTACATGCTCTTGTCCTTTTTAATTTTTGGCGAATTTAAATATTATAGTCAACTCTTGTCACAATGTCAAAACATGCCCATCAAACTTTAGCTTTGCATAATCACGTGAATATCAAGGAATTTGCAGACTTCAGGGTGGTCTACTGCCCGATCATCTATCCAAACTTCATTTGTATTACATTTAAAACATAACATATTTGTTTTATCAACATTCAGTGTTAAGAAATTTGAATCGCTTCATCTTTTTACCGCCTTTAAATTTTCTTTAATAGAATTTTCCGGTTGGCGAAGGGTCCCTGTTACGCCATAAGATGGTCGTGTCGGCAGCAAACACTGTAAAATAACCATTTATGTTTAGATGAGACAAGTCATTAACGTAGATTAAAAATCACAAAGGTCCTAGTACAGACCCCTGAGGAATACCTGCGGTAATAGCCAATAGACGCGACTTATTATCACCAACAATAATGCACTGACAACAACCCGATTGATATTATTTAAACCAAGCGAGATAATTCCCTCTAAAACTATAAACCTTATGATTACTCAGCAGTACCACTCAGTCAAATGCCTTGGTGGGATCACTGAATACTGCCGCAACAAGCTCACCCTCATTCAGTCCTCTATACAACGCTTCAAAGAATTGAAAAATCCCATCTTCAGTGCTTCTGGAAAGCCGACATACAAACTGTGGGATGTTCAGCAAGTCATGCCTTTGAAGAAAATACAACAACATACACTTGGCAGACAAAATTTTTGCCAGAGTTGGTAACAGGACTGTTGATCTGTAGTTGGAACATAATTTGGGATCACTTCCTTAAAAAGAGGCTTGACTATTGCCTATTTTATACAAAATGGGAAAACTCCCTGTGAAAACAGCCAGTTTATAGCCCCAACCAACACGCAAAGAGCAAGTTTGGAAGTTTCATAAAAATTTTTAAGGATATTCTATTCTATTGTATCCAGCTGCATTTTTATTTTTAATATCTGTAGGTGCTTGTTCTAACCCGCTACATGCCGTTGGCCTAAATAAGAATATATCCAGCACGGAAATGACACTTAGAAACATTAAGGCATTCTCCATAACACCCGCTCCACTTGTCAGGCCTCTAGCAATTGAACAATAAAACGAATTCAGTACGACAGTGCTGTCATAATCAAGTAATTTTTTGTTGTTGCCAATTAAATCCCTAACAATCACTCGTGATTCCTGCTCATTGCTTTGACGTCACTGTATTCTATTATGAAAATAAGAATTTTTGGCTACTCTAATCACCCTCCTCTACACACTATGATATTTCTTAAAATAATCTACAAAGAAAGGAATATGGGAGAAAAT
Organism: Diaprepes abbreviatus; assembly: GCA_034092305.1. Lineage (NCBI taxonomy): Eukaryota > Metazoa > Arthropoda > Insecta > Coleoptera > Curculionidae > Diaprepes > Diaprepes abbreviatus. The sequence continues at coordinate 24,631,411 of JASJET010000055.1, read as the reverse complement.
TTTTCTCATTTTATGTAAAGAGCGTATATTTTATGCAGTGATTTTTAAGCCTTTAATAAATCAGGGTTTTTTATTTTTAGTCTTCGTGGTTTCAATTGGGAGGGCATTGTTGAAATTATTCAATAGTCTGGAATTAATTGTTCCAGTAGATTTTCAAAATTAAAGATTAAATTGCAAATTTCGATTATACACATTCTAGAAAATGTGGTTATTTTCAGTATAAAGTCTACCGCGCCGTTATGGAGCATGCGTATCTAGAATTTTAAGAAATTAATTTTAGATTCATAATTTACGCCCCCGAAAACTCAATTTTGAAATAATTTTAGAAATGTAATTTTTTTATTCGGTCATATTTCAAAAAATTAAATTTTGATCTTTAATCTGCAACTTAATACCAAATCTACAACAATTCGGAAAATGAAAATTTTTTAGTCCGCCATATTGAATTTTAAGAAAATAACCTTAAAGTCGTAATCTATATTTCCAAAAATCCCCAATATCAATTTTCGACGAAATTGAAAAAATACTTTTAGTCCCAAATTAACTTTAGATTCGAAATCTACGATCCCGAAAACCCCAAAGATCAATTTTTAAAATTGTAAAATATTGAATATGAAAAGTATTTTACGTTACATCTCCGAAACCTCATCAGTACTAATTTTGGACAAAATCGGGAATTGTAAAATTTTTATTTCACCATATTAAATTTTCTAAAAAGAATCGGGAAATGAGTAATTTTTCACACACAATTCTTCTTCGGTGTTTACAAGTCTATAGTATACTATCTGTTTAAGACTTTTCCCATAAAAAGTAATCCATGGACGTTAAATTCGGTGCGCGTGACCAATTTGTAGAAGCACTATTTCCAATCCATCGATTTTGAAAATTCTCATTTAAATGATTTCTTACATTTATTGTGAAGTGTGGAGGTGCACCGTCGTGCATGAACCACATATATGTGTAGTAGCCAATGGAAGATCATCCAATAAATTTAGCAAAAGTACTTTTGGTGGTACCCTCTGCATTTTGCAATTTAGTGCAAATCAAGCTATTATTAAGATAAATATTTACAGAAAAGTTTAAAAAATAAAACTTTGACACCCTGTATTTCGGAAACTATCAGCCTTTGGACCAAGGTAAATTGGGCTAGATTCTCATATTTGAGCCTCAAAAATTTGCGCTAGCTTATTTTACAGACCTTTTAGAGACATCCTGTATATGTAGCTATCGTTAAAAATTAAAATCTGGTGGACCCAAGGATCACACTTTGGACCTACTTAACTTTCTTTTTCATTTTCATAATTCATCTGCCAATATCTTTTCTACTTAAAAATTTTTAGATGAATTTCCAGTATCGATGATTATTTTAACAGCTTAAAAAAGTTATTTTAATAAGCTACCGCTTTTATTCTCCTTCAGGTCGCTTAAAAGAAAAAAATTGGAGAGACAGTTTACTTCCCGCGAATTCAGTTCTGGTTCTCTTTCCGTACACGTTTCGATCACCTAATGATTTCATCCGTGGAATTGAAACGAACCAATAACAAAACTCACAAGAATCAACTATCAATATAAAATCTTAATTCCGAGACATCTCGACAGGATGTTATTCCTGCACTCATTTTCGATGTAAGATTTAAATATCAACAGTCAAACGACATCTACGCATACACCAGGGTAGTACGAAACTTAACAATTAAAATTTCAGTGAGATATAAAGAAATATTTTATGACCGTATAATTAGTTTAAAAAGCTACCGCTTTTCTTCTCCTTCAGGTCGCTTAAAGGAAAACCAGATGGACAGACAATTGAATTCGCAGAAAATAAACTGTCTATCTTTTTTCCTTTAAACGACATGAAATATGCGGTAGTTTATTAAATTAATTCTATGGTCGTAAAATATTTAACAACAATAATATAAACAGTTTTTATTAACAATTGATTAACAAAAAAAAATTATAATTCTTAAAAAGCGAAGCCTAGCTATCTATTGTCAGCTACATAACATTAACCCTTTTATATAATAATTCTATTTAACTCTTTAGAAAAAAATAGCAGAAAAGAACAAACGAATTCAAAATTAAACGTAATAAAATAAGTTCTGCTCCAAAATAAAGTTATTTCTGCACTAAACTACATTCCAACATGAGCAACATACCTTTTTGGTCATTGGTAAATGAATGAATTGATATCCTTTACAGAGGACAAAATAAGCATGTTGGATGCACCACAGCACCCTCATCCAATTTCAATCATGTCTATCCAACAAAACTTTTTTTGCCTTTTTTTTAAAAGAAGGAAAGTGAGGTAGTTGCAAAATTATTTCTAAATTCGTTGTAATCCTTTACAGCGTTGTAAGTAAAACAACACTGAAAAAGAGCCTTATGGTGATGGGGCATAGTGAGAGAATTAAGTCTAATGGAAGCATGATGAACTCCACTGCGGAAAACTAATTTAGATCTCGAGTATAATAGGGTTGATATTTGCAACAACTTGTAGAGGAACACCACTAATAAATTTTTAAATAAAGAACAAATACTTAGCCAGTTCAGTTTTCTTATTTTTTCAGAAATATAGTCATACTTGTTGAGGCCGTAGATAAAGCGACAACAATTGTCTTGAATTTTCTGAAGACATAGTTTATCATCCTGAGTTAGACATAGATAAAACAAAATAATATAATCAGAAAGTATCATCAAAAGACTTATTACTCAGATTAGATATGTGTCGGCTAAATCTAAGCTGGCTATCAAACATAATCCCATATATTTTACTGAAACTTTAATTTTGAAAACTGAAGTTAAATTAACGAAATGCTATAAAATAAACCATAACCTAAAACGTATGATCATTTGAGTGCAGATACTGTGAGGAGGAGGACGAAACCTCTATATCTTTACAGAGTGCAGCACTCTAGAAAACTCTAGGTTACGGTTCTTGGGAGCACATCAAATCGAAGAAGCCGTCCAGCATCCTAAGATTCCTGAGGGAAACTTGTACCTGCCCAGAGTTTATTTCATTGATAACGTTGCATTATCGACACCGAATGAAAAAATAATCATGTTAATTACTTTTTGGCAAAATTTTATAAACATTATGTTTTAAAAGTCCCTATACTTGTCTTTACAGCGGAGTTACCTAAAGTATTGCAGAATTACCTGATGTACTTGTTACTTAACTCATATTAGGTAAATATAACGCATACAATTTAAATTTGTGAATTTTATGCTCTATAAATGCGTCGTCGATAGGTATTTTGTTTCGTGTTTTCAAAGATTACAATTACTAACTATTAGGTATAGAAAGCCTGGAACGGCGTAGAACCTACCCAACTATTTTGTTTGAATTTAATATAATCGGTCATAATATAAATTGCTTCGATCTTCTTAAGCTGACTAACTTCCGCATTCCTTTGCGTGATACTTGTCTTCTCAACAAGTTCTTACTGTAAGGGTAATGAATCCTACTGTTCAATATTCTAACACGTGTCCCCCTACTCTTGATCTAAATTGCACTCAATGTTTAAAAATAAACTGACATCACTCTTATCCAAAAATTGATGTTTTTTGTGATACTATTTTAAGAGTTTTAGATTACTCATTTGTGATTTAGAGTATATAATGGGCCGATTTTTTTTTGATCGTGCATTTTTAACAAAAAATTTTGTTTCTCATTTTTATACATGTAAAATATAATACTGTACCAGTTGGATTTATTCTGTAACGTACTCTTTGAGATAAATTAAAATATAAGGGAAACACAACTGACAAACTAAAAGACCTAATTTTCATGACCACTGAATCAAGTTTAAAACTTAAACCTATTTAGTGTCATTGGCTTTTATACATGTTTTTCTTTTAAGAAAAGGAAGGTCCTATATATAGCGTCCAATGGTCTCCAAAAAACCAAGAATTTTGTGTTGTATATGGATTTATGCCAGCAAGGGCCACTATTTTCAATCTACAATGTGAACCTCTTTTTGAATTGGGAGCAGGAGCTAGAAACTCTGTTTATTTTAATCCTCATGGAAATATCTTACTTCTCGGTGGATTTGGAAACCTTCGTGGCCAAATTGAGATCTGGGATGCTGTAAACAAAAAGAAAATAGGTAGGTTAGAAATACTTTTTGCATTTTGTATGAAAGTAAGCAGGTTAAACTTGGAAAGGGATTTTGACACTTATTATTTTGATTCTATATACCTATAGATTAGGATTATAGATTCTAAGTTTTTTTAACGGTATAGTTTGGTTTTATCCATATTTCTTATCTGATTTGCCATTTTTTTTAGTTTATTGTTAAAAATATGTATTTCCATATTGTCATTTTAAAAACCTCTAAAAGACGTTCTGTCTATAGGAAATATAAAAATAAATTATTTTTTTAAATTATATTTGAAAAGCAAGAATAATTCTAAGTTCATAAAAGGAAAAGTCTTATTAAAATCAGCCAAATGAATAAATAAATAAATAAATTGATAATTTAAAAAAAAAGTATAAATATTCAATTTATATGTTAACAACAACAAAAGAACTTCATTAAATTTAAAATATTAAAATGAAATTATTTTTACCAAATTTCTCTAAGTTGAATTAAAAAATTTTTCCATTTGCTTCTACTGCAAAAACTCAAATAAAAATCTCAAATATAAAATCTGAATTTAAACTGTACGAGATGAGACGTATTTTGGTTCTGGAATGCTGAAATATAAGACCAGGATTGGTAATTTTCTTACGTGGAACCATGATTACGCACTTTTTGAAGAAAAACAAGATTCAACAATTCGATCATGCGACGTTTGGCTGACAAGTTGAATTAGGAAAAATCCGGTTTTTGCCAAGACGTTATTGCAAACTATATAAATGCGATCAATCTCGCTATGAGGAGTTCGTTAATAACGAGAATTAAATGTATCAGTTAAAAGAGTTAGTTGGAAGAGTGTATTTAGAGTACGGTGAAAAATGTGTTTCATAATCTTGTAAACAGTTAATACGGAGTTTTAAAATGGTTTGACAAAACTTTCGGCTCGCCCTGCGTAGCCGCAACGCGTGGATAAGGGAAATGCAGATTATAAGCTATAATAGCTAGTCGAAAAGACAATTATAATAGCCATAATTTTTCATTAAAGCGCAATTACCGGGATGAAAAAAAGAACGGTAAATTTTTGTAAATACAGTGCAAGTCTTGGTTTATGTTGTCTATGCTGATACGAATTAAGCGCTTTCCCTCCTTGATTTTGTTTGCAAATGCGTGGCAATAACTACGATTACTTTATTTCCATCGTTTTTTTTTAGGTGAATGTGAAGCTCCTGATTCAACTCTTTTACAATGGTCTGCAGATGGAGAACACTTTTTAACAGCTACTACTGCCCCCAGACTAAGGACAGCCAATGGCTTTAAAGTATGGCATTATTCTGGAGTTCTTTTATACGAAAATAATTGGCCACAAGGTGAAGAACTTTATGATGTGACTTGGAAGGTGATTATTTCTATTGAGTGAAGTGACCATTCATGCTCCATGAAAAGGGAAAGCCCAATTTTTAACATGCATTCTTAATCAGAAAAGTGACACCTATATTCCCAAAAAAACTAAAACATTTTTACACGCGCAGAGCGACTACCTGGTTAATAGGCCTACTCAGTTATTTTTTGTTCACAACACCTGAGCATTCTGTTAATTTTAATTGTTATTAAATCAAATATATTTTCTAAAGGTGGTGAAAACAAATTTTCTATCAATATTAAGTCTAGCAATTTTAATAGGTTAGAAAAGGATGGTTTAAGAAAATGTTATTATATGTTCCATACATTACTGAAATACAGACATTTTTTCCCCCAATTAAGAAGTGAAAAAACACTGTTTGTACTTTGGCGTCTTGTCTTTTCTAGAATATTACAAAAGACTCATTTCTATAGTAAAGTAATTTTTGCACCAAATTTCAAGTACTAAAAGCAATACTATTTAATGAATTTTGGTAGTAACAGAATAAATTATTTTTGTGAACTACTGCCAATATAAAATCAATAATTTGGTCAATAAGACACTTCAAGCCAGAATGTTAATAAAGTTGCCTTCCATTTATTTAACTGGACTAGTTATGAATTTATCCGAAGAAAACTAATGAGCTTTTTGCTTTTAGTCAGGGTGAAAATCATTTTAAAAAGATATCCTTGATATAAGATAGTTTAAAATAAAATAACCGCTATAAACTTTTTAATTTTTGATGAATCTGGGAGAAAAGCACACTTATTTTCTAGAGATTTCGAAAATGTGCACATCAGCATTCCCGTGTACCAAATGTTGTAAAATTAATTGAGAGGTTAAAACATTTTTGAGAAATGTGTCAGTGCCAAAAAGTACTTCTCACATGATGAAGAAAAATCAGTCAACAGGTTTTTTGTATATCTAGGCTAAATAAATGGATCTCAATCTAATTAATTATTTCTAAAATCAACATGGGAACCGCCGGCAAATCCTAGGTCTTAAAGAAAAGGTTTCGGAAACACCGAAACTGTTTAAGAACTATACATAGGATTGTGCATGAATGATGATGTATAAGTATACCAGTGTAAAAAACACAATAATGATTAAGGAAAAAGAAAACTGAGACTTCAGCGAAATGTATAAAAATGGACGAGAAGAGTGTGATATCGACTTATATGCAAATAATATAACACTTTCAGTTTTAAGTTATTCTTTGAAGAAACCTCATACACTAAAAATCGGACTCAGGTCATTGGCAGCTCTGATCAAAAATCTAGAATTTCGTTATAGAAAGGGCTACAACAGAGGATATTTGTGCAAAAAATGAAGAATTTGTTGAAAATTCTGATTCAAAATTTGGAAAAATTATTTTTTTAGAAGAAACTTTGGTATTTTCAGATAGAAGTGGGTCCATATCATGACAAGATGGTTCGGTAAACGCAGTGAAGCAAAAAAAAAAAGATTTTGGTTCTCACATGTTCTTTGTGGGGAAAAAACGGCATATTTCAATGATTGATTCAGAAAAATGAGATTCCATCACCTGATTTATTATATTCTGAACTTCTACTAACAACAAAAATTATTCAAAAATAAAAAAATATATGCCGTCAATGAAATATTCCGGGAACATGGTCGTGAGGTTTTGTGGTTACCACTATGCTACTGTCAGTTTAATGCCGTAGAACTAATTTGACCAGCCGTAAAATCGTTTTATGACTACAATGTTGGTGATAGTCTCAATTCACATTAGGTAGAGGAAACTACTGGCGAAGAGTAGTACAACACACAGAAAAAATTATCCTGGGTGTTCAAGTGAAGCCACTAATTATTTTAACTGCAGAAGATGGTTAGTGTATTTCAGATGAATTGAGTAATTCAGAATTTGAAAAGTTTAAGCGTTACTTTTACATAGTATTTAAATTTGTTTTTTATTTATGTGCCATATTTTAATTCTGTAATAATAGTTTCATTACATAAATGTTTCCTATACATTTATATGAATATGATCATAAATTTAGTTAGGTACTTCATATTTTTTCTTGGTAATACTTGGGATTTGATTTCTTGCCTGATTCGGTAGTTTTCTTTTGTTCTTTTTCAAAGTAAGCCTCTAAATTGTGAACCATTTCTTTAGAAAATAAAGAATTTGGATTAAAAATGTGTAGATAACGGGGACCATTTGGCGACTGGACTTACAGTTTAACGTGGGTTCTTAACGATGATCACGCCGTCTTCTCAGGTGACCACCCATTCAAGTACACCTGGCGTCGGTTCACTGATCACTTCAAAGATCAGATGGGAAATGGCCTGGCCTCTGAAATGAACCCAGGCCTCATTTCTTTAGACTTTATCTTTCATTTATTATGTCGATTAAGAGTAATTAATGTTATATAATACTAGACAATAAAGAATTCTAAGAAAAATAACTATTTAATTTTTTTTATCTAATTTTCTATAGTTACTCGATTTCTTTAAGTTATCAGTTTTAATAATCAAAATATTCAAAATTCGTCTTGCAATATCATACGATTTCAAGACGATTATGCCGTTAGTTTCAAATGAACTATTATTATTAAAGTTGATGAAAAATCAGTTGTCCACATACCGCCAAACTGCTATTTTTTTCCAATTAGAAATATTTTTGAAACCTCCGATTCTATTGATTTGATTGATTACTACTATCTATTTTAAAATATAAATAAATCTAAACTTAAACATAACTTTTATAACACTCTGATGTATACTTTTAGCCATATTCAAAACTAATGTTTAAAGAACCGCAAATTTCAACGAAAAAAGTAGAAGGTATCGCATCAGCACAACCTCAAGCATCAAAACAAGCTTACCGACCTCCTTCTGCAAGAAATCGTCCAATTGTGAATTTTAAATTACATGATGAAGATGAAGGACCTCACAAAGTTGGTAAGGCAGATGGTCATATTCGCAAGAGAATCACAAATCAATTGGCATAGATCCATTAAAAATAGTTTGTAAAAAATTTAATTTTTATTTTTTCCAATGACATAATAAAATATTAATATTAAGTCATTTCATGATAAATCTTACCGTTGTCTAGACCACGATACTTCGGATTTCTATAGTAATTTATATATTTGTTCTAGCTACGAGATACCGCATATTTTTTAATTTGAAAATATAATTATGTTGCTGGATGTATTATAATTTCAAGATGCTTTTCTTTCATAGCTGCTTATTATTATTTAATGAATAAGTCAGTTTCAGCTTATGGTATTGCCGTACATATTCCAGTTCTTATTTTTTAGGTGGTAATAATACACCATCTAAGGCAGCCCTAAAGAACAAAAAGAAAAGAGAAGCTAAAAAGGCAAAGCAGAATGAAGAAGGTGATGGTACGGATGAACCGTCCGTGCCAGTAGTTAGTAGTGTTAAAGTTAACCTTACAGGAGATCCTGAAGTTGATAAAAAACTTAAAAATATTAAAAAAGTATGTAATCTAAGGCTCTTTATGTGTCAATAAAATACAAATTTACGTTTTCTTTTAACAAGCTTTACACTTGCAATAACTTGAGCTTTAACATTCACAAGTTAAATTAAATCATTAAATAATATATTTCAGAAACTTGATGCTATTGAAAAGCTGAAAAAGGAACAGGCTTCTGGAAAGACTCTTGAGGTAAACCAGTTGGCCAAAATCCAAGGAGAAGGTGATTTATTGAAAGAACTGGAAAAACTGACAATTTGAAATCTTATCAGAGTTAAATATTTTGTGTTACAACGCATAAAAGTATTTTTAAATTTTAATTGTGTATTTATTGTTTCCCATTATCCAGATTTTTGCTGTAGGATCTTTCACACTGACACAAAATAGTGGAATTCGTAGAAGCATGAGTGAAATGAAAGACAACTCCTAGAATACAAAGACATAGTGCTGATTTGTGATATCGTCACCCGGCGGCCGTTAAATTGACACATTATCCGCCTTTTGTTGGATTTATGTGTTTGCCTACTTTTAAATTTACTTGTGAATTTAAAATGATAGTTATTTAAATATTTTATGTATAAGTAAATTACCTGTTAACAAGGCTAACCCAGTATCCTAAGTGGGCGACCTAACGCAGCAAAGAGGTTTATGCAGAAAAATTGTAAGGGGCATAATTTGTTCATCACAAAATTTCCTTTTCTACTCATGCTACTCGGAAATCCAAATATACTAGAATATATGGAGAAATGCGCAGAAAAAAAATGGGAAAAAGGGACTTTTTCAAGTGAACGATGAAAAGTTTTAAACTCGGCCAATACTATTGGTCTTTGGACACGTAAAATTTCACTTTTCAACAAATAAATCCTTTTTTGTCCGGCCCCGATCGGTCTAATAGTTGTTGCACAATAATTGCTGAAAATATGTTAAATAATAATTTTTCATGGGTGCTCATTTTTTACTCTATAATAAATGTCATTATCTTTCAAACATTTTTTTAATTTGTTACTATTGAGCAATTTGGAGAGCCCAGGGAATATTTAGGCTAATAACATTGGTCGAGTTTAAAACTTTTTATCGTTTACTTGAAAAAAGTACTTAATTTCAACTTTTTCAGAATAGCACAACTAGAAAAAGAATTTGTCTGACGAACAAATTATGTCCCATACACTTTTTCTGTAGTATTGATATTTACGGACTTTAATTTTTTTGTGCGCATTTTCCGTTTCGCAGTATTTTCGTAACAGTCGAAAGGAAAATTTTCTCACACCCATACTTTAGCTTCTTGAAAAGTTTTTATGGCCACATCTCGAAAAAATTTCCTGGATTCGGGTTTGGAAGTTGGGCAGATGCACTTTTCTTTTTAGGCTGAGTAATGGTTTGGTTCCCCGCCTGCCACTGTTAATTTTACTGTAGAAAGTTATTTTTGTTGTTTTAAATCTAATTTACATAAATTCGTTTCACTTTTAGTGATTTTTTTACTTTCGGTAGAAACCAATCTGACAAAAATGGAAAATGTTCATTTTTTCAAACTACTCCTCTTACTGATTCCAAGGCATTATCTCTAGGTTTTTATTTGTAATTTTCCTATATCAAGGTTTATTTGTAGATGTTCAATGAGGAGGTAGAGTCTAGAATAAATCTATTATTTAAAAAACACTTTTTTAAATACACTCGAATATGTCGACTTTGTTATTTTGATATGAATTTTTCCGATGTATTAAATCATACAGGGTGGACAGAACTTATAAGTAAAGTTTTCCAAACCAAGACAATTATTCAGGAAATACTGTTAATTGCCACAGAAGTAGTCAGAAATGTTCAGAATGAATTTATAAATCGCTAAGGTTAACCAGTGGAAGCCCTTTTCAACATTTAATAAAATGATAAATTAACTGTTATTACTTCAATTCGAATTTGAACTGTCGATAAGTCGAAAACAGTTACATTTAGGTATAGGATATATAATAGAAAAAAATGTTGATAATTTTGTAGGAAGTCTAAAAATTTAGAAAAAACTTAAATGTCACCATTTAAAAAAATCAAAGTTGATTATAGTACAGCTCCTTTCTAGTCACTCTGTATAATTTAATATATTGGAAAAAATTCGTACCAACAAAGCAAAGTCTACGTGTCCGAGCGATTTTTAAAAAAAATCTAGCGTTTTTTAAATAATGAATTTATTCCAGACTTCGCGTCCATATTGTATATAAAACTACTTATAACAATATCATAAGCCAAACAAAACTGACCAACAATAAGGTCTAACTTTTATAACACCTAGTTCGGTTTAAAACTTAAACCTTTTTAGTGAGTTTGGCCGGTTTAGTTTTATAATTATCGGTTTATCCGAGTTTTTTGAAATGACCAGATTTAAATTTCCTGCCCTTATACTTAGAGCGCCCTCTAGCGCTAGAGTGATATTCTTCCCAAGCTGTACAGAAATAGCTTTGTTCGCGGTAAGGATTTAGAACCGATTCTGAACTAATACGCATGCGCAGTTGAAATAGCAGCGTTCGGGGATAACAAAGTTCAGAATTTTTAGTTACAGTCCCATGTTCGCGGAGAAAATAATTCGATTCGAAATCGATTCTGAACCAGTCCTATCGGTTCTAAGGATTGAAGAAGAACTGTAAGAGTGAGTCCACACGATACCAAAAATTTCGGCGGCAGCGTAGCGTAATAAGACATATGTCAAATTTCAAGCATTGTGATTTGTTAGATTTAAAAAAAGACAAAGATCGAAGATTTCCCGCAAAAATCCGCCTTTTCCAAGGTCATTACGCCAAATCATGTTTAACTTTTCAGCGGACTGCTTTCAAAATGGTGGAAACTGTTTATTTTCAATATTTTGTATGAAAACATAACCTATGTTTTTTTTTAAACTTTGTTGTTTTATTTATATATTTTATTTAGCGAGTTTTGAAATAATAGATATTTATGAATTATGTTAAATTGTTTTAATTTATTAAAAATGCTTGTTACCGAAGATCATTACTGCTTGGTCCTCAAAAAAAAAAAAAAACGATTTTTGTTCTTTTTTTTATTAATTTTATAACAATTGCAATAATACAGGTGTTCATTATATAAATTAAAGCTTATGAAATAAAGGCCATTATATAATACAATTTCTATTCAACGACAATCTGTGATATCGAGACGCTAATCCACAGACATGCCCTTAGCTATGGTTACCAGATCAAATAATGAGTTTTCCTGACAATATCCCTAATGTTTCTGTAAATATCCGGACATTTTATCTGAATGTTGTATGTTAAGGCAGTGAGATTTTCAAAATTTTTGCAATCAAAGCATCAAATGCCAATATCGAGTGAGTCTTCTCATTAATGGGAGCGTAGTGGACTAAGGAGAGACAGACTGTCTATATTGTTATAAGCTTTGCCTTTCGCTGCCATCAATGTTATAACTTTGCTAGTTCGATGAATTCAAATAAATCTTCTAATATTACTTTTTTAATATTTTATTATAATGTTCACTAAATCATGAGGTAACAACAGTTTTTGTTCTTACTTACTAATTTAATGTTACTATTGTAGTTTTTTGATTTTAGTTCCTCTCGTTTCAATGTTCATGTCCTAGTTACATTCTATTCTGAATCTAAATTATATATTTGATAGTCATAGGCGTACTAACAAATATAACTTATAACTATTTATTTACATGATTACTGAAATGAAAAAGTGTGTATTTATGGGACGATGACAATATAAACAAAACTAATGGTCTCTGTAAAAAGTAAAGTTTTAGAGTTTCGGAGATTAAGGCATGCTTTTGTTTGAACCTATTAGAACATAAATTTACTTAAGACATAACTATTTCTTAAGGGAGTATTAAATATTAGACTATAATTATCTATTAATCCATAAGAGTAACTTAAAAATATATATACTAATTTAATAATTAATAATTTGTAGTAATAGTTGGTTTACAACAATGTCTTCTGTTAAGGTTCTACTCTAGACACAATTTAACTTAAAGAACATATCATGTGAAGAATGTCATGAAATAGTTATAAAAGTCCAGCAATTGCCAAAAGAAACATCAAACAATAAAAAGTATGAAACTAAATTTATTAATATACTAAATTAACAATTCACTCATTTTGGTAACGTTTAATCAATTTATTTTTTCTCACTAGAATGATTAATAAATATTTTTTCATTACTTATATTTTCCTCTTTTAATTTCAAAAAAATACTGACAATTGCAGTTTTTTCCTCTTTCTTCCTAACAAGGGGCTAAAATTTCAGACATGGCAGGAAAATTCCTGTCGTCTGGTAACCCTACCCTTAGCAAATTTTATATAAACCTATTATAAACAATTAAAAAGTAAAAATTAACATTAATGGAAATTTAATAACAGAAATCCAGTTAGTGTTATACGTAATATATTCTTCTAAAAACTACAAACAATTGTAATTATTAAAACGATTGTGAAAATGACACTTTATATTAAAACTATGGTCTTTGAACTCTTTGGCAATTCTTTACCAGGTAGAAGTGGCAAACTTCGGAAATAAAACTTGCTTTAAAGAGTCTCATATTATCGCACACGTAACATGACTAATTTCAAAAACACTGTTTACCGACTCGGAATTCGCACTGTTGCTTTCACATGCTGATTTCATCAGCTAAATATCACAATGTTTTTTCAAACCTTGTAATAAGGGTATAGCTGTACACATTTCCATAGCGTGTTTCCTATTTATTGGCCCAACAACAGGTTTTCAAACTCACCAAGAGTAACAGGAAAATATTTTTAAAAAATCAGGATCACTTTCTCGCATTTCTTGAATTAAATCATTAGTATGTCCAAGCCTTTCTCCAATGTTTTTCTCAAAAACAGATCGGACCTAGTAGCGACGACTTTTCCGTTTTTTTAATAAAGAATATATTAATAATATCCTTATCTTTTGTAATTTTTTCTTTAGTTTTCTTTTTCTACATAACAACATTGCTGCAATTATTTTTTTTATTTTCTCTCATTTTAATTTATACATAAATAAATATTATCAAAAAATCAGAAAAAAGTTAGGTTACCACAAAAAAAAACATTGCGACTGCACGATAAAAGTTCCCCGTGTGGACGAGACATTTTTAACATGAATGGGCGTAATACGCCTACGCCGAAATTTTTGGTATCGTGTGGACTCACTCTAAGTTCGGAATTTTATGTAGCGCCAGCTTTCATGCTGCCGCCGCAATGTACTACTATTTGACAATTGTTTTTAATTTATTTTAGGTTTTTTTCTTGTTTATGTCATTCGTTGCATTTGATGTTCCAGTATATATTTTATGATATTATATTGGTTTTACTTTAATTAGTGTTAATCGACCTAGAATCTTAAATAATAAGTTAAAAAAGTGTTAGTTTGAACCTAAAAAAAAAATTTTTTTAGTGAATACTCCCATTATGTCAAATCATTTATCATACAGCGATGAGGACTTACAAGAAATTTTAGAGTTACTCAAAATTCCTAAAAGTGCTAATTATTTTGAGGAAATTTTGCCCCCCATTTTCAGTTAAGCTGAGAAATGGACAAGAACTGGCGTGTATTATGGTTTGCGATAAATGAAGTTGCATCGTATAGGGACGTATCAGACCGGTTTTTAGTTCTATTAAAAATGTTTTTTGAATCAAAAAGAAATGGAACTAAAACTATTACGTTTTATTTTTTGTTTAGAAAAATGCCCATCTTTTTATTAGGCGTATGTTTAGAATTAGATTTACTTTGAGGCTCCCAAAATATGAACTTAACACAAAGTAAAGAATAAACAATAGATAGCTGTTAAAATCTATATTTGTTTATCAAAAATTCTATTCAGCAAAAAACAAGACGTTTTATTCCAAAAGGAACTGACAGACTTTATATTATTTAAGAATAACAATTATAATTCAATATTTCTTTAAAATAATACAAATAATAAAATCTAATAAAAGACAATTTTAAGTTATTTAAAACAAAAAAAAACAACTAGTTTAATCAGCATTTAACACCGTATGCATACCAGAGTGGACGATTCAAAGCCCAGAACAAGAACGTTAGATTAAAAGTTCCAAAATCGTTCGCAGTAAAAACAAATCCTGAACCGGTTAATAACTGAGCATGCGCTGTACGGCAATCCTGAACTAATTCCGTACTAGTTCTGAATCGGTTCGGAAAGTGACCCGCGAACAAAAGTGTTTCGTAACCTGAATTTTCTTCAGGTATATTCTTTTGAGTAATTATCACTTTCAGTTCTGTCAGTAATCATGATCACTTCGACCCAATGACAAGTAAATGAATATTCAAAAGAACATGAAGTTATCAGTTTCACTTTTTTCATTTTGATCAGTGATAATGTACTCAAAAGAATACAGCCTATATGTCAAATTCGTGGCTGGATCGTGGAAAGTTTCATTTTTTGTTCTGGGGTTTGTCTAATCGTCAATAGAGGGTTATTTAGTAGTCTAATCAGCTGATTTTGGTATTGTCAGGATGACATGCATTTTTGATTTTTCTGCGGTTTTTTCCATCATTTGCCAAATCATTGGCAAAAATTATAAACTGGGAATTCAGACATTTGCCTGTTCACTAGCGTAGCAAAGTCAGCATTCCTTGAACTTCGTTTCCTTATAAAACATTTTTTTATTCTGTAATCAAACTAATTTCCATTTTCTCTAAAAGGTAAGTATATCTATTTTTAAATTACTTATTTTATGGAATAAAAGTATTGTTTTTCTTCTATTACCTAGAAATTATGCTATTAAAGCCGGCTGGTTTCTACTTAATACAATGCATCATTCTAGTTCATGTTATCGACTGCTTAAGTTATATATGTGTAGATTTTTCGTGTTTTCTGATGTATAATTGTCTGATATGGAAGAGAGTCATATTCTATGTTTCTAAAATTAACCAGAAATAAATTAGGGGGGTAAGTGAAAAATTTATCAGTGTTGTTCTATTTTGGACTAAAAGTTGTTCGAAAGCAAAATAATCTTTTTATTATAAGTAGCGCAATTTAAAATATAATGCAAAAGCTTTCCCTTCAAGAGGAGGTTCAGTTAAAGTTTTTTTTCCTTTTATCTCATACTGCATTCATTAACAAGATGGCGTCCGAAGCAGATGTCTGTTTATAGTGCTCTGATAATTTTGTTGTTAGTACCAAGTTTGTGAAGTGTTTTTTCTGTGGAAACAAGTATCACACAATTTGTGTATCAAAGATACGTGGTATAAAATTCTAAATGAAAATACCAATATTTTTTGGATTTATGAACCTTGTAAAGGTACTCATCAGCCCGGTCAACAAAAAATTGACGAGAACTTGGATATTATCCGTTCTGAAAATGTTTTGCTGCGTAAACTTGTGGACGAAAAAGAGTCAAAAAATAAAATCCTCTATGAGAATATCGATTTACTCAAGGAAAAAATTGATCATATAGCAGAAAAATTAAAACAAAAGAATTATTACCCACAAAAGATGAATCAGCATCAGGGAGGCAGGGAGGGAAGCAGTGTTTCTTCTCTTTCTTATGCTAATGTGGCTGAAAGGGATGGAAGCACTGCAGTTGTATCGTTATCAGACTTGCGTTCGTGCGGTACTGATAAGCAGATGGCTCAGGCAACCACTCATACAAGTAACCTCAAAAGAAATGAAAACCATAACATTAACACTCGACCTGTTATCCGTACCGAGCAGGTGAATCTGGCGATCATGAAAGCTCAACAAATAAACAAAATGGAGGAAGTGCAGAGTTTGCAAGAGAACCAGGACAGTGATGAAAATTCTGGCTGGAAAAGTGTGAGGCACAGAAGAAAACGACGTTTTGTTGTAGGCCAAAATAACACAGGACCTATTCAAACTGTCCTTAAATTTGTATCTCTACATGTAACCAGGCTTCACCCTCATACTACACCTGGTGACTTGAAAAGTATTTTAATGAAGAAGTTCCCGGATGTTGAATGTGAAGTGCATGAGTCGAAGCATCCTGATAAGTATGCTTCGATGAAAGTAACAATCCGCCAAGAACACTTTAGAGATGCTTGGAAAAGGGAGGTATGGCCAGTTGGTTCACTTGTCTCACGTTTTTTCTCGCAAAAGAGGATGCTGCCGCAATCAGAGGGACAGGTACATCCTTAGAGCTAAATGTGAACAACACTCGACTAATAAATATTTACTATCAAAATGTCAGAGGTCTTCGAACAAAAACTACCCAACTTCATAATAGTAGTCTGTCTGAGGATTACGACTTAATATTTTTAACAGAAACATGGTTAAATGCTAGCTTCCATGATTCTGAGCTTTTTGACCTAAGGTACAACGTGAAAAGAATGGATAGATGTAATGATAGCAAGAGGGGTGGCGGTGTTTTAATCGCAATTAAGAAAAAGTTTCGATTTGCGGTGATTGAGACTAACTGTGATACTGAATGTGTGATATTAAGAGTTAAATTTAGAAAACTACTTTTATATGTATGTTGTGTGTATATTCCACCAAATCAGAGTATAGATATGTATAAAAAATTTTATGATTGTTTGTCCAATATTTTATCAACTAGTGTTAGGGTTATAATAATAGGTGATTTTAATGTACCTGAATATAAGGAAAACGACTGTGATAAATCTGTGCTACTAAGTCAGTTTCTTAAAATTAATAATTTAACTCAGTATAATACAGTTCTTAACCATATGCAGAGAAAGCTAGATCTTGTTTTGTCTAATACTGAAATTATATCATTAGAAAGGTGCGATTCTCCCTTAATTGTGGAAGATTTATATCATCCATCATTGTCTATGTCTGTGCAAATAAATAACCAACAATCTTTAATTAAAAGTACCATATCTACCTCTTTTGTATATAATTATGCTAAAGGTGACTTTTTAAAGCTTTACAACCTAATACAACAAACAAATTGGTCTGAAATAAAAAAATTTACAGATCCAAATGAATGTGTTGCCATATTTTATGACAAATTACTTAACTGCTTAAATAACGCAATTCCAAAAAAAGCTAAATCTGTTGGTAATAGTGAAGTAAATTATTGTAAATATCCTCTTTGGTTTTCAAATGATTTAGTACGTAAAATAAAATTAAAGAATAGAATGCATAGACATATACAATGTGGCAAAGCTAGTGTTTTTCAATATGAGGAATATCGTAACTTAAGGTATAATATTAAAAAACAGATTGATTATGAGTCCTCTTTGTATTTAAGAAATATAGAGAATAATGTAAATTTTGATCCTAGCAGTTTTTGGATGTATGTTGGCTGTAAGAGTAAAAGGTATGGTATGCCAAGGGTTATGTCTTATAATGGAGTATCATTGGAAGAGCACGAACATATTGCCAATGCTTTTGCACAGTATTTCCGTTCAGTGTTTGAGTTGTCATCAGTGTCCGACGGCGACCCTATAGATATTAATAGATGGGGAGACTTGGAATTTTCTTTAATATCAGAGGAGACTGTAAAGAGAAGTATAAAAAAACTAAAACCAAAAAAAAGCACAGGAGAGGATAATATTCCCTCATATATCTATAAAGGCTGTTCAGACTTTTTAGCAGCCCCTATTGCTCATATTTTTCAAGTTGCCCTAAAAACAAAAATTTTTCCCAATAAACTAAAAACGGCAATTTTTTCTCCCATATTTAAGGATGATAAACAAACAAATGTTGAAAATTATAGACCAATTAGTATACTTAATTCACTTGCTAAGATATTTGAGATGATCCTTTCAGATGACATTATGACCAACATCACTCATAAAATAGTAGAACAGCAACATGGATTTGTAAGTGGGAAGTCCACAGTAACAAATTTATGTGTGTTTACAAATCATGCCTCGGAGGCTATTGATGGCGGGAAGCAGTTGGATACAGTGTATATCGATTGTGCAAAGGCATTTGATAAGGTGGACCATCGGGTATTGCTGGCTAAGCTTGTCGAGTTTGGCTTTTCTAGGAATGCTTA